>CP142456.1:77983421-79183421 GCA_038049695.1 Cinnamomum chago
AACTTACAACTATTGGATCACACATCCTATAGATTCTTTTTACCAAACTTGGAACTTTCCTTAGTAATCCTCCTTGAGAATATCTTGATTCAAGTAAATGGAGGGAATCCTCTAAATAGAGAGTTATTCTCTATTTTCCAAACTTGCCCTTTAAGGGCCTGTTTGGATATATAGTTAATTGAAATATGGTGAGGTAAAGCATCAAATTAAGAGAGAATAAAATATTAGGTGTTATGATGGTATTTTGTTTTTAGCTGTTTGGTATGAAATCTTTTTTACTTTTTATAGAAAAGTGGAGTTTTTTGTCTTTTAGTAGAGAAATGAGGCTGCATTTTTTTTTGAAAAATTCGGAGGGAATTTTGAAATTGTGTATTTTTTATAGTACCCATTGTCATTACTTGTCTAAAATCACTTTACTTTAACTTAACTAGTTAATTGATGTTGGTCAAAGTAAGCGATATAAATTCCAAATCTGAATTCAAGCCATACAGTCAAGGAGAATCCAACATCAAAGCTTAACGCAACTTCTGGGGCCTGGATTCATGCATTTTAGCACCATCTTGGTTTCCTCTCTTGAAATTGGACAGTCATAGCTCATAATCTGCCCTTCTGGAATTTCTGAAAGTCAGTTCAACATATGTTTAGAAAGGATGGTCAAACCAGGCTCCTAAGTGCCAACCTGACTTGTGATATTAATTAATGTAATCGACTGCGACCAAGTCATATACGTATCTATTTATCTGGAAGTGTCCACCTAATGTGATCTAACGCATGACATGCATAGAATACAGGTTGATGTTTTGAGTCTTTCATCCGACCGAGACGTAATTCTAATTGGAGTCAATTTTGACGGGGATAAATATAGGAGGGTTTAACAAGTGGGCTCCACTTTGCGCAGTTTGGAGATGACTTTTTTGTGTCGATCGTCAAGAGTTTCTCGATTATTGGAAGAAGAACCCAAAAACGTGGAGAGAACCAATTCAGCTGAGGAAGACGACGGAGGTTGTCGTGGAATATACGCATGGGGCTACCTGGACATACCCGGTCCCCAGAGTATGTCCAGGTTGACTTGCTATTACAGTGGTGCTACAACGGTTGGGATCCAACGGATCCCAGGCACCGCAGGTCCGTCCGGGGTCTGGATCCCAGGGTGCATAGACTTTTTGTTGCTATTATCATACGCATCTCTTTGTCCTCGACAATGACAAATGAGGACAACCCATTTTAGAATATTTCAACGGTACGTTCGTTGCTTCCTATTATTTTTTCACCTCAACTCTTCTCAAGACTAAAGAACGCCAAATTTAACTAGGAATGAACCCTAACTTTGCCATTAAAATTACGAGCAAAACTAGTAATTAGTTTGCTGGTAAAAAAAAAAGAAGAAAAGAAAAGGAAAGACCGGCTCTTTGACAGCCCAATATGCAACCAAGAAATCCAACTATTCAAAATTAAAAATAATTTTTTTTTTCAAATAACAATAAGTGTTGCTAGCCAAATGTTTAGAAATATTTAATTGGTAGTGATTTTGAATTTTGATAAGTTAGCTAATTCATAATCACCTGTAACTACCATAAAAAGACTGACTATTTCTGTAAATCCGGCCTTTTGGGGGGTTGAACGGGCCTGGCCAGACCTTCTCTAAATAACGCCCTACAAGTGATTTTTTTTAAAATTTTAATGAAAAGGCAGCTAGGCCTGGATAGCATTTTCGCATATCCTTATATTTGAGGGCTGAGATTGGACAATACTAAGCCTAGCCCAACTCTGCCATTTTTCTTTAATTTACATAATATATATTTAAACATATACTAAAACGCCCTTTTGAGGTATTTATTGGAGCTTTATTTTGTAGCGCTTTGTAATTTTTTTATTTCCTAAGACAAAAAGATTTGATTTGTATGGAATTTGTTGCTCTTATACCTTTGAATGCATGCATATATATATATATGTATGTATAAAAGAAGCTGATTTCTCACTCATTTTTGTTCAATTGATTTTGACAGCTCATTTTATTTTGACCATTCAATTTTGCAACCACTCTCAATTTCATTCAATCTTCACCCCATTACTCTTTCACATTTTTTTCAAATAGGTGACCTCCATTTATCGTTCAGTGTATCTTAAGAGTGTTCATAGGCCGTGCTAGCTCGAGCCCAATCCAAGCTGAGCCCATTTTGGATCGCGCTTTTATATTTGTAATAAGGGCTCACTTAATAAATGGGTTGAATTTGAGTTGGGTTAGGGCACTTTGACTGACTATGGAACATGTTGTTACACATGAGAAAGACTTTATAGGGCACAAAGCTACAAAATCTAAAAACCCAGTTGCTATCTCGTAATTACAACAATTTTACAGGGCATTTCCCTTGCATTACAGTCCCTACTCTCTATAAAGCTGAGATACCCCGCCGCCCCGGCATTTCCCAGAAAACGGTCCCATTTCCCACCAATTGTTGTGTGAGAGAGAGAGAGAGACAGACGCAGGAAAAAAGGGCAGAACCAAACGCTCCCTTCGTTTTCTTCGCGTTTCTTTCTCTCAAACCTTCCAAAGAGAAATCACACGCAAAAACACCTTCGAAATCCCTCTCTTTTCCCCAAAACAATCCGTCATGGATTTCTCATATGGCTCTCGTCAATCCCTAATCCCTTCCTTCCTCTACTCCTCCTCTTCCAAAGCCCTAGATTTGCAGAAGATTCTCAACAGGAACTCTAGCTTCTCGAAATCTCCTTCTCCATCTGCTTCGATCTCCTCCAATGGATCCTCCAAGGCGTTCGTCGTTCCAGCGCCGAGCGAGCCTGGGAAGATCGAGTTGTACTCGCCCGCTTTCTACGCCGCGTGCACTGTAGGCGGGATCCTGAGCTGCGGCCCCACGCATACGGCTGTCACGCCTCTGGATCTCGTCAAGTGCAACATGCAGGTCTGTTTTTGGATCTCGTTTTAGGGTTGAGGTTTCAGATCTGAGATTGCATTTCTAGATTTATAGGGCTTGTTGTGTTGTTTTGATGCTGATCTTTTGCCTTATGAGGTTGGATTAGCGATCAGACATTCTTTTTTTTTGTTGAATTTGTTGTTTTATGATGTATCGTGTCTATCACTCGTCAGATGCAGCAGGTTTTTTTTTTTTTTTTTTTTGTGTGTGTGTTTTGCAAGTCGTGTTCTTCGGCTAGGAGATTTGGCATCTGGATTTGTGTGTTTCCTTTTGTTTTTTCGTTTGCTGTTTTGCTGCTGATTCATTCGTTTCCAGGGTTATGCATCCTAGTTTACATAGGATGTTTTCTTAAGATTCCGGTTGAAAGATGTTGAATTAAGGTGCATATTTAATCAGTTGTTGATGTTTTACATTACATATATTGGATCTGGATGAACTGAGGTGTAATTTCCAATTCTATGTGGGTTTTGATTCGTTTTAGTTTACATAGGTTGCTTTCTTAAGATTCTGGTTGAAAAATGTTGAATTAAGGTGAATATTTAATCGGTTGTTGATGTCTCACATTAGATATATTGGATCAGGATGGACTCAGGTGTAATTTGCAATTCTATGTGGGTTTTGATTGGTTTGGGGATTGGATTTTGATTCGGTTCTATATTTCTGGATTAAATTCATTTTTAGGGATTTTTGCTCTTTGGCATTTGATTTTTAGAATTTGAGACGTTACTACATTTTATAATTGTCTCTTTAAGAGTGCTTTGAATTCAAATTTTTTTTGCCATCTCATAACTCTAGATATCGACATGTGTTATACATGTCTGTGTTGGATGTTCTAGGGTTACTGAATTTGGGTCTACACTTATGGATCAATCTGAGTTTTCTGGTTCTTTTGTGACCTTAATGATTGTTTTAGCATCGGATGGACTAGGGTTTCAGCTCTTTCATTCTGTGGTTTATGTTCGGATTTAGGTTTTGATAAAAAAAAAAAATGTGTGCTTTTTTAGCTTGGATTTGATGTTTTTAATTGTTTACACCAGATTTGATTTTCTATTTTAATTATTTTAGGCTGTAATCGACTTGAAGTTTGATACCTTCATTCCTAGGCTTTGTGCTTTGTTATTGTCTTTTTCGTTTGTTTTATAATAAAAAAAAAATCCTGGTTTGTTATTGTTTTTTTCTTCTTTTTTTTTTTAATAAAAAATCCTCGTTGCATGAGATTTTATGAGGGTATTACCTGAACCAATTGTTTAATAGTTGATCGTTTCTTCTTCTTCTTCGTTTTCTTCTTGGAAGAAAATTGAGTTTATTTGGCTTAAAAAAATTCCCATGTAACTTTTCATTTTTGATTTACATCTACCCCTTTTGTTGAATCGTTATGTGCCCAAATTTTATTAGAATCAAAGTGATTCTCATCAAAAGATAAACTAAGTCAGCTAGATAAACTAGTTCATTGGTTTCTCATTCTCTACAGTACATAAGTAGGTAGTGTATGGTCTTGATCTGTGAGATTTCAACACCTAGGATGTTGGTATTATACTGGAGATTCTTTCTTTTGTGCTTATTTATATATGGGATATTTTTTTCACCTCTTATCGTTGTATTTGGTTATCTTTGGTTTCATGCCTGGGAGATCATTTTAGAGAAGAACAACAAACGTTTCATAGAATCAATTTGGCTTCATGCTTGGGAGATCAACCATGGAGGCTATCTTTCTCCTGAGAAGGTTAATGGAATATTATAGAGAAGGTCAGAGAGATTTACATATGGTGTTCATTGACTTGGAGAAGGCCTATGACCGAATTCCTAGGGAGATTCTATGGGGAGTACTGGAAAAGAAAAGAGTGTGTGTCGCATATATTGAGGCGATAAATGATATGTATAATAGAGCCGTGACATCTATAAGAATGACTGGCGGAGAGACTAAAGAGTTTCCTATCACGATTGGTTTACACCAAGGCTCAGCGTTAAGCCCGTACTTGTTTGCCCTAGTTATGAATGAGATTACAAGACATATTCAGGATGAGGTGCCGTGGTGTATGTTATTTACAAATGACATTGTTTTAGTAGATGAGACGAGAGAATGAGTGAATGCTAAGCTAGAATTGTGGCGGAAAACGTTAGAGACAAAAGGGTTTAGGCTAAGTCGATGCAAGACGGAATATATGGAATGCAAGTTTTGTCAAAGTAGGACACCTGGTAACTTAGAAGTAAGTTTGGGCACACAAAAGATTGTAGAGAAAGAAAACTTTAGGTACTTTGGCTCTATGGTGCAACAGGATGGAGAGATTGATACCGATGTAAGTCATAGGATTCGGGCCGGGTGGACCAAATGGAGGAGTGCTTCGGGGGTCTTGTGTAATCGGAAAGTCCCCCTCAAGGTTAAAGGAAAGTATTATAAGGTGGCGGTACGTCTAGCGTTGTTATATGGATCAGAGTGTTGGGCAGTAAAGCATAATCATGTTAAGAAGATGGAAGTTGCGGAGATGAGAATGCTAAGATGGATGTGCGGGATCACAAAGAGAGATAGGATTAGGAATGAGGAGATTAGGGGCAAAGTAGGAATATCACCGATTAAAGATAAAATGAGAGAAAATCGACTGAGATGGTTCGGCCATGTTAGAAGGTGCCCAACGGAGGCACCTGTTAAAAGGTGTGAAAGCATGGAGATTGCCCGGAGTAGGAGAGGGAGAGGGAGACCCTAGAGAAGTTGAAAATAAACTATTAAACATGACCTTGCCTACATGGATCTAACGGAGGACATGGCCGTAAACAAATTTGATTGGCGTCATCAAATCCATATAGCCGACCCCACCTAGTGGGAAAATGTTTGATTTGGTTTTATCATTGTATTTGTTTCCTTTTTGCTTTTTTTCTTTTTGGATGTTGTAACCTTGATTATTAGATACGGTATTGGTTTTCCAACTTTTTTATTCTTAGAAGGTTCAGTTACACATATTTTTTTGTCACTATTTAGATTGACCCTGCAAAGTACAAGAGCATCTCTTCTGGCTTTGGTGTGTTGCTTAAGGAGCAGGGTGTTAGAGGCTTCTTCAGGGGTTGGGTGCCAACTTTGCTTGGTTACAGTGCTCAGGGTGCCTTCAAGTATGGGCTCTATGAATTTTATAAGAAATACTATGCTGATATAGCTGGACCCGAGTTTGCAACAAAATACAAAACACTTATCTATCTTGCGGGTTCTGCTTCTGCCGAGGTGATTGCTGATGTTGCCCTTTGCCCCATGGAGGCTGTAAAAGTTCGGGTCCAAACTCAGCCTGGATTTGCTAGGGGGTTGTCTGATGGTTTGCCTAAGTTTGTAAGATCCGAAGGGGTTCTCGGGTATGAATTTCTTCTTAATTGTTTGAATGCTTGGTTGATCTAACATGTCACAAATATTGATGGTATATCGAAAATAGGTGAAACTACTAAAACAGATTATTCCATTACAGTATGGTGGCATTTTCAAAATAACTACTTCCTTCATGTGATAGCCTCCAATAAAGGCACTATTATTGGTAAAATGGGCCTGCACTAAAAAAACCTCTTTTTTTTTTTAATTCTGACTATCAACTTAATTAATGTTTAATGAATTAATGAAGAAGAAAAAGTAAGGTAAGTGAGTTTTTAATTTTGCATGTTTGGTGGAAAAAGAATGTAACAGTTATTTAGAATAAAAATAACTCTTTCGAATAAAAATAACTCTTTCTTTGTTCCCTCCTTTTTTCACCTTCTACTCCTATTCCTCAATTTTTTTCTACCATCTTTTTTCCTCTGTGCCTCCATGTTTTCTGCATTTTCTCTCTCAGGTTGTTCTTTTGTTTCAAGGTTTTGCCTTTTTTCATTCAGCCCACTTGTAGTTAGTAAAAACTGACGAGCAATAAATATAATTTTTTTATATATTTAATTCATATTGTTATGTTTTTACTTTTTAAAAATTAAATTTTATATACTTATACCATTTTTCTAAATATTCTGAGAAAAATTTGGAAATTTCCAGCATTTTCCTCATACAATAAATGCTTCAGAACCAGATATGTCACACTGGATTCCACTCTAAAAGTGCTATGGTTGATTCAGTATTGATTTTATATGCTGTAAGATATTTTCTAATGTTAGCATATTTATGCAGGCTGTATAAGGGGCTTGTTCCTCTTTGGGGACGTCAGATTCCTTGTAAGTTGAAACACTGTACTTGCCTTGTTGTTTTTGTGCCCCTATGTTGTTTTTCAATAATTGACCTCAAGAATTGATTACTTTAGAAAAATGATTTTTTGGGGGGTTGCTGTAAGTGAGGATTTAAACAAGGTATCACTTTGAATGCTGTTCAACTGCAAACTAAGCAAAAACAAATATCCCAAATTGAAAATTTTGTTTCTTGTTTACTCATGCGTGATCTCATTTTGTATGGATTCTAAAATGATATTGATTGATGCACAAATATTATTGATACTTTTGGGTTGGGGTCTTTACAAATAGCCCCCTTTTTTTGTCACTCATTTTTGGGCTTTCATATAATGGCCCCTCCTTCGAGCAAACCATTCCCTTTATGCACCTGCCTACCTTGACTTGTCACTGATTCTAATTTCACACTGCTGGGGAGATTAGTTGCGACTGAATTTATCACATACTTTGCAATTTAGGGGTGCAAAAAAAATCTGTCGATCCGTAAATCCAATCCGATCCGCGGATTTTTATCCAATCCGAAGGTAAATGGATTGGTGACGGATTGAGAATTTTGTAATCCGTTAGCAACAGATCGGTGGCAGATTCCACCATCAATCCGCATATTCAATCCGATCCGATCCGTTGACATTAAATATAAATAAAAAATATAAGGGGTCTAAATATATATTAAGATGTCTAAATATAAAATAAGAAAAAAAATTATGGGTCAAAATGTAATTTTTTTACAACATGTTTGATATTTTTCTTTTAACATTAGATTGAATGGATTAATCCGATCCGATCCGGTCCTCTACGGATCGAATTGGATTTTAACAACCACGAATTGGTGACGAATTCCAAATCCGTCAATCTGTAGGTAACGGATTTGGCCCAATTCGCACCAATCCGATCTGTGTACACCCCTGCTTTGCATGACGTATGACCATTAAACTTAGTTGGCCTAAAACTAAGGGCTAAATCATTTGATTTGCCCTATATTCTCATATTCCTATAATCCATGTCCAAGTCTTTCCATTCCCTTGCCCCTGAATGTGGGGGTGTTTTTTTAGGGGATGATGTTTGGGAGCTGAGCGATGTCATGCCATGGATGCCAGTAGAAACCGACCTGGCTGACAAATAACCTGCCTTACACCAACCTGCCCCTTTAATGGGTTTTATGGTCTGTAGGACTAAACGAGCCCTGTGATGGGTGGGTCAGGATGGGTCACATTTCATAGTGTTGAAGGATTTTATTTTAAAATATAAAACTATAAATGTGTTGGGAGGAGGGATAGAACCCACAACCTTGAAGTTGCAAGCCTTTTCCACTAGGACTTATTGTACAGGAGACTTGTAGCTGAAGTACACTGAAAATATCTATATACCATAAACAAGGCAGTGTGGGTGACGACCAACCAAAACTAGACTTTATTTGGGTCAATATTATATATCCCATACTTGCCTTGAACCAAGAAACCCAGTACCAAACTGTCCTGTCGAGGTGGGTACCCATTGAAATCTGATTCATTGCTATCCCTAATGTATGCATGCGTGTATTTTTATTATCTGCAACAACTCATTGAGAACCCATGTATTGTACAAGGTCTATAGTATGTCATTTTTATACCCAACAAATCCCAGCACATTTGGATTTTTTTTGGAACAGGGAGTTCTGTAATTATTTTTCTTTGATTTACATAAGTGTTTTACATAAGTATCTTGTTTATAAATATAATCCATCTGTAAGTTTGCTTTGTTAACCACCTTATTCAACCTTATGCTCTCTCTCTCTCTCTCTATATATATATATATATATATATTACCATTTGTAAATGAACCTTTTGTGTGCGATTGCCATTTATTTTTTATTCATAAAGATTGAGTTTATTTACCAAAAACACGAGAAAATCATTTTGGGCTATTGCATATCCTACTTATGTGCTTCTTATAGGGAAGCTACTAGGACACTGAACATAGGGAATTGTGCAGTTTCGTGATACCTCTAAGTTCCATACCTTGTTCCCTGTTGGGATCTTTGTAGTCATCTTTCAGTGTGTGTGGTGATGCCCTAAAACTACTACAGATCTTCTCCTACTGTGAGATCATTGTGATCCAGTCTTTGCCTATTTTAGACTTCCATTGCTCTCCTTTTGTTCTCATCTACTATTTAGCATGCTTCCAATAAAAGTATTTTGATATTTTTTTTGTTCTATGCAAGGTTTGAAAAACCAGAGCTGACTCGGACCTGATTTGTTCATGGCTGAGTCCAAGTTGACTCACTGAGTCGCATGCGACTTGGCCGAGTCGGGCCGAGCCCCAACTTCAGTCGCATGGGACTCAACTGAGCCTCATGGCCAAGTCCCATGGGACTCAACTGAGTCGCATTAGGACTCGGCCAAGTCGCATGATTCGAGTCTGAGTCCCATGTGACCCGACTCGGTATGTGACTCGGACTTGGGCCGATTTTTTAAACCATGGTTCTATGAGATGTTCTAAAATAACCCTCATCAACGGTGGGAACACAAAAAAATGTTCTAAATAAGTGAACAAATGCCCCCATGTACAGAAACTATAATTCTTCCATCTTAGGTGTTTGATGGTTCATCGTGTCCTCTGCTCTTCACCTTCTGAGGATTTTTCAAGATTTTAGGTGGCTGATGATGATTATGTTTACTTGTGCTGATTGATCAGTCCCTTTGTTCTTTCCATTTCATTAGTGATGGAGCTGTGCTCCAATGAGGTTGTTCATAAAGTTGTCCCCTTTTCTGACTCTGGGACCTCATTGTACATCATTTGAGTTCCACATTTTTACATGTGAAGGATCTTTTGTTGGAAATAATTTCAATGAATTAACTGATTTTGAAGATTCACAGCTATTCATCCAACTGTACGATTGGATTTTTAGCATTTTAGTTATCATCTGCTGTAAAAAGAAATTTATTTTTATGCAAAGAAGTACTTAGGCAGATTAATTGAAGATTGCTTACTGAATAATTAAATGGGTATTGCAGACACCATGATGAAGTTTGCATCTTTTGAAACTATTGTGGAAATGATATACAAGTATGGCATTCCCACACGGAAGGAGCAGTGCAGCAAAACACTGCAACTGGGTGTGAGCTTTTCTGGTGGCTATATTGCTGGTGTTTTCTGTGCTGTTGTTTCTCACCCTGCAGACAATCTTGTTTCGTTCCTCAACAATGCCAAGGGGGCCACTGTTGGTGATGTAAGCTTTCTTCCCTACTGCTGCTCTAGAACAAAAGTATTTTCTTTCTCAAGTTGTTAATATTATGCTTATGTTTATGTACAGATTTTTATTTTATTCTATATTAATGTTTGCAGGCAGTGAAAAAGATGGGCGTGTTGGGTCTTTTCACCCGTGGTCTTCCTCTTCGTATTGTCATGATTGGTACTCTCACTGGGTTACAGTGGTTAATTTATGACTCCTTCAAAGTTTTTGTTGGACTGTAAGTTACTCATAGAATTTATTCTTCTTTGTTTAGTTGAACCAGCTATTCTTTTCTGATAAACACCATGATGGATGAAAACAAACCCTCTCAAGATTTCTATCTAGGCCTCCATGATTCAGCAAAGGTTTTTTTGTTTGACTTTCCAATGAGGGAGGATCTCCTGTTCTCGTTTATTAGGGATGGCAACAAGATGGGCCGTGGTTAAAGCCCGCGGCCTGAACCCAACCTGACTGACATACATTGCCCCATTTCTGACCCAACTCATAAGGTCTCTCTAAAATATATATAAAAAAAAAACCTTTAAAAATGTAGGAGGGGGGAGTCAAACCGCAGTACGCACTCCACCCGTCTTCTAGAAGCCTTTTGCACATGCAGACTCTATAAAACATGTATATTTGTGTGTGAGATGACCTGTGCCATCTTGAGCCCCACAAGATCAATCTCATCCTTTCACCCATACCACCCCCTGGAACGTCATGGACCCCATCATTGGTTTTACACCGATCCAAATGGGACTGACCATTGGATTCTAAGAAAATAAAATTATGTATTATAAAACCATTAAATTTGAGGCCCACAGAGATCATGGGAGAGGCAGGGATCAAAAGATCCAAGTGCGACCACCCCAAATATGAAATTTCAAGTCAATCCAATGGTCCTAACCCCTCCATTTGTGGCCCACAAGTTTAACAGTTTTAAATAATACAAAAACTCATACTAGATCCAATGGTCTAGTCCTTTCGGATTGGTGTAACTCTATGGGATCTGTGACTTGTTTTTTAGTGGGCACCATGGAATGTATTGCATGGCATAGGAACAAATGTGTAAAACCAATAGACCCACTGCCAAAATCAGATCCACCCCAAATGTGATACACCCACTACCAAATTCGCCCCTAATTAGAGTGGGTCAGGACGGGTTTAAACCTGATCCATTGCCATCCCTTCTCTTTTTTAAAGATAAAATTGATTCATGCATCCAGGATTGTGAAATTCTTTTACCACCTCTTGTGAGACAGAATTTCATAAAATCTCTTCTGGATGCCAAATGTATGTGCTTTTTCTTTCTGACCATTGTTTTGTTTTGGCTTTTCTAATTCTCATCGGTTCTAATGTACAGGCCAACCACAGGTGGGGTTGCTCCAGCTGCCGCAAAGTTGTGAACTTAATGTGATTCGAGAATTGATGGAGTGGTTGCTTTTTTTTTTTTTTTTTTGTTTTCAAGAAATTAATT
This sequence comes from Cinnamomum chago, assembly GCA_038049695.1. Taxonomy (NCBI): domain Eukaryota; kingdom Viridiplantae; phylum Streptophyta; class Magnoliopsida; order Laurales; family Lauraceae; genus Cinnamomum; species Cinnamomum chago. The sequence goes on from CP142456.1 coordinate 77,995,219, forward strand.
ATCATAGATATTGGCCACCATGTCCCTGTGCAAGGTGGAACTACATTTTCCCCCCTATTAGGAACACTATATTTTTTCCTTCTAGATTTTTGGAGGGGTAGTTTTGATCTCATCCTTCAGACCATTGAAGAACTCAGATACAGTGGTAAGTTGTTATCAGCTGGTGAAGCCTTTGATTCCGTAGCATTAGAAAATAGCCAAAATAAATGAGTGACTAATGGCTATGAATCCTTTTGAAACTGTGGTATTGAGAAAAGAAATGCTCAGAATTGCAATGCAGATTTCAAAGCCATTGATTCTTCCATTGGAGAAATCTGCAATGGGTTTGAGGTGTTTCAGAAAATTGCAGCAATGGGTGTTGAAGAACTGGCATCTAAAGTCCTGTCTGCGACTGCTATGGATGAATTGATTGGTAAAACTGCAGAACAAATAGCTTTTGAAGGCATTGCTTCAGCAATCATCCATGGGAGGAACAAGGAAGAAGCAACCTCTAGTGCAGCTAGATCCATTGCTGCAGTAAAAAACATGGTGACGGCAATGAGCATGGGCAGGAAAGAGGGGATTTCGACTGGAATTTGAAATGTTAGGGAGGAACCTGTGACATTAGAGGAAGTCCTAGCATTCTCATTGCAGAAGATTGAGGTAATGGCAGTTGAAGCGCTAAAGATTCAGGCAGAGATTGCAGAGGAAGAAGTACCTTTTGATGTCTCTCCACTCCTTGGAAAGACTGGTGGGAATGATGCTGACCATCTCTTGGCCTCTGCTGTTTCATTGGAGGAGTGGGTGAGAAATGGAGGTCTGGCCTCAAAGGAGGAAGTTGATGGCCCATTGAGTGCACCAAGAAGCCTCACATTGCTTGTGGTTGTTCAGCTGAGAGACCCACTGAGGAGATATGAGGCAGTGGGATCACCAGTGATTGCACTTATTCAGGCAACATGCATTGATGCAGCAAATGTACAAGAGGAGGAGAGGTATAAAGTGGCGAGTTTGCATATTGGTGGTTTGAAGGTGAGGGCAGGAGGGAAGAGGCATGCATGGGATGCTGAGAAACAGAGGCTGACTGCAATGCAGTGGTTACTTGCATATGGGTTAGGGAAGGCGGCAAAGAAAGGCAGGAATATGCAGATGAAAGGGCAGAACTCTCTCTGGAGCATCTCTGCAAGGGTGATGGCAGATATGTGGCTCAAGCCAATTCGAAATCCAAACGTGAAATTCCACAAGTAACAGTTGGTGAAGAAACTGAAACCCTGCATGTGATAGTGTTATTATTCTTGATTGTTGGAGATGTGCGTAAAAATAAGTTTTCTTGTAGAGAACATTTTTGTTGTCATGTTGGACTTAGACCCTTCTTTTGACATAAAAGAATAAGATAATATTGTACAAATCTAAGCTGCCCAAGTTCTCATAGTTATTGCAATATATACAAGGGATATTGTCTATACAGGTGGACATATACATGACATTTGCTCGTAGGTGGTCGAAGTTTTAAGTATTTCCTGATGGTGGACCTAGGGCCATGCGATATCACACATCGTCTTATGGTCGTGTGATATCATGCCGTTATTGCCCGAACCACTCTGTGAGAAATATTTAAACTTAAATTATTATAGGCAAATGTCATGTTTTAGGACAATCGTGCTATGTGTGGAGCCTGATTTCAGCCGAGTCTGTTAATTGAAGTCTGCTATCGTGGAGGTATTTTCGTAATATTATCATGTGCTAATATGTAACCCTAGCATAGCATCTTGTATTCTCATCTTCTGCCTTTGAGCATAGTGTAATTGGTGTGATCTGTGGATGTACTTAAAGAGAATATGAACCACGTAAATCTATGAGTCTTTTTTGTGTGGTTTGATTGCATCTTTTGTTCTTTAGTTTCTATCAAATCGTTAGGTCATAGTCCCTGTAAATTATTGTTTGCAACATTGTATAAAAGCTAGAGACCGTGAGTTGAATTCCATTGTCTTATCCGTCTGGTCTGTCTATTTGTTGAATTCCAAATTCTAATGACTTAGCTTCGGTGATACTAATAATAAAATTTTTTCTCAAATATGTTCCTTGCCTTTTCCAATGAAGCAGCTACACAATTGTGCCCTTGTAAATAATAGATAAATAAACTCAAACTGAATGAAATTAATGATTGTTTTTCTTTTTTTTTTAAAGGAAGAGTTCATGATTATTATGGAAATTGTTCACCAACAAGCAAACTGCATATTACTTATATATGCATTCTAGCTGATTAAGCACACTTAGATGCATATCTAACTATTTGGAGGAGGGTAGATGAAAAGCTCTTTATGAACTAGGAAGAGCCAAAAAAACCAACCTCACCCAATTATCCTAGCCTTCGATTTAACAATGTTAAAGTTTAATGGCATTTTAATTGTAGATATTTTTAGACTCAATCCCAAAGTGAATGAAGATGCAATGAGTTTAAATTTAGGTTTGATGTAGATCATGGAATGACAAGAGTATCAACAGGCCACACTGATGGAAGGTGGTTCCTACAAAGTTGTGCTCTTAGGATTACACTTTCAAGATTATAAAATTTGAAAGCACCTTAAAAGTAATTAAAATAACTGATATATATATATATGACAATTATTTTATTGACAACATTGATTTTGCCAATTCAGATTTCACAACTGAACCTCACGGTTAAATTTGTGGCCCTTTTGTTTGCATTATAATACATAGAAATTGAATACAATGCATTTATACCATAAGTAGTTAAAAATGAAAATGAAATGTGAATTTTCAAAAATAAGCATCAAATATCTTTTTCTTTTAGGGATATAGGATCAAATGAAGCTACTTCCCTAAAAGGATATATCATTTTATGCTCATTTTCTGAAATTTATCTTTGATTTTCATTTTTAACCACTTGTGATGTAAATTGTTTGTATTCAATTTCTATGCATTTTTATGCAAACTAACAAGTCCTTTTTGCAATTGATTGAAACTAAACTCTCATCTCACCTCTAAGAGCATTTAAAATCATGACCCTACCTAATAGAATTAGGCCAAATTTCACATTAGGTTGACCACCTGTAAGATCTAAACTATTTAAAATCACAACACCTCATTACTAGTGAGACCACCTCTAAAATCTAAACAACTCGATATTAGAACTGACATATTGGGCTGATCATAGAAATTTCAAACTATGATTGTACATGTCCAAATAAATTGTTTTATTGGTAACTTAAATTTTGTTGGCATTAGTTGGTATTTGATAGGTGTTGAACATTTAAAATGCTTATTTCAAATTTGTTTTATGTACCACTATTAGGTATTTTATGCTTTTTATTTTTGTAAATCTTATTAGGTAATCCTTCTAAGAGGGAGAAGGAGGGAGGGATAAAATGAATGTTTTTAGTTCAATTTTGTTTTGGTTTAGAACTTTGGAGCTTGGGCACTTATTTCTGGTGAAAGTCATACAATGTTTGCAATTTTTTATTTATTTCTATTTTTATTTTGGATAGTTATTGTTTATCTTAGGAGTATACTTAAAAAAATGTCCTCTAAAATAATTCCGCTAGGTGAAGGGTTGCATTACTTTTCCTTATTGGTAGGCTCGAGCCCTGATAAAAAAAATATATAACAATTAATTTCAACACGGTAGACCCTTTTTTGTTTTTGTTTTTCTCATATTTCTTGTAATCTATGTAGATTTAAGATATAAGATTTCAGAGGTTTTTTTTAGCTCTATGAAGATGTTGAATGAATCAAATCACAAATTGGGACCATACGAACGAAAAAGAAAAATAGTACAAGGCAAGTGCACTTTTAAGAGTACAAAAATGAGGCTTGCAAGTTTAAATACCAAATCTGTTTAGACAGGCCTGACAAGAATCCGGATCCCCTGTTTCGTCCAAAACCCTGTTTGGATGAATCAGAGGCCACCACGCGTGGGGCCGGAGGGGGGCGGAGGAAAGAAAAGTGCATTTCTCTTTCTCTACCTCCCATGTGGCAGCCCCTGATTCGTCCAAACAGGGCTCCCCTGTTTGGACGAAAAAGGGGATCCTCTTCCGCCTGACAATGATGTGGCATCCTAATAATGTATATATTCAGCAAAATGAGCACAGAAGAAAGTACACAAACTGAGAAACTGAATTACTACTTTAATTTATACTAGCACAAAAACTTAGGAATGTAAATGGTCTTGATTCTCTGATTACTCAAAAATTTCTACCGTTAAAAATCGGGTATGGGTCCTTATTTAGGTCATGATAAGTAAATGAGTTCGGGTCCGGTTCAACCTTTGTTCGGACCCGAAGACCCGAGCCCCGACATATTATCTCGATTTTTTAAAATCTCTCCTAAAAACCATATTTTTTAATATCATTCTCTACCTAGACCCGGACCCGGATCCAAACCCGTCCCATATATGATTCCGGAGCCAAGAAACCGGTTCCGGGTCCAGTTCTGAGTCCACCTTCTCCTTAACGGTTTCGGTTCCGAGTCCACCATGGATCCGGACCGGAACCGACCCGTTTACAACCCCAACAAAAACCCTTGCTAATCATAGGTATGCAAGAAAATGTAGGATTTTATGTATGTTAGAAACGAAAAAAATGAAAGTCTACGAGTGAGGAAAATGTATTACTGGAAAGTGGATAGATAGTATGTTAGCAGTTGTAAAAACTGAAAGTACATTTCAATCAAAATAAAAGGTACAATCAAAATTGGATTTGCCAATGTATTCCTTGCCCTCCATTTCTAGCTTTTGGGCTTGATGGGTATGCAGATCAAAGTATGTGATCCAAAGTCCAAACCCGAATGCAAACCATACCGTCAAGAGGGAATGAGGGATCCAACATCATAGCTTAACGCAACTTCTGGGGGCTGGACTCATGCATTTTAGCTCCATCTTGGTTACCCTCTCTTGAAAGTGGACAGTCATAGCTCATAACCCGCCCTTTTGGAATTTCTGAAAGTGAGTTCAACAATGTTTCAATGGGTTTCTTGGCAGGAAGAAAAGGATGGTCAAACCAGGCTATTTTCCAAACAGGGTCCTAACTGCCAACCTGACTTGTGATATTAATTAATGTAATCGATTGCAACCAAGTCATAAACGTATCTATTTATCTGGAAGTGTCAACCTAATGTGATCTAACGCATGACATGCATGGAATATAGGTTGATGTTTGAAGTCTTTCATCTATGATTTATCTCTACTTGGTGTGAAATTTGATTGGCTAAATAAGGAAGGGTTTAACAAGTGGGCTCCACTAAAGAGAGAGATTGGTTGGGCTAGTGTCTGTTGATGGGACAGCAGTATAGCTCAAGTCTAGCCTAGCCTATTTTGAGATGGGTAGTGGGACTACCCTCTGATCAACGATGTAGAGTGACCTAAGAATGGACATCAAAGACACTATACACCATGGCCTCTGGTCTCACACACACTTTGCAGACACCATACACCATAGGTTGGTCACACACTATACACCATAGGTTGGTCACGCACGCTTTGCGTAGTTTGGAGATGACTTTTTTTGGGTTGATCGTCAGAGTTTCTAGCTTCTTGGAAGAAGAACCCAAAAAAGTGGGGGAGAACCAATTCAGCTGAGGAAGGCGATGGAGGGTGTCGCGGAATATACGCATCTCTTTCTCTAGTATCACACACCCACAAATGGCTCAACTATTACAAATGAGGACAACCCATTTTAGAATATTTGAACGGCATGTTCCTTCCTTTCTTTTATATTTTTACCTCAACTCTTTTGGCTAAAGAATGTCAAATTTAACTATGAATCAACCCTAACTTTGCCATTAAAATTACGAGCAAAACTAGTAATCATTTTGCTGCCGGGAAGAAAAGTCTGACTCTTTGACAGCCCTGTATGCAACCAAGAAATCCAACTATTCAAAATTAAAAATAAAAATATTTTTTTTTTCAGTTAATAATAAATGCTGCTAGCCAAATGTTTAAAAATATTCAATTGGTAGTGATTTAAAATTTTGATAAGTTAGCTAATCCATAATCACCTGTAACTACCATAAAAGCCAGACTATTTCTGTAAATTCGACCTTGGGGGGTTGATCCGGCCTGGCACGACCCTATTTTAAAAAACCCCTACAAGTGAATTTTTTTTTTTTTAAAAAGCGGCTAGGCTTGGATAGTTTTTTCGTATACCCTTATATTTGAGGGCTGAAACGGGACAATACCATGCCTGGCCTAACCCTTCCATTTTTTCTTTAATTTACATAATATATATTTAAACATTTACTAAAACGCCCTTTTGAAGTATTTATTGGGGCATTATTTTGTAACGCTTTGTAATTTTTTATTTTCTAGGATAAAAATATTTGATTTGTATGGAATTTGTTGCTCTTATACTTTTAATACATATATGTATATATATATATAGAGAGAGAGAGAGCAGTGCTCTCATAAGCTACAGCTTAACTTATTTTAAGCTGGAATAGTGCTGGTTTCATAAATCAAAATTGATTATATCTATTTTTTGCATGATGGAATTGGAAAAGTCAGTTCTGATTTGATTTATCTTGATTTTGGAGACGATCATCGTGCAAAAAGCAACGATAATCAACAACGATAATCGACTTTGATTCGTGGGATTAATACTGTTTCAGCTTAGAAAAAGATAAGCTGCAACATAGGAGGGCTGACCACATATATATATATATATCTATATGAGAAACGGTCTAGTGAGGACCGTCCTTACCCACATATGAGAGGACCACTCCAGGCCGTTTGATTAAGAGGAAGATCCAATGGTTATGATAAAAGCCATATATAGAATGGGAGGGAAACGAAAATCGTCCGAAGCCCCAAATCGAAAGAAGCCCCAAATCGCATACCTCTTCTACCTTCCTCCTCGATCCGTTCGGACGTCTTCCTCTCATCTAAGCAGGGTTCGAACGGCCTGATCATCTTCCTCCTCCTCCTCCCCTCTCGTCGACGACGTCTCTCCCTCGCCTCCATCACTTCCGTCGTGGAGCCATCCCATATCCTAGGGCTCGATTTCCCTCCGCACCGAAGCAGAACATCGACAGGGGGACGATCTCATCCTCGACGAGCTCTGCATCCCCTTTCGTCTGTCATCTCCGTCGCAGCAGTCCCGGCCTGAACCAGGTCATCTCCTCTCGCCTGTCATCTCCGTTGGGTTTTTTTTTTTTTTTTTTTTTTTTTTTTTTTTTTTTATGAATGTCAGCAGCCAAAGAAAAACCCTCGTCTTCTTCTTCTTCTTCTTTTATTTGAACGTGGAACAGGTGACGTCCCATTCCATTGCTCTGTGTGTGTTTCACTCCCTCTCTCCTGTTATTGGCATTATGGGGGAACCTCGGTGTCGTCATGACTGTGACCCACCCAAATTCAAGAAGCTCACTACATTTTGAAATCAAGGGCAGAACCCAAATCAGATCAGATCTGAAACCATAGAACCCATCTCAAGATTTCCATCCAATATACCGGCTGCAGAGAGGAGACGGAGAGAGAGGGAGAGAGAGAGAGAGAGAGAGAGAGAGAGAGAGAGACGAAAGGGGAGAAAATGAAGAAGGAGATCAAGGGTTCCTCTAGGAGCCAGTTGAATAAACCGGGATGCTTGCCCTCTTCTTCTCTTCGTGTTTCATCTCGGCTCGAAAATCTGGAAATCAGCTTCTGATTCTCTTCGTGTTTCTCCATTCTTTGTTGATCTGTGAACGATTTTGATAGTCTGTTTTCTTGATTTTTGCTTGAAACCCATGGTTATTTGTTGTTCATGTGGGTTTTTTTTTATCTCTTTTTTTATTTCATGCTTCTATGGTTGTGTTGTCATGAAAAAAATGGCAAGGGTATTGTTGATTTCTGTTCTTTTTTGCTTGCATCAAGGTGGGTTCTTTTGGACAGGTGCTAATTTCCATTGGATTTGTATTCACTTGATTTGGGCTAGTAATTTATTTTGGAAAATTGGATTTCTTTGTTTATTTGTTCTTTTTGGTTGAAAGTTGAATTTATTGAAAAAAATGATTGTTTGATATTATTGTTTATTTGTTCTTTTTGCATTTTGGTTGTTGATTTTCACTTCTGTTGACTATTGCCAATTATCTTTGTTTAATTATTTTGCATGTACTTTGCCTGTTGATTTTTTAGCTTCTGTATGTTCACAGTGATGGATTTTGGCTTCTTTAAATTGGGTGAATTTCCAGCTTCTTTAAATTGGGTGAATTTCCTTAAATCTTAAGACCATAAAGATTAGAAACAAACATTATATCTGAATCATATCTACTTCAGAAAACATCTATGACTTTGATAGAATCTGTTGAAAAAACAGACATAACCCACACATCGGGTATTGTACTATGGAATGAAACCTGTAGAGAAAATTGACATAACAACACACACTGTGGTATCTGATATTGTAGTATCAAGGAATGGAACATGTAGAGAAAATTGACATAACAACACCACTGTGGTATCTGATATTGTAGTATCATGGAATGGAACCTGTAGAGAACATTGACATGGCATTATATCAAACTGAACTCTCTTTTTATCTGAAACAGAAGTCAAGAGGACAAGGTCCATGCATCATGATTTATTAATGTCGGCCACTTGATTGGCTTGTTTGTGGACAGAGGAAGACATATCCCATTTGATTGGAAAATTGACAAAAGAGTCCTAGTCATATAAATGAAGCTGTATTAACCTCTAAGGAGTCTTTCTATTGGAACTTTTGATTGCATTAGCTGAATGTCAATTGCCTATAGCTAGATCTGAAGTGAGACATGCACTTGTACAATATGGGTTGGATGTGGGGCAGGATAAAATATCCAGATCAAGCAGTTTAAGGTGATCTGGGACAGAGTACATGCAAGCCCATGACATGTTTCAAGCCCATATCAGGCCAGAAGAGTTGAATAAGCCCAGATCAGATTCTTTAAGGATCATTCCCTGATCTGGCCTTGTCCTGGTCGCACCATAAGCATGAATAAGCCCAGACCCTCCCTATGTTATTTTTCTATGGGGTCCAAATATCAAGCCCACACATATACATCTGACCTAAGGAGTAGAAGTAGAGTCCAGCCACTGCTACCATCATCCATCTTAAACAAAGGATACTGATAAATAGGATGTGAAATCTCACTCCTAATGACATCTGTTACTGTTGGTTGTTCTGATGTCTTATATGATTTAGTTGATTAATTTTTTGTATTCAGTCAAAATAATGAACTTATGTCTTATATGATCCAGAGGACCGCGACTTTCTATCCATGGATGACCCTATCCCTTTTCACCCAGCTTTGTTCTCTCAGAACTTGTCCTCTGGTAACGAGGTAGAAGAGTTCTCCAGCTCCGACCATGCAGAAATCCCAAACCACCATGAAAACACTCAGGTATTTCTCAAATAATATATTTCAGAGTTACATTATTTTTATTTTACTTATTTATTTTTGTGTTGATAAAATCTGATGGGCAACTATTCTGCGTTATTTACCTGCCAATGTCTTTCTTCATGAGTGGTCCCTGAAAATATTTTTTTTCCTTCTTGTGTAATCTGGGTCTGTTCACATTTTTAAATGGATGAGAAGTTGGAATCAGCTGCATCTTCCTTGAGTAGAATCTTCATACCTGAAGTAGATGAGGATAAAACCCCACAGGTTGGAATGTATTTCCATGACTTGGAAGAAGCTTACGAATTTTATAATACTTATGCGAGGGTTGCTGGTTTTGGTATTAGACGTGGTTCAGATAAAAAAAAGAGGGGTGAAGTATGTTGGAAGCAGTTTATGTGCTCTAAACAAGGTAAAAGAATAGAAAAGGAAGGTCGTGGTATTGTGGCACAGAAGCGTGTTCCATATACGAGAGAAAATTGTGGGGCGGAGATTGTGCTTAAAAAAATTGCAATCGAACATTGGGTTGTTAACAAATTTGTTGTAGAACATACTCATATCTTATCTACCCCACGTAAGACCCATATGCTTCGTTCACACCGTAAGATTACTCCAGCTCATAAGAACTTAATAAATGCATTTGAAGTAAATAACATACGACCTGCAAATCAAATGGGACTCTTAAGCACACAAGCTGGTGGTTTAGGAGCAGTTGGTTTCAATGAGCAGGACATGCGGAATCATCATCGAGACAAGCAGAAAGCAAAAAAAGGGCGAGATGGTAAGATGTTGTATGAGTATTTTGAATACATGAAAGAAATGAATCCGGGTTTTTGTTATTCTATAGAGACAGATGAGAACAATCAAATCAAGCATGTATTTTGGGCGGATCACCTTTGTCGTCTTTCATACATCGTTTTTGGTGATGTTGTTACTTTTGACACAACATATCAAACCAATAAATATGATCTTATCTTCGGTGCATTTATGGGAGTAAATCACCATGATCAAACTGTCATCTTAGGAAGTGGTTTTTTATCCAATGAGAGTTTTGATTCATTTGTGTGGCTATTTAAACGTTGGTTAGAAGCCATGCCTACGGGTCCACCAGAAGCCATTGTAACAGACCAAGATCCCGCGATGAGGAAAGCAATTAAGCACGTTATGCCTGCCACACGACATCGCTTTTGTATCTGGCACATTATGCAAAAGTTGCCGTCCAAGTTAGGCGGAATTGCAATTCATGCTGACGGGCTTATGGATGCAATAAATAAAGTTGTTTACAATGCTGTTTCAACGGATCATTTTGAGATGGAATGGACCAAGATACGAATTCAATATAAATTGAAGGAAGACAGTTGGCTAGAAGACATGTACATGCTTCGTGAGATGTGGGTGCCAATCTTTTTAAAGGGCATGTTTTTTGCGGGAATGTCATCATCGCAAAGAAGTGAAAGTTTCAATGCCTTCATTAAGCAGTTTGAAACACATAAGTGTGGTTTGCATGACTTTATGATGCGCTTTGAACGTGCAATCACACGTCAAAGGTATCAAGAGTTAAAAGCAGAGCATGAAAACTTGCAAACGAGGCCAAAACTCCTCACTGATTTGGAGATGGAGGAACAAATGGCCGGAATATATTCGAGAAAAATGTTTCATGAGTTTCAGGTACAATTCATGGCAATGGTGTCATCCATTCCAAAACTTGTAAAGGAAGATGCGGCAGAGAGCATTTATGATGTTTGGTCCATGAAAAATAATTGCAAAACTTCAGAAAGGGTCATTTTCAAAAAAGATTCTAAATGCGCAAACTGCTCTTGCAAACTATTTGAATTTCGAGGAATTCCTTGCAGTCATATAATTTCCGCGTTGAAACACGAGATGATTTTCACCTTGCCTGAGCATTTTATATTAAAGAGATGGACTCGTCACGCGAGAGATGGTACAGAATATAGCAAATGTGTGATGGTGGGGAATACTACTGGTGCTAACTCTTTGATTGTCCGGCATGGTGATTTGTCCTATTGGGGCAATATGGTTTCTAATGAGGCAAGTATGTGTTCAAGGACATACGAATATGCAATAAATGTGCTGACTGATCTTCATAAAATGTGTCGTAAAATGAATCAACTTGAAATTGGAGGAGAACATACATCCAATGGAAAAAATAAAGTGGTTAGTGATGCAGTTAGTGATGCAGTGCAATTGATTGAACCACCTCATGCTACAACAAATGGTCATCCAAAAAGACTAAAGTCATCGAAGGAGAAAGCTCAAAAGAAAGAAAGACTTTGCCGTGGATGCAACCAGCGTGGTGTTTCACATGACAAACGGAATTGTCCAGTTCTCTTGAACAGGTAATTTTTCCCTATAATTTTGTTCACTTATATTCTTCTCATATTGAATTTCAGTTTTGTTCTTCTTAGTTTACATCACTAATTATGTTGCCTGGTCATATATTTCAGGGGGACTGTTGATCTACATGTGGACATTCCAAGAATGTCAGAAGACCCATCCGATGCGTCCGTTGAAGGAAGTGATTCGGATGTGTCCGGTTCTGACGTCAACCAATGGATATGACACTTGAGATGAAGGAAAGAAGGAGAGCATTGTAGTTTTATCCAATTGAAGGAGAGAAGGAGAGCAATGTAGTTTTATCCATTGTTGTAATTTTATACAATTGTTGATTCTGTGTTTTTTATACATTGTGAACCTTTGAACTGGTTAGACTTATTTGTGCTATGAAAATCTTTTTTTTTTTTAGTATATTCTTCAAGAGTGTTATTGGACGATCATTGCAACTTACTGTATGGCTGTTGTGTGAGAACTAACAAATGCAGCATGGGCAAATGATACCAAGTCTTCCGCTAACTTTAGTACAGCTCTATTGGAAATAATCCTTGTTTCTGGTTGTTCTTTAGTACAACTAACTTTAGTATAGCTCTGTGTCCCGCAGTCGAATACATTTCAGAGGAAGCTCAGCATTTCATTTTAGGCTTCTGGGTTGTTTCGGTCCAATGTTAATTTGTAGGGGAGAGAACTGCTGTAGTCAACAACAACTCAGTTAGAGGATTTGATGTGATTGATGAAATAAAGACACAAGTTGATCAAGCATGTAAGAGGACTGTAGTGTCTTGTGCAGACATCTTAGCCATAGCTGCTCGTGACTCAATTGTTCAAGTGAGTGTAACTTGATAGAACCTCAAGTAGCACCCAATGGGAATGGAAACTTGGCACCTCTAGATCCCCAAAGCCCGAACTGCTTCTGTAACAACTATTATCAAGCATTGATCAATAGAAGAGGGCTCCTTCATTCTGATCAAGTGTTGTTTAATAGCGGATCAACCGACTCCATATGAATACCTGATAACTGATAACTTATTTTTGGTATTAGTTTTCATCTATTCCACCATATGCTGTCTTGGCATGTGCTGGTCTTATAAATAATCCAAGTCAAGATTTGTATGATTTTGGTCATTGATTTTGTTTAGCCATATAAATTATGATACAACATCCAAAAATAAAACTTCTGAAGTGGGTCTTTACACGACTACCAGCCTCAATTGATATTGAAGCTAGGGCCCACGATTGATTTGTCAAAGTTATTATAAACATCTCTCTCCCAAAATTGGCAGTGTTTCAAATTTCACTCCCAACCTGGGAGAGGTTGGCTCTTATTCATAACATGTTTAAAGGAGTTTGATTAGAAAAGCAATGCCCATTCATAACAACTATGTTCCAACATACAGAAGACATAGTTTTAAACCTTTAGAGAATACATATCCCCAGAGCATGTATTTCATGTATGGTTGAACAAGAAAACTAATATTATTATACAGCATGCAACTAAAATAGCATGATAAATTTTCGCAGATACGCATTTCGAATTTTCTCTACTTCAATGAAAGCACACACTGAACTTTCTAACTTTTCAATGACCGCTATCAAATTTCTCTTTTCTTCTCTCCAGTTTTCTCTTTCACACATCATTGAATTAGCTTCAGCAAGCTGCCAATTCGCTACTTCATCTTTCCAAAGAAATGTACCACAACCACTTTCATCCTGCATAAAGTTTTACACACATAAAAAATAGTTAATGCTGGATTTGAAACATAAACAACTCATAGTAACAGTTTATGAGGTAGCCTCAACACGCTTACATTCCAATTTGGGCATTTCCTAAATTTTCTATTTGGATTCAATTGTATACGAGAAGTATATAATTTCATGTCTCCAGCTCCACATCGGCATTTTGGAGTACATTCAGAACGGATTGTATTAGAAGATGACATTCTGTGCAAAATATATTGTGAGTCAAAATAACCCCAGCAACAAAAACAAAATACAAATGGACATTTTATATAACAGTGCACTCCAAACTGATACACCAAAGAAGAAGAAGAATAAGAAGAAGAAAAGGGGTTTCTATGGCTGATGACATTCATTAAAAAAAAAAAACCCAACAAGAGGCGAGTTTTTATGTTCATCTTGATGGCTCATCTTTTCCTAACAATTTGAAGAGATAAAATAACATCAGAACATGTAGACAAAGGGAAAAAAATAGGGGATAGGAAAGGAATTATAAGAACACCTTTGATAAAAGCAACAAGCAATCAGTAAAATCCTCCTCATCTATATCTCTTCAAGTGATTCGCATCCACGAACGAACTTCCCTATTACTTTTCAAAAGGCAATCAAAAAGTTGAACAGATGGAGATAAAATCTGATGCCCTTTTTCATTAAAAATCCAGATGAGATTGGTAATTCAAATCAAATGAAGCAGATTTTCAGGGGAATACTAAAAAGAAATCCAATAGCCATTCATCATTCTCATTAAAAAAAAAAAAAAACAAACAACAACAACAACAACAAAACATATATCGCCTTCAGTAGATACAGAAAAAAAATCTCTCCGACGTCCTCAAAGCAGAATGTGAAAAAAAGAAAAAAAAGATCTGGACCATCCACAGAAGAGCAAATGCAAAGAGACAAAAACCCTTTCCCTAGCCCAAATCAAGTGAATACAAATCCAATGGAAATTAGCACTTGTCCAAAAGAACCCACCTTGATGCAAGCAAAAAAGAACAGAAATCAACAATACCCTTGCCATTTTTTTCATGACAACACAACCATAGAAGCAGGAAATAAAAAATGAGGAAAAAAAAACCCACATGAACAACAAATAACCATGGGTTTCAAGCAAAAATCAAGAAAACAGACTATCAAAATCGTTCACAGATCAACAAAGAATGGAGAAACACGAAGAGAATCAGAAGCTGATTTCCAGATTTTCGAGCCGAGATGAAACACGAAGAGAAGAAGAGGGCAAGCATCCTGGTTTATTCAACTGGCTCCTAGAGGAACCCTTGATCTCCTTCTTCATTTTCTCCCCTTTCGTCTCTCTCTCTCTCCGTCTCCTCTCTGCAGCCGGTATATTGGATGGAAATCTTGAGATGGGTTCTATGGTTTCAGATCTGATTTGATTTGGGTTCTGCCCTTGATTTCAAAATGTAGTGAGCTTCTTGAATTTGGGTGGGTCACAGTCATGACGACACTGATGTTCCCCCATAATGCCAATAACAGGAGAGAGGGAGTGAAACACACACAGAGCAATGGAATGGGACGTCACCTGTTCCACGTTCAAATAAAAGAAGAAGAAGAAGAAGAAGAAGACGAGGTTTTTTCTTTGGCTGCTGACATTCATAAAAAAAAAAAAAGAAAGAAAGAAAAAAAAACCCAACGGAGATGATAGGCGAGAGGAGATGACCTGGTTCAGGCCGGGACTACTGCAACGGAGATGACAGACGAAAGCGGATGCAGAGCTCGTCGAGGATGAGATCGTCCCCCTGTCGATGTTCTGCTTCGGTGCGGAGGGAAATCGAGCCCTAGGATATGAGATGGCTCC
The DNA here is from genome assembly GCA_038049695.1 of Cinnamomum chago. NCBI lineage: Eukaryota > Viridiplantae > Streptophyta > Magnoliopsida > Laurales > Lauraceae > Cinnamomum > Cinnamomum chago. The sequence goes on from CP142456.1 coordinate 78,010,463, forward strand.
ACGACGGAAGTGATGGAGGCGAGGGAGAGACGTCGTCGACGAGAGGGGAGGAGGAGGAGGAAGATGATCAGGTCGTTTGAACCCTGCTTAGATGAGAGGAAGACGTCCGAACGGATCGAGGAGGAAGGTAGAAGAGGTCTGCGATTTGGGGCTTCTTTCGATTTGGGGCTTCGGACGATTTTCGTTTCCCTCCCATTCTATATATGGCTTTTATCATAACCCATTGGATCTTCCTCTTAATCAAACGGCCTGGAGTGGTCATCTCATATGTGGGTAAGGACGGTCCTCACTAGACCGTTTCTCTATATATATATATATAAAAGAGGCTGATTTCTCACTCAATTTTGTTCAATTGATTTTGATAGTTCATTTTATTTTGACCATTCAATTATGCAAGTACCCTCTATTTCATTGAATATTGACTCCATTACTCTTTCACATTTTTTTCAAATATGCAAGCTCCATGTTATCGTTCAGTGTATCTTAAGAGTGTTCATGGGTTGTGCTTGCCCGAGCCCAATCCAGGTTGAGCCCATTTTTGATCGGGCTTATACATATAGTTAGGGCCCACTTAATAAATGAGCCGAATTTGAGTTGAATGATAGGAAGTCCAAAGCCTAGCCCGACATATACTAAGGCCCAATTTTTTTAGTGAATTTTTTGTCATAAATTCATCATGATTAAGAATTTTTGGACATGATGTGACAGACTGTCTTCTGAAATTTATGAATTCCATGTTTCTTTATTAGCATTTATGGATTCCAACTAAATGAAAGGTCTCTTCTGATCTTTTGGGAATCCAGAAATTCCACTCCTCATGTATTTTTGTGGGATTCCTAAATACTCAAGTTCAAAGGGCCATCGAGAAATTCCACTTTCTCTGAAAATTTAAATTTTTTTGAAATTCCAAAAAAAAAACAAAAAAGGCACTAAATGTGGGGTTAGGGTCATGGTTTAAAATCTCGGTCTCGGTCGCGGTATCGGTCGGGCCGAAAAACCGATATGATATCGGTATCGGTCGCGGATATCGGTCCGTCGCGGTAATCGCGGTGTGAATTTTTTTTTTAATCCAAAAAAATTCGCAAAAATATCCAAAAAATCCAGAATATTAGAAAATGCTGGAAAACTATATTTGTTTCCATTAGTAACAACAATAAATCAAAATCTCGGTCACCTTAAGTTATGAGTCCTGTCTGTGTTACAGACTCGCAGTTCAGTGTCTTTTTTCCAGTATTTCATATAATGCAAACATTATTTATGACTATGAGTAGATGTAGATATATCATCTACATACTATTAATAAGCCTTTGGTATCACAAATATCCTAACAAGTAACAACAATTATTTTTTGCAAAACAAAAATTAATAATATCATTTTCAAAATCCTAAATATATAGATCTAACATAAAAGTATGTAGATCTATCATTTACACACCATACAATGATCATGAATCATTAAAACAATATATTTATGATGAAATCCCCAAAAAATGATATATTATAATTCAAATATTAAAAAGTCCGAAAATAAAAAAAATTGAAAAAAAATTTCAAAATCATGTGTATGAGTAGATCTAACATGAAAGTATATAGATCTAACTTATAAATGAAGAAAACAACACAATTACACAAGTGAGTAAGTGACAAACCTCTATGCTTCATCTCTAAAAAAAAAAAAAAAAAAAAAAAAAAAAAAAAAACTGAGATAATCATCATCTCGGCCGATATCTCGGCCGAGATGAAAAAAATCCCGAGATATTGAAAATCTCGGCCATCTCGGCCGAGACTTTGGAGAATCTGGGCCGAGTCCGATATCTCAGCGAGATATCGGACCGGTCACGGCCGAGACCGGTTCATCTCGGCCGAGATGAACCGGTCTCGGCAGAGATTTTAACCCATGGTTAGGGTACTTTATGTTGTTACACATGGGAAAGACTTCTCAAAAACGGAGGAGAGGGGCACAAAGCAACAAAATCTCAAAACCCAGTTGCTATCTCGTAATTACAACAAATTTATAGGGCAATTTCCCTTGCATTACAATCCCTACTCCTTATAAAGCTTAGCTACCCCTCCGCCCCTGTATTTCCTAGAAAACGGCCCCATTTCCCACCAATTGTTGTGTGTGTGTGAGAGAGAGAGAGTCGAAGGACAGACGCAGGAAAAAAGGGCAGAACCAAACGCTCCCTTCGTTTTCTTCGCGTTTCTCTCAAGCCTTCTTCCAACGAGAAAGCACGCACAAAAACACCTTCGAAATCCCTCTCTTTTCCCCAAAACAATCCGTCATGGATTTCTCAGATGGCTCTCGTCAATCCCTAATTCCTTCCTTCCTCTACTCATCCTCTTCCAAAACCCTAGATTTGCAGAAGATTCTCTACAGGAACTCTAGCTTCTCGAAATCTCCATCTCCATCTGCTTCGATCTCCTCCAATGGATCCTCCAAGGCGTTCGTCGTTCCAGCGCCGAGCGAGCCTGGGAAGATCGAGATGTACTCGCCTGCTTTCTACGCCGCGTGCACTGTTGGGGGGATCCTGAGCTGCGGCCTTACGCATATGGCTGTCACGCCTCTGGATCTCGTCAAGTGCAACATGCAGGTCTGTTTTTGGATCTCGTTTTAGGGTTGAGGTTTCAGATCTGAGATTGCATTTCTAGATTTATAGGGCTTGTTGTGTTGTTTTAATGCTGATCTATTGCTGTATGAGGTTGGATTAGCGATCAGACTTTCTTTATTTTAGGGTTTTGTTTTGTTGAATTTGTTGTTTTATGATGTATGATGTTTATATCTCGTCAGATGCAGTAGGTTTCTTTAATTTATTTTTTATTTATTTTTTATGTTTTGCAAGTCGTGTTCTTCGGCTAGGAGATTTGGCATTTGGATTTGTGTGTTTCCTTTTGTTTTTACTTTTGCTGTTTTACTGCTGATTCATTCGTTTCCAGGGTTATGCATCCTAGTTTACAGAGGATGTTTTCTTAAGATTCTGGTTGAAAGATGTTGAATTAACGTGAATATTTAATCGGTTGTTGATGTCCTACGTTAGATATATTGGATCTGGATGGACTCAGGTGTGATTTGCAATTCTCTGTGGGTTTTGATTAGTTTTAGTTTACATAGGATGTTTTCTTAAGATTCTGGTTGAAAAATGTTGAATTAAAGTGCATATTTAATCAGTCGTTGATGTCTCACATTAGATATATTGGATCTGGATGGACTCAGCTGTAATTTGCAATTCTATGTGGGTTTTGATTGGTTTGGGGATTGGATTTTGCATTGGTTCTATATTTCTTGACTAAATTCATTTTTAGGGATTTTTGCTCTTGGCATTTGATTTTTAGAATTTGAGACGTGACTACGTTTTATAATTGTCTCTTTAAGAGTGCTTTGAATTCAATTTTTTTTCCCTCTCAAAACTCTAGATATCGACATGCGTTAAACATGTCTGTGTTGGATGTTCTAGGGTTACTGAATTTGGGTCTACACTTATGGATCAATCTGAGTTTTCTGGTTCTTTTGTGACCTTAATGATTGTTTTAGCATCGGATGGACTAGGGTTTCAGCTCTTTCATTCTGTGGTTTATGTTTGGATTTAGGTTCACTTGTCTATTTTTGGCTAGGTCAGTTGGAATTGGTTTTTTATTAGGATAGGTTTTAGGTTTTGATTTTTTTTTTTGGTGCTTTTATAGCTTGGCTTTCATATTTCTAATTGTTTACACCAGATTTGATTTGATTTTCTATTTTAATTATTTTAGGCTGTAATCGACTTAAAGTTTGATACCTTCATTCCTAGGCTTTGTGCTTTGTTATTGTTTTTTTCCTTTGTTTTATAATAAAAAAAATCCTGATTTGTTATTGTTTTTTTTTAATAAAAAAATCCTAGTTGCATGAGATTTTATGAGGGTATTACCTGAATCAATTGTTTAATAGTTGATCATTTCTTCTTCTTCTACATTTTCTTCTTGAAAGAAAATTGAGATTATTTGGCTTAAAAAAAATCCCATGAAACTTTTCATTTGTGATTTACATCTACCCCTTTTGTTGAATCGGTATGTGCCCAAATTTTATTAGAATCAAAGCGATTCTCATCATTGGATCAATCACCTCAGGTTTTATAATTAACTTTTCAGGCTGTTGTGATAAATTGGCAACAATCATTATCTTACTAGGGTGTTTTTTTGGCCTGTGCCTTCTCTCTATCAAATGGTTGTATTCATAGTTGAGCGCCACAGAGGGGATCACATGAGATCATCCCATTGGCGTTGACTTGTTGAAATCTGGACTTCATTCTTAACTGTTTATTATCTTCTATACCCCATGCGAAGACAGTTCTTTCATACTATGATTTGATTTTTTTTTTTTTTTGTCTTTTATTTTACACGATTTGTTGTTGGTTGTCATATTACTTCTGAGACTTGCCTTAAAGGAAGTCTTTGTTAGAAGTATGGACTGTAGGCTCTTGATTTTTTTTAGTTATTTTTTATTTACTTTGCAGTGTTCATTGTTTAATTGATATCTGATGCTCAATACTCCATAATAGTATTATACACATATTACATCCATTCATGGTGAAGCTTCATTGTGTTCATTTGTGTGCCTTTGATGCTTAGGCGCAGGCATCATGATGCACAATGAATTAACTAACTTTTCTATGACGTAATAATCAACATCATAATGCACATATTCAGTGATCACTTAACCTATATGTTTGATATGGAATGCTATAAATAAATTTCTTAAAATTTTGAGTTGTTTGGCCTTTTTTTTTTTTTTTTTTTTTTTTTCTGACTTAAACTATGTGACTAATGGCTAATGAGGGTAAAATTGATGATTTATGCTGATTACAACAACAACTGCAATAATCAATATATGCCATTCATCAAGTGATCAATATCTTTAGTTTATGATTTATGTTTTCAAGAATCATTGTGACTGGAAATCCTTATCATCCAACAAAAGAGCAAAAAAAATGTTGTTGATAGATTACGACACCAGTCTTGATTTCAATTTCAATTTCAATTTTAAGTCAATTGAGTCAGAAGGAGTATTGTTTGAGATGGCTGAATCAGCCTCCATATGAGCGTCAAGTGTTTGTGGTTTTACATTTTTGGCATTTTTTCAGAAATTGTGTGCAAAAGACGGAAGTGCACTGCGAACATGCCTTATTGTGTTACAATGACAACAAGCCGGTATGGGTGATATACACCCAGTTGAACTTAAAAAATGAAATACCTGATACTGATAGATTTGATGCATGAACCTAGTTCATGGCATACTTGATGCATGAACCTAGTTCATGGCATACTTCACTTTTTACATTTTCATCTTAAAATTAACTTTTACCATTCAAAAAAGGAAAAGGTAACTTTTCAATTTTTTTTCTCTTTACTTTTTTTTCCTAATTTTATTTCACCATTTCCTAATTTTTTAGGCTTTGTTCGTCTCTCATATTATATATATATATATATATATATATTTATAGTCTTCACAACTCAAGATACCTTGATTTCATGATTCACCTCATAGGGGCAAACAGCTCTTCAAACCAAACCACAACCAACCCACCCACCCCCACCCCCGCCCCCCCGCCCCCCCTTCCCTTCCTATTGATTTGAGTATCTTTACTGAGGTTTTAATGATACTCACCCTTTTACAAGTGTTGATCACTCATTCTAGATGTTCATTTGTTTTTCTTTTTATTGTTTTCCCTTTTATTTTAGACCAGAATTTAGAAGGTGACCTAGTGATATGGATGGGGAAAAAGAGATTTTAACTATTTATCGAGTTATATGTTCATTTTTTAAAGGACTTTATTACTGTTTGAATCCTTTTCTGTATATAGGGCCAGAGGCTTTCCATATGGTCCCAATGAAAAAAAGGATTCTGCTTGTGTTGTCTTGGAGCTCTTGTTTAGAGGATTAAGTCAGCTAGATAAACTAGTTCATCGGTTCCTCATTCTCTACAGTACATAAATAGGCAATTTCTGGTCTTGATCTGTGAGATTTCAACACCAACTAGGATGTTGGTAATATACTGGAGATTCTTTCTTTTGTGCTTATTTAAATATGGGATATTTTTTCACCTCTTATCATTGTATTTGTTTCCTTGTTTCTTTTTTCTTTTTGGATGCTGTAACCTTGATTATTAGATACTGTATTGGTTTTCCAACTTTTTTATTCTCAGAAGGTTCAGTTAATCACATATTTTATGTCACTATTTAGATTGACCCTGCAAAGTACAAGAGCATCTCTTCTGGCTTTGGTGTGTTGCTTAAGGAGCAGGGTGCTAGAGGCTTCTTCAGGGGTTGGGTGCCAACTTTGCTTGGTTACAGTGCTCAGGGTGCCTGCAAGTTTGGGTTCTATGAATTTTTTAAGAAATACTACTCTGATATAGCTGGACCTGAATTTGCAACAAAATACAAAACACTTATCTATCTTGCGGGTTCTGCTTCTGCTGAGGTGATTGCTGATGTTGCCCTTTGCCCCATGGAGGCTGTAAAAGTTCGGGTCCAAACTCAGCCTGGATTTGCTAGGGGGTTGTCTGATGGTTTGCCTAAGTTCGTAAGATCTGAAGGGGTTCTCGGGTATGAATTTCTTCTTAATTGTTTGAATGCTTGTTTGATCTAACATGTCACAAATATTGATGGTCTATGAAAAATAGGTGAAACTACTAGAACAGACTATTCCATTACAATATGGTGGCATTTTCAAAATAACTACTTCCTTCATGTGATAGCCTCCAATAAAACCACTATTATTGGCAAAATGGGCCTGCACTAAAAAAATTTCTTTTTTTTTTTTTTTTTTTAAATTCTGACTATCAACTTAAGTAATGTTTAATGAATTAATGAAGAAGAAAAAGTAAGGTGAAAAAGTAAGGTAAGAGATTTTTTATTTAGAATAAAAATAACTCTTTCTTTGTTCCCTACTTTTTTCACCTTCTACTCCTATTCCTCAATTTTTATCTACCATCTTTTTTCCTCTGTGCCTCCATGTTTTCTGCATTTTCTCTCTCAGGTTTTTCTTTTGTTTCAAGGTTTTGCCTTTTTTCATTCAGCCCACTTATAGTTAGTAAAAAACTGACGAGCAATAAATATAATTTTTTATATATTTAATTCATATTGTTATGTTTTTACTTTTTAAAAAAGAAATTTTACATACTTATACCATTTTTCTAAATATTCTGAGAAAAATTTGGAATTTTCCAGCATTTTCCTCATACAATAAATGCTTCAGAACCAGATATGTCACACTGGATTCCACTCTAAAAGTGCTATGGTTGATTTAGTTTTGATTTTGTATGCTGTAAGATATTTTCTAATGTTAGCATATTTATGCAGGCTGTATAAGGGGCTTGTTCCTCTTTGGGGACGTCAGATTCCTTGTAAGTTGAAACACTGTACTTGTTTTGTTGTTGTTGTACCCCTTTGTTGTTGATTTTCAATAATTGACCTCAAGAATTGATTACTTTAGAAAAATGATTTTTTCGGGGGTTGCTATAAGTGAGGATTTAAACAAGGTATCAATTTGAATGCTTTTCAACTGCAAACTAAGCAAAACAAATATCCCAAATTGAAAATTTTGTTTCTTGTTTACTCATGCGTGATCTCATTTTGTATGGATTCTAAAAATGATATTGATTGATGCACAAATATTATTGATACTTTTGGGTTGGTGTCTTTACAAATAACCTACTTTTTTGGCACTCATTTTTGGGCTTTCATATAATGGAGCCACCTTCGATCTAATCATTCCCTTTATGCACCTGCCCACCTTGAATTGTCACTGATTCTAATTTCACACTGCTGGGGACATTAGCTGCGACTGGATTTATCACATACTATGCATGACGTTTAGCCATTAAACTTAGATGACCTAAAACTAAGGGCTAAATCATTTGATCTGCCCTATATTTTTCATATTCCTATAATCCATGTCCAAGTCTTTCCATAGCCTTGCCCCTGAATGTGGGAGTGTTTTTTAGGGGATGATGTTTGGGAGCTGAGCGATGTCATGCCAGGGATGCCAATAGAAACCGACCTGGCTGACAAATAACCTGCCTTACACCAACCTGCCCCTTTAATGGGTTTTATGGTCTGTAGGACTAAACCAGCACTATGATGGGTGGGTCAGGATGGGTCACATTTCATAGTGTTGAAGGATTTTATTTTAAAATATAAAACTATAAATGTGTTAGAGGAGGGATAGAACCCACAACCTTGAAGTTGCGAGCCTTTTCCACTAGGACTTATTGTACAGGAGACTTGTAGCTAAAATACACTGAAAATATCTATATACCATAAACAAGGCAGCGTGGGTGACGACCAACCAAAACTCGACTTTATTTGGGTCAATATTATATATCCCATACTTGCCTTGAACCAAGAAACCCAGTACCAAACTGTCCTGTCAAGGTGGGTACCCATTGAAACCTGATTCATTGCTATCCCTAATGTATGCATGCGTGTATTTTTAATATCTGCGACAACTCATTGAGAACCCATGTATTGTACAAGGTCTATAGTATGTCATTTTTATACCCAACAAATCCCAGCACATTTGGATTTTTTTTTGTCACAGGGAGTTCTGTATTTATTTTCTTTGATTTACACAAGTATCTTGCTTATAAATATAGTGCATCTGTAAGTTTGCTTTGTTAACCACCTTATTCAACCTTATGTTCTCTCTCTCTCTCTCTATATATATATATATTACCATTTATAAATCAACCTTTGGTGTGCGAATGCCATTTATTTTTTTATTCATAAAGATTGAATTTATTTACCAAAAACACAAAAGAAAATCATTTTGGGCTATTGCTTATCCTACTTATGTGCTTCTTATAGGGAAGCTACTAGGACACTGAACATAGGGAATTGTGCAGTTTCGTGATACCTCTAAGTTCCATACCTTGTTCCCTGTTGGGATCTTTGTAGTCATCTTTCAATGTGTGTGGTGATGCCCCAAAACTACTACAGATTTCCTACTGTGAAAATGGGTGCATTGTATTGGAAGATCATTGTGATCCAGTCTTTGCCTATTTTAGACTTCCATTGCTCTCCTTTTGTTCTCATCTAGTATTTGGTATGCTTCCAATAAAAGTATTTTGATATTTTTTTGTTCTATGAGAAGTTTTAAAATAACCCTCATCAACGTTGGGAACACAAAAAATGTTCTAAATAAGTGAACAAATGCCCCCATGTACAGAAACTATAATTCTTCCATCTTAGGTGTTTGATGGTTCATCGTGTCCTCTGCTCTGCACCTTCTGAAGATTTTTCAAGATTTTAGGTGCTGATGATGATTATGTTTACTTGTGCCGGATTGATCAGTCGCTTTGTTCTTTCCATTTCATTAGTGATGCAGCTGTGCTCCAATGAGGCAGTTCATAAAGTTGTCCCCTTTTCTGACTCTGGGACCTCATTGTACATCATTTGAGTTCCACATTTTTACATGTGAAGGATCTTTTGTTGGAAATAATTTCAATGAGTTAACTGATTTTGAAGATTCACAGCTATTCATCCAACTGTACAATTGGACTTTTAGCATTTTAGTTATCATCTGCTGTAAAAAGAAATTTATTTTTATGCAAAGAAGTACGTAGGCAGACTAATTGAAGATTGCTTACTGAATAATTAAATGGGTATTGCAGACACCATGATGAAGTTTGCATCTTTTGAAACTATTGTGGAAATGATATACAAGTATGGCATTCCCACACCGAAGGAGCAGTGCAGCAAAACGCTGCAACTGGGTGTGAGCTTTGCTGGTGGCTATGTTGCTGGTGTTTTCTGTGCTATTGTTTCTCACCCTGCAGACAATCTTGTTTCGTTCCTCAACAATGCCAAGGGGGCCACCGTTGGTGATGTAAGCTTTCTTCCCTACTGCTGCTCTAGAACAAAAGTATTTTCTTTCTCGAGTTGTTAATATTATGCTTATGTTTATGTACAGATTTTTAGTTTATTCTATATTAATGTTTGCAGGCAGTGAAAAAGATCGGTGTGTTGGGTCTTTTCACCCGTGGTCTTCCTCTTCGTATTGTCATGATTGGTACTCTCACTGGGGCACAGTGGGGAATTTATGACGCCTTCAAAGTTTTTGTTGGACTGTAAGTTACTCAGAATTTATTCTTCTTTGTTTAGTTGAACCACCTATTCTTTTCCGATAGACACCATGATGGGCGGAAACAAACCCTCTCAAGATTTCTATCTAGTGCCTCCATGATTCAGCTAAGTTTTTTTTTTGCTTGACCTTCCAACGAGGGAGGATCTCCTGTTCTCGTTTATTAGGGATGGCAACAAGTCGGGCCGGGGTTAAACCCTGTGCCCTGAACCCAACCTGACTGACATGCATTTCCCCATATCTGACCCGACTCATAGTGGGGGTGCAGTTCAGGTCGAGTTTAACATTTTTGTTTTTTCCCCTCTAAAATATAAAATAATAAAAAACTGTAAAAATGTAGGAGCGTGGAGTCAAACCTCAGTACGCACTCCACCTGTCTTCTAGAAGCTGCACATGCAGACTCTAAAACATGAATGTATGTGTGAGATGACCTGTGCCACCTGGGGCACCACAAGATCAATCTCATCCTGTCACCCATACCACTCCCCGGAACGTCATGGACCCCATCATTGGTTTTACACTGATCCAAATGGGACTGACCATTGGATTCTAGGGTCGTCACACTTTTGACGAGTGTGGGGGGTAAGGAAGCTAGTTCAAAATAGAAGGCTGAGATTAGGTACTTGGAACATTGGAAGCCTAACTGAGAAACTTATGGAAGTGGTGGATACAATGGAAAGGAGACGAATCACAATTGTTTGCTTGTAAGAGACAAGGTGGGTGGGACATAACGCTTAAGAGATTGAGAGGACTGGGTATAAGTTATGGACCTATGGTATACGGGACTTAATAGATCGAGGAATGGGGTTGGCATAGTGGTAAGCAATAACTTGAAGGAAGTTATAGTTAGTGTAAAGCGCTGTGGAGATAGGATTATTGCAATTAAGTTAGGGTGTGTTTGTGCGCATCCGTGGAAGAGGAAACGACGCTTTCCTCTTCCGCGGAAAACAAATCCGATGAGTGCAGGTCGGAAACGCAATCCACGGCTTGCGCAGAAAATCAGCACAAAAAAGACGGAAACGCATCCTTTCACTTGCTGCACCAAACGTGAGAAGGAGCTGCCGGAAATTCCGGCGCCTGGTCGGCAAGTGGGAAGAGATAGTGAACATTATTAGTGCTTACGTTATTAGTGCTTATGACCCCCCGTTGGGCTTAGGAGATGGACATAAGGAGAAGTTTTGGGAAGACTTGGAAGGAGTGCTACTAGAGATACTCCAAGGCGAGAGAAGAGATATTGAACGTTATTAGTGCTTATGCCCCCCCCCCCCCCCCCCCCCCCCCATGGGCTTAGGAGATGGACATAAGGAGAAGTTGAGGGCTACTAGAGATACTCCAAGGCGAGATGGTCTTCATAGGAGGAGATTTGAACGGTCATGTAGGACGCGATGTAGATGAATATATAGGAGTACGCGGGGGACATGGATACGGTAATAGAAATGAAGAAGAGAATGATATTAGATGAATATATAGGAGTACGCGGGGGACATGGATACGGTAATAGAAATGAAGAGAAGGATATTTTGGAGTTTTCAGTGGCTTATGATCTCATGGTAATTAACACCTTTTTTAGGAAGAGGAGCATTTAATGACTTATAAGAGTGGCTCCTCAAGGACACAGATTGACTTCTTCTTAACTAGGAAAAGAGACCACTTAGCTTGTAAAGATTGCAAGGTTATACCAGGGGAGAGCTTGACTTCCCAACATAAGTTGTTGATCATAGATGTGCAACTATAAAGGTGGACTAGAAAAAAGTTGTATAGATGCTCAAGGACTAAATGGTGGAACTTGAAAGGTAATAAGTAACTAGCATTAGGGGAAAGAGTACTAGAGGAAGATGTTTGGGCGGTAAATGAGAGTGCAAATAATATATGGGATAAGGTATCAGAGTGTATTAGGAGGGTAAGGAAAGAAATCTTAGGAGAATCCAAAGGGGGTGCTCTGGCACAGAAAGAGGCATGGTGGTGGAGAGAGGCCGTCTGAAACAAGATAAGAGTTAAAAGTGTTTTAAAACTCGGCAAAATGATCGAAATGAAGCGAACTTGGAGAGGTATAAAGAAGCAAAAAGAGAAACCCAAATGACAGTTAGTGAGGCCAAGGCAAAGGCATTTGAGGAGCTATATAGGCGACTCGACACTAAGGAAGGCGAAAGAGAGATATTCAAGCTTGCCAAAGCCAGAGATGGGCGGACGCACAGAAAGAGGCATGGTGGTGGAGAGAGGCCGTCTGAAACAAGATAAGAGTTAAAAGAGAGTGTTTTAAAACTCGGCAAAATGATCGAAATGAAGCGAACTTGGAGAGGTATAAAGAAGCAAAAAGAGAAACCCAAATGACAGTTAGTGAGGCCAAGGCAAAGGCATTTGAGGAGCTATATAGGCGACTCGACACTAAGGAAGGCGAAAGAGAGATATTCAAGCTTGCCAAAGCCAGAGATAGGCGGACCAAGGACTTAAACCAAGTTAAAAGCATTAAGGATGAGGATGAAAAGGTATTAGTAAAGGAAGATGAGATAAAGGAGCGTTGGAAGAGCTGCTTCTACAAGTTATATAACGAATGCAGTAGTAGTGACATACAATTGGGACAGCTTACCATTTTTAGGGAAGAATCGAATCATATGTTCTATAGGAGAATTGGTAGGGAAGAAGTTAAAGAAGTACTAAAAAGGATGAAGAATGAGAAAACGGTTGGGCAAGATGGTATCCCTATTGAGGTCTGGAGGTGCTTGGGGGAGGATGGCATAAGTTGGTTGACAAAGCTTTTTAATGTAGTGCTAAAGAGCAAGAAGATGCTTGATGCATGGAGGAAAAGTATTCTTATACCTATATACAAAAACAAAGGAGATATTCAGAACTGTGCGAACTACCGCGGGATTAAATTGATGAGCCATACGATGAAATTATGGGAGAGTTATTGAGAGTAGACTAAGAAGAACAACTAACGTTTCAGAGAATCAATTTGGTTTCATGCCTTGGAGATCAACCATGGAGCCTATCTTTCTCCTGAAAAGGTTAATGGTTAATGGAGCAGTATAAATAAGGTCAGAGAGATTTATATATGGTGTTCATTGACTTGGAGAAGGTCTATGACCGGGTTCCTAGGGAGATTCAATGGAGAGTACTGAAAAAGAAAAGAGTGTGTTGCATATATTGAGGCGATAAAGGATATGTATGATAGAGGTGTGACATCTATAAGAATGACTGGCGGAGAGACTAAAGAGTTTCTTATCATGATTGGTCTACACCAAGGCTCGGCGCTAAGCCCGTATTTGTTTGCCCTAGTTATGGATGAGATTACAAGACATTCAGGATGAGGTGCCGTGGTGTATGCTATTTGCAGATGACATTGTTTTAGTGGATGAGACGAGAGGAGGAGTGAATGCTAAGCTAAAATTGTGGCGGAAAACGTTACAAAAGGGTTTAGGCTAAGTCGATGTAAGATGGAATATATGGAATGCAAGTTTAGTCAGAGTAGGTCACATGGTAACATAGAAGTAAGTTTAGGTGCACAAAAGATTGTAGAGAGAAAACTTTAGGTACCTTGGATCTATGGTGCAATAGGATGGAGAGATTGATACTGATGTAAGTCACAGGATTCAGGTCGGTGGACCAAATGGAGGAGTGCTTCGGGGGTCTTGTATGAGCGGAAAGTCCCCCTCAAGGTTAAAAAAAAGTATTATAAGGTGGTGGTACGTCCGGCGTTGTTAAATGGATTAGAGTGTTGGGCAGTAAAGCATAATCATGTTAAGAAGATGGAAGTTGCGGAGATGAGAATGCTAAAATGGATGTGCGGGATCACAAGGAGAGATGATTAGGAATGAGTAGATAAGGGGCAAAGTAGGAATAACACCGATTGAAGATAAAATGAGAGAAAATCGACTGAGATGATTTGGCCATGTTAGAAGGTGCCCAATGGAGGCACCTGTTAAAATGTGTGAAAGCATGAAGATTGCCAGGAGTAGGAGAGGGAGATGGAGACTCAAGAGAAGTTGGTAACTATTAAACATGATTTTGTCTAAACAGATTTGATTGGCGTCGTCAAATCTATATAGCCGACCCCACCTAGTGGGAAAAGGCTTGGTTTGGTTTGGTATAATAAAACCATTAAACTCGAGGGCCACAACGATCATGGGAGAGGCAGGGATCAAAAGATCCAAGTGCGACCACACCAAATATGAAATTTCAAGTCAATCCAATGGTCCTAACCCCTCCATTTGCAGCCCACAAGTTTGACAGTTTTAAATAATACAAAAACTCATACTAGATCCAATGGTCCCATCCTTTCGGATTGGTGCAACTCTATGGGATCTGTGACTTGTTTTTTAGTGGGCACCATGGAATGTATTGTATGGCATAGGAACAAATGTCTAAAGCCAATATACCCACTGCCAAAATCAGAACCACCCCAAATGCGATAGACCCGCTACCAAACCCGCCCCTAATCAGAGTGGGTTAGGATGGGTTTAAACCCGATCCATTGCCGGCCCTTCTCTTATTAAAAGATAAAATTGATTCATGCATCCTCGATGGTGAAATTCTTTTACCTCCTCTCATGAGACAAAATTTCATTAACTCTCTTCTGAATGCCAAATGTATGAGCTTTTTCTTTCTGACCATTGTTTTGTTTTGGCTTTTCTAATTCTCATCGGTTCCAATGTACAGGCCAACCACAGGTGGGGTTGCTCCAGCTGCTGCTCCTGCTCCAGAAGTGGCAAAGTTGTGAACTTAATGTGATTCGAGAATTGATGGAGTAGTTGCTCAATTTTTGTTTTTTTTTGTTTTTGAGAAATTAATAATCATAGATATTGGCTACCATGCCCCTGTGCAAGGTGGAACTACATTTTTTTCCCCTATTAGGAGCACTATAATTTTTCCTTCGAGAATTTTGGAGAGGGGTAGTTTTGATCTCATCCTTCAGACCATTGAAGAACTTAGATTCAATGGTAAGTTATCGGCTGGTGAAGCCTTTGATTCCGTAGCATTTGAAAATAGCCGAAATAAATGAATGACATTTGCAGATGGGAAGTAGAGCTCTGTCCATTTGTTGTATGTGCCTTGAGATTCTTGATATGCCATTTGTCTTTACTTTCTCTCTCCTTTTTATTTTATTTTTCGTCTCTTGCGCTACTATGTGGCCCATCAATTCTTGGAGGTGGAGGTGTAGTTGGTTGGGGCTGCACAGAGAATTGGCTATTTTTGATGATTGTGACCATCTATTTGAGGGGCCTTAAAAGTTTTAATGGTTGTATATGCTATTATAAAACAGTTGTACATTGGGTCCTATTAGTTAGTGTTTACAACAGATTGATGGTGGTCCTATTTGTTGGTTCACCTGTACGAGTAACATCCTTCAATCCCAACCTACCATGATGGGGGCATGAATGCAAGTCCAATATTAAGACCTTACAATTCCATCGTGCCAACATTGGCCTGCATCTAAGCGTGCTCAATAAAAAGAGGGTATGCGAGTTCAAGCCGTTTCTTCTCAGAATTTATTGTAGTGGATGGCTACTCGTATTCTTTTGAGTTTCGCTAATTTGTTTCCGCTTCTTTTGTCTTCGATTTACTTTTCATTATTGTGCAACTCCTGCCTTGTGGAGGGGATATTGGATGGTGGCTGCCAAGTTATTAGCTACTGTGGTTGGGGCAGATGAAGAGGCGAGACTACTGATTTAATCAGAAAATCTTAATGCCTGCGCGAGACCACTGATTTAAACAGAAAATCTTAATGCCTGCATTGGGTATGTTTCTTAGTATGCAAATACCCTTGTATATAGATTAGTGACGCAGCAAAACTCCAGGTTTACAAGTAGATAAAGTTCCCTGTTCATTTACTTTTTGACTTGCATATCCACTCTTTGTGGCCATATGCGATGATGGCATCTGCAATTTTCCTGTAAGCTTGTTGCGTCAGATGAATTCCATCCCAATGAATGTAGACCTCTGGGCGAGGGCAGGCCGGAACACCGGGCCCACCACACATCTTAGTCATATCAAAATTGTAATCTCCTCCAGTACCACAGCAGGCCTTCATTGAAGAGTCCCCCTCGAATCCTAGTAATGAAAGAAGGAAAGATGCCATCAACAAATCATGAATTTAATGTAAGCATGTGCTTTACTTTATCTTGTGACAAATTGAGATGCGAGTAGTTACCGAGAGAAGTTGAATGAACAATAATTTCCATGAGCATGTTATAGTAATCTGCATACAGGATTCGAGCATGTGGAAATTCTTGTCTGAGCTCTTCAATGGCGCCTTGGAGCTGCTCGTTATGATGCTTTGAGAAGTTGTTGAAGTCTTTGAGGCATTTGTTCTCATCATAAGCTGCCGGATTGTTGCTACGGAACATGGTAAGGTAGCTTGGCATGCATCCAACAGGAAAATTTCCAGGAACAATTAATTGATTTGCTCCAGTGTCGATTAATTCCTAAAAAAAAAGTTTATATGTGGCAATAGTGATGAGTTACGTGACTCTTTAACTAATTTGGATGACTTCTACCAAAGAAAAGAAAAGAAAAACTAAGTTGGATCATTTATCAAATCAGATGGGAGGTGGTGGGTGGAAACTTTGTAAACTATGATAATCAACTCACAACCATCATGGGCAATAATAGTTCTGCTACTTCATAGATTGGTGTAGTTTTGGTACTTCATAGATTGGTGTATCTTTGTAAACTATAACATTATAGTTTTTATATGACTGAAACAAAAGGTGAACTTACTCTTGCAGCATCTTTTATGGTTCGCACAACATTGGGTACATAACTTTTAACCTCCTCTATGCTTCTGCCTTGGAAGAAGGCGTAGTTGTAATCATTACCTCCAATCTCCCCCGCTAGGAAAAGTGCCTTCTCAAGCTTCTTTGCACATTCTATAATGGTATCAAGAAAGAAGAAGAAGAAAAACAGAGAGGAAAACAACCAGAGATCAAATAGTTACAACGAATAATGTTTGTCAAAACACCCCTACCTTTAGGTTAAATTATTATTTTTTCTCTAATAATTGGGTATTAATTAAATACCCCGACTTCGAAAATGTTTATGATCTGGGCTTGAAGGCCGAGCATATTTAGGCACTGTACTAGTCAGCCAAATTCCTTAAGAAGTATAAGAAAAAAGATTATTTTGCCATTACTATAATTGTCTCAGTTCACATGTTTTGTGTTTCCAATGGGTGAGTCCACCCCCATGATAGAATTTGTGGTTCTTCTCGGCCAAATGATGGGATCAAGGAGGGCACCACCTTATATGGGTAAAGATATACTTCAATTGATTGTAGTGTTAATATAGGATAAGTCGGTCATTTTATAAGCTTTTAAAGACTTTTGCTGATGGAGACCGACCTCTTACCTTAGTGGCATGAGGCGTCTGTTCTCACTGTGTTGACCCTGGGCATGCAACCTTCCCTCACCCGAGGGTAGGGTCCCTGCCCCCTATAGCTTATTATCAAAAAAATAACAAAAAGGCTTTTGCTGATGGATAATTTGTCTACCACCGGTTAAGAACTTAATGATAAATAATTTCAACTAAGTATAGTTTTTATTTTAGGAAGATAGGTAAGGTAAGGGTATATTATTGATGATGAAAAAAGATACAAGGAAGGTTAAAACAACAAATGATTGACCTATGCTAACACTAAGCACCAATAAGGCAACAAGCTATGCAGACCTTATACAGTGACATGAAGTGTGCAATAGCCATGGGGTGGGGCAAAAATAAAGAAAGCTCAACTACCCCAAGAAAATATGGGGGGAGCAAAACCATAATGCCCACAAAGTCCGGGGTTGTTTAGGAAATTTACTTATTTATTTTATTAAAAGTGTGGTATTATTCTAGCAATATTTGCTTATATGTTAGCAACCATTAACCATAAACCTCAGAACTGGGGGCCATTTGGACGTGAACCTGAGTTTTGCAACCCAGTCCAAAGTGATTGATTGGTACAGATATGAATAGTAAGATGCACTCAGTCCAAATTGTGGCAAACACTACAGGAATTTAACTTACCAGCTCTGGAAGAACAGATTGAGCTGAGATGGGTCTTGAACCAGTCAAGTTGGACGTTGAGGGAACTGGTTGTGTACATCATCTGGATGTTCTTCTCCTGAAAGAAGGAGGCTTTGAGTGCAGTGGCTCCGGCGACCGCAAAGTTGACGCCATGGCTGAATTCAGCATCTTTCTGGAGGTATGGATTGAGAAGTGGGAGATCCAAGGATCTGGCTGTGAAACAGAAATGGGAGAAGTTTGACAAAGTAATTCAAATGAAAAATTAAGTTCAATATTCCTTCCTTTTTGACTGACATGTCCTCCTTACTGAATAAATGAAATATCTGATTCAAAATATATACTATGGGCTCGTGTGTCTGGTAGGAATTTCTTATCATAGGAGCTGAAATTGAAAAGGTAAAAGTAAAGATCTACAAATAGCCATCAAATAATTTTTTTTTTTGGAAGAACTGATTACCCAATCATCACTATGTTAAATCAAATATGAGGAAAGTGAAGAGTCTCATTTACATCTCCACCTTGTTTCCTTCACTCCTCACCGCTTCCCTCATTCCTTTCTTAGACCGATGTTTATTGGGTGGTGTTTGTTTGCATAGAATATTAGGAATTAGTGGTCAAATAAACTTCACCAAAGGATTGTTAACGAGGCGAGTAGTGAATGATATAAGGTAATGATATAGATGAGACTTGATTTTACTAGGATTTGAATGACTAGAGTGATGAGTGGGTTATTCGATGGTCATTAATTTTGGATATTTCTCTTTTGATTCTCCATTTTTAACAGCTTATATAGGAAACAAAAAGTCTTAAAATTCTTAGGAGTTCAATTATATGAAACAAACTGGTCCATTCCTATCTTCAGATCATTTCCTTTGAGTAGTCAGGTGAAGGGACACCCATGGAATAGAGGGACTCAAATGGATGCTTGAGTTTCAAAAGAAGGCCAATGAAAAGAGGAGGAACTAGCGAACAAGCCCTTTAATTCAAACCCAACAAACTGAGACAATGCAATTCTATCTTGAAACAAAAAGAAAGACCATTTTAATCAGTCTTTCAACTCAATCGTCTAAAGAAAAGAAAATCAAACAAAAACATTACCAAGAAAATCAACTATGAGCTGCCCATCAGAGCATCGACCAGTGGACCTATTGAAATAAGTCTCCCCATAAGGAAGGTTGGCAATTGCTGAGAATGACCCAGGGAGACCTTCATGAACAAGGTTACCTGTATCTGCAATGGAGTCTCCAAAGCTGTAAATGGCCTCGAAGTTACAGTCCTTAAATTGGGCACTACAAGGACCAACACTAAACCAAACTTGTAGTGCCATGAGTACAAAAAAGGCAACACTGGCCATTGTAGCAGAGAGAGAGAGAGAGAGAGAGAGAGAGAGAGAGAGAGTAGTTTTTTTGGTAGGAAGAGAGAGATAGTAGTTGTAGAAGGTGGAGGCTCTGTTTGATAGAGTTGGTTGGACTATAATGACTCGCTTGTCACATTGTCTAAAGACTCATTCTCAATCATCGATCCTGCTTGCCTGAGTTTACTCAACTCTCTCTGTTTTTTTTTTGCTAGATGGATGACCTGCCTTCTTAGGGATCCATCCTCATCTCACTAAGTTGCTGAGCAGGAGCTGGGGTTGCTCATGTGGACTGAATGGCTGCACCTTGACTGCATCAAGATGGATTTGGGATGTGATTAGGCCCATAGGCTGGGCATGGGGCTAGTCTTCTGCCAAATAGTTAACTGAGCAGGGGCCTGGGTCTACCTTAAAAGGTCAGCCCAGCTGGGCACATATAGTTTGTACAAAAGAGTACATACATTTGTGCTGTTTGTTTGCATTAAAATACATAGGAGTTTAATATATAGGAATGTTTTAAGTGGTTAAAAACAAAGACCAAAGACTAGGTATTCATTTTCCATCTTCCTTTGATTCTAATTTCATAGAAAGCCAGATTATTTGATGCTCATTTGGTGTTCATTTTTAACCGCTTCCAAAAAATTTCATATATTGAATTCCTGTGTATTTTATTGCAGACAAACAACCTAGACCAGGAACGCCCGTCACTGGGTCAGGCAAAAGACCGAGTATCACGAGACTCAAGTAAGTTATTTGGCTGGGTTTTTTTCCGAGTCGGAGTTCTGATTTTTCTAAACAATGATTTGTGGGTTTTACGCTTTCAGTTCAGCTGATAATGGACATCAAAGTCTTCAATGGAGCAGTGCGAACAATGAGGCATGGACTAATTGTGCTTTGGAAAAATAGGTATAGGATGGCTAAGGAGAATATGCTAAGATTGAAAAAAGGCAGAAAATGAAAAAGAAAATCCGGAGGGCTGTTAAATATCAATGTAGCCCGGCTGAGCCACAGGGCCTACTGGTGCCGACGGAATTCATACTGTCTGGACTATTTTTAGGCCCACTGTCCGGTCCACATAAAAATGCTAGTACCTGCCTTCAGTTTTGACTTTTGATGCTGTTTTGTCCCAGTTAGGTCCACCCACTTCGCTCTTATGAAATATGATGTTTGCAAATGTAATTCAAGGTGAAGATGGTTGTTCCATGAGAGTCAAGACGAAGATGGGTGCACCAACATTCGTGCAATCAGGGGTTGGCCATGGTCCCTCAAAAGTTTGAACAACAAACAGAAATTTTAAAAGACCTCATGCATATTTTACATATGCCACCCTAAGAATTCCTTTTTACATAATGCCCCACCCCCAAGCAAAATTTCTTGAATTCTGCTGCTGTGCACCAACAATGGTAAGTATGGGCAAACACGTCATATTGATGGTTTGGATATTTGCAAAGTGGGTCAGAAGTGCCGATTTGATTCAACCTTATTTGACCGGATCAGCTCAATATAAATTATTTTGACTACTGTGAGTTGTGTTGTTCTAATTTGTGTTGGCAAGTTTGGGTAATTCACTTGTAAAGTAGATTCAAGTGACCTCAAGTGGCTTTACATGCTCCAAGAGTTCTAGTTATGCTTTGCCACCCTAATCTTTGCAGCCGATTTGGTTGACTTGTATGATGCAAGTATGCAACCATCCTTTGTTTAATCGAAACCATTCACATAACGTGTCTTCGCATGAGGTTGCACCCCTTCAAATTTCATTTTCACTTGGATTTGTATACGCCATGGACTCATTAGTCAGTAGTGAGACCAGGAAACTTATACCCTGATTAGGCAAGTTTTGATTTTTGTTGTCCTTTTTTGAAAAATGTTAAAAAACTTAAGGCCTTATTTGAAATCTTCCTTCTGAAAAAAGAAAAATTTTAGGGGAAAAGCTTTTTAGGGGTTTTATGAAACTTTTGGGTGGTTTCTGCATTGAATGGCAACTGCATAAAGATCTGGAATGTAATAGCTCAACACTGTTTAAAAAAAAAGTGTAAAATCTACCCCATTGTTTTCAAAACCTGAAACTCGAACTCGAACTCAACTCCATGATTCACTCTAATTTGGTCCAACTTGCTCAAGTCAAGTTTTAAGCATACTCTATGACAAGATCATGGGTCCCCGCATAGGGAAATATTCAACTGAGAACTACTTTTTACTGTTGTGAGAACTATTGGTAAGACCCACCTCTTTTTTTTTTTTTTTGTAATAAAAAAGCTGGATTATTCCCTCCTGGCTCATAGAGAAGCTGAGTAAAACTCCCGTGGCCCCTTAGGTGGTAGCATAAGTAGACTCAAATTATGATTCCTGAAGAGCGGGAATCGGGGGGTCGATGTCAAGACTTCTAACTTTAGAAGAGGGAGGAACCTTGGTCCTGATTAATCCGCCAATCCCTTAGGGTTGGTAAGGCCCACCTAGCAACCAATTCATACCATGTGTAAAAGGGTACCCTCTATAATCACTAATTCCAAAGTTTGGTACCATCCAAATGGACTTAACCATTGGATGGAGGGTTGTAATTTCTTGTAAATATAAAGCCATTAAAATTCGTGGACCATGCACGAAGGGTTTAAGGGCCCACGAAAAGTTCTCAGCAGCAAATCCCATCAAGGATAGGGAAAGATTCAAACGAGAAATAGTTCTCACCGTGAGAACTATCGGCGAGCCGCACCTAGCAACCAATCAAACCATGCCGTCTAATCTAATTCTCAATGCACCAGATAGTTAAAAAGAGAGATTTCCCGGCAAAATTTGAATTCTTCTAAGATAGAATTGAAAATACTAAGACAAGCTCTAGTGGGCATGTCTCTATTGTTGGATTGTTGGATTCAATCCAATGTTCTTCCCCATCTTCTGTGTTTTTCCAATAGTAATCTCCAAAACCCAAAACCCATCTTTCCTCCAGAAGCAGTTCTTCTCCACAAACAGTGAACCATGATTCGTTTTTCGCATTTTAGAAGTTCCTTTTGGTCTAATAACAGTATTTTCCGCAAGGGAAATGCTTTTGCTGGATACAAAGCAAATGGGTTTTCAGTTGCAGTGCAAGCAGCCTTATTATTACCCCAGGAAGGTGAGAACTGCATAGACCGATCCCTACATTTTGATTCTTATGCTTATTCTCGCTTGTTCCAGGATTGCATTGCCGGTAATGATTTGATCAAAGGAAAGGCGGTTCATTGCCATGTGCTTAAGAGTGGTAATTGCCTGGATTTGTTTGCTTGGAATACCCTTCTCAATATGTATGTGAAATTAGACCTCTTGTTGGATGCCCGTCAGGCGTTTGATGAAATGCCTGAAAGAAATATGGTTTCGTTTGTCACCTTAATCCAGGGTTGCTCCCAGTGCGGAGAGTTCGATGAAGCAATTGGGCTTTTCCTTAGGCTTCATCAAGAAGGGCATGAGCTAAATCCGTTTGTGTTCACAACGATTCTGAAGCTGTTGGTGCATATGGAGTTTGAGGAGCTCTGTTGGTGTATCCATGCTTGCATTTATAAAATTGGATGTGATTTGGATTTGTTTGTGGGCACTGCTCTGATCAATGCTTATTCTGTATCGGGGCTTATTGCTGATGCGAGACAAGTATTTGATGGAATTATTGAGAAGGACATGGTTTCTTGGACTGGAATGGTTGGTGGCTATGCTGAGAATGGTTGCGGGGAGGAGGCCTTGGAGCTCTTCTCTCAAATGAGGAAGATTGGGTTGAAGCCAAACAATTACACACTCGCTAGTTTGCTTAAGGCATGTACTGGATTGGGAGCAGTAGAGTTGGGAAAGAGCATTCATGGGTGTGCCATAAAAACTCAGTATGAATTGGACTTCTATGTGGGTGGCGCTTTATTAGATATTTATGCGAAATGTGGAGACATTGAGGATGCTCGGGCAGTTTTTGACGCAATACCTCACAATGATGTCATTCTTTGGAGTTTCATGATTGCGCGCTATGCTCAGAGTGATCAGAGTGAGGAGGCATTGGAACTTTTCCGTCAAATGAGGCAAGCTATTGTGGTTCCCAATCAATTCAGTTTTTGTAGTGTTCTACAAGCATGTGCTACTATGGAAGCTCTGAAACTGGGTGAGCAAGCCCACTGTCATCTTGTGAAAGTTGGGCTCAATTCAGATATTTTTGTCGTGAATGCCCTTATTGATGTCTATGCTAAGTGTGACAGGATAGAAGATTCAATAAAGTTGTTTTCAAACCTGCTGCACAAAACTGATGTTACTTGGAATACTATGATAGTTGGATTCACTCATTTAGGTTATGGAGAAGAGGCTTTGGGGCTCTTTCATCAGATGCTTGATGCTCGAGAGCGGGGTACTCAAGTCACCTATTCTAGTGTTCTTTGTGCTTGTGCCAGCTTAGCTGCCTTAGAACAAGGGACTCAAATTCATTGCTTGATTTTGAAAACAGTGTATGCTGATGATACAACTGTTAGCAACGCTCTTATGGATATGTATGCTAAGTGTGGGGTCATAAGAGATGCTCGTAAGGTCTTTGATAGTATGAGTCAACATGATGAGATATCATGGAACACTATGATTTCTGGATATTCTCTACATGGTTTGGGTGAAGACGCTTTAAGAACTTTTGAGAAGATGAGTGGAACAAAGATGAAACCCAGCAGAATAACCTTTGTTGGTGTACTATCAGCATGTGGAAACATGGGACTGGTTGACCGGGCACGATCTTATTTTAGTTTAATGACTCAGAAGTATGGTATCAAACCAAGTATGGAGCACTATACTTGCATGGTTAGGCTTTTAGGACATGCAGGTCATCTTGACGAGGTCATGAAGTTCATTAAAAAAATTCCTTTAGAACCTAGTGTTATGGTATGGAGAGCTTTGCTTAGTGCCTGCATTATTCACAAGGATATTGAGGTTGGAAAAGCTTCTGCACAGAAAGTGCTTGAAATAGAGCCACATGATGAATCAACCCATGTCTTATTGTCGAATTTGTATGCTGCTGCTGGAAGATGGGACAATGTAGCAAATGTCAGAAAATCAATGAGGCTAAAGGGAGTGAAGAAGGAACCTGGCCTTAGCTGGATTGAGATCCAGAGTGAGGTACATGCTTTTGCTGTGGGTGATAAAATGCACCCTCATATGAGGGTAATCAATGCAATGCTCGAGTGGTTGCATAGAAAGATCAATAAAGCTGGTTATGTTCCCAATGTGAATGTTGTTTTGCATGATGTTGAGGAGGACCAAAAGGAACGTTTCCTGTGGACTCACAGTGAGAGACTTGCGCTGGCATTTGGGCTAGTAAGAACTCCATTTGGAAGTCCTATTCGCATTATCAAGAATCTTCGTATATGCCCGGATTGTCATGCAGTAATCAAGCTCGTCTCTAAGGTTGTTAACCGTGAAATTGTTGTGAGAGATATGAATCGCTTCCATCATTTCGAGTATGGGATTTGCTCTTGTGGTGATTTTTGGTGATTGCCATGAACTGTTGCCATTTATGGTTCTTATGTGGTCTCCACTAGAGATTTCTAATGTAAGCGGTAATGGTTAAGGAGATCGAAGCCTTGATGCTTTCAGCTCCATCACCACCACCACAACCTCTCTCTTCAGCAGCAACCGAAGTATTGGTTAAAAGGCAACATTAAAAGGTGAGACTTTCTCGTTTATTTATGGATGCTTCCATTTAAATCCAATAGCTCATCATGCCAATGATCTAGCAAGAATCATGTCCAATAAGACAAAAATTGTATTACTCATTTTGTCTAAACTTATTTTCTTATTATTGCTGACTTAGTTTGATAAGATATCAAATGGATATTAGGCCTTAAAGTATGTATAAAAGGCTCATGGTATCCAGAACTTTAATCTGATTCGCTGAGCATGCCCAAAAATCTTCCAGTGAAACAATCATAGCCTTTTGAATGGTGGCCTACAAATAGATGATTAAGAATGGAATACACACAGGAACAGTCCACAACCAAGAGGATAAAAGGCTGATATAGGATGATTAGGATTTTGCAACTGGTTTATCTTTGTTTTGTTGCCTATCCAAAGCGGGCAACGGTCTGTGTCTACCAACTCACCATTGACCAAACCAAGGGTCCCACTCCCACAGTGGCGGACCCAGGATTTTCGTTTTAGGGGTGCAAAATGATGACAATTGAAAAAGTCCAAAAATATTATTTTGTGATACTTTCTTCACATTAATAATGACAAAAGAGAAAATGTATTACATTTAAATGATTACAAAATATTCAAGTGTATCAACTACATTTTCTCATCAAAAGCCATATATCAACTATACAATAAAGCTTTTACAATTGCCCTCGACGGTTCTTCATGTTTTGAAAGTGTTGCATGATTGTCTCATCGTCGATGCTATTAAAAATGTCCTTTTCGATATATAAAAGTAAACAATCATTCATCCACTCATCTTCCATTCGATTGTGTAGTCGACTCTTCACAATTTTCATAGCAGAAAACACCCTCTCAACAGTAGCAGTAGCAATTGGTAGAGTTAGCGTCAATCTCAAAAGCAAGAAAACCAAAGGATATAGGATGTCCTTTTTTGTTTCAACCATCTTCTGAGCAAGGCCACTAATTCCTTTCACTTCTAAGAACTTGCTATTGGTCCGCATGTCAATAATATAAATCTCCAGTTCATTATCAAGTATCAATCGATTTGAGTCTGAAAAATCATCTGGATAGAATTGAGAAAGGCGGATCAGTTTTTCCTTGTTAAAGGCAGAGAATGAATCACTTGGATTGAAGCATGCCACACAAATAAGCAACTCGGTGGTCACCTCATTGAAGCGATCGTTGAGCTCTTTAAGTTGCATGTCAATAGTAGTATAAAATATTTCAACGCAGTAAAAATGTAGATTTGTCACTTCAGCTTTGCGTCGTGATCGCTTTCGATCAACAAACAAATCATCCATATTCGGAATGGGGATTTCATATTTATCACAAAATAAATGAACTTCAGAGAGGAGAGAATCCCACCCATCGTCTCTCAGCATTTGCAATTTTTGTTTTGATATTCTTACCATTTCCATGGCATTGACAATATCTTGATCTTTTCGCTGCAATGCCTTTGATAAGACATTCGTGATCCCCAAAATATTTGTCATTAAATGCATTTTAAATGCGAAATCAAAAGATTCCAATTGAAGCAATGAGTGAGCCGCACTACCCACATTTTCATTTGTATCATCTTTTACAATAATCTCAAGCACATCAATCACAGAGAAGAACATGTGGATCAAGTTAATCAATGTACCGTAATGCGAGCCCCATCGTGTCTCTCCCGGCCGTTTGAGACTAGTCTTTTGATTCAAACCTTGTCCACTTTCAAGTTCACCAGTATTGAGCGCATCAACAACTTTAGCAGCTTGTATATTTTGGAGCATGTCATGGCGTTTGCAAGAGCCTCCAACGACATTCAACGTATAGCAAACCGATTCGAAGAACATGGCAATTGGTACATGTTTTTTTGCAACAGCAATGAGTGCCAATTGAAGCTGATGTGTAAAACAATGAACGTAAAATGCAGTAGGATTCTCATTTTGAATGAGTGTTTTGAGACCATTAAGATGACCCCGCATATTACTAGCTCCATCATAACCTTGCCCGCGCAAACTTGTTATGCTCAATCCATGTTTGGAAAATATCGCATCGATTGCCGCTTTAAGCGATTGAGCAGTAGTGTTTGTGACATGTTCTACTAGCAAAAAGCGCTCAATCACACATCCCCGCTCATCCACATAGCGTAAAACAACGGCCATTTGCTCTTTCATAGAGATGTCACGAGATTCATCCACCAAAAGAGCAAATGGTGCATCTCCAAGTTCAGAAATGATAGCCTGAGTGGTCTCCATAGAAGCCGCATTTACAATATCTTTTTGAATCTTAGGCGAGGTAAGTTTCAAATTTTCAGGAGCATTTTCTAAAATGACTCTCTTAGTAGCTTCATTTTGATTGCCAATTACTTGCAAAAGCTCAAGGAAGTTACCCATGTTATTTGAATTCTCGGATTCATCATGACCACGAAAAGGCAACCCTTGGCGTAGAAGAAAGCGAATGGCATCAAGCGTTGCCTTTAAGCGGATTTGATACTCAATCCGAGCTTGATCCGATTGCTTGACAATAATTGTCTCAATGTGTTGCTTTTGATTTAATAAATTTTGGCACTTCTCATATGCTTGATTGTGAGCACTCTTCGGGCCTCCCACATGATTTCTAATTCTTTCTTTTTTCCTCCAATTTCTGAATCCTTGAGTTATAAAGGCATCATGATGTGCATGCTCTCCAAAAAGATAACAACATAAGCAAAATGCAGCATCTTTTTTTATGTTGTATTCCAACCAACTACCATAATCCTTAAACCAAGCCGGATTAAATCGCCTCTTATCTTGTGCAGACTCCGTAAAAGGAAATTTATGATCACGAGGCTGACAAGGACCCTTTTGTAGATACGCTCTTCGGATTTGGTCTCGATCCATAGGATGATAACTCAAGATTGGATTTCGTAACCCAGGATCTGCAGGAAGATCTGCCAAGTTAACTTCTACACGACTTTTCTTCGAAGCTGATGGCACTTGATCATTGTTATCATTCTCTAAATTCGGACATGGTAGGCTAGGAGTTGATTTTCTTTTGAAATAATTTTCCATAGCTGATTCAAAGTCAAAGATATAGAAAATTTCATCAAAATCAACGCCTGCCTAAAAACACATAACTTAATAGAAACGCATAACTTGATTGGAACAGAACTTAGTTCGAGCATATTAACTTAATTGATTATTGGAAAGATTGGGACACAAACACATGGGTATATGAAAATACTTAAGACACAAATCAGTCATGACTACACATGTAAACCGCATCCATCAAATTAAAAAGTATCATAGAAATATGAACATTTGTACATCAAATTGCCAGTATATAGTTAAAAGCATAAAGCTCTAAATCAAATCGACAATTTATTTAATTTGACTATGATATACAAATTAAAAAAAATCAAGAGAGAGGGAGAATACCTGCACTATGCTGCCAGAGAGAGGGCTCACCAAAGTTGTAGAACTATTAGATGATGCACCTCCAATCAATAGCTAGACAGCTCTCCTGTGTATAATGAAAAAATAAATCCATGTAAATAAGAAGTTTTTTTATTTCTAATCACATTTTTTATTAGAGTCTATTGCAATAAAATTAGATATGGAGTTAGATGATTAAGTGGGGAGGGGTCAGATATCATGAAGAGAACAATGAAATACGGAGATATGTTAAGAGATAGATCTATCCTTGGTAAGAGTTTCACACAAGTACAGTTAATATTATGTAATGAATGACTTGAGATAAAACCAATTTTGATTTGAGAGAGAGAGAGAGAGTGAGATTCTTGATAAGAACAAAAAAAAAGAAGAAGATGTTGCCTTGATTTGAGTAATGACTAACAACAAGAAGGCCAATCAAATGGGTACATAATGTGATTTCATTTAACCATCAAGTGAATTATGCACTTCCATGAATTTTTGTAACAGGGAATATTGATAACCTTAAGTTGTTCTGATTTGGGTCTGGATTTATTGTTTCAATGATGGATTAAATTAGAGATGGCTTCATGGGTCTGGATTTATTGGTAAAATCTAAATGCATCATTTTAAAGATTCCTCAATTGAAGATTATTAGTTTCTGGTGGGTTTAAAACTTTAAAGAGATGAATGGACATAATAGGTTATAGAAGAGTTTCGAATATAAAAATTGGCTTCTTTTCTTCTGTATTTAAGAGTTGTAGCCTGTAGGTGGCTGTAGATTCTCACTTTATTCATCACAAAATAGAGGTTCTCATGAGCGAATGATATATTGTGGCATAATAGGTCTTTAATGTTGAGTAAAGTATAGCCTTCATGCCTCATTTAAACTGATGTCCCACATTTCCCCTCTGAAGTTTTTGCCATATTTGTTCCTAAGTTGGTATAATGCAACAGATATTGATTTTTATCTTCGAACAGTAACATTAAGTCTATAGCTCAACTGTGGATAGATTTGAAACTGTTTAATAAACCCTGAATTTTTTTTTTGTATTATACATTTGTAATGGACAAAGCAAATATGGTGACTTTAGTCATCTACAAAAATTGTCTAGCAACAGGAACTACTAGTTGCAACATTTTCCTGGCAGACATTAAAATATAGAAAAGATAATAATTGAAGTTATTGCTTCGGCTAAGGATGAAGGCTTGAAGCATAGAGTTATAGATAAATTCCACATATTCAATGGGATCTAAAGCATTCATGTGCTTTATGATTACTTCATTAGCCTAGATTGAAAGAAAGATCACTCAATTGGGTGGTTTTTAAGAATTTATGAGCTAATAGAGTTGATCAGGGTTTGAAGATCATTAGCCACTTCAGTGGTGAGCAGCGAAAGGAAAACTGAACACCATCTCTTATGGTTAGCCTGGGAAATCTGCTCTTAAACAGATAGTTGATACTAAATCTGCTCATATGAAAAGTTTGTCAATAACATCAATCATAATATTACATTGTAGTCACAGTTTACACACATAAACATGAGTAGATACACACAGATATATACAATTTAGAAAACAATTTAATAGCTGTTCATACACTGGTTATTTCTTATTTTTCATGCTTAGCTGCTTATGTCCAAGACAGGTTAAAACAGTAAAGCCTGATGTACTCCTTGGGTTATCTGCAGACTGCAGTAGGAGGTTTGTTCTCTGAAAAGGTATAATGGGGCTTTCATATTCTAATTACTTCATGTTCGGATCAACTTGTTATATGTGGGCACATGAGATTTTTTCTTGTAATTTGATGATGTTTCTCATATCATCTAGGTTTTGGAGGCTCTCAAAGAGTCAACTTCTACCAGACCAGCTATTTTTGCGATGTCGAATCCTACAAAGAATGGTATGCCAATGCAAGCCACAGAATGAGCTTACCTTTCTAGTTGATACACATTTGGTTTTATGGATGCTTTCCATCACGGCTGAATGCACCCCTCAACAAGCATTTTCCATTGTTGGTGATCATGCTGTGTTTGAGAGTGGAAGCCCATTCAGTGATGTGGAACTCGGTATGTTGTGTTATTAATTTTTTGACTCATCAATTCCCTTTCCTACTTCAGTATCTAATAGTAGTTGTGTAAATCAGCCCATAAAAGTGCATATTTTGGACTGTTCTGTGGCCCAATTGATCCGGAAATTTGTAAACATGCACTATCAAAGGCTTCCAATTCATGCTTGGAGCTGTTCCCCCAAGTCAAGTGACTGAGTGAGGAATCTCTGAACTTACTAAAAAGAAAAGAAAGACAGAGAAAGAAAGAGAGAAAACCCACAAGGCACAAAGTGAAAGGAGTCCCTACCAAATAGACAAACTATAGATCATTTGAATCTGGAGTCTGGAGACAAAAATAGCATACAAGCATAAAGACAAAACTATACAATGAATTAAATGTTGAAAACCAAGCACAAGCAGCACAAAACATGCCCCCAAGTGGTCCCAAAAACAAGGATCTGCACTCTCTTTAGAGATTTCATTGTTAGATTTGGAGAAAAAACCAGTAAGGGGAAAAACAGAGGAACAAACAACAGATAAGCTTTCTTTTGTAATAGGTTGCAAAGAAGAAGAACATCTGATGAATAGAGGAATAATAGAAAGAGGAGAAGTGGAAAGGAAAGGAATCAAGGATACCTCTTCTTGGATGTCTTCGAATTTCTGCACGACGATCGCCATCGTCGCCAACTCGCCATTGCTGGAGACCTGGATGCGATGTGGAGAGGGAGAAGGGTTGGAGAGATCAGAGATTAGAGGGTTTTGGGGGTTGGAGAGATCAGAGATTAGAGGGTTTTGGGGTGCGATGTGGTGTGGAGAGGATTAGAGGAAGAAGGGTTGGAGAGGGAAAAGGGTTTTCAATCGTTGGGTTTTGGGGGAAATGACTCAAATGAGGATTTTTAGATTTGATGTGGGTGGGTCATCAGCATCAGGTCATGGGTGCATTTTACCTATGGGCTTGATTTAAATGGGGTGCAAAATGCATTGTTAAGTGGGGCATGGCTGTGTGGCCTATATCCTTTTAATAGGATTTTCAAAATTCACCGGGTGCAGGTGCACCCAGGTGAATAGGCATCGGTCCGCCACTGCACTCCCACATGTACAAACTCAAGTTTCAATGTCCCCGTTGAGGATTATATGTTCCTTGTAACTCAACAAATGTAGTAGTTTACTACAATGCTCATGGCTTATATAATTTATTATTCTATTTTATCATTGTGTCGCAGATTCAGATCTACTGCAGCATCTGGACATAAGTGCTGACTATTTTGACTGCTTCATGGCAAGTTTTGTATGGTAAGTAAATGTTTCACCACCATATTTAGAATTGAAAAAATCTTTTAAAGGCATTATATCATGCTTAACTGGAAGAAACATGCTTTTCTTCCTGATCAACAAGCACCGCCATTATGTAATAGATGTAGTCATCTGGTGTGTCCCAACTGTGCATGGCCCATGCCCTAATTTCTCCCTGCCCTCCCAATCCGAAATGCATAATTTCCCATATCTTGCTGGTATTAATGCTGACCCCAAAGTGATGGATACGGCCAAGGTGATGATGATGATGATCTTGCTACTATTTCTTTCTCCCCAAAGCATCTCTTTCTTCCTTGAATCTCCATCACCATTATATAAAAAACTACATTTTCTTCTCCCTAATAGTTCCCACTTCCCACCCTATTACCTCCATCTTGAAGTGGCAACTTAACCTCATTCCAATTGATCAACTAGTTGGAGAAAGTAGATTTGATCTAAGAGCCTCAGAGCATAACGGTTTTCTTTTAACATTTTTTTTTATAGAACTTAATCCAATGGTGAGTTGGCAAGTATAATTTAGATTAGTGTCAATGTAGGGTGAGTGCTTATTCATGGCAGGTTAGTGAGTTTGAGGGGTTGGACCATGTGGTGGCAAAAAAGTTACCTCTACCTCTCAGCAGAAAAACATCTCACCTGAAAGATGTCTCTCACAACTTGTGTGAGAGAAAATTTTAAGACCATCGTGGGACCCACTCGGATGCATGCTAATCATGGTAGATATGATTTTGGGGAAAAGCACCTCAATTAGGTCATCACAACCATTGATTTAGGGGTCTTAAAGTTTACCTGTTTCTTAACTTAATACATTTTGAACTTTAACCCGGTGGTGAGTATAATTTGGATTACTGTCAAATTAGGGTGGGTGTGAATTCAAGGGGGTTTATTGAGTTCCAAGGGGTTGGACTGATCACGAAGGGTCCCACGTAGTGGTAAAAAGGTTTTCTCTCACGCAAGCTATGAGAGATGTCTGATGTCTGTTCAGGTTTTCCAAATATATATATATATATATATATGTGGGAAAGTTTCAAGTGCATCTATCCCTCACCATAGGGTGAGAGACACTTCCCATTTTTGCACATGAAGACAAGGATGTGTATAGGAGAAGTTTCAAGTGCATCCATCCCTCACCATAGGGTGAGGGATGCTTCCATAATTGGGCATTTTCAAGTACAAAAGTTACTTTTCAAGGACATAGGGTGAGGTATACTTCCTTGTCTTCATGTGCAAAAAATGGGAATTTTCAAGTACAAAAGTGAATTTTCAAGGACATAGGGTGAGGTACACTTCCTTGTCTTCATGTGCAAAAAGGAAAAGTGCCCTCACCCTATGGTGAGGGATAGATGCACTTGAAACTTCCCCATATATATATTTATATCATCATCATCATAAAAGCCTTTCCAAGAGCCCTTGATTATCGAAAGTGATTCGTCTAATGCAATGTTTTGCATGTTAGGCATGGCAAGGGGTCCTTGGAAGTTTCATTATTAGCATAATGAAACAAAATCTATATCATCTTCCATCTAGATTGTGTTTCAGAAAGTGCTTCATTTGGAAATTGAAGTGGTGGATGGTTTGACTAACGAAGGATTATGCAATGTGGGTTCTAGTGTCTCTCTTAAATTGTAGTTTGTTTATGTTCCTAAGGGTTTTAGACATTGTTTGGGTGTTGGGTATAATGCTCTTATGCGTTCATCTTTTTCATTGTGCTTTGATGTTGTAATTTTCAGTTCCTCTCTCCTTTTTCCAATTAATTTTTTTTGTTACCGATAAAAAAAGTCTCCTTGCTTTAAATCTGTCAAACTAGAAAAGAAGGCTTTTGGAGAACCATAAATGGGCAGTTGAAATGCATTCCCATATCCATTTTCTCCATTTGGACCATTTCTGCAGAACCCCATTCGTCCACCATATACACTCAAAGTGACTAATCAGCATCATCATTCGCCTTCTCGGCATATGTTTTGCAAACCTTCCTGTTATAGTACTCTTCAACATTGCATCAATACATTCATTAGCCAGAAAGAGCACCATTAAGCATTTGATGTCCATGACTGAGAGCTCCTTGGAAGGGTGAGATAATACTATCTTTTACCTCCCACAGGGGCGGACCTATGCTTTCATGACTTGGGACGGTCGCCCTAGGTCGGATCTTGACACTTCCCAAAAGTCCAATGGGCCCTACATCATGGCCCACGTGTTTAAACAACCGCCCCACGTATGCAAATGTCTTGTTGGCTTTGAGAAATGTTCTTGTATCCAGTTTTTTCCCATACCTATTCACCTTGAATTTGTAGCGATCTTCCATAGGCATTGATTTTGACATAAATTTTGAGTGAAATAGGATAATGTGAGTTTGAGTTGATTTTTTATGAGAGAAATCAATGATAGCAGATGCAGTTAAGTATTTTGTATCTATATGTTTAAATGTAATATATTTTCTCTTCTGCTATTATTTAGGTGAAATATGTCTAGCAAAAAAAAAAAGTTGGACCTTTTCAATTGACCATTATCTGCCCCACCCTAATGAAAACCCTGGGTCCGCCACTGACCTCCCAAATTCTGTTCATGGATACTTCTTTCTGAAACTTTCTATAAAGTTCCAACTAATTTTTTGGCTGCAATCCCATTATACCGGTAGCGCTTTTACTTTTTTTATTATAGTGCTATTAAGGTGACATTGCATTTCTATTAGGTCTTACTCTATTATAAGATTCTTCAGATACTTAGATGAGATCCTCTTTGATTATTTCTCAATATGATCTTTTTGGTAAAAGTGCTATCAAGGTGACATTTACGCTTCTGTTCAATCTTACTCTGTTCTAAGGTTCTTCAGATATTGAGATGAGATCTTGATTACTTCTCAACATGTTATTTTCTTTTTGATTGGTATTTCTCAACATGATTGAAGGAAAGTAAATCTAGTGAGATACCAGGTGCCTTATCTCCCTTAAATTCAAAGACTAAATACATTTCTTTCATTAAAAAGGTCATTCCAACGTAGATCCTAAATCTGGAATACATTGGTTGAAATTAATCCCGTTCCATTCCAGTTCAACAAAGCTCTCCTTGGCATATAATCTTGAGAAGAAACCAAGAATCCGCCTTCCTAGTCGTTCATCCTATGTGTTTACTTCATTAATTTCCAAGTTCAAGCAAGAACGGTAATTTGATTGTCTCCTGCAGTTTTATGAAATATATTATGGCCTTACTATAACGAAAATGCTCGGAACTTTTGGCTCCTTACAATCTCCTCCCTCTTGACTGATTTTCGAAACTCACTTCCAAGGAACTCGTCATTATTATGCCGACACTTGATAGTGTTGATTGTTTTTTCTTTTTGCTCAAGCGTCTGTCTAATATGATGCAATGTTAATTATCTAAGAAATGCATTCATGTGACCTTGTGTTACTTGATATGTTGCAGGATACATATCAAATCTCCATCCCCAAGGTGCTGTTGATGCCATCCAAATCTCTGCACCGCTTTACATCCAACAGATAGTCCACCAATGAGATTGCATCATCAGGAAGTTACAAGTCGCATATTGTTTTACCTCGTCAACAGTTGAAATTTCAATCTTTTCATCAGTAGTCTTGATTCTATTGAGTTATGAGAGTGTGGATGGTAGTGTTAGAGCTAGGCCTTTTGCACCATTATTGGTTTCACTCGTTTCGCGGATTTTGCTAGTTCTCGCCATCATGGGTTGAGCTCCAGAATCCAGAATTTAGCCCTACTGGGTCTTGTGTTCTAAAGTTCAGATCCAGTTAACAGTCCAGGGCCCCAGGCTTGCGTCGGATCAGGCTAGGTCCATTCCTCCAAAATTGCTGGGTTTCGGTCTATCACAACCTTGTGTAGCCTAAGCCCTTTTACACCTTTCAGCTTATTGATCCCAAATTGGATCTTGTAGCTGGGGTTCTTCCCTTCTATTTCTTTTCCATTCAACTGTCCATCACCCATGACTCCATTTTGATCCTTGGAAGTTGGTTACTCCTTACTCAGGTTACCTGTAATTTGTTGTTGGGAAGAATGAATGAACTGTGACTTACAAGTTACAATAACTCAGGTTACTTCTGCTTGGGTTTTGCTGATCCAATCGGGCTGTAAGAAAGTGGAGTAGTTCAGTTTGCCTTCTGTTTGCTCCACTGTGGCTTTTGTCTATTGTCCATTGTTCATCCCTTTTCTTTGATGCAACTATTTATGTTTCAACTAAATACTTCAAGTTGTTTGTTGGCTATTTCAGATAGCGAACCATCGACTTTTTAGATAGCAGTGTCTCAGAGGGGACACAAAATGGTGATCCACTCAGTAGAAAGCAACAGCATAAGGAACAAACCCTGAAGCGCAAGCTACAATGAAAAGCTCAAAGTGTTTAGAAAGTTGAAACTAACACCTTGAACATGATACAGTATGGGCGAGCAGTATCAATAATTTGTAACTTCTGATTTCGTCAACCAAATTTGTGTGGTACTTAATGTTGTCTGTACTTGTTTGTTCCTTTCCTTCTGTAGTTGTCTTTTTCTGCAAATTAAACTTTTGATGTGTTTGGCCTTCTATTCTAGCAATCTGAGCAGGCCTTTTGATCTATAAAGTAATTACTGTCTTCACTCAAAGCTGGATAATTGGAGTGGATTATCTTTTGTTTCCTGTTATTTCTTAATTTTCAGAACCAGCAGCAAATGTAACATTAGGATTAGCTAGACTACAATCCAGACAGTCCAAACCAAGGTTCCTTTTGTAGATGAGGCGCAGACTAACAAATCACACTGATCTAACAATCGAACCAGTTAATGCATTCAACATCCTATGAACAACAAAAGAAAAATGAGAGAGCAAATGCAATGGGCAAAATCAGACTGATTCACATCCATGGGCCTATCATCTTAAAAAAATCTTGTATTTGGGTGCATGTATGGCTTACCATGGTCTACTAAATTAAAAATATGTACATACGATACTTTTAACATAATTCCTGGTTAACAACTTGTGTTTTATTTTTCTTATTTTTAAACGAGCAACTAGTAGAGACGAGTGCTGTTAGTACAGTACTGCAGTTGAAGGTGCTCATTATTGTAGCCACAAGGTTGTGTGTTCGAGTCATGTTACTCTTTTTAAGTAACTGGTAATGGGATACCAACAAGGATCTTGTATGTGGTAGTGAGGAAAAGACATGAAAAATTGTGGAGTTGTAAAGAACATGGTTTTAAATAGGGTCGAGTGTGATAGGAAAACTCACAAAGCTGATGATCCTAGATAAATGAGGTGAGGCTTTGTTGATAGTGATAAAAATTTGAAGTCTAGCTCACATCACATCTGTAGGAAGTTAGCATTACCAGTTACCATATGAGAATTTGTGCTGGGTTGGGTGATTATTAGGAATGTTAGGTTGTGCCCGCTGCTTAAGCCTTAAAATTTTGGTTGATTATTCATCAGGACCAGGCCTAGGCTTGCTGCACTCTTGTGGCCTGAGAGCCCAGAGTGGTCACATTTAGTGACCACAGACGCATGGGATAAACATAAAAAACATCTGCCCTGCCCTTCTATTAAACCAATCAAATTGGTTGGGCCTGAATTGAACTAAGGTGACATTATTGAAATGGACCAGGCCAGGGCACAATAAAAAATAAAAAAAAATAAAAAAAAATCTTGGGCTGGATCCTGGCCTGGCCTGGTCATCAAGTTCTTAGATTCTGGTGAATTTTTAACCAACTCGACTGGGCTTAGATAGAAGGTAACCTTGTCTGACACATATAGAGCCCTAATCCACACTCTTGTTGCTATATCTTTTTTTTATATTATCACAAATGGATTTCTTTGAAGAGTGAGAGATTTTCATCTCTCAATCAATGGCCTCCTGTTATGTTTACAAATACAGGCAACGGTGCATTGAAAATCTTACATATTTAAATAGGGCCGAACAAACGGGCCAGTCATTCTTGTATCTTTAA
This sequence comes from Cinnamomum chago, assembly GCA_038049695.1. Lineage (NCBI taxonomy): Eukaryota > Viridiplantae > Streptophyta > Magnoliopsida > Laurales > Lauraceae > Cinnamomum > Cinnamomum chago. The sequence continues at coordinate 78,048,269 of CP142456.1, forward strand.
TCAAGGGGCCATGCCTATTCAAAATTAGGTTTTTGAAAGCTCAGGGTGCAGCCCATTTACAGCCCTACTGACAAGTAGATTGGTCACATTGACACATTGATCCGATTCCTGGACGATCATCCCTCTAGGAAGTAGGCCATTATTATTTTATTCCATAAAAGGTGACTAAACCGGGTATGGGCCATTTCTCAAATGGACCACATCCCAAACATTGCACTGATGTGGGATGATATGTAGCTTTTTGTTTATTTGCACAGCCTCCTAGGACAGTCAAATGGGGCCCACAAGAATATGGCACTATGGGAAGGACGGTGTGGATGAAGTGGAAAGTTGCTTTCTGAAATTCTTCACGTTGATTTTCCAATCTGGTGAAATAGACAGTCAATTCGCAGTGAATATGGTAGGGGGGGTGTCCTTGCATACTATAATGTTAGGGATGGTGGGTAATAACAACCCATGGGAGAGATGCCTTTTGTAGGCTTCCTGGGCAGTTTTGGCATGGCTCATAGCTCCTAGTGGGAGGATGCAAGGTGGGGAATAGGTGATCATTCCAAAGTGAAAAAGGGGGCCTCCTTTCCATATTCCCCCTTTTCCCATTTGCATTGCTTTGCATGTTCATGAATGGAAAAAGGCCCTTCACGTCTGCTTAGTTTTAATCAGAGAGAGAGAGAGAGATATGTTCTTTTATATGCCCTTTTTATCCATGTGTGACCCATGTCTTTAGTGAATGAATTCATAAGCTCATCATGGATGGGCAGTTTCAAGAGGCTACTCAAGATTGGAAGATCACAGCCAAGTTTTTTCTTTTTATCACATTTTTGTTTGGTTCTTTTCTTACTTAACCACCTTATACTTTCATAGCCACAAATGCAAAAAGATCTGAAAATTTTCAATAAGAGTTTGTGGTGACTCATATTTCAGTGATATAGAGGATTGGAAATTTCTTTTTCTTATAGATTCTCTCTTTTTTCTTTTTTCTTTTTATATTCAATCAGAGAGATAGACTATTAAAAGGTCCCTGTTAGAGGTGGGACCCAACACACCATCACTAAAATAGTGGGCCCCACAATTAAGAAAATAAGGACTCGGGTCCCTATGAGGGAGTGAGTCATCATCTCCATGAAAAGAACATACATGTAATAAGATAAATGAGAACAGGCCACGCACCTTGCATGCCACTGCCCCCAAAATATTCCTTTCCTTTCCTCTTTTTTGCTTCCCACTCACTATCAACACAAGCTCATCATTCCCTGCTACATGTTTTTGGCGGATTTCCTTTCCCACCATATTCTATACTTTTCTCCTTGCAAGAAAAGTTTACTTGTTATTGCAATCAATTTGACTTGCAAACACCTTTTTCTTTTTCCTTCTTTTTTTTTTTCTCTTCCCTTCCTTTCTTTTCTAGATCATGATTTTCTCTCAGACAATGCTAATCAACAAGCTTTAATTCTCTATAAAGCTACATTAATTAAAGTCTAAAGCCATTTTTTTTTATTTGATAGGATCAACCCAACTGACTGTACACTGTGTAAACCATGTGATTGATCAGAGTGGAGCCAATGCCAATCCACCCACTTAATAAATCCTTTATATACCTTCGATCATCCCAGAGCCTTATCTCATCTTCAAATATGATATAAAGCATAGGAAGGCTTCTTTCTGGGGCATTATATAAAAATAATGAAAATTTTGAGGGTACCGAGCGGAAAAATATAAATCAATGAAAATTTCTTTTCCTTCAAGTAGACAATGCAAAGTATATTGAGATCAAGAGTTCCTTGATCATGTAACATATGATTAGGTTTTTATTCTTCCAGAAAGTATCTTTTGTTGACCTCAACTTTGTGTGACTCAACTTACTTACATCTCCTTGATTATCCGGAAGTTTCAACATGTGTTTTGACATGCGAAAAATCGAGTTTGGACGTATTTTAGGTTTCGATCCATAAACGGGTTTGGATCCGAAACTCAATTTAGGTTTCGATTGATAAATGGGTCCGATTTTAAGCCCATGTAGGTTCCGACCTGTGGACTTGGGACCCAACATGAGTCTGCAAATTGTACATTAAAATTAAAGTTTTTTGACATGTTTATGTATAATCATGGAGGTAGTAAACTTGATGCATTGCTATAAGTTGAATGATGTACTCATTTCTTTAAAAAAATAAAAAAAGTGAAGAGAAATTAGATCCTATTTTGGAACTAAAATCCAGCCATCTATGTGTACCCGGTTCCGATATTAGATTTGAGTTTTCCTATTAAATCCTGATTTGGAACCAACAAAACATATTCCGAGTCAAAATCGGACTCGGAACCAAAACCGTTATATAGAAACAGGTCCGGGTCCATTATAGTTCTGACTCGGAACTGGCCCGTTTGCAATTCTATATTTGCGCAATGACTTAATTTTTTTCTCCCATTAGAGTGATGATATGCACTATGAAATTTTTTTGGTAAAAGATAATTCATTAACAATAAAAAAAGATAACATACAAACCCAAAACCCCTCACAAACCATAACATCAAAGAAACCCCCTTTCCCTCAGCCGTCCAGACCGTCCCTTTGCACCATGAAATTGATCGTGTCTCAAATAAATAGTTATTTTTTTTATTTTCTTATAAAACTTTCTTTGGCACAAACTTGACAAGGGGGGGTATATGATTCTACTTGGAGTGAAATTTGCTCTACGGATAAATATGAGCAGCTCGGTCCAACGAAGGGTGAACCCCATATGGTTCTTACAGTGACACATCTACAGCAGCACTTGATCATATCCCTTGGGAGGGAGATCTTCTTTATTTATTCATTTACCTTCATTATTGATTGCTAATCTTCAACAAGTTCTAGGTTTAAACCCATATAGTTATTAAAATTTACATGTGATGCATTCGCGTGTAAACCCTCCCTCCATTAGTATTGGCATTAGTATTGGCGTGGAAGATACGTACAAAATAAAAAGCAACGATGAAGACTAATTAGCCAATTAATCACCTTTCATTGGGAACGTCATTGAGATAGGATACATTAGTCAAATATCACCCAAATGAGAGTGACTGTAATCAAGTGGTAATCAGACCTAGAAATTGATTTAGTAGACAATAATTACAAACAGAAAACCCATTTTCAATATAATCTAGAAGTTCTAGCCACTTTAGAAGACCTTATTTCACAACTTCTTTTCCTGGGAAAATGATCTCTATTGCAATATTGTGAAAAGGGTTTTTTCATGGCCTTTTTTGTTGTGGTTTTTTTCATATCAACCTATCTTCATTAGCCAATACACTCATGGTTAAGAGACAATTCACATTTCCGTATCACACACATGCATGGTTGATTCCTATGCCTTCAGGTTAATAGTATCACTCCTACCACTAGACCATCCTAGCTAAAAAAAACCCGCCTTCATTTAAATCCCTTCTCCTTTCGTACACATTAATTGATCATTAACCACAATTGAATTCACAAAGGTAAATATGTGCTCAAAAGATTATTAATATTTGAGACTTTAAAATTGTGAGTTAGAATCATTTTACCAACCTATGTTCTCAATGTCTCCTGTACATACAAGTATACAACCTATCTCTTAAAAGAGTTTGGATCTCCTTCTTCAACAAAATAGTGACTCAATCGCCTCTTATATAAAATGTCATTTTTGCTTTTTTCATTCGAAGGAAGCAAACAAGAGTGTATAATTAGCTTGCATCACATTTTATATAAGAGGCACTTGAGGGTATTTTATATAGATGGCACTTGGGATAAGACGAAATAATATTTTCTTTATTTTGTTGAAATGAGGGGATCTAGAGTCCTTTGGAAATTGAATGTAATTCTAAATGGGCCCATTCCAAGAGGAGGAAAGCAGAGAAAGAGATTGGTAGATGGATTTTGGAAAAAACAAAACCAACCCCGCACTCCCCGGGCCTTGGGAGAGTGTATGGCATACATTAATTTGGATAGATAGGTATGTAGAATCAAGAATTACAAAGAGCACCCCGCGATGCGTAGGATAAGGAGGCGGCTCACGATAACGTCGTACGCGGGGAAATTCCCGACAGAGCTGGCCATAAAATTCCACGCTTGCATGGGTGTCGGTGAAGTGGGGCCCACCGCTGACAACGCGTGCAAAGCCGGGCTTCATGGGCGTCTCTTTTCCCGTGGGTCCCACTGACGTATCACGTACTCCCCCTCTTCAGTTTTCTATTACCCTCATCATCATCATCATTCTCTCTCTCTCTCTCTCTCTCTCTCTCCTCTTTCTCCCTCTATTTTTTTTTTTAATCTTTCTTATACTTTTGTATTTTTGTGCATACTTTCTCTCCATAAATAAAGATTACTCCAGTGTACTTGTCTGGAGAAAACTCTTGGGCTTGGCCTAACTTGAGTGTACTGTTGACCTAGCTCCAGCTCGGCCCAAATTACATGTGGGCAGACTGGTCCCAAGCTTATGGCTCTATTAGACAATATTTCTATTCATTGGATGTAATATATAATCACAGATGGTTGTTATCAGATCTAAGACGTAGAGACTCATTTTCACTGTTGATTATTATGTTGAAATAGATGGATATAATTAAAAAGACTAATGAGATTGATTTTTCAGCACATGCCATTTATAATTTGTGAATGCGGCCTGAAAAGGTCAACCTGAACCCTAATTTGTTAAGCTGACTGAATAAGTTGGGTTGGTGGTTTAGCTAAGTTTACCACTCTTAATGGTGAATATGGTTCCAACTTGGGCGGGGCCAAACCTTTTTAATCTTGCATGGCATAGCCCACATTGAAAAAAAATAAAATAAAATAAAAAATCCAGGCTTGTTAGATTAGGCTTAGGGTTGTGTGTACAAACATACAAACATATATAAAATGGTTCGAATGGAATCCTCATCATTCCAGACAGCCTCAGACCTCGGTTGATGTATAACGAACCGCAGCATATCATTTCAATATTCCCCATTTGTAGATGATCACCTTTTAGAGAAACTCCATATGGGCCCCAGTTGCCTGTATTTTATTCTCTTCTTACAATATTATAGGAGAGGTATATATAGATATATGAAAGGGTAGGTAGGCAGCTGTTGCAGTTCTCTCATGACGTATCGTATTTGTAATTTTGTATGTGTATATGTATGTGTATGTGTTTATGAACGACTTGTTGGTTTATTAAGTGATGATGTTGAAGTTTACTAGAACATAATGATATAAAAAAACAAGAAAGAAAGAAGAAGATGGTGGTACGTACTGTGGTGTGTTTGGAATTTGGATGGGCCAAGCACTTTGTTTTTGGTGTTAATTCAAAGGATTATGGAGAATGGAGATGATGGGTGGTTGGACGGCTGCTCCCAAATTACATGAGTGCGTGCCATGATCGATCATGCATGCATCCTGTGGCCTACCTCGATTCGATGCTCGGTGGGTGCTTGGGAGAAAGAGGGAATAAAGGTGACTTTTGAGTGTATGCATGGGTCAAAATAATATGAAGAAATTATGTTATATAAAATGGGTAATGGGCTATTGTGGGCCCTTATTAGTGGTGGACTAGGAAATTTTCCTCGATAGGGCCACTACCATGCCAATGATGGGAGTAGGGGAGATGGAAAGCAGTTGGTGATCAGATAAAATCAAGCCGTTATTTCAAAGTTCAGTAGTTTTGTAAATGCGAATTTCTCCACTAGTCAATCTTACGGGTGCATTATGGTTAGTGTTGAAAGTATTTTTACTGCCTCTACGCACACTTGGATTCACCTTTCATCTATTTAATTAGCCCATCTGATTCTCTTTTTATTCCATGATCCGGCAAACGGTCTCATTTACAGTTAATTACTAAACCTTTACTCACTATTGATTTGAATTAAAAAAAAAAAACTTACAATTAAGATGCAATTAACATTTAATGTTATTAAATCAAGGGTTAGGATAATCAGGTGTGATACAGACTTTGCCAAATCAAAGTGAGTCGAGTCTCAACTTGAGAGAGAGAGAGAGAGAGCTTGCTTTGTTATTTCTTTCATTGTAATTTCATGTGTATTGCAAATTAGACATTATCATCTAGCCATTTTACTCGGTGTTAGTAGAACCTTGAAAGGGCTAACATGGTTAACCAACAGCCTCTCTTTCCTTCTCCTGTTAGAGGCAAAGGAGTAATCTCAGTCTCCACTGTTTTAACTCTCCACCACCCTTGCCTAGTTATTCTGCATAATTAGTGATTTGACAGTCTTTTTACCAATGAGGTTACAAGCATCACTCATATCTACCATGAAGGCAATGTACTGGCTAATCAACCGTCAATTCTTATATCATTGACACCAATACCTTAAGAAGTGCCCCATTTTCCAGAAAAGTTAAAATCAACAAAAAAAGATGGACCTCTCTTTTTCTCTCTTTTCTTTTCCGAGAGAGATCAGGTCAACATCCATATCTTTGTGCCGCCTCTCACCTGTAGATTTTGTGTATCATGTGAGAGATGATCACATGCTGTCATCAGATATGGTGGTGATGCCAACTAAATCTTAATTTTGAAAGAACAGCAGGTAAGGTGCATAAGAGAAATCAGTCAAGAATATCCTTTGATGCTTTAAAGGGGATCTTTAGTGGATCCAGATGGGCCCACAAACACTGATAGATTTAACATATACCGAACCCTGCCTTTTGTTTGATCCAATTCGCTTATATCTCATGCCTGTCTGTTGATAAATATTTGTCAAGTTTCATTTTAATAGAAGTGAAATGCATCATTGAACTGATCTAGGGAGCCAGTGGCTCCAACAAACTAAAAAAAGAATGGGATGTGATATTGATAGTGATGGACTCTAAAGGGAAGGTGATCACCAGCAAACTTTTCGCAAGATCACAACCACCATTTATATTTAGGAGACCAAGGGAATCTTGGGACAAATCTTGATAATATTGATTTTTTTTCCAGTCATTAGTCTCCTTGTTGCTAAATTTTGAGAACCAGCATGTGGAGCCCACCTGGACCAACCATGACCAACAACCCCTCCCCCCTCCTGAAAAGAAGGAAAAAAAAAAAAAAAAAACCCAACCTTTGGATTGAAATACTTGATTTATTTTTTATCATTGATCTTTAGGGCTTCAAAATTCATATCTAAACTAATGTGATTCTGTTAATGAGTTTTAGAGACATTCTTAATCCATCCATAGACCTACTCCTTTCCCCCAACTTCCATGATTCGTTCTCATGTAGCAAACTTTTCATTTAGCTCTTCTTTTTTTTTTTTTTATGGTTGAAACTTTTCATGTAGTTGTACATTCTTTTATAATTAGCCTTGCACACCTCCTTTAGTATGTTTAGAATTTAGAGGCCATTGCCTTATATGCTATCGAACCCATAATGTATAATATATGGTATGTAAGGAAGGTTGTCCTGTCCCTACCTAGCTGGTGCCTCTCCCCATGAACCTCCAACTGATCTCTAATTTTCTAAATTAATGATTACTATGAAAATGCACCTACTGTCCAATATAATTTCAATTCAAGTAATATCATTGTCAAATCCTTGAGAAAGATAATTGATGTGCATCAAGTTGCATGTAGTGGATATTAACTTCCTTGCTAATCATAGTCTAGAGAAAACATGATAAGGGGTTCTAACCCCAAATATTTCATCATGTTATGTTCTAGTGGTTGAATTTATGTATGTTATTATGGTGAGGAGGAAATGATGGAAAACATGATAGAGACTAGGGGTGTCTTTTCATGTTTATATGTGGTTCATGGTATCATAAAAATTTTCACAAGTATGATAATATATTATTGCCATAATATTATGAAAATGTTAAGTTTTTATAATATTGTATTTTTAAAATAAAGACATTATTAAATATCTGAAAAGAATATGGTGAAGAATACAATGTTATTTAGTTATAATTAGGGTTGCTTGTAGGCCCGGTCCGGCCCGAATAAGAAGTCATTGTAATTTGGTGGTTACTTTGTACAAACAATTAGTAGGAATTCCAAACAACTTAAAAAGTCTAGCTTGGCCCGAGTGACTAAATGGGTAGGCTTACGCCTGACATTTACGGCCAGTCTAAGGCTTCGGCAAAACACGAGCTTGCATTTTTAAATTTGGATAGGGCCTCGATATGCCTTACCTTGCTCAACCTAGTTATAATGATGTGAAAACTAAAATATGTATAAAAATAAACATTTGGGGCTATTTATATTTTTATTATTTCTAATTTTTGTTATCAGAAAACCTATTTATTTCCCATGATTCTCCTGATTATATTTTTAGAAAATCCAAAATTTCATAACATCTTGATATTTTTATGAGACAACAATTCATGACAATGATTGTGATATTGTAACAAGCATCCCTCTTTGTACCTTAAAAAATGGAAGCAGGACATAGGAATTTATGATCAAATGAGCTCCATCATAGATGTATTAGTTAAAGAAGGTGTGAAAGAAATGTGGTGAGGGATGAAGAGTATATGGTTGAGATGTAGACGAATCTTGACTTTTTTAAGATTTGAATTATCAGGGTGGTAGTTGGATGTTCACAGAAAAAAATAATTTTAATACGACTATAATATTTGTATATTAGAAATGGTTATATATATATATTCAATTCCATGAACGGCAATTACAGCCATCGGTTCTCAAATTCTTTCATATTGGAAGATCAAGCTCATGACTAGTCAATATCACCCATCTACCGGGGATCATTGTGTAATATGCAGATACTCAATCAACTATATATGAACCTTTCTCTTAATACAGATTAGATCAAATCCGAAGTTTAAAATTCCAAGTTCAAAATAGGGAGCCTTTTATGATCAGTCCAAACCCTAATACTCAGCTACCCTTCTGAATTGCAGGCATCCCTAAATGATACCTTTTGTTTATTTCCACCAATTGGTTTTAGTATGAAGATTTTATTCTGCCTCAAGATTGAAAATGATTAAACTTTTGCAGGATTATCAACAATTGGGTGATCTAATGGAGCCCTTTTTGGTCCAAATTACCTTGCACTCCCTCATGATCAGTACTCATCAACAAATTATGGCCCCACAAAAGGGATCACAAACCGTAAATTAGGTTCTTAACTGCCAATTTGATGGGTCCTAACCTAGATTGAGTACGATTTCGAACAAGCATATCCACTACACACTTTGGACCAATCTGTTCAGGAAGAACGGCTCCTTACCTGAGTGGTAAGAAGCAACACTAACGCAGTTCTCACCTAACTGTCAAGGATTCGAACCCTAAGTACGCCATCTCCTGTAGCGTGTGCGGGCTCCCTTCCCACTTGAGTGGGCTTTCTTCTCATGCATGCGAGTGTCTTTCCAGATGTGCAAGGGCTCTCTCTTCGGTCCCAGCCAAGGCTGGGGTAACATAAAAAAAAAAAAAAAAAATTCCATTCAGTGCTTCAAAAATGGACGGCTATGAAAAGGTACCAAGGCCAAATTTTAGGATGCATATAATTCTTTCAATGGTTAGTAAATTTTTTCTAGGGCTGCTTCATTGTAGAAATTTTTTAAGGACTACATCTTGCTAAATTCTTTGTGGTAATTCTTTGTGTTATTTATGGTATTTCTCATTGATAACTGTTCTACCATGAATTATGGATTTCGGTTGAAACGGATTACTCTTTTTCCTCAGAATACTTCTACTCCATAAAGGAAAAGGACTTCTAAGTGTCATAAACAAACTATATGGCATGAGTCCCTTCGGATAGATAAGACATGCTATCTATCTATTAAGTGCATGAAAGTCTTAAATGGTTACAATGTCATATTCTATCATTTAATTTGGAAGCCCAATAAAAGCCCGCAAAAAAGTTCATGCGTTGGGTAGCCTAGTTAATTTGGAATTTATGCTTTGTACAAAAGGTAGATCCAGAATCTGAAACATGATTGAATGGGACATGATAAGCACAACTTTGGAAGATTGCATTACCAAAAATAAGGAGTGAGTGTTTTTGTATATAAAGTCTAAGCAAAGGAAGGCAGTGTGCCTTTAGGTTTCCTTGAGAAAGGACTAATCAATTCTGTTGTTTATTTCATTCAACTTTTGTGATCAAGTGACAAGCGTGTGCATTAAAAAGTATGGTTTTAAAAACTAGGAGTTGGATGGAATTACCAAAGAAAAAACCCAGAAGTTGGGATCCTAGACATGATCAATGCACATGGAGGAAAGAGATTTTCCTGTAATTTCAGTATATATATATATATATATATATATATCTGTTTGGCTTCTCATTTCAAAGCAATTGAAAGAAGGCGTTGTCAGGAAGGCTTTGAGATCCTTGGAACATCTTAGGACAATTCCCCAGCAACAGGACCTCTAGTTTAGATGTCTGATGCCATTTCCAAGTGTCTTGTGTCTATCCAACTGGGGCCGAATGATTTTTCAGGAGCTTAACTTTTGATCCATCCATTGAATTTTGTGCATTATGTGTCGTTTGAAAGCTTTGATCAACAAAAAATTGTAATGATATAAAGACTCATTTTACATGAAGATATATAAGAGAAATTAATAGAGGTAGTACAACATACTCTCTTAAGTCTCCTGACCTAACCATTCTTACCAAAATCTAGATGCATTAGTAGTAGTTGCATAAATACTTGTCAGTACTCTCCCTCAGGTGGAGCCCACTCCTCAACGCTCCCTCTTAGGTGGGAGGCTGCATAAATACTTTTCAATACTCCTCTTCAGGTGGAGCCCACTCATCAACACTCCCCTTAGATTTTTTGGTTTTTTTTTCTTTTTTCTTTTTGCTAGAAGGTAAATTTATATAAATGAAAGAAAGGAACTAGGCAAAAAACCCCAAAATAGAGAAAGAAACAAAAAACAAAAGACCTGAACAGGGAACTAAACAAACTTAACAAACAAACTATAAAAACAAAAAACTAAGCTGCCATCCGTAATAGGACTAAGAATATGGGATGAACCGGCAATGGGTGTCTCGAAGCTAGCTAGGAGCTAACCAAACCCTTCATGCAATCTAGGAAGATGAGCTTAGCTCTCAAGAGGGAAGGCTTCCGATTTAGATGCTTGGAGTCATTTTGGAGAGACCAAAGAACAGAGATTGTGTGGAAGAAGGTAACAACAGAGTATTTTCTTTCAGAAGCATCTCCGTCGTAGGCAATTGTCGTCCAGATGTATGTCGCGCAGAGAGGGAAGGAAGGAGAAGAACCAACCATCAAGGCTAAGGAGCAAACATCAGAACTGTTGAGCCAAATAGCAAGAGAAAACACTCTTTCACTCCCCTTTAGGTGGAATCCAGTCGGCGCACTTTTGGCGACATGCGTATTTTTTTGCATCGAGTCATTCAATGCGTTAGTAGAGGCTGCATAAATACTTTTTAATATTCCCCCTCGGATGGAGTCCATTTCTCAACATACTCAAAGTAAAATACTTTAATAACTGCGAATTTGATAATATTTTCCTTCTTGATGGTTTACAGTTTTGTATAGACTTGAGAGGATCTCTGCATATCAAATCTAACCAGTTATGGAAGGTCCTCAATGTGTATCCCCTCATTCATTGTTTAAATGGAATGATCTGAAATGAAGAAAGAAAGTGATTTTAACAGCTGCCTCATCCCAATCCATCCTTTTTGCTAATCCTTACACTAATTAGCCCTATTATAGTTGACAATAAATAATTTTCATTGGTCATAATCTTATGTCACGACCCGAGCTCGAATTACAATAACCCTGAGCCGTGAGCCCATACTTACTCCCGTAAACTCCAAATTAACCGAAGTTGAAACGGAATCCACAAGGGATATTATTCTCAAGAAACCTGTCAATTACACAAATTTTGCGGAAATCTATATTTGATAATATCAATTTACGAATTTACATGTATACAAAATAAAGTCCTTATACATGTATCATTTTCATCATAGTTTGTCAATCGATGCATATCCAACACCATACAATAACAATTACTTACATTCCAAAAATGAATGTACAAAATGACTCTTCAAAACGTTTATCAATTAAAATGTTATAGTTCTTTTTCGTACTCGAATACTCATATCAAATGGTATTCCGTCCATTCCATTCGATTAGTCCTCTTGGAGGAACCGGAGCGGTCTCCTCCGCTAGCGCCGGGGGCGCTGCTGCATCGGTAGGAGCAATCGGGCATGTAATGTCATCAATAACACTAGTGAAAACGACGGTTCAACAATGTATAAACAGATCTAATAATAGCACATGTTAATACATATGTTAAACTCATTCAATCTATTTAATAACAATTCCAATTCTAATAAGTCCAGATAATTTCTACAATGACAATGTACGGGATGGTCACTACCATAACTTTCATTCATTCATTTCATTTCATTTCAATTACTATCTTCCTTCAAGGAAGGATTCATTTAATTTACCATCTTCCCTCAAATGAATAATTCATCTTCCAAACGGAAGGCATCAATCAATACCCATAGATATGATCGGAATATGTGAGACTTACTAGTGTCCGGGCCAGGGACAACTAGCATCACCACGGAGCTCCGAAACGCCTCAAATCCATCTGCTGCAGCAGGATTAATCATTTATTCATTGTTACCTTTAGTAACTATTCATTATTCAGTGTCATATTTAGTGATCATTCATCAATTCAGTGTGAGTTCAATGTCAATTCAGTGTGGCTCAATAATGAGCTTAAGAAATCACTATGTCATGCCCTCTAAAACAATCATCTAAACCAAACAATTGAGTGAAACGTTCGTTATCAATACACGTGTTACTGTAGATGACATTACTGTAATTAGAATGTGCATTAGATAATCTTACCTAACACTTATGAAGGTTTAGATATCACTAATATTAGCCTCAACAACTAGGCTTTCCATTTAGATCAGTCACAATTTTCCTCATGACTCGTCTTAACTACATGAGGGGTATCTATGATCACATAAGCGATCTTAGTCCACGCAAAATCCAAAAATCACTGGACTCGAACCGCTAGGTCCGATTGATTGGCCAAATTTTCACTCACTATGAATAATTTGGTTAGGTTCGGTTACCTCGACGGCTACCTGGCGGTTAGCCGAAATTGCACTGGCGGCTAGCCAAACCAGGTTCGGTTAGCTCATGGTCAGCTTTCCAGAAGCTTGTTTTCTTATGCATTTCTGACTCAATTTCGGTCAGCTTAGCGGTTACCTTTCGGCTAGCTGAAATTCCAATTTCGGCTAACCGAAATTCGGCAGTTAGCTGGCGGTTAGCTTTCCAGAGGCTGACCAAACTGGAGATTTCTGACGGTTAGCCCCGCGGTTAGCCTTGCGGCTAGCCGAAATTCACCCAGAAGCTCATTTTCGAGCTTCAGAAGTTTTGAACAAAATCCGTATTTTTTGAACTCCTTGAGTTCATACAAGTTCTATAAAATCATGAATCACTAGAAATGTATATACTTGTCTCTTATGAAGTTTGGTAGCAAAAGCCCTCTTTCCTTAGCTTGGCTTGACACAAGTTCTTCCCAAAAACTCAAACCCTAACTCATAAAACACGAAGATACATCTCATAAGCTATTTATGCTAATAACCATGCCTAATCACTCATTATAACTTGAAAACTCATCAAGTGTTCCAAGTACTTACTTGTAGTTCAATGAGAGAGACCTTGAGATCTTTCTCAAGTTCTTTCACTTCAACAATGGGAAAATGGCTTAGGGAAGATGATGAAGATGAGGCCTCCCACACCAAACCACTTAAACCTTTCCTAATCTCACACTTGATGAAGGAAATGGAAGAGAAGGGAGAAGAGGAAAATGACTCTAGGGTTTTTCTTGAGGTGGAAATGAGCTCACCCCACATCTCATTCTAATATAAGGCTCTCTCACACTAAGACCCCCTTTTATTAAGTCTTATAATATTTTTAGTCAAATGAAACCTCATTTGATCCATTTGAGGTCAAATGGAGTCGCGTCTATTATGAAAATCGACGTACTATTCGAGATACACACGTTGGTATCCAGAATTTCCATATTCGACGAAATACGCGAAAACTCGTATTTACGAAAAAATCCTTAGTCTACCTTATTTGAGTCTAAACTCACTTTAACCAACTCAATTTCATTTCATTATGCTTAATACATCATCTTAGACTAATTTATCTTTGTTTGGTCATTAACCTTGGTTAACCCATTTATCTATGCTTAATTAGCATTTATATCAATTAATTAACCTTAATCATGGTTAGTTTGGATCGGGTTGTAACATCTTACAAACTCCCATGGGCCACAAATCAAACCATTCTAGAGGAACAATTCAACCTTGTCTACTCAGTAAGATGTTCCTTAAATCCATTTCACTGCTTTTGCAAAAGAAAAAAAAAATCATGCTACTGCCACTAACAAGTGAAAACTTAATTACATTAACACCTCCAACTTTCATCTTTTTTCTTACTATGGTTGGGTAGGTAGAGTAGAGCCCCTTGACATCGATGTTTCTGATTCTTACATCTTAACCACTAGAGAAATTGGGCCCACCCCACTACTGATCGATTATTATTCCATTGAAACGTTGTATAAAACACAAGGACTGTCTTTTCAGCAATCCACATGTCTTATCATCTGTATGAGATTTAGCCAAAAAAAAAACAAATGACAAGTGAGAGAAGACTATGGGAACAGGTTAATCATGCATGTAATCCACAGGAGATCTCACAACTTTAGGTGGAGATGTGCTGTTGCGGAGGCAACAATCTTAAGAACATGGAAAGGTGAAAGATCAGGGCTGGGACCCACCTACCCATTACCACAAAAAAAAAAAAAAAAATCTCCACTTTGCCCATCTGTGGTTAAATCAATAAGTATCATGATTATGAAATGGGAATAATTGGTCTTGACTCAAGAATTGGTCGAGTTAACTCGACTCAATTGTATTTCAAGTCAAGACTCGGTCGTGTGTTAATTAAAGACTTGCATGTAACTAGCAGTTGAATATTTTTGTAAGACAGAGTTCCCAAGTCGAGTAATACGGGCGAGTTTGACCAAGTACCCATTCAGGCCCACAGTCACACATTTTGACTTCCCTGACCCGAGCGAGTCAAGTCAATTCATTAGACTCTAGCGAGTCAAATAAGTTTTAGAACCATGATTTCAAAGTTGACCCATAAGCCACGTGTATCTTACCATTGATCCCATAGCTGCGAACCATGAATAAAAGTTTCCAACAATCCAACATATCTAGTCTGTAAACTGTAGATTAAAGTGCTATTTATGCACATGACCTTGTAGGCCCAACATATTTATGGCATTAGATGATTACACAAGAGACTCAAGCATGCAATCAGTTCTATTAGATTCACTTCAAGGCCCAAGATTACCATGAATGCAATCAGGGCTAGACCCTGTTCTAGGCCTATATCTTTCTAAGAAAAAAAAATTATGTTATCATCAAGCAAGCTTGAGTCTTCCTAAGCGGCTTTCTCATAATTGCTACATGTTTGTGTTTACAAAAGCCTTTTAGTGGATGCTCTAATTCAACCTTGAAGAAAGGTTTAAGAAAAGACTTCACAGCTTTCAATTGATGCATGTCTATAATGAACCGACCATGTAAGGTGGGCCATATTGATGCACCTACGTGGGTTCACTTAACTCGATCTAAACCGTTGAAACTGAGAGTTGATTGAGACATCACACCCTGCGGAAACTGTAAAGTTGGAAGAGAAGATGGTCAAGAGTCAACATTCAAGTAATTCAACAACCACCCATTAGGAAATCAGGAGGCTATTGACCCATTTCACATTGAAGCAAAGACCCATCCTAAAAAAAAATGGGGCCCAATATCGGATTGAGTCCCACACATGATGACATGAGTGCATCATGTATGGATGGCATTGCAATTTGCAAGTGCAGTCCCTCTTTGATAAATGAGAAGGTCTGCCCTCTGACACCTCTCTCACACGCACAACAACATGCTCATGCATGCATTCAATGACATATATAGACCCTGAACCTCTTTCCCTTCCCATACTCACATGCAATCACTGACATTTCCACACCCCTACTCATTACCCCACATGCAAATGTACTCTCTATCTGGGTGAAGAAACAAGATGTGTTTTAATGGGCCATGTTCCTTTGCTTAAAGGGTGTAGTAGAAAGAGTGCATTGCAAACAGAGTTTTGTTTTTGTTGAGCAATGTAACTTTTTTTTTTATTAATAAGTGGTGGTGTTTGATGTTGATGATGAGGAGGATGATGATGATAATGATGATGCCATGATGACGATTGTGAAGAGAGGGAGATAAGAATCCATTTCTTTTCCCCACTAGAGTGGGCAAAGAAGCCACTTTCTTCAATGGGGACATGCACATTTGAAAGCTATCATATATGGGCCCATGTTGGTACGTATATGAAATATTGCGTAGACTCTCACATATCCAATCAATGCTCTTTTTCCTCTGCTAACTGCATCATATGGTAGTGTGAAGTGTGAGACTGTGAGCCCAACAAACGGCTGTCATTAATCAGGAACACAACCCAGCATTCATGAGAGGACGCCTGCATTGCGTATGCACCATACATTCTCACATCTGCCTCTTTTCCCATTGTGGGTTTGTGGGGTTGTTTCTGTTGGAGCTTATTTTTGTCTTCTTTTCTAGATTTCCACCACAATGTAATGAGAGCTGCTGGAGCTGTGGCCCACCCAAGATGATGAGTTTTTTTTATGGGGGTTGGGCATGTCTTAGGAGCAGGGATGAAGATGATGGAGACAACAAAATGGTGGCGATACAGTGGAGACTACAAACCCTTTTGGGTTGTACCTTTTTCTAATCAGATTCGTCATGCAATTTAGATGGACCATGGTCCCAAGGATACATTGATATTTGGTTGTACCATGCAAACATACCTATAAGATTTTATGTTAGGTTAATAAGCAGATGTGTACTGTATCTGGCTGCACCATAAAGTGCAGTGTGTGAGTGCAATCCAGAGGAAACCTCTGTCGGGGGTGCACCTAATCAGCCGTGTGTTATAACAATGATAAACAACTACTTGCCTCTTTGAGAGTTCTAGACTATTCGGTTCAATTTATGTAAAATCTTTTATCAAATCAGTTTTAGACATTTTTTTTTCATTTAAAGAAAAACTATTAAAAGAGTGACTTCTTTTAAACAACAGCAATGTCTAAAGCAATCATAATTTTTCTTAAATAATTTTGTCCGTATAACTTTTATTATATGATAAGTTTGCTTGACTACATTTACTGTATGACAGTTTTTCTTTTCTTTATTTGAATAAGACATACCAAATAGTCTATCTGAAAGGTTCTAGTTGAATCAACTTTATGTCAAAAACTTTTTTCTTGCCAAACGAACCCTAAATCGACCATCAGAACTCACTCCCAAAGGCCAGCTATTGACCATGAAGCCTTGCAAATTTCATTATAAGAGGATAAAAATTCTCTTATATCTAACCTGCTTTAGGTTAAACAAAAGTCGCTAATTGTAATTAAATTGAGTTGGGATTAATGGTTGTCTTTTGTGGTGTCGCCTTAAATTTGATATGTGTGAGGCTAAAACTAAAACTGTAACAATTTAGGAAAAACACAATGAATTTCGTCTATTGATCGGGAAACAACAATTCAATATTAGTTAAGGTGGTTGACCAAGATTCTTAGAGAACTTAAGTGGTTCTTTGTAAACTTAAAACGCCGGGTTATTTTTCCTCCGTGTGCCACGTTGTTTAGAATGGTAAACTTTGTCTTTCATTACTAGGAATCAAATCATGGTTTGCTCACGTTTTCAAGAAGTAAAGGGGGTTATATGTAATTTTTTGCAAAAAGAAAAAAAGCTAGTGATTGAGCATTTTAAATAAATTTTTTCCAAGATGAATTGGATGTTGAAGTTTGAACTACTTGATTGGGTGAATCTATCCAAATTGGTTACAGGCTAGTTCGATTTGGCTCGGCTCTGATGTCAAAATTATAGTAACATAAACAATAATAACAATGTTAACATAAGTAACTAACCAAATATCTCATATTAATTATACTGGTTAATTCACCATTTTCTTATCCATTTAGATGGTTTTTCACATCCCCTTTTAAGGGTCTTGGCTAGGCTGAACCTTGCGCATCTAATAATTTACTTGTGTAGTGAAGTTAAGAGAATGGTCAAATCAAGAAATAATAAAAGAAGAGGGGGTAAAAAAAAAAAAAACTAAATCACAAAACCACCTCTTCTTTTCACCAAAAAAGTAAAAAAGTCACTCTCTCATAACAGAAAAATGGCAAAAAAAAAAAACTTCATCTTTTTACAAGAAAAAAAAAAGTTAATAAACTATTCTATCATGGCACTAAATGATAAAAGGCTATAACTTGGGAAAGCTTGCTATTTTTTCATTTAACATTTTTTTTACCACCTCTTCTTTTCATCTCCCTTGATCTTACTCTTCATTTCACAACAATATACAAGTAAATTACCCAGACAATTTGGTTTTGACAAGACAGGGTTGCTCAGTTGGTTGGCAACCATGAATGTCACCTTACTATGGATCAATACCTAGGCATGCTACTCATTCTAATTGTGTGGGCTTTCCTTCCCATGGTGTAGGTTCTCTCTTCTCACTTGTAGAGTTGGATTATTCAAATAGTATGCTTTTGGGTTCTATGGTCCATCGAGTTCGCAATTAATTGGGCATGGCAAATGGCAAATGGCAAATGGTTTAGATGGGGGTATGAACAAATCCACTTGAGGGTGAAGATATATGGGTTGAAGCCCAAACCATATTTGACCGATTTGTTTAACATGTCAAACACAACTAGAGCCACTTAAGTGCGAGTCCAGATCTGGTGAGGTAAAACCCCACGGTGACGTGGCAGACCATGGTTGATCCAACTATCCCAATTCACTTGAGTGCGGATCAAATAAGCTTGACTCATATTCGACCCATAAAAGTTTTGGATCAATTTACACATTTCAAATGCGGATTGAGTTTGAAGGTCAGCTAAGAGTTTGCCACCACTAAGTGAAAAACAAGTTGAGTTGAGAGGGGGAGAGTAGGTTGAGGCCCAACCATATGGGAACCCTTTATTAGACGCATCAAACCTTCCCTATCCACATCTGATCCAACCCATACAAATTCCAAGCTAGGTTGGATCGGGTCATGCAAGTCGGGTTTGCATGTTGGGTCAAGTTTGCAACCCCCCACATTTATAAATACCTCAAATAGTTAACATGATCAATCAACACCTTCAAAGTTCATACAGTAACTAATCCTTAAAAGAAACTACAAGCTCTTAAGAGATATTGAGGAGTGGGCTCCACCCGAGGGGGAATATTAAAAAGTATTTCCGCTGCCTCTACTAACGCCTTGAGGTTTTGGTAGGAATGACTAACTAAAGAAATTTAAGATAGTATCAGAGTCAACCCGTCGTGAGTTCGAATCATCAGATGATCGACTCAGCGCAAAAAAAAAATACGTGTGGCCAAAAGTGCGCCTGCACGCCTAATGGAGAGTATTGAGAAGTGGGCTCCACCGGAGGGGAATGGCTAGCTAAAGAAATTCAAGAAGAGAATCCTCAATTAAACTTATATTAGACATCCTCATTCTATCTACTACTATGATAACAGTATAATGTCCAAATTGAATGTAGTGAACTGAAAAGAGGGAGACATGTGTCAAGAACAGAGGCGCAAATTAAACTCAACCACATACCAAGACGTGAAGGAACTTTCCTAATCTCAACATAATCAATGGAAGGAAAAAAAATCTCCAAACAGCAACTAGGGCATACATGGGGTTCAAGAAAGATACCAATCATGTGAGAAGTGGAATGTGAATATACACGTGAGGCCCTCACGTGACAGAATAAGTTGGCATGCTTAGAAGTGAAAAGGATGGGATGGCCTTTGAAGTGTCTTGATGGGCACATTTTGGTAGAAAGATATCTCTGTCAAAAACCATTGTTTTCATGCTTCCATTCCAAGCTTAAGTCATTTCCATGCCCATGCAGTCATCAAAGCCACCAACAAAGAGAAAAAAATAAAAAGAGCACACACTTTTTTCCCTCCTCCTCTCCCACCAAGAAAAGAAGACATATTACTATTAGTCTTCATCTCATCCAACATATCTCTGATTTTTCAGTATAGAGAGATAAAGAGAGTCATATACACCATCATTCCTACCAAAAAAAATCAAAACCCAGATAGTCCTTGGGATCACATTAAAATGTGATCCCTCAACATAATTTGGAGAAAGTTGGGACCCCCTTCTTTATTTTTAACAAAACATGGTTGTGTTTTTGCACTTTTCTCTCATGTGTCTCATCAAAACTCTTTTTACCAGGATTAAAAATAACATGATGGAGTGGATCACCATGTCCCATCATAATTTTGAAAACAAAAAATAGGGGACCCATCAACTTGATATGGGTCTCATCAGTTTTAGCATGAAGAGATAAATGATCAGGTGGACCACCTGAGGTGGTGATCTTGAGGACCACCTTCTCTGTGAAGAGATGGGTGTGTTTGGGAGACTGGTTTTGATGGGCTGCAAATAAAGTGATCAGCTTTTCAGGAAGTGAAGCAGAAAATATTATTGAGAAAAAAAAAATTAATAAGCATTTTTAGTAAAATATAAAATAAAATAAAAATACAATAAAAAGAGTTAACTGGCACGGGAGTGGCTAAAGTGCGCAGGTGGTGCAGTTCCCACAATCACATGTTTGACATTCCGACTACCCATACATTAGCACGAGGCTGCAGGGGCACATGCTCGCATGAAAAAGTTTGTGGGTGAAATGACGATTCTGCCCTCGCACTTACTCAGGAGCTCATGCATCATCCATGCATGGATTTTTCCAATTTTGTTAATTACCTTCTAACCCTATGTGTGAAGAAAAGGACCTTTGCTGATTATTCCAAAAGAAGAGTACTTTTGCTGTAATTTCTTCTACCAGAAAAACAATGTCACATGTCCTGAGCACCAGGGAATGAAACAGTTCCAACTCATCCCCATGGCCCATTGAAGTGCATGTGGGACCCACTATGTAGAGAATCCTACTGTTGAAATGAATCTCATTTTATATACAAGACCTTAAGTCATTATAACACCAAGGGATTGGCCAAGTGGTCAGGACGGTTCATTTCTCTTCCGTAGTTAGAGGTCTTGATATTGATCCCCGATTCTCACCTTTTCAAGAGAAAACAGTCTAGGGTAGGGGCCACAAGGGATTTACCCGACTTCTCTTGGCCCGGAGGGAATAGCCCAGCGCAAAGGATTAGGAACCCTCCGTTAGCATAAAAAAAAGAAGTCATTGTTATTATTTTGTAACCCTTAGTCATATGATATAGATTGGCTTTGTGAGTTGTACCTTTTTCCCTTATAATTGTGTTGTCATGTTTATAATAACTTCACAGTTTATGAGGTCCTTATTGGTTGAGATCCATTACAAATTGGTTGCAGAGAAATCCCTCCACCATGTACACATGTAGTTTAGTTGTTTCTATGCATGGCAAGTGCTTTACTCCTTTTTCCCAAATAAAAGGCTCACTTATGATCAATTCAATCAATTATTCACAGAGACCTACACATCTTAAGTTGGCATTGGCATCACAATATCTTGTATGGTGTATAGCTATTAAACCTTTGATGTGAAAATATAAGGATTATGATCATTTGACCAGCTTGATATTGTGTATACTTCTAATATTTATCAAACACGTTCACTTCATATATCTCTTGATTTTCATGCATCTAAATGGACCCCACACAAGGTCAGCCGCCTTCTAAAACGAATGCATTCAAAATGGCGTTTCTTATCATATGAAAAGAACATATATGCGGAGTAAGGATTCCTCCATGTGATTGAGGATTTAAATTTGTTAAAAGCCTATTAATTTCATATAAAAGTACATGTTCTATCTCTGTCTTTCTTTTTCAGTTTTGTCTCTATTTCCTTTTGTCTCTATTTTATTTATTTATTTAAAAGGAATAAAGTACTGCGAAATGAAATGAAGATTACTTTTCAGCTATAAACTTTTTTGTATGAAAATGCATCTTATAATTAGTATTGTTTTTTATGCTAACATGAAGGGCTTGGAAAAGGAATGGCCAGGATCTTTCAATTCGGATATTATCCAGGGCATCCCTATACTCAATCCCAAATTGGTTTTTTTTTAATGTCTTTGAAATGAAAAGCCACTCCTATGTAACAGGTGAGGTAGTGGCAAAATGTAGAGGATTCCTGAGGCTCAGGAATCTACTCATTCACTTTTAACTCATGAAAGGACATGCTTTCTCCTTTTAAAACAGGTAGATGGAACTAGTTTTTCAATTTTTTTTCCAAGTCAAAAACATACTTTTCTAAGTCCCTTGATCATATAATTAAAGATGAATAATAACTGACTCAACACCCATCTCTCTCTCTCTCTCTCTCTCTCTCTCTGCAACTATTTCATCCCACTATTTCATCCCACAAGCTTCCAAACAAAGAGAATTAATGGAAAGGGAGATCCAAGAGCTCCCTCTCAGACCTCCAAGCCCATCCCAATGAAAAAGCACATGATCCACAAAAATTTGATGGGTTCTTCTTCAATCTCTCACCACCACGTCCCAAAGCATCCCCATGGAAGGTAAACACCCCTCAAACACCCCACTCCAAAACATCTCAGATGGCTTTCAAGGCTCTGCAACATATTGAAGAAGAGGAAAAAGAGAAGAAGAAGAACAGGTGGAGAAGGCATCTGGTCCGTTGGATATGACCATGTTGCCGGCTCGAAACGTCCTTCAACAGCACTACATCAACAACTATGGAGGATGTTTGGTGGGCCACGGCCAAGGTGGTGCAGGTGCACCGAGCCCTAATGTGAAGTGCACGTTTGGTTCCGATCCGACGATCAGTCTCATGGCCGAAGACGAATCGCGGGCTAGCAGCTCGTCGAGACACATACAAGAAGAGAAGGAGGAGGGAGAAGAAGAGGGAGAAGAGAGAAACGCGGGGTGGCTGCAATTGGGTATTGGAGGCCATGCATCAAGAGAGCTTAGGATTGATCATTCCATGGAATCTTCTTCTCAAAGGGGAGGATTGATTGAATTAGACTTGTTCTCTCATAAAAATCACACTGCACCAACAGCCCCCTCATTCCATGTCACAAATTATCAAGGGCCACTACCCATACCACACACTGCTAGTGCTAGTACCTCTTCTGCAATTGCTGCTGCTGCTGCTATGCCACTCTATTTGCCTCACCCAAGATCAACTTTAAGTTTCCGGCAGCCGCTGCCTGGTGTCGCATGGGACTATCGGCAAGCTTCTTCTTCATCGACGCCCTACTATCCCCACCCTTATATGATGGGGCCTCCCCCGGTACTGGCCGATGCTGGTCCAAGCTCCGGCGTTAGGGTCGTTGACGTGCCCTTGAGAAGGCAGTCAGGAATTTGGTTTGTGCTCCAAGCATCACCAATTCAGTTAAGTAGAGAAACAGCATAGATTCATTACACATAACCACGATGATAACCCAAACTTCTTTCTATTTAGTGTTTTTTTTTTCCGTGGAGATATTTTTTTTTAATCTTTTGTATGGATTGTAATTGATTGCCTTGGGTTTTTAATGCAGAGGAAAAGAGCCCTTTTTGCCTCAGATACCCAAGAGCTACTTGAGAATCAAGTATCCTTTTTTCCTTCCTTCTCTTTTGTGTGTTATGCTCGAAATTCATGTAAGAATCAGGAAAGTAATTTATCTTTTAGTGATTTATCTTTTTTTTTTATTATTATCATGCAGAGATGGAAGAATGACTGTTCGATTGTTGATGAAATACTTGGCTAACAAGATGGCACTGAATAACGAATCAGAGGTATTTATATCCATTACTACAGGTGTAATTTCTTTTGCATGCTTAAGACATCTAGTTGGTAGGTTGGCACTAGACATTGCGCTCTCTCTCTCTCTCTCTCTCTCTCTCTCTCTCTCTCTCTCTCTCTCTCTCTCTCTCTCTCTCTCTCTCTCTCTCTCTCTCTCTCTCTTTGTGGGTATTTTTGAGTATAATCTCACATATTTAGCTAGTTTAGAAATAGAAATAGACGAAAGCTAGATTCATGAGAGATCCCAAAAGAAGGGAAGCAAGCAAATCTCTTCTACAATAAATACACATACACACTCCTCCATGTGTATATCTTGCAATGGTGTTAAGAGACGTGAAAGAAACAGGAGAGCTGAAGGGGTCTCCCTCTAGTGGGAATCGTTTCTTCTAGCATTAGCATGTTTAGGTGGTGTGGATACATCTATGCAACCTTCTCTCACATCTAAATGTATTGTCAGCAACATCAAATCCATACTTAATACGATTTGGATGTCCTGTGATGTAACTGTTTGTCTAATCAATTGGGGGCTCATTGGGAGCTTCATGTTTAGTTAGTTAATTGGAAATAATAGAGCGTGAGTTTAGGTGGACGGATTAAATGAAGATAGAGTCTGATATGCCTTGAGCATATAAACTTGTAGAGCAAAACTTAGGAAAGTAACCTTTTATTGTCATTTCTTATGGATATATGATACAATGGAAGGTAAATATACCAAAACTATATAAGGAAAACAATTTTATGGGAGATTGAGCAGCCCTAAATAAAACTGTGAGGAAGTTTAATATATAGAAGAAATACTTCTTGGGTTTTTTTTTTAATAAAAAAAACGTTCAAGTCTCAAGGTGAGTAAATTAGACATGAGAGGCCATCTTACCAAAAGGAGCAAAAAAAGAAAGAAGAGGCCATGGGTTTTTTTTCTCTAGAATTTTATAGACAACATTGAGGCCTTTGGGAACTTGCGAGAGTCCTACAGCAACGTTTCACCTGGTTGCACTAGAAACCATGCAAAATCTCAAATACAAAACCACCTTAAATGATCTATGGTTGGTGAGGATGATACAAGCTTAAAAAAATAAAACCCCTTAGATAATGCATGTCAACCTCCCGGTATGGTACATGGGAATAGAGTTAACATTATATATTCCAATCACAGGACATATGTATGTGTTGGTATGTGAAGACCGGGTAATAAATATTCTCTAAATTCTGATTGCTGAATTATGTTATAATTGTATCATTACATCATTGCTTTGATCCTTGCAATTTGTTCTAAAATAACTTTGTTAGCTTAGCAAGTCCTCGACATTCAGTTTAGATTAGTTCCTTTTTTTCCTCTTTCAATGTTTTAAGGTCCTTTTCTTTTTCTTTTTCTTTTGAAACGGGGGGTCCTTTTAAGTTCTAGTTTGTATCACAGTCTGATGAAAGACTTAGATGAGTGTGACCAACGACTACTTGAAAAACCAATTCCAAACTTCCTTCTTCCCATAAGATCTTGATATATTATTACAGGTGCATGAATTGACCATGGATATGTAAAACCTGCAATTGATGGATTTACAATTCAATAGTCAGTACTTCTTATATTGTGGGCGCCCGGAACGAGATTTGTTACAATCCCCATTCATTAAGAAAGATGATACAATATATATGAACTATGAATCTGAATGACTACTCATGCCATATGGTTCTAATCTATATGACTAGTTAAATTATGATTTACAATCACATTTTTTCTTCAAAGAATCATTTTCTTAACTATGATAAAAAAAAAATCAATCTATCTCAAAGTAGGATATAGATCATGTTCTTTAATTTCAGATTTAAAGATTCCACACTTAATTGAGTACAACTACAACCTCCCAACATATTCATACATGATCACACCTACTTTTGGAAGTAATTAATAGCCACATTGTTAACATGACAGTTAGAATAGCTAGCTTAAAACGTTGAGTGTCATTATCTCATATACATAATCTCATATACACTACTTTTATCACTAAAACTACAACATTCTAGTGGATTTGAATGGATGGAAACTAGAAGTTATGAACATTTGTTCATGGCTATATACTTATGCATGAAATAGTTTCATCCAGTTCAAGAACTTAATATGTGATCTAGGCCAACATTATTTAACCTTCACAAATGTTTATGGTCAGATCTCAACCTTAGGTACATTCATCGCACAGGATCACTACTATTTATTTGTGTTAGTATGGATTAATTATATACTTTTGAGTGTATCCCAGATATGATATGGTCAAGCAAAATCCATATGGTAGTGTGACATTCACCACTGATTGAAGCAATAATGAAGGATCGTTATTTCCCATGAATATGCATCAAGGAGTGGTTGATTTCGAACATGAATACCACATATGTAGGCTTGATGTAATCTTCAACACCTATCATGAGATTAGGGTTAGATCTAAGGATTTTCCATGATGAAAAGTCAACCCCCATGTATGGGTTTGACTTGAATGGGTCCTACAAATGATATACTCGAGCGTATATAATCATTATACTACATATGTTTGTGATCCTTTTCCACCCCTTACCATATTAATTTCCCATGCTAATCCCCTTTTCTGCATGGGTCCACTGTGCATTAACTCACTCACTCCACTACACAGCCTCCACATATGTAATGAATCCAAATTTTATTGCAATTCGAGAAGGACCAAGTTGGATTGCTCATGAGTATGCATGATTAAATTCATGAGTGTTAATTCATGCTTTACATGTAACAAATCCAACAATGGGACGGACTCCAGTTGGAGAGAAATTAGGGCCAGTGACAATTCAGGTTGGTAGGGTGTTTTGATAAATTTGATTCTAGCACTTGTGAGAAGTGAACGGGCCACCGTTCTTGAATTCAAATAGCACACACAACTTCATTTTTGTATTAAATCAACTCTGTGATTCAAATTGAGTGAAAAGGAAGGTTAGATCTTCATTATTCTTAAAAGGTTGAGCTCCCATTGTTTGACTTTAGACCTACTATGGGAAAATGTGAATTGGTTTCTCCATTTTTTATTTTTTTTTGTTTGTTAGAATTCAGAAGTAAAAATGTGAATTGTATTAGGCGAAAGTTTCACATTGAAACACAATTCTTTTCAAATCAGTTTTGCATGCTGATTCTTGGTTCCGGAACCTTAAGTTACAAAACAAAACCATATGATAAATGAATTTTGATCTATTCCTGATCAAGGATGCCACCAGTTTTCAATGACCATAATGTTTTGTGCTAGCGTGCAAAAGTTCCCTTTATAATTGATCATCCACAAATAAAACATTTATGTTAAAACGAACGTTAGGTTTTCTCACTGTACTCGGAAAGAAAGAGACATGGCTTTCTTGTGATTTGACAAGTATTAAATTTATTATGTGGCCATTTATATTATTCTTATTAAAAAGAATTGGGTTTCACCCAAGGGGGGTATTGAAAAGTATGTTCGTTGCATCTAGTAACACCTCAAGGTTTAGGTAGGAAGGATTAGCTAAGAGAACTTAATATAGTATCAAAGGCAACCAGTTGCGAGAATTGGGTCCCACCTAAGAGGTGGAGTATTAAAGAAACATGCTTTCACTTGAGGGAGGCTATTAAAAAGTATTTCCACTACCTCTATTAACGCCTTGAGGTTTTTGTAGGAATTGTTATCTAAGAAAACTTAATAATTCTCTAAATTACTTATGAAAAGAACATTAAATGTACAATGTTTCTTACAATACCTTGCTACAAGACTAACTGTCCATCATTTAAAGGTATATAAGCTAATTTTTCCTCATGAGACAGACTGATTTGACATGTTCATTCACTAGTTTTCATTTAGTTAACGCTTACTATCTTTTATTGCCCAACAACTATATCTATAAGCTTTTCTAGGTTCATACAAAATGAATCAAAGAAGTTCAAACAAGGGATAATTGTCTTGAATCTTGATGCAATGAATTTGCTTGGCACTATGAAAATTGAAATTTAGATAACCATATTAACCTGAAACCTAACTATTGTAAATTTTCATTTTGAATTATACATCACCAAATCCCTACCTCACCTAAAACAAGTAATGGTTATGATTGTTTGGCTTAATGTATTCATATTGATGATTTGTTTCCATTCTTAGGTCCACTGTCATTTCAATTGTGGTTTCATCATATTCCCCTCATTTGTTTGCCATACATGATTCATGCTGGGTCTTTTCTTACTAGGTAGATAATGCAAATGGTATGAAATGTGAGCACAATCTTGAAGATTATTGTGTTGCCAAAGTTGATTGCTTGATCTAGTAATCGTCGTGTTCACACATAAATCGTTCTATGCACCCAATGATTAGGTTTTGAAGTGGGAGGGGAAATGGAGATGTATTACTTATTAAAGAATTGTTTATAACAGTAATCATATAGGTTTTGTAGAGTCCTCTCATGAATAGCTTATAACAATGCTGTCTCCAATCAATCTAGCTGTTGTGCCTCATCTATACACTAAATTATCATTATTAGAATGTTCACACTATTTTAATATATTGCGTGTTTAGAGAGAGGGGGAGTAGTTAGGGCAAGAAATGTCCTCCTTGTGTCACCTTTTACATAGCTGAACGGTTGGACCAGACCCTTTCCTTTCAGTAGATGATGAGCCTAAATGACTTCATTGGAATGAAGTTCACCATTGGATCAAATCATAGCCAAATTCATCCTTGATTTATGAAACCAAAATCACACAATGAAAAAAATTCACTCCATCCTCTAGCAGGAGTGTATATTTGAGAATTTATTATATATCACTACATGCGGGATAAGATAGAAACTCTTCTTAGATATATTACAAATCTTAGAGAAAAACTTCATGGCTAGGACATATTTGAAAATTGATATCTCATGTTTTGTTGTGATTAATCCAAATGTGAATCTATTAGCCTCAAATTGGCAGCATTATATAGATTTTAAGAAATATAGGTATTTTGTCTCTCTCTTTCTCTATTTATTTGTGTATGTGCTTTTATATATAATAAGTTAGTTTAAGGGTTTTATAACTGACAAAATAACCATGAAAGTCTGGAATCCATAGGTAAATGGTCACAATCTAATATTTATGTATCCTATTTCAAGAGCTCCCAAATTTCACAGCTGACAATCCACTCATGGCCCAGTGATAAGACATCTTTATTAACAAAAACCACCAAGGATTGATCCTTTTTTTGAATTTGTTGGATTGAAACTTAAGTAGAACGTACGAGTATGAAATAGAGACAGAGTAAAAAAAAAAAAAAAGCTCCTCAACGGGCGTGCATCAAGTTGTGTCCCCACTATTCCTAGCTGAATTCTCTCTCTCTCTCCGCCTTTCTCTCTCTATATATCCATACACATTTATAGTTATTTATGATTCTGTGAGGCACTGTTGATAGGACATGAATAGTATTCTAGGGCCACATAAATGGATGACAAATCAAAGGGATGTCTTTAATTTATGTAGGATAGGATTTTACACAAAGTGCGTTGACTTTTCTCTCCATGACATTCTAACTTTGAAAAAAAAAAAAAATTTGGGTCCATTTTACACTCAATTACACATTAAAAAGAAAAGAAGGAGAAGAAGTTAGTACCAACACAACTCACACACACTATCCGAGGGCGACCAATATCACATGTAGACCACCCCCCTTTTTCCCTGATTCCACTCATCTTGCATGCCTCAATTGTGCTATTGCTTGTAACGTCATGCTTTCGATAGATGACTCAACTCACCTTTCCGACACGGACCCCACACAAACTTCCTTTTGATTGTACGTGCTCAAAAAGACCTATCAAGACCCACAAGTGTGGTGCACTTTGTTAGGACGTTTTGGTCCGGCCCCATCTCCCACAACGCACTCCCAATACACATATTTTACGTGGGAAGAAAGCAATGCATGAGGCATTAAAAAATCCGCAACAGAATTATTCCAAGTGATCATGAAACATAGACAAAACAAGACAATTCCCAGTTGGGTCTTCATTATTCTCTATATTCTATCTCCTAGATGGAATGCATGTACATTAAAAAACACATAAAAAATCCATATTTGTTGTGATCATGGTCCGGAATATAAGGATGTGTGGTGAAGTTGGTTTATCATTTGAGGATTAGGGTTTGGTTCCTTTAAGTTATTATTATATATATATATATATATATATCACCTACCCATGAGAGATCTGGACCTGTCATCCTAGCCACTGAATAAATCAAAGTGAAAGAACCCAGATGAACAGTCTGGATGAGATAATGATGCATGCCAGATGCACAAGTATGGAAACACCAATAACTTAAAAAAGAAGGTGATGACACCTCTTGTTTTGTTTGCTGTAGCAAGAATAAAGGTGTGGTTTGGAGGAATATTGACTCTGCTTGGCTCATGGAAGAAGAAGGAGAAGGAGAACAAGTAAAGGAACGTGAAGGAGACGTGCATGAGATTCCTATATGGATGGTATGTGTGTGGATGCGTTAGGTGAGGGTGGGAGAGACGATTCCACGGCGTGCTTTTTGAATCCGCTACTTCGAAAGTAAAATGAAAGTAAAATAAGAGAGAGAAGGGAAAATGCCGGAAAGTCAGAGGAGTCATGATACAGGCGTAGGGGTAAAGGCCGGTGGTGGGGCCCACCATGATGATTATAGGATTCGGGCAGGTTGGGTGGTGGGGTTGGGAAGCAATCGAACCGTAGGTTTCTGGGGTGGCTGACCGCTGACCTAAGGATTACGTAGGGGGAGAGAGGAATCTCTTTCACTTAGGCGTAAAAAGACAAAGTGGGAAGAGGAGGAGGAGGAGGAGGAGGAGGAGGAGGAGGAATGTGGGTGGGTAAAGTACACGTTAAGAAAGACGTAAGCTTGTGACCATACATGACAACATCAATATCTCATTTTTGTATAATTTCTCAATAATATTATTAATTCAAAATAATGTCATTATTTAATTTAATTATAATTATAATTTAAAATATTATTAGTTAATAAAAATAATATTTTCTTGATTGGATAGGTCTCACAGGGTCTATAGCTTCATCTTGATGTATGTCAATTCTGATATAAACTTAGGATTTTGTATGTGTATGTGTGACATTAATGATTTTTTTATGAGTAACCTTAGGTACGTAGATGATTATGATCATTAGATTGCATTGATGTTTGGCCCACTTCAAATACAATTATACTTGTGACTTCATCCTCACTCCCAACTTGTATATAGTAAAGCAGGCCCCACAAAATGTTTTGCAACTGGGATTAAAGTTTTGGCCAATGCATAGCTTTTTTCTTGTATATTTTATGATAGGTCATAACCCAATTCAGGCTCAATCCTAATATTGGTACCTGGTAAGATTGGGCTAGGTCCATTGATTATATCCTTAATTACATACTAGAAAGACATCATATAAACATAATGTGATTATTGTATTGTTATAGTATTAGGTATGGTATAGATTTGAATCCTATATAATATATATGCCGATTATAAAACATACTCTGATTATAACATTTTCTGAAAAAAAAAGATCATAAATAACAACTATAACAAGAACAATAGGGGGAAGTGATTCATTACAAATTCTTACGATGATGTTATGATTAGAATTGCAACCTAATGGCCAACGCACTCATGGTTGAGTAGTGTTGGCTTCCTAGTATCACACACGTCTAGGGGGATTGATCTTGATCTTCAAGTCTAAAAAGTATCACCCATGACCATTAATGGTCTAACTTAGCAGGAAAAAACTGTAATTTAAAGGCAAATTATTACCCTTGGATCAGCACCCCAGTATGTAGGGCTCTCCATATAAGAATCCGATCGGAGTAATTATTTTGATTGAGGGGTACTTGAACTCAGACTGTGACTAGTAACCCCTAACCTGTCTAGAAGAGAGACATTTTTCTAGTAGTAAGGAATCGCACATTCTTATATGTGAGAGAAATAGAGCAGTTTGTTCATAAAGTGCAAGTGGAAGGTCCATTTTTGGAAGAAAATCTGTTCAATCAACCTTTGTGTTGTAAGATGAAATCCAAACATTTGAGGAAAAAATGATGATGACTACAACGGATTAATTAAGGAATATCAATGCCCATCATTAAAAGGTGAGAGTGCATGAGCTCGAGTCTCTTTTCAACCAATTAGGTAATATTCATGTGCAGCTACACACCTGTTGTTGGGTCCCACTTGGGGGCCCATGTCATGGAACATGGGGGGCCCACAGATCATAATTACAAAGAAAGTTCTTTTTTCAACAATAATCATCTTCATTAGTGTATCATCTTAATCTAATTTCATCTATTTAGGTCAACTTCTAGGTTTTTATATACTCTAGTTTGCAATCATATTGTTCACATTCTTAGGTACGACATACATATTAATATATCACTTGTGAACTTATTTGTTTCAAATCTTTATCAACTTTTACTTAATTTGTGGGGCTCCTTGTACTTGCAGCAGATCAATATAAATTTTTTTTTTATCAAAATTCTTGATATTATATAAATAACCAAGATTTTTTTTTCTTAAATATAACCATGTCACATAAAAAATGATGGAACCCCAAAAGACAGCTTGATTAGATAACCGAAACCAACTGCTATGGATGTGGTTGAACTTACATGTTGCATTTTACTTTCTTGTCTTTGTATTGTAGGTTGAGATTACATGTAAAGGGCAGCAGCTTCTACCTTTGATGACATTGCAACATGTTAGAGATAACATATGGTGTTCAAGGGATCCAGTGACTTTACTTCCAGACTCCACAAGCTCAGATCATGTGATGGTTCTACACTATGGTAGAAGTGCTTTAGAGTAAGTGAAAGGGAGGAATAGAGATTAGAGGAAATTTCCAGATTGGTCGCAACAATGAACTTGTGTGTTTGTCCATCGCAACTTGCCGGCCTATACATGGCTCTTGGGCTGTTGGATTTTGACCACCCATCTGGTGGGCCCTACCGTGAATGGCCCACCTTACAAAAATCCATTTATTTATAGATGAATAGCCATCCAATTTAAGATATACTTGTTTTTGAATGTGGACCACTGACACTTTCTACTGGGCCCAATTTGAGTGTATCTCCAGATCACATCACACTTGCGATTTCAAGGGGATGGGTGGTTCTGTGATTTGCATGGACCACCTCCCATCCACCAATGAAAGGGGGTGAGCCCGGCCGGCCATAACCTTATTTAAACAGTTTGATCAACGGCTACTAATTGGACAGATAGGATTGTGTGATCAGTGGGCCAACGGTTGGATCCACCAGATGGGAAGATCTCCATTGCAATGGACCACAAGGGTTCATCACGACGAACTAGAAATATCCTCTAGAGAAAATGTGTCATTTTGTGTAATTACATTACCCACTGCCATCTTCATTTTCTTCTCTCTTATGTTCTTACTTTTGGGATTTTTGCTTTTGTTCTTTCACTTCTCTGATTCATTGGTAAAATAGCTTGGAAATACCAAAGAAAAATGACAGCCAGTTTTTAGGGTTGGTAACATCACAATGAAATGTATTTCCAAGCCATTTTGGCTTGATAGTTGATATTCTTTTTCTTTTCTTTTATTTAATCAACTAATGCCACTATCTATTTCAGCTTTATTTATTTAAGTATACACCCTGTGTGTTTCTGTTTCCTTCCCCTTTTTTCTATTACATACATACAAAATGCATTGTAAAATTATAGCAGAAATTCTACAGTCCAGTAGGGGTTTTCATGAACCAGGCTTGCCCAGGCCTAACTTAGAGCCCAAGCTGCACTGGGCTGGATTTTATTGTTTTCTTAGACATGTCAGCAGGCCCTGCTCCTACTTCCTCATAAGACGGACCAGGATAGGGCCTATGTATGATTAAAGGCCCAGCATGGCCTTACAATTTACGAGAAACTATCGTTCATATTCCATGCAAATAGCAGAGAACGGCATCTTACCCAAGTGAAAAGATGTGTCAGTTTTCACTGGGAGGTCATGCTTTCCAACCTGACCTCCCCACTCCTTTGCACATGTGAGTTCCTATTGCTTCGTTTGTGTGAGTTGTGCTTCCTTGCACGTGCGAGTTCCTATCACCTCGCATGTGCTAGTCTCTTAGGGACCCAAACCCTTAGGTGTGCGCGCGCGTAATGGTCCTTGGCCTCAGCCTAACTTTGAGACACAATGAATGCATCTGGGCCAGAACATTAAGCCGGGTAAGTATAAGGCTGGGTTTCTACATGCTTTGGCCCGGCTCAAGCCTGTCCATGAACTCCCACAGATTGTAGTGTAACTAAGTCAACCCTCCTTTTTTATCCAAGCTTGATATTTTATTGGGCTATGCTGGGCCGATGCAGCATATTTGCTTTTTGGGCCGACCTTCATGCTTCGATTGGCGAACCAGCTAAAAGTTAGGGTCGCACCAGTTGGTAACTATTATGTTAGTTTGTGTTAAATATGCTGCTCTAGGTGATGCTGTATATTTGGACTTTTTCTGCGTATGTAGGCTCAACCCTTTTAGCAGTGTGGATTGTGGGTCTGGGCCTTTGCCAGTCCATTGGCTTAAGATATAGCCTAGTATCATTAAACACACCATTGTGTTTCGGCCAGCCTGGTGAGATGGGACATGGATTTCATCATTAAGATGAAGATGATGATACAATTATATATACTTCAAAAAACAATGACAATGTATCTTGATTTTCTTATCAAATATTTATTGTATGCGTAAATAAAATCTGCCTTCTGTCTTATCCATGACGTAGTATCTACCGTATTCAACCCGTATCTGAGAAAATTTGCAGAGACTGCGGTCGCACACCCAATGATATGTGAGAAATGAAAGGTAAGATCGTTAAGGTAAGTGGGCCTTCAGCTGTAATGGTTTTTTGTTGGGCCCACCAAGCTCAGTACCCCAAAGAGAGATAGCTGAGTTCCATAATTCTGTATGACCCACGTCATAGTAGTGTATGAGATGTAGCAGTTTAACAGACAAAGGCTGTCTTTAGCCTACAGCCAATCCCACAATCTCAAATGCTTCTGCTATGGAGATGGTATGAGAAGTGCTCCAGAACCAACCTCTGATAACCATCATATTCACTAAAACCTTTTTCTCCGCATTAGTTAACTGCTGCTTTCAACTAAAGTAAATCCACAACAAGGCCGAGCGAGACAGTAAAAATGAGACTACATAACCCCTGTTTTGTTTCACCAAAAGGATAATTAAAGATGTGGGGCGTAATATATAAGATCGAGACAAGGCCTTCACTTTCTTATGCATTCAATTATTAGAGCGATGGTAGTAGGGTTTTGATTTCTGAACTTCCCCTAATTCTATTTCCATAAAAGGAAAAGTTACTTGATGCTCATTTTTGGAAATTCAGCTTTGGTTTTCATTCTCAACTTATAGAATGAAATCATATACATTCAATTCTTATATATTTTCCTGTAACAAAAACAGGCCCTTCATGTATACGTGAGAATTAATCATAAATAAGACAAGGGCGGGCAATGCGGGGCATATCAGACAAAAACCTAACTCACCTTGAACCTAACCTGGGTTTGAGTCCACCAATCCATAGCTGCCCCAAACCAAAAAAACACCACGGCGAAACCCACCCTAATAGAAGCAGGTCTGGACAGGTCATCTGTTCAACCGGATCCATTGTCATACCTAATGTAAATAGATTACACTTAACTGGGTCCACCGTTGCCATGCCTACCGTAAATCGATCACACTTAAGTAGGTCCATGTATAGCCCATCCCCATCTTACGGCCCATAACTGGAACCTATGATGCCTACATATGGTAGGGACATGCCACGGACACAGATACAGCACCAAATTTTACACATAAAAAGTGAAGTCTCAGATATAACACAACACAATGCATTACCCATTTTGAAGTATCCATGCATCATAGCCTAGAACTGATTCAAGTTTGGTCTGGGTCAAGAAAGATTGGGATCGCGGTTATAAAAGGGCCAGATTAAGGCCAATCATGATCTTCAGGTCTGTCGATGTCTCGGACCCTGGACCTGTAACATACCCGGGGTCAGGTCCAGTCAAATAAGTGGTCCAAACAAACAAAATATACAGCATATAATAAATGTCATACTGAAGAAATTCAATATATGATTTAAAAGTTAAAACTAATAGAATACCAGTGTCCCAATCAATAGGCAAATTAGACGAGATCAACAAAAAGCATTTACTAATCACCTCAACTTTTGTGCCGTCACAGCCCACTCGATCAAAGAACCGTAGAAATGCCATCAAGCAAATGTTAAGAGAACTGCTTTGAGTTATCTATAGCCCAGTAACCAACTATACCCCTGTTTAGATCCTCACAACTCCATGCATACCAGTAACTATGTTTTTGTAACTGATTATGGAAAAGAACAAAACATCTGTCATGAGTAACTGAAGGTTATTCAAATCCACAAACCTTTATTTATACATAGACCAAGTTACCTTAACAAGGATCTCAATGGGCCCTTTGCTAATGTCCCACTTCATAAGAAATTGTTTTTCTCCCCTTAGTCAAGGTCTTGTGTTCAATATTCAACTATGAAGCCGAAGACTTTAACAGTTCCAAGCTTCTCTCCTTGGTTGATGACAGTACCACTGGCTTCAAATCCTCCATTGAAATCTATCTAGAGTGCAGAAAAGATCAAGAAATGAACAAGCAAAACTTCTTACTGACGTAAAACAAACTTCATCAATTATAACAGTCAACTGCTTCATTTGAGGCTGACGGCAAATGTAGTTCGCTGCTAGTCAATTCCACAAAATTTGGAGCACTGGTGAATGTAGTAAATCCTCGAGCAGATGATGTTCCCAAGTCTCTTGATTGATCCTGGGAAAGAACTGAAAAATGCAATCAAAATGGTGGATGCATGGAACCAAACCAGAAAAAGGATTTCTGAAAAATTGAAACTTGCCAACACCCTTCCTGTGATGTGGCTTGACTCAAGCATATAGAAAATGAATGAAATACATGTATACATGATTTTATTTTATTTTGAGAATTTATAAATAAAATAAATATTTTGAAGACCTCCACAGTTCATATCAGGTAACATCATTCCCCCTGTCCAATGCATCAATCATTTTAGTAAGTAATTTGGGAGGTTATCCATGTTAGATTTCACCTACAGACATCACATAACATCTTCTAAGCAAGTAAAAATGAATTCTCTGGTAATCTCTCTGGGTCACAGGACAGTGACTCAAGGGCCCAATTGAAGTTAGAGAAAAGTAGGGAGGAGAACCTTTTTAGTAATTATCCTCTTGACTAACTTTTGCAAAAAGCAGGACAAATTTTATTTTTTTTTCCTTCAATGGGTTGAAATTTAATTTTATTCAAAAAAATTGATACTTAGCAATTTAAAAAATAATCTTATTTATAAAATGTTTCTAAAATCGTTTTCTCCTACATAGTTTTCTCCTCTCAAATCCAAGCACATTGGAGAATCACTTAGAAAAGTGGTAATTCTCCAAAAGTGGGTTCTCCAACCCCTAGTTTTCTCCTCATTTCTCCACTTAATGAGGATTCTCCACCTCATTTTCTCTCGATCCAAATGGAACAGGAGGGAATAATGAGGCTTTCTAAAACAATCTTTGTGAGGCAGAATTCCAGCATAAACAGGTATTAGCATTCTCTCTCCTGTGTTGGTTAGAATTCCTAAGCCTTTCTTACATTCAGGACTACTACCCACTTTCAAAGGGAACTAAACAACCTTGCTGTGGCTCACAAACTGGTAAACAGGTGCGTTCACTAACTAACTAGAATTCTATATGAGGATTACCATTTCAGACGCTATGAGCCCTACAAGAAGGGAAAAAAAAGTAAAACTGTTAAAACGAACACAATATTTTCAGAATTCTAGGAGGAACACTAACTTCAATAAAAACAGGACGCTAATTTGAATGAATGCCCGATTTCTTTTAGAGAGAGAGAGAGAGAGGCATCGAGTAATAATGTGACGTATACTGTAACGACATACAGAAGAAGAAAGGCCAGCGGCCCAGGAGCCATGCAGAATGAGAGAGAGGTCCTGCCAGCCCTCACAATGAAACAAATGAACAATAAAAGTTAAAAGACGCCAGTGTAGTGTAAATGCAAATGTGGGGTGGGGGGGCAATGGAGATGAATTTGTCCATGTTCCCGTATCAACTAGTTTTGATGAATCAACACAAAGCCATTTCTTTTTTTTATTGGCAACATGGTAAATTTGTGTTCTAATGGAAACAAGATTACAAAGAGAATCGGTATAAGAGCAGTATACTTTTAAAAAAAAATACCCCCCTTAGCAAGGAGCCCACAAAGGAAACATCTCTATCAGTCCCTGGCTTTGCTAAGAATCTAGCTAATCTCAACACAAATCTATCTGCAAGGAAGAGCTTAAGGACTCACTCTACAAGACCATTGTTCATGCCTTTACCCATTGGACCATGATAAAAGAATCACTCCCCACTACGAATCTACTTGAGAAAGAGGACAACATCAATATTTGTGTTACTCAAGACGACTTTCTTGCTTCCGCTTCATCCACACCTGCTCGCACGGGAGCTTTCCTCTAAGTGGAACGCTCCCCATACAGGTGCAGCTTTACATCCCACAGCTTTGGCAGATGGCTTAGCCCCGTTCATCTTCGGCGCAAGAGAATGCTTCTCCAATAGCAAGGGCCTCTACTTTGTTGGAAACCCTAACTCCAACCAAAAAAGAGAGCCGCTAGCACCTGCCAATGCGCATTGCGTAAGATTTCCTCCACAATGTGTCAGCCCCTTGTGGCACCATTCACATTGAATTTCAATACAGCTGAAGGAGGAAACCATTAGGGTTTCACCCTCCCTTTTCTCTTCCCTCATTTCATTCCAACATCCCGCTTTAAAAAATAATAAAATGCCACAAATCTCAATGTCTCCCAATTAATTCCTTGATAGAGCCCAGTAACCCACCACTTCACCTTAATGGCTTCCTACGTATCTTCCAAAGGCTTATATCTAGGTTTGAGAATTTTGTTATTCCTTCTTTTCCAAATGGATGAAGGAATAGCAAAAGAAATAAGTTCCCATAAATATGATGTCCCCACGAAAGAAACATACCACTCCAAGCTTTGGTCACCTCCCAGTATGACTCAGCATGCACCACAATACATTGCACAGATCTGAGAAGCAACTTCATAGTATAAAACAGAAAGAAAGCGCAATGAAGAAGAAAACAATCTCTTGTCACCTCTCATTTCCAAATCAAGCACAATTCTGAAATAGATTCTAACAATAAATTATTCACCATAGATACCTATTGGCTACAGCCAATTACCAAAAAGCCTTCACTTGTGTGTGGTTTTTTCCCCATTTCTATAGGGTCAAGGGCACAACACAGAGAACAAGGAGGAGAATTGGAAGGAGAGGGTTACAAATCCATGCATTAGAAAATTTTGGGCAAGAACCTTCCAGGACATGGTTTATAAATCCTGACATCATCCATACTCTTGCAAAGAGAAGTGTTTGATAAAATATTCAACGGAACACGTTCTCTCTTCCTCCTCTGACAAAAGCTTTCTCACCCTCACCTCCAAGGTAGATTGGGAGGAAAGGGAGTTTGGTCCATCTGCAAAACAAGGTTTTTAAGGTCCCTATGGTTCTTCTTCCTTATCACTAATCTTCATCTAAACATTATTTTCTTTTTTCCTTGTATTGCAGAGGAGGTCTTTTCAGATACCCAGCCCCTCATTCGATCTATACTTGATGGTTACAATGTTTGTATATTTGCATATGGTCAAACAGGCTCAGGAAAGACTTTCACTATGGTAAGATATTATGCCATATAGTGACCATATTTTTTAGATTGTTGATTACTCATGTCACATGGACCTTTTCTTTTTTTTCCTTTTTTTCCCCTATTGATGTCCTGATCTCACTCTGCCTTCAGTGGATTTTGTTTTTCATACCAACACAGTTTTCCTCCAAGGCACTCATAACAAGTCCTGATGGTAACCTCCCTGGTCCCTATCCACTAGAAAATTTAAATTCCAGGAGAAAATTACATAAAAAGAACCCAAGCCAATGATAAAATCGAAAGCTCACTTTCTCATCCTCCCTAACTCTAAACCCAGTCCCTCTTCTAAACACCCCCCTCACAGAAAATTATTGGACTCATCCCTCCAAAGATGAAAAGACCCCCCACATTCATTACCAACTAGACCTTGTACTTGTCCTTCACTCCCAACCACTCGCTCTAACTTTTCTCCATAAGCCTGTTTGTCCTCCCCATAATGATAAATTTTATTAAACTATAAGGTAAAACAAAAACAAATGCAGTAAAAGAGACATGTACTGCTCAAAGGTGTAACAAACAAAGGAAAAACTGTATGCACGTGTGTGTGTAGAGAGAGAGAGAGTATAGGTTTTTGGGCATTAAAATGGAATCCTTGTCCACCCCATCCTTGGCAAGATAATCTGCATCTCCATTAGCTCGTCTCAGTTTCTTTCGAAGATTGACCTCCAGCCTACCAAGTAAGATCCTTAGTTTCGAAAAGGATAAATAGAACTTCCACAAAGCTTCCTCTCTCTTGATGACCCATTTTATCGCATTTAAGGACTCACTTTCCACAATGGGGAATGGAGAAATTTTCTTTATAAATACTCAACGCTTCTGTTTTCTTCTCCCCAAATCTGTAACGTCACATACAAGCACCTTATTCTTGTCCAGTAAAACCCTCTCATGCTTCCGCTTCATCACCTCATTCTATTGCAAAGAAGCAAGTCTCCTTTATCCTTATTTCCTTCCCACAGAAAGTTTGTGCTGGAACCTCTTCAATGTTCCTACTACAAAGACCAGAGTTTTCAACAGGGACACATAGTGGATAAGGAGATTAATTAACCATCCTATTAAACTCACTGGAGAGAAGCTTTGCAAGGCTCATATGGTGCTTTTACCACTTAAATTCATCGTTGTTAAGTAATAAGTAAAACATAACAAGTCAGATAATTCTAGATCCAAAACAGAACACAACACTCTCTCGGTGTCGAATCAACTTAAGGGTGACAAGTTGCCTCCTGCGTCCAAGATTTAAAACCTTGCTCTTCCATGTCTACAACTTCTTCTCAAACTTCTAAACACTCCCCAGTCTAATGGCAAACCTAGATACAAGAATAAGAAGCCTCCCTATGCTAATTACAGCTCTACGGACACCCCACCCTACTCTCAAATTAATTTTAAAACTAGATACAATTCAAAGAACTTGAGAATAGAATGAAACTCGTCCACTTCTACCTGATCAAGAGAGCTAGAAAGGATAATAACCTCTATGAGCTAGAGAGATCACCACACAACACTAATGCTAGCTCCAAACCTCCCAATCAGCCCCATCTCTTCAGCGTTCATAAAGAGGAAAGGAGATAGAAGATCTCCTTGTCTTAACCCTCTAGTGGCCTTAAAGAGATAATGAGCCTATAACAGAAAATGCTGATTGGTGCAAATTCCATGCAAATAGCAACCATGAAATGTGGATATTAATACACATCAATGTTGGTCAAATGAAACAAGACACCGATCAAGCTGTCACTGGCCAATTAAAAGATGACAACGGTGGAAGGTTGACGCAAATCCACAGACTGGTTGTTCGTTGATTCTTCTCGATTTTCACTAGATCAGCCCTATTAAGGAAAAAAAAAATCCATGGACCAATTCTCCAGAGATTCATGGTCTATTTCTTTACAAGAATTTGACATGTTGGGTTTTTTTTTGACATGATGTGACATCTTGTCCCCTGGCATTTGCAAATGCCACCTAAAAGGTCTCAAATGACCTTGGGGATTCCAGGAATTCCAAACCCTAAAATTTTTGGATGCTCAAGTACAAGGGAGCATTCAGGAATTCCATCATGTCTGAGAATTCAAAATTCTACAGAAAAGAATTCTATGAATTCTAGCAAAGAAACAGGTCTTATCCAGAGAATCTATTGATCAACACCTCTGGTGGCTACAAATACACTAGGAATTTCAGTAAAAATGACATTTGAAGAACTCTTCTTTTTTTTCATCCAACAGGCAAGACTCTGCTCACCAGCTATTACGACCTTCTCCAACCACTCAGCAGCATCCAGAAGAAGCTCCAGCTCTCTTTCTAGTTGTAAAAGTAGTAGTAGAGGCTCTTCCTTTTGAAAGAAAACCATTTACAGTTTAGCGCATTTGTACCCACAACCACCTAAACAAATAATAAAAAATTGTCTTTCTTTCCGATAAAAATCAGTGGGAATAGTTAGTCCCCTAAATTAGGAGTTTTAGAAAATGTTTATTTTGCTTTTATTTTAACACATAATAAAAGGTTGCTTAAATTGTACATTCTAAGGCCATGCACGCGCGTGCATATGCACTCACCCATCCCCCACAGCCATACCCACATCCACACACCCCCCCCCCCCCCCCCCCCCCCCCCCCCCTCAACTAATTGAAGCTTTATTTTATTTTATGCTTGTGGCAGGGAGCACTTTTCAAGTAAGTTTATTTGGATTATATGATAAATCTCCTTCAGGGCAAAACTGCTTCTTTGTATACTCTTTAATTTAATTGACACTCAAGGAATTCTAGACCTAATTTACTAAACCAGCTTCTAAATTTTCAAGCTGCAATCCACTTTCAAAAAATTACTACTACAGACCCCAATCTTGATGGGGAAGAGTTTATAATAATCTCCATATGCCTTTATGCAGCACTATAAGTGTTGTAGGTGCTCAAAATGTTCTTATGCATTTATGTGAATCACAACATATAGTGTTGACATGCTAGAAGTGAAATTTATAACAGCCATGCCATAATTGTCCTTGAATAGCTACAGCCTCATCTGATGTACCTCCAAATTTAGGATGGGATTGCCATATACATCATACACTGCATTGAACTAAAAAAAATATCCTTTTAGTTTGTTTCTCATCTTACCATTTTTTGAGGACATGAATCAAAGGACAGCACAATACTATCTGCTTTTTGTGTGATGGATGAAGGAACAAATGGTTCTACTTCCCCAAAACATTGAAAGGCAGGGTCTCACTATATTGGGCCCCCAAGTAATTATTTATAAAGAAAGCTTATGTTGCCACAGGCCTACAACCATTATCTTAATAAAGCAACACTATAGCAAGATTCAAAACAGAAAAAAATTTAATTAGATCAAAACATACAACAGAAACAACAGTAACATAAACAAAATACTCATTTGTCACCAAAACTTTTGAAATAAGGGTGCCTTGGGATGTCAGCAAAAATATATTTTGCCTGGGATACTGCACTAAATGGATACGCTCAAAGGTTCATATGGATGTACTCCAAACCATAATCAGTTTGAGTATTTTTTCAGATAGCAGGTGGTTATCCATTCTGCTATGTATTTGAAAACAAAATTGTCCAGGTTAGTAACTATATCATTAGGCTGACTTCTGTGCTTCTCCACCCCAAATCATTGTCAGCGCTGAGATCCAGCATTTGATTTGGAATAGGAACTTTGAAGTTAGAACAAATAGCAATCAATTATACCAGCTAATCACAAAACGATTGCAGAACAGATAGCTTCTATCTAATATTCCTAGATATTTAAACTGATTGCAAATTGGGTACATCCAAATGTAACTTTTCCACTCCAAACTGAATAGAACAAATTCCAATTTGAGCCGCATCAAACACACCTTAAACAAACAAAGAAGAGATCAAGAGAACCAACCATGTCGGCTACAAATCCCCATTTGTCATTGTTGAGGCCTTTTTCACTTGTCACCAATTAAATTCTCCTGCACCTCTCTACCCAAATTCTAATGAAAATCCCTTCCCAAGCTTCTGTATTCCACAGTACATTTTCCGCCGCGACCCAACAGCATTAATCCCCATATCTTTTAGATCCTCTAATGTCAGCAAAGGAAGAACTTCTTCATCCACCTCATGCAATTCAAAGACCCCTGCATATCTATCCAGCCCCAATCCATTCAGCCACATCCGAACACCGCCATCGAGCGCCCGACGCCGCCGTTCACCCACCCCATTTCTCTCCATGCACTTCCAATCTCGAGCGTCCGTTTCCGACGGGTCATCCAACTCAACCCCATCTGGGTCTCTCTCCCTAACCCCATCTCTCATCAATTGGGGCTTCTCAGACTGCAAATCCGCGCCCAGATTTTCCATTGAGTGATCTGGGCTCTCTCCTTTGAAGGGGCTCTCGGAGCCCTCCGGGTCGAATTCCCGGAACCCTTCCCCGGCGTCCCCGTCGCCGCCGCTGGCTTCACCGCCGTCCTCAGCTCTCACGACCCGATTCGACCTGACACGTTTCGTCGCCGCCGGCATGAACCCACCACTCACCTTCAAATCCCTCTTCCGGCCTCCGATTGCCAGGAAATCCAAATCCAGAGATGGGTTCCTTTCATCGGCCTTGTGGGGTTCGATGGAATCGCCGTTTCCAAAATGGGTCAGCGGCCGCGTCCTCGAAGACGCAGGTTTTCCGGCAGGCGGCGCCGGCAGAGCAGGGTAAGAGAGCTTCCACTGCTTGAATCGGCGGGGGTAGGAGTCGTAGGACGAGGCGGCGGCCGATTGCTCGCCGATGTCGCCTAATCGAACGCTGGGGCGGCGC
Source organism: Cinnamomum chago (assembly GCA_038049695.1). Taxonomy (NCBI): domain Eukaryota; kingdom Viridiplantae; phylum Streptophyta; class Magnoliopsida; order Laurales; family Lauraceae; genus Cinnamomum; species Cinnamomum chago. The sequence continues at coordinate 78,092,653 of CP142456.1, forward strand.
TGCCGCTTCGATCCCAGGCTGGGGCCCAGATTTTCCGGCGATCCGCCGTTGATCGCGGAGGGAGCAGGATCGGACGGTGGATGTGAGTCCATCATCATCACTATCAGGAGAAAGAGAAAAGGGGGAGCAAAGATAAGCGAAGAGCTTCTTCTACTTCTATAAGAGGAGTCTTCTACTCTCTGTTTTTTTCTGCATTTCAGTGAAATGAAATTACACTAAATGCAATGAAATGAACTGAGATGAAATTTTTCCAACCTACCATGTCAGGGGAGGAGAAGAGAGACTATTATAGGGCAGGAAAGGAAGGGGAATGGCTTGTTACTTGGTTGCTATACTTTACCATCACAAACGATGATTTTGTGCCAAGTTATATACACCTGGAAGAGGGAAATTTAATCCCAAAGTGGTTAGTCCAGTTGGCCCAAAACCACGATTTACATATCTAAATATTGTAGGTTTAAAAATGCACTACCACACTAAAACAATAGGAGAGTTTATCCGACTTCCCTCTGGGCCCGGAGGAATTAGTCCAGCCTAAAGGACTTGGAAACCCTCCGATAATACAAAGGAAAAAAAAAAAACAGGAGAGGAAAAATTGGACAATCCTGGCCATTTGATTCCTTTATTTTGGGTTTTAACTTTTAAAAGCCCCAATTGTATGGCTATGATGTTTTGGGCTGTTCTGTTTTGGGCTGGATTTTCAGGGTTTGGTTTGTACTTGTCCTGGGGCCTTAAATGTACAATACATAATGTGTATACTTTGACCCAAGCTTTGTGTGTTTTGGGTCTGACCCATCTCACTGACAGTCCCAATTAAGATGAGCCAGTGGAGCATGATTGTTCATCACCCATAAAGAACTGACACCTGAGACCACATTCTGAAAGCATTATGTGGTGAATCAGAGGCCACAAAGTATTTGAGTAACAGAACATTATGAGGTCTTCTGTGGGTTTTATTTTTTTTATTTTTTTTTCAAATGGTGGCTGTTAGTGGGTTGGCATATGCCAGCCCCATGTGGGAGAAGAAGAAAGGCAAGGCATTTGATTGGTGAGGATGCTTTTGATTAATTAACCTCTATAAGTGGTGTCTTCGTGTGATGTGGATGATGGGAAAGGAATGGCCCACTAGAGTTCAGTGTACATGTGGATGGCCTGATCATGATTTAGATGGTTTCCCAACATGTGCATACTGGCATGTTAGGACAGACCGTCTCCCTGAAATCACCTCACATGGCTTCTGTCTCCTTTCTTAGGGCAAAGGAAATTCAGAGCAAACTCGGGTCCTTATAACTTATAAAAGGGACATTTATCATGGACTCTGAAAATCTTTCTAGAGTGTCTACTATTTGCATATGGTCTCTATAAAAAGGGATTTTATACATATTATTTGAATGAAAAATGCCCTTTTCATTCCCATATGGAATATGTCTCCCATGCTGAAAATTCTAATTCCCATGAATTAGATGTGATTAGGCTGATATGATGAATCTCATTTGTTGTGTGGGCTGTGTTGAGGTCAACGTCCACCCTCACTCCTGAGCGGTCATAATTGTGGTCGAGCCATCGCCCTCACAATAAAACTATTGTTATGCGGTTTACTATCACCAATTGATTTTGGGATAAGTAAGAGCTCAATAGGTGTAAGATCCTACAAGTGGTACCAGAGCCTGATAGGTCGGACGTGCGAGTTCTTTTTCTTTTGGGATAACCTGGTAGTTAGGAGGAAGACAATGATATTTTATGAAATGAGAGCTTTGTTTTTATTTAAAATATTTCCATAAAGAAACCCTTATCTTTATTCATATGAGAAATTACATCTTCTCCTAAAGAAAATTCTAAAAGAATTTTATATGGGTGATACATTTTTCTATATGGGAAGAGCTTGAAAATTTTCAAGCATCTTAATTTCATTTTTTTTACCCCACTTAAACTACTAGCCTAGCATGAAAAGCAATATTTGAGTGTAGTTGCATTGGAAATAAGAGATTTCAGGTTTTCCATATAAAAAAATAAAATATATGAAAGTGCATTTTCATCCAAATGATGTGCATGATTCCTTACACATGCAATATGCAAAAGGAGTCGTTAGAAAAAGCCCGGGCTCACTTTTTAAAAAGAGAAACGCAGGTCAAATTTTAGTAGAAGAAATAGGAGGAGACTGACAACTTCAAATTTCTCTAGATATATAAGTGATTTGTTTTGTACTAAATTAATTCAATTGTGAATGATGGTTCAATCAGTGTTACATTAGGATCAGTTCCACTTCAGAGAGCAAGCATGTCTGTGCTAGATTTGAATTGATACAATAATAGGTAGATCCCATTGTTTGGAATTCAAATGAGAACCCTGGATTTTTGGACATTTGACAGTTTATACACTCTGGCTCCTCTGTCAATTTAATTTTTGGATCTGATTACTAAAACTGAAACTGTACCAAATCAGCTACTACTTACAAGCAACTGGGTCCAAACATCTTAGCCCCCATCCTTAAGAAGTTCAAAAGAATAAAAACTTTCATTGTGGTAACTGGGTCCAAACTTCTTAGCCCCCATCCTTGAGAAGTTCAAAAAAAGTAAAACTTCATTGTGGTAACTGGGTCCAAACTTCTTGGTCCCGTTGCCCCCATCCTTAAGAAGTTCAAAAAAATTAAAACTTCATTGTGGTAAGTTGGTCCAAACTTCCTAGCCCCATCCTAAGTTGAAGCAAAAGAAAATAAATGCTTCCATTGTAGCAACTGGGTCCCTAAGAAGTTTCAAAAAAAAAAAAAAAATTCCATTGCCGGGATTTGAACCCGGGTCGTCTGGGTGAAAGCCAGATATCCTAACCGGACTAGACGACAATGGATTTATGTCTCTTAGGCCCATAGTAATATATATAATCTATTTTAATTTTTTTAGACAATCCTTCACTTTTAAACCTCAAATCTTAATTTAATTTAATGAATTTTCTATTAAAAAGCCTTGACCCAACGATGGGAAGTGTATGGACTTGTCAAATTAGGTCTCATTCACAGTTGGGAAAATGTTGTATAGGATGTAGATCGATCATAGGTGGGCCTCCTTTCATAATGATAAAACGAGTGTAGAGATGAAGGGCTGTTACAAGAACTTACCTTGATACAAGTCTTACTATGTGAATTAAACCACTGATAGTTTGGTGGCAAGACACCTTAACTTTTTGAATGATTACCAAGGATTGGCTCTTCTTATGGTGTTACCGTGTCTATAGTTTCTCTCCGCGTAATTTGGTACCAAGGACTTCAAATACTTTGGATAATCAATACCCATTTGCAACCCTACACCCACCTACCCAGCTATGAAAAACAGCGCTAACCCCATTTGAGTAGCTAATTTGATGGAATTTTGCGTAAAGTATAGTGGTCATCGGTCTACACTAAGATCATCTTAAATGCAGGTGAGTTGGTATAAGTATAAAGTAAGGTTCAGTAGTAAGTTATAAATGGGGCAAATTTTGCGTAGATAGATCGGAATGGAAAAATAGAATTTGCGTAACTAATTCCAACATAATTGGGACAAGACTTTGATGATGATGACGACTCGATATTTAAGACTTTAGATGTCATTGAAGATATATTTCAACATCATCAATTGAATTCTTTTAAGCCGATAAGGCTTTAATGATGAGAGGAGGAAACAATCATGAATTAATTAAATAAATTAAGATATTTTTTATACTCATATTTTGTGGTATTTTAACAAAAATTATAAAAAAAAAATGATTTAATCTCATACTTGTACATTTTCCATGTACAAAGAAACCTATAATTTTCAAAATTAAAAATATTTTTGAGACATTTTTCGGATGGCACAGGAGAGCATCTCCAATGGATATGTTATCTTGGAGATGCCAAACTCCATTTGAAGACTTATATGGCAATTTGAAGGTGTGGAATTTGGGATCTTGCAGAGTAGGAACTCTACTTGATATGTCAAATTTATTATATTTTTTATATTTCTGTCTTCTCATGAGACCTACATTATAAAAGAAATGCATCTTTTTGCATTCTTGTGCCCCCCAATGCATAAAATAATCTAAAATAGTAAAAGACATTTGCCTTTTTCATGCTTCAAATTTGGAAGACCCATCAGCCGTGCCAAATGCCACAACACAAATGGCACGGTTGTTGGAGATACAATCAAAGCCATTTTTTACCGTTGTCATTGCCATGTGGCAAATGGTATGGCTGTTGTAGATGCTTCGGCGGTCATGTGCTAGGTAAGGTAGGGCCAAAGTTAGTCCAAGCCCAGTGCAATAAGTTAGAAGTCCTTGTATTTTGGACATTACCAGCCCTATTGGACTAAAGTCTAGTATGTTGGGTTTTTTAGTTGTTTCATAAAATTCAAAAGGTTTTGACTTGAAAAGATGTTTTGTGTTTTTTGCTCTTTTGCTTTTGCTTGGAAAGTGTAGGCTATCTGAGAACATGGCATCCCACATTACTAAAATTCACTTCTTGAAAAGGCTTTAAATACTTTTTCCTCTCCTTTACACTTTAAAACAATTAAAGCCTTTCACCATAAGCTGTATGCGCACACGTGAGTCCAGCTCGACCCCGGTGGTCCGGACCCCATACTATCTTAAAAAAATATATGGTTTAGGTTCAAAAATACTACTCTGTTCCTGGAAATTGATCTGAACTTGGTCGGAAGGGGTTGTCCTAAAGAAAAGCGTCACCAGATGTGCCTCGGCCACGAGCTTCTGCAACCAATTCCTGGAGATACAACTTTCTCTACATAATCTCTACAAAATTCGATTCCCAGACTGGATTTGTCTAAATTTAGACAGTACTGCATTGCATTTTGATGCAGCAAAATCAGATCCGACTTTAAAATAATTGGATAAAAATAGCTCTAAAATGTATTTTTTTTTAATATACAAGTGGCTCCTCTCTTAGATATCTAGATCTGGTGGAACTGTTCTCACCAGACCATTTTCCATATATATATATATGTAAATATTTATGTGCATCCATCCCTCATCATGTTATGGCGAGTGACAACATAATAGGGTTGACTTTATAATACATCCAAATCATCCACACACATGGAACACCCTTAAATACACTAGACCCATTGAAATTTCACATATCCAAATGGATTAGACCGGTGGATTGAGGGTCAAATTTCTTCCTTTAATATAAAGTCATTAAATTTGTGGGCAACAGATGAAGGGATTAGAGACATGTAATTGACCCCAAATTTGATATATGGTATATATATACACAAACACTAACACACAAAACAACAACACATAATATTTGATTGTTATCATTTTGAATTTGGATCCCTGAGTTGAAACAGCATGGGATTCGATTTTGGATCCAACTATTTTAGATCCAAATTCCTCTTGGATCCAAAAATAAGTTTTATATTCTCTTTAATCGAAATCAGAGACTCTAAATACTTGAATAATTAAATACCTATTTATGAACTTAATTTGTATCAATATATCAAACATAATTAGCTCACCAATTTAACCATGGTAAAATAGGCTTGGATGTGATTTGACACTGCTTTTGACTCACCTGAGTTAGAGTCAACCCAACTCCATAAAAGCCAGTCAATCCAACATGAGTTTAGTCAAGTTTGAGGACTTGGCTAGACTTGCTATGGGACTCCACTCAATGACCTCCGGAGTGAAGTTCTTAAACCATGGCCCTCGACCCTCGACCCACCCTAAGGGTCCGTTTGTGTAGACACCATTTAGGGAAAATGGGATGATGACAAGGCGCCAGATTTTCTACCCCGCCTTTTTGTTTGGTGCAAACGAAGAAAACCTAGCACTTTTCGCTATTTTACTCCATGTTTTCTTGTTAGAAAGGAGCCGATTTTTTCGTCTACTCCATCAGAAACCCAAAGCCGCAGACCTGATTTCCTTTTCCATGGCTATGCACAAACAAACCCTTAAGACATCCCAAATCTACTCCAATGAGGCCCCATGAGCAGCGCTGGTACAACCAACTAGGTGAGGCCCAATTGAACCTTGTTAAAGCCGAGTTCATTCATTAGGTTTGAGCCTACTTGGGCCAGGTCTAATCCTAAAATATAGGCCGATTCATAATGTGCCTGGTTAGGGCCCAAACACCAATAAGGTTTGGTGTTGACCCGGCCTGTTTAAGGTATACACATTTACATAGACAACCCAAAAGAAACCCTACCAAAACATATACATACATCTCTTCTCATATATATACAGCATTCATACACTTTTCAATTCCAAAGGATTCTTTCTGCTTATCACAGCTCTCTCTGCAGGTATTTGTTCCCTCTCTCTCTCTCTCTCTGTGCTGACATATGAGATGTTGAATCTTTATATGGTTATCTTGTTGGGCATTTTGCAGATGTATATCTTCATTTACATGGGTCTTTTGTGGGGTGACTGATTTTGGGTTTATGCTTCATTTCTAGACCTGTTTTGTTATCATTTATGCATTTATTTCAGCTTTTCATTCAAGGGTTTGTGGAGAAGATGAGGAATAATGTTGAATCTTCCATTTATATGCAAAATCTCTACTTTTGTCTTATACATTTACATTTACAATGGTTTTCCCTAATTAGTTTACTAGTACAGAGATTAGGCTATTGTTGCCGGACAAGTGGGTCTTTCAAACTTAGTTTTTGTAGGCTTATTGATTAGGTGGATTTCTCTCCGGTTTGGTTTAGTCTACACTGTTGCTCAAAAACGTGTTCTTTATGGTCAGTACTTTCAGAACATATTTAGATTAGATTGATAAGAGCCCAAGTGCTGGTATTGGCAGCATCTGGTTGTTGCTTCATAGTCATTGTAACAATAGAAAAGGAAAGATAATGTAATTAGACTAGTTTAAAAGAAGAAGAGTACTTCATCATGGCTTGGAGAGATTCCTCTGGACTCTCCTGCTTAGGTATGACCATGTGTATTCTTCTTCTTCTTCTCTATTTCAATGACCCATCTCCTATCTCATGTCCTGCCCATGTTGTTGACTGGAGAAAACCCCATTTTTGGGAAATCTCACCTGCAAATAGATTTGATTGACAGAATGAAAGATACAACCCTCCAGTTCTACAATTTTTGTTTTCATGGGTTTCATTGATATACTCTCTTTTGGATTGATAGAGTCTTGACTTCCTCCCCTTTCATTTAATCAGTTAGGTTGGCAGGGGATTGAAGAGAAATTGCGTCCCTCATGTATATATCAAGGTTGCACTACATATGTATGAAGGGATGGTAATATGTAATGATTGTCTGGAAATAAAAAGGTTCTGACTTGTGAGGATTCTGTTTGAGGGGAAGATTGAGTTTAAAGTTCAAGTTGGTCATCACTTGGGTTCTGCTTTTAGCTTCATTTATTTCTGTTGTTCATGGACAGCTTCACATTGCAAAGTCACTATGAAGTTTCTTAGGATATGATTTTTGTGGATGATGGGGCACTAATTTTGAATGGAATTAAACAATGATCAAGGACTTCAGAGGTTTTTTTTTTTTTGGAGGCAAATGGTATAAGGGAGGTGAAACTTATCAAGTGCAAGTTTACTGGATCTGAGAATGGTGAAGATAAGTTGTTTGAACATGAAAATAATTTGGTACCATAGTGTGATAAGTAGGGTCATTGCTTTGGTACGATGGTAAAAATCTTGGGCTGTCTTGTGTGCAAACACAGGTTTGAGTCCTGTGAGCAGCTGTGTTGTGCACAATATGCCAAAGGGTAGGTCTCTCTTGAGTCTGGAACTTCCTAGGAGCCTGCTTTGGTAGGACCCGCACTAGGTAATAATGACCATAGTGTGATAAGTTTTGGTATCTAGAATAGAACTGTTAAAGAAACTGGAGTTTTTTAGTTGGATGTTGTACATAAGATCAGTGCTGGGTGGGCAAATTGGAGACAAGGTAATGTAGTGTTTTGTGGTCGTTGAGTGCCATTTTGATTAAAGGGGCATTGTAGCAAGATGACAGTTACACCTTCATTGTTTGGTGGAGTTGACTTTTCGACAACAAAGCACCAAGAAGATGAAGTACATGTGCTTGGTTACAGCTAAACAGATCTTCACATGGCCCTGTTTTGACTTACCCAAATCCCAGCTGATTTGTTCATGACTCTTGTCCTTCCCGACTTAAACAAATCCAATCTTTTGGTAATCCAGGTGCCAATAAGTTGTGTCATTAAGGTTTTAGATTTATCATAGTCATCTGAAATTTTTGCTGGAAGAGAAGAATATCAGTTTGGATTGGATTGAGCTTGTTTACATTAAATTAAACTTATTGTATACATGTTGAAGATTAACTGCTTGTGAGAGTAGAGTTTAGGTATCTTGATTTATAGTTGTTGGAAAACTGTTCAGAATGCTGGTTGTTATCTGGATTTTTGCAATTGGCTAGTTTTTTCAGGGTTTTAGATGCTTTGAAAACCTATTGATACACTGTAAGATGGTAACTATTGATAAAGAATAGCGCTCTAGATCTGACAAGATCTATAAAAGAGTTTAAATATCTTTTTTAATCACAGTTCCCTCGTTTGAAGTTTGATAATTTGTATTCAAACCATAACGTGCACTCTTTTACATGTAATAATATTTAAGAATTCATTGTGGGGGTTTTATTTTTCTCCTAGTTGTGGTCTACGATACTTGGATACTTGTACACGCTTAGTGAACCTGTGTCAGATTCATACATCAATCATTTTGGTATTTGATACTACACCATACTTCAAGGATATAAGTTTTGCATATCCTAATATCCTACTATACTAACTCTATTATTTCATTTAGTTCTATTAGTTTGCTTACTTCTCAATGTAAAAAAAAAAATGTTAGAAAGGAATGCAAACAATGATAATTTCATCAATTAAGAAGTGTTCTAAACAAAAAGTTCAATACTTTGTGTAGAGACTTTAATATAAAATAGGAAATTTCATCTTTTGGTTAGGACAGCCATATCTGTATCGTTGTCCTTGACTTCCAAAAAATGTTACCAATACTATAAAGTATAGATATCTGTATCGGTATCTGGGCATCATAGTCTGTGGTAGTGGATAGTGATGACAATGGATTGGGTCGGGTTCAGGTCTTACTTAGGCTGACCTGATTCTCGACCCAACTGACATATGTCCTGTGCCATACTCGAACTGACCATGCTGGGTTGTACGGTTTGTGATACCAAACTTGCCCCGTGCTTGGTGTTGGATAGATCAGTTTTAATTGGTAGATTTTTTTTCTTATTTTAAAATAGAAAAAAATAAATCATGTAAAGAGGGAGGAGTTGAACTTGCACCCTCTGAATTGTAGAATTTATCTATTACGACTTGTCCTATCAAAACTTTGCACATATAGTCACACTCACACTATAAACAAGGCCGGGCAGGTCAAGTCCAACTAAAAACTGAACCCGCCCCGCACCCGACAAAACCACTACCAAACCCACCTTAATAGGAGCGAATCGGAGTGGGTCCCACTTAAACCCGACCTGTAGTCATCCCTGGTGCAGGCAGCGGGAGGAGGGCACAAGGTTGCATGTTTAAGTTGGATTACCTTTCAAAAATGAAAAAAAAAAAAAAAAGAAGAAGAGTTGACACATTTTTGTTTATTTTTATTTTATTTTTAAATCCATTTTAATCTGTTTTGGTGAGTGATGATATAGACAGGCCTCCCTGAGAAAAGGCATCAATGATCAAAGCCTTGAAAAATGAATCCATATCATGTTTATTGACTGCAGTTGTTTCTCCCTTTCTCTCTGTGACTAACTTATTCCCTTTGGGCATTCTCCAGGATCTTTTCCCAGTAGATTAATGCGGTCTGATGGTCTATAATTCCATAAGATCTGCTCTACTCCAGGATATCATACATTCTCCAGTGGAACTCCTTTCAAGGGTTTGCTTTCTGAAAGCGGCACTATGTCTGGATGTGAATGCAGAATATGATGGAACTGTACAGAGTGTAACTTCTGATAGTAATTTAATATTTGGTACTGGTTTCTGGGAAGCGCTCAATAAAACCATGTCTGGTTCTTTGAAACCACTGAAATTTATGCAGCAATTCCATTCAAATGTCAGTTCCTCCACAAAAGGTGTTCAAGCAGATGGTGCTGGCTTGCCTTCTGTTGAATCTGATGAAAAATGTCCTACTGAAGACTCTGTATCAATACGACAAAACCAAACTTGTTCCACAAATGTTCAGCACACTCCGGACATAGAAAGAAAATATGTTCATCATGTTTACGATGCCATTGCTCCGCATTTCAGCTCTACCCGTTTCGCAAAGTGGCCAAAAGTTTCCATGTTTTTGAATTCTTTAATGCCAGGTTCTGTAATCTTGGATGCAGGCTGTGGAAATGGGAAGTACTTGGGTTTAAATCCTCATTGCTTTTACATTGGCTGTGATATAAGTGCTCCATTGATCCAAATATGTGCGGGAAGAGCGCATGAAGTTATGGTTGCCGACGCTGTTAATCTCCCTTACAGAAGTGGGTTTGGTGATGCTGCCATTTCTATTGCTGTGTTGCATCACCTGAGCACTGAAAGTAGGAGGAGAAAGGCAATAGAAGAATTAGTCAGGGTTGTCCAGAAGGGTGGGCTTGTTCTAATAACAGTTTGGGCTGTAGAACAAGAGGATAGGTCAGTGCTTTCAAAGTGGACTCCTCTCACACGCAAATATGAAGAAGAGTGGATTGGACCCGGTAGCCCTCATATGCGTGGTAGTCCTTCAACTGTCACACTTGAAAGCATCCCCGAAGCTGAGGAAAGCAGTCACCGTGATGTGGATGAATTTAAAGTATTAGATATTCAAAACCCACCAAAAGAGTCCGAGCAACAGCCAAAGGAGATAATAGAGGTGGGGGCTGTTACTTCAAAAGTGGCAGATGTTTCCATGGCTTCTAGAAATGGCAGCATTGATAACCATCAGGAATATTTTGTTCCTTGGCACTTACCATATCATCGAGCTGAAATTGGAGGTGCTTCTTCTTTGGCTCTTGAAAGTGGGCTGGCAAAGAAAGATGATAAGAAAGGAGCTGTGGTATATAATCGGTATTATCATGTATTTATTGAAGGCGAGCTGGAAAGGTATTGCATCATTCTTGTATTAAAGCATGCCTTCTGCAATATTGCCTTAAACGTGAGGGAAATATTCACATTTTTTATTTAGGCAGGTGTCATTCATGTGATATGTTTGCCATCCCCTCTTTTCAATTCTCAAAGTTCAATACTTAGCCCTGCCTGCTTTTTGGCCTGTATGGGCAGGGAGTTCCTAATAGCACTTTCACCGATTGCCTCTATTGGTTCCTCACTGACTTCCTGATTGAGGACCCTCCATTCGTGATGTTTTTGTGGTTAAACTGGATTAGAAGTGGTGGAAGCTGGTTGAAGGTGATGCACCTTTCCTTAATACCATTCCAGGGAAATCCAACAAACTCTTTCATCATGCAGTTGGTGATCTAAATGATGAGACAGGATCGCACATCACATTCAATTACTATATTTCTTGCTTTAGAATGCAATTTTGTTATTTAAATCTCTAAAGTGAAATGTTTTAGCATTTCTGATTTTCAATGTCAACATTGGGGGAACAGACAACAAATGATGAGATCAGCACCAGTTAATCTGGCATATAATATACTTCATGGTTGCAATCTGTGACTGGTATATCTTAGGTAATAATCATTTTTTTTTTTTTTAAAGACAAAATGACACGGCGATGAGCCTTGAGATGGATATAGACATGGACGTAGATTTGAAGCATGGGCACGCAGTTTTTAGAGAATTAGGACTTGTATATGAGCTGGGTCCATCTAACATGAGAAATTCTTGTGGCATCATACGACTGTGAATATATATATGTATATATATATATATATATATATATTGAAATGATAACAAGCTGCAGAGATAAAAATCGTAACTAATTATTACTTCATTTTATCGTCTTATACTTTGTAGCATGTTTTTATCAATATAACACACAATATCAGTTATAGAAATTATATTATATTGCCAATGTTGTAGTGTACATTGTATTTGTAATTGTCATCTCGAAATGCTGCAATATGCAAAATGTGTTTAACACCTTCAGAGTTTTTCGGATTTTATTGTGTACAAAAGAAATGAAATGAAATAAATATATATATATATATCATTGAGAGCAGCTACATATGGCTACAGCCTTATGCCGGTTTGTGTCTGTAATGCATCCTCTAAAGTCTACATACAACTTTTTTTTTATTTTTTTGAGGTAATAAAAAATTATAATTATTAGAAAATGAAAGACAGCCTCCAAGGTTAATAAACAAAATTAGCAAAGAGTAGCACCACCATACCGATACCTCTCCACTCTCCAGGGATCAAAAACTTAAATATTTACAAATTCTTTAGTAGTAGGGGCCCACAGAATGACCAGCACTTGAGCTTTTACACTTACCTTGGATTCTAGTTGTCTATTTCAGTTCCTTTTGGATGAACTAGCGGAAACCATTTGCTTTGGTCCATGGACTGAAACAAACACACCCCCATGAAAAATTTTGGTTGGGATTTGAATCCTGTTAGGTTTCCTGATTTGGTTTAGAATTTGGAGATTTTGGCTGAACAGGTCAAAATTCCATACAACAGCCAAAATCCGACAAAAGAGGGGATTTTTCCTTTTCTCTATTTGTTTTTCTCTAAGTTGGTTTTTGACCAATTCATGACTTTTTGGTCCTTTTCATTCAAAGCTAAGGGATTTTAGCTTTTTTAGGGCCTTACACAGGAATTGGTTCCCTTTGTTTGGTTGCTTTGTTCTACTTCATTTGGGTCCTTCTTCCTTTGCAAAAAGTCGCTGCTTCTTCTACAACCTATGATGCATAGATGCTTTAAAATGGGCAACTTATCATATCCAACACTTCACTTTTTATGTGTAAAATCCATGTCCCTTCCATGGCTATTGCGTGTCCTTGCCATATCCATGCCCTATCTGGGCATCATAGTCTACAACTAAGGTGGGGCTCCTTTCTGTCTTTTACCATACCAGGGATTGCAATTCATTTATTTGATGTAGATTTAGCATATTATATTGTTGATTTATTAGAATCAATTAAATATATATATATACACATATAGTTATATGCTCTTTTCACTTTTAGTATTTTTCAGCATTTCCAAATATATATATATATATATATTTGCTTTCCTGAACACAGCTCTGGAATGAAAAATACAGCCGAGAATTTTCAGTTGAAGTCAAACTGAAATTGGAAATGAAATGAAATTGACAACTTTGCCCCTAAATATAAAAAAAAATATTCATAAGAACAAATGTTGTGAAAAATCCATTAACAATGGATACACCATCCGCTTTTATGAATACATCATCGTTATTGAACAATGCGAGGGGTTAGGGTAACTATTAGGAGTGCCAATGCATTCCCTTATTAGACTGGATTTTGGGCTCAGTTTTATGGCCCGTAGGCTGTATCCGGGCCTAATCTTTTGGTTGTTCTTCAAGGCTTGGCTTGGCTTGGCATATATAACAGAAAATGTGTATATGTTTTGTAGATGGGCTGGATGTTGGCCTAAGTTTCAGGCCTATGGGCTGGATTTGAGCCTGAATATTAGGCCAGGCTTTGATTAGCTTTGGCCCAATCTAGCTTAGTTTATGAACACCCCTCTAGCACTATGCCATAGAAGTTTTTTTTTTATTTTAAAGCCTAATCTCATCTTAGAATGACACGATGGAATAGGCTCATTGCTTTCTTTCCACATGTTTTCTTTCCCTCAATTTGCTTATTGTTTTTTTTTTACCATCCACTACTTGGATTGCTAACTTACATGCTCAAATTCTGGTGAATGACACTCCCTACTTTTCTCTCAGGTTAGTTTCTGGCATTGAAAATGCATTCATCCGTGACAAGTTCTATGACAAATCCAATTGGTGTATTATCCTTGAGAAGTCATGAGTTTTGAAGAACGTATTTCAGATCACCTTAATACCCATTATGGTGTAATAACGAGAGATGTCCCAAATACATTGAACGAGGTTACAGAAATGTTTTAAATTATCTATAGAAGATATCCTCAAGAAAGGTATTGCCCTTTTCCCATTTAGTGGCAATGTAACATTGTTTTATAGATCTGAATAATTTTTTTTTTATCTGTTAAGGTAGGTCATTGCAGAATCTATTTTTTGAACTTAAAAACCATTGACCTTACCATTGTGTTTGAACAGTTGGTGTCAAATGATGTTGTAAAAATTATGACGGTATGGAGTTACCACTTCATGCAAAATTTCTTTGGCTGTATGTTCCACTATCAGTTTAGCAAGAGCAAAATCAGTATATTGTCTCCATGGATTTAATCCCAGAACTGAGCTTCCTTAATAGGAGCCTGACCAGTGTGCTAGCCAGTAGCCATGCTATTGGCACCTTATGCATTTTGAATTATGTTAAGATTTTTTTTCATCTTGTGTAAGAATGACAATTTGTAGAAATAACTAATAAGGATGTTATTGAGTTTCAGACATTCATTGAACACGAACTGCTTTTTTGTCCTTCTGGTGTCAATTTGGACACCATTGCACACCAATTAAAGTTGAGGGTTTTCTGATCATTCTGGTTTTGGCTTTTGTCCTAGTCGCGGTTGGACCTGATGAAAAAAATGTCTGCCACTTCTACGCTTTTGACGGAACGGATCTGCTTCCACTGCTAGGGGCATGGTCAAACGGTTGTCATTACTTGATGTACATTACCTGTGGCATGCATATATCAGGACCCAAATCATCTATTCTATGGAATTAACTTTGATTTGCCATTACATGATTTTTTTATTTATTTTAAGGACCTTAATCATCCAACTGATGGACTTTCTCATAGCTGCTTGTTTCTTGGTGCATTTTTTTTTTCTTTTTGATTGTTAAGATGACTTGGATCTGCAACCTTGTGCTTGTGACAAGGCACGCCTTCCAAATGTGTTATAGGCTCGTCTTTTTGGTGGCCATTTTTATGCCACATGAGTTAGGGAGGCGAATCATTTTTTAAAAAACTTTGATAGACCATTCATGGTGGAACTAAATGGTCTATTCAGATTTTATCCATGACCACCGCTTGTTTAATTTTTATATGAGGGAAAGTATATGGGTTGTGCCACTTGTGAAAGTGGAGGGATGAAAATTCTCGGCTGCCAGCGGCAGTGACTGTGAATCTCATCCATCTAGATTAGCTTCTATGAAATCCACCTGTATGCCTTTAGTTTATCATGAGATGTTATGTATACCTCATGTAAAATAGTTATAACTTCTAACGAGATAGTCTACTTTAAGGAAGTGAATTAGGTTATCTTTTGATGGTCTACTTTAAGGAAATTCAGTAGGTTGTCTTTTCCATTGCTCTCAGTAGGTAAAAGCAGATTTCCCTTGTACTGTGTTGATTGCCAATTTCTGTTTGTGCTTGAAACTTTGTGTTTGGGGGATGAGGAATTGGAGAGATGAGCCCCACTTAGGCCTTAACTAGCCAATGACACTGTCAGTGACCTATCTCCTGTGTTGTGAGCATGAGCTCAAAGATCAATTCAACTTGATGTCATACTGAGTAGCTTTGGCCTAAAAGAGTAGGTGAGATTCACAGGCCTGAACTCGAAGTATATTGCTTGATTGTTTAGACTAAGATATATATATATATATATATATTCAATTGTTGGCTACACAGAGGACCCAAACTCATGCACTCTCTGTTACATACTCATGTCCCTAACTAGCTGAGCTAATTGTCTAGAGTAAGATTTGTAGACGACTTTCATTGGTGATATGTTTATGCCTCTTTTGTTATTTAAAAATAAATATCTACTTAAATTTGTTTAATGATTATGCTGAGTACACATCCTATAATTGGCATTTGTCATATTGGGCATCTCATACTGGTATCAGATCTTGAGAGACATACTGTACTCATGCAACTTGAATAATTTTTCCTCTACATGAGACCATTCCATCTATTCTAGGCAAGCCCTAGAACCCATATGGGTAGGTGTTTTGAGAATTTCAGGCAATATTTTGGTGATTTTTTCTCTCTTTATTATCAGTATTTTTAAAAAAAAAATCTCTGTTGCCACAGCCTCTTGACTCTTTATGTGTCCAACCTTTTCTATCAGATCCAACACTAACCCTAATTTGGTGGGAACCCAGTCGATATGATATCTTCTGTTGTGTAAGACACCAATATTGAATGACAGTTATCATAGTTTCAAATGCGAATATCACTCAGGTTGGTGGATTTGATTTAATGTTGCATTCACAAAAATAAAGTGAGCCCAGAGTGCATGGTGGGTTTGATTGAATTCGTTGTATTTGCAAAACATGCTGGTTTCATCCAGTGCCAATTTTAGTTTGCATTTCTCTAAATTATTCATACACAACTTTGCACAAAAGTTGGGTCACATGATGACTTCATAACCCATAGTACAAGTTGTGATAGAGTTGTTTGCCAGTTTTCCTCAAAAACCACTTAGATTTTTGCATCTCCATGAGTCTCTGAATGAACCTGGTTAAATGTCCTTGTATGATTTGGGCCTTTTATTCAGAGGGCCCAACCATACAATATGCATCTTCGCAGCTTAAATTAAATCTCTCATTCATTGGATGTCCCTAAACTCAGCTGTTTGAAAAAAAAAGAGAGGTTATAGACATCATCTGAAGCAGTTTTCTGGCATTCAGCGGAAAACATTCACCTGTGCAATACGTACTGCACCTTCGGACTCTCTCATAGGCAGGTCCCCACCTCTGTATTCACCTGTGCTATGCGCATGATGCGTAGTCTGGATGCATGCATGGTGCACAGTGTGTAGATAAAATCTCTCCCTCTTTCTACCCCAGAAAAATGTCAGCACCGTCAGATGGTGTTCATTGTATCATTAGGAGTAAAAGGGTTGTATGCATAAAAAAACATGTGGTTTCTTGTTACACAGCCTCTAAAACACATGTGGGACATTTTATGTAACAAGTTCTAGTGTAACATGTAGCAACTTTATAGAAGATTTTTGAGTAAAGTGCATGTAGAAAAGATCCTCTGTTTGGTGGTGTGGATACAAGCATGTAGTTCCTGCAGCTAAAATTTCAGTGCACTGGTTGTTCTCAATTTGGATCTTTATAAGCTGTGTAAACATATACATAAATGAGAATACTGTTAGTTACCTGTATGTGACTGTTGTTTTGCTTTTGCAATAACCATAATCAATAACAGGTAATCTAGGTAAGAGGGCAGACCAACTGAGTTGTAGGGGGTCCAAACATACTTTGAGGACTTGTTTGTGCAATGAGAGTATTCTACGCTTTGCAGATTTTTGTTTTCACGGGACAGAGGAATTCTGTATTCCTACCCATCTCATCGGAAATTGAAATCCTTGCTATCAGGGAAAACCAATTCATCTTTTTTCTTTTCTGCTGGGAAGATTTGTTGCACTAAATAATGGAATAGTGAGCTGCACTGAAAATTAGAATAATTTTTTATCACACAATCTTTTTGGCACATAAATGTGCCCCAAGGTTATGTGTGGACCTTTACCAAAAAAAAAAAAGGTTGTGCGCGGTCGGAAGGAGCAATTTCAACAGAAAGCAAAATTATTTCTGTGGGAGAGGTTTTTCCCAGCTTGTTCTGTACTTAAACAGGTGGTCTTCATTTTCTGAGATGAAAGCCTGCTTTGCAGTTTTATTCAGACCCAAGAGGGAGAGTACCATTTTCCTTTTTTAACCTTTCACTGTGGAAAATGCTTCACCACACCAAACAATGGAATCCTAAGTTGTCCGAAATGAATAGTCTTCAGTTTTCATTTGCAAGAAGATGATATCAATGTGGAAATAAAATGCTAAGGAAAGTTGCCAACAAGCAGTGCATTCATTATCTGTGGAAAATGAAAATGGTGTCCAATCGAAACTTTTTATGTTGCCTGGACATTTGTGGGGCATCTTTGATACATTAATGTTGATGTATCGATAGCAATATTAGGTAGACGTACACATCCACATGTAGCTGAGACTGAGAGGTACCTCTCTTGCATGAGAGGTAGAAATCTATTCTTATTTTGGGATCCACTCAGAAGCATGCCAACCTCGGAATGAGTGTGACGGAAATATCTCACTGTGGATATGGTTTTGGGTAAAAAATCAACTAAATTAAATCATCATAATTATTTACCTGTGGGCTTTGAAGTTTAACTGTCTCTTTAAGTTACAAAAAATTGTTACCTCTCATTTGAGCCGCGAGAGGTACCTCGTCGCACATGTTTCAGTTTCACATGGGGCTCTCGCTTATCACCAATCCAACCCCCTCTCACTCACTAAAAAT
This sequence comes from Cinnamomum chago, assembly GCA_038049695.1. Lineage (NCBI taxonomy): Eukaryota > Viridiplantae > Streptophyta > Magnoliopsida > Laurales > Lauraceae > Cinnamomum > Cinnamomum chago. The sequence goes on from CP142456.1 coordinate 78,110,935, forward strand.
CCCTCCAGAATGGACAACCTATCAATTTGTCACGAAACTGAATTATACTCACAGTTGGATTCAATTTCATAAAAATATAACTTGAAAAACTGTAAAAAACTTTAGGGTCTCCGAATCAATTATAATAACTCGAAAAATTGTTATGCCTGCATGAGGTTTCTTTCTGGTAGGAGGTAACTCTTGCGGCTTGGGTAACAATGTTAAACCTCACTTGGGACCTATTCATTATCAATCCATCCCTTACGCTCACCATAATTTGACTCTGAATCTAAGATTACGCTCATCATTAGATTGGATTTCATAACAACGTAGTGTAAACAAATATTAAACTTAAATGTTCTTACATTAATGGTTTCGATGATATGACTGAGATAATGAGTTGTATGAGTCCGGATCTGGTGAAGGAATATCCCACGGTGACCGTTAGTGGGGCAGTGCGTGAAAGCAGCTGCACTAATCAAATGTGGGGCACAAATGGCCTGCACTTAGGTGGACTGTATGTCCCAGTTACTTGGGAGAAGAAAAAGGAGGAAGAAGGTTTCAACACACTGCCAAATCATCTGTCTCATGTCACTTGGTTATTGACTCAACCTAGCTAGCAATTAGGCAGAGTTCAATTTTCAACTATGATGGGAACATCCTCTTATTACACAATCAATCACATGCCAATGACTTCGATTGTCCAGTTGATGGGTCATCTCTTGATGGGACTGTTGCTCAAATTGTTCGGTCTGATGTCCTCAGGGTACACAAAACTGTTATATCATGCGTGAACTTTGTTTTTGGATTACAGTCATCATTAGATCTAATCAAGATTTAAAATTTGGCTGTTAAACCACAACTACTGTTCTTACCTTTATACTCTCTCTCGTAACATAATTGAATTTACAATTCTCAACTTACAATACCGTGCTAGAAAGGTGTGTCAGTTATTACCTAGCTGCCCGAGAGTCAGACTCCGGGTATGTCACATATTCCTGCTTGTACAGGTTCTTTTTTCACTTGTGCGGGCTTTCTTACCACATGTGCAGGTTTCCTTCCCGCTTGAGTGGACTGCTTTTCGTGTGTATGCGGGCTCTCTCTACGGTCCCAGCCCCCTTGGCTGGAATACCAAAAAAAGAAAAAAATACCTTACAATACCCCTGCTAATAATATACTTATAAGGAAAAACCTCTAGTGAGTACCGATTGCTTGAATACTTAGTTTGTGATCCATTTAAGTGGACCATAAAACAAGACCTCCCTTATAGTCAATGATCTGGGTTTGACACCCATCTAAATGGACTAAACCTTTGGATCGACTATATGGCTCGTTGGCCATTGGTTAAGTTGTTGGGATGATGTGTTCCACAAGAAATGGTGTTTACATTTTTTTTTTTTTGGGCAGAAAGATAAATTTCAATAAAACAAACACAAGAACAAACAAATGTCGTTGAAAAATAATTACACAACAAAAATTAGAGTCCCACACTTGTAACCCCAAAACATGAAGAGTAAGAAAATTTTGCCAAATTATGAGCCACTGAGTTTAGCCTTGTAGGAATAAAAGAAAACTCAACTGCCTTAAAAGCTTTGGCAAGAGACTTAATATCTTGCAAAATTGGATCAATAGACAAGTGAAACGGTGCTCACCTTATCATGAGCACTGGTGCTCAAGTGATTGTGTATAAGTGTGTGTGGGTTGGGGGTGTTTGGGCTAATTTGTTTTCGTGGAATTGAGTTCCTAGAAGTTCTAAGAAATGTTTTCACAATAAGAAGAAATAAATTGAAACAATAAAGGTGTCAAATAATCTCCCCTTGGTGGAAAATGAGTATCCACCCAAAATACCTTAGTAAATCAAATCCTAGAAAAGACAAATCCTATTTACATTTTCACCTTATATACCTCACCCTTCACCTCTTAAATATCCTTCATTGCAACCCATTTTACCATGAATCCGTAGGACATAGTTCTAAAACTAAATGAGTGACTCAACAGTCAAGTATTTAACCATGGTGAGTTTTGAGTTTTGGGGTAGTACAGGGCCAAAGTCAAGGCTTACTCTGGGAGTCCAGAACTGGTAGTCCAGAACTGGTGAAGGTAGAACAATCACGGTTCACCACGTCAACTCGACCCACACCCACGAGATTAAATGGAAACCCAAAAAGGAAGAAAGAGAAAAAAAAAGAGGCCATTTCTTGTTCCTGAATGTTAAAATTTTGAGTCTGATGGGCGCGCCAGACATTAAAAAGTTCTGGTAGGTTGCACCAATTACAGCATGAGACATCTTTTTCAGCCGTTGAATGGTCACCATCGAGCCCTGCAGAGATACTGTTCTAGTGTCGCTCTCTAATATCAAATCTGTCTAGAAAAAAAATAAAGCAAAAACAAGGAAAACACCATTAGTCTATTTCTCTATTATAGACTGTAGACCAACTCCAGGCTTATTGTATTATTTTGGGGTAAGAGACAAGGACCACACCTTCAATGCAGACCATACATACCTAGGTGGTCTGAAGGTCCACACCATGGACCTTCTACATTACCACCACACCATGGAAGGTGAGCTTCATGTGATGGTTCATTTCCAGTTGGCAAGGGTGCAACTTGGGCCATGCCAAGCTACCCAAGTTTATATGATATATTAACTTGGGCAAGTGCCCAAATAATGCAGACATGTAGGTGATATGATATATTATCACTTGGGCATGGGCATGGGCTTGGGCTCTGGCTCAGGCTTTGGTCAATTAGTCGACATAAGCCGGTCCAGTTGCACCTCTACCTGGGGCAACTGGGGACCATTAGAAAAGTGTACTAGTGTTCATTAATAAAAGAACAAGTATGTAGGGACGAAATTCCCATGTATTTATTTTAGGACAAGCCCATGCTGAGTCCATTTTGCATTAAAATCAATGTCACAATCTCTCATCCTCTTCATCTGCCATTACAACTACACCCTGTTTGGCCGGACAAAGACGACAGGGCAAATGAATGGGGCACGCGCCGAGCCATGAGGGCATGTTCCTCATGGCCCAAGTGGCTACAAAGATCTGGGCCCCATGATCGGCTGCACCGCTTACAACCTTGTCTGGGTTGGGCCCGGCTCGGCCCCATGTGCCATCTTAATAAATAATTTGATAATCCTCATCCTTATCACTTTGCCTAGCAAAAACAAAGGAGATAAAAGAATGAAAGTGTCTAATGCTTCTGAGTCAATGCCCCTCTCTCTCTCTCTCTCTCTCTCTCTCTCTCTCTCTCTCTCTCTCTCTCTCTCTCTGTATGTGTGTGTTTTGTTTCGGATGTTGGCCACTTGAGAACAGGCGGTGAGACATGAATTGACCCTTGATGTTCCATGTTCGATCATTTAGTGATCTTCCCAGCAGAGGAAAGAGGTTTCCATGGTTATTTTCTGGTCAAGTTATGTGAGAAAGAGAGAGAGTGGTGGTGGTGGTAATGCACAAGGGGGTTCTACTCTAGAGTCAATTTGGCCCAGTCATTTGGTTTAGCTCATCATCAACAGTTCCTGGCCCAAAACTAGGCAGCCCACTAATGGCTATAATCAGATGGGCTGCACTAAGGGCTCATATCCAATACGCCAAGGTGTGTTTAAGTAGGACTATCTAATGAATGAATCAGATTTTGCTAAAATGGCCTTGTTGGGCCCAGTGTGTTCTGAGGTGGATAGGCCATGCTATGAAGAAAAGACAATACAAAATAACCATGTAGAAGTCCTTACTCTCTGATTGGTACGTACTATTTGATTTGACCATCAAAAGGACCCATGAGGCCATGACAGTGGAGGATTGATCTTCCAACCTATGTCAACTTCTGATAAATTGCAGATTCTTCTGTAAAGGTTTACATTTCTGGAGAATTGGAATTCTGTGTTTTTACAATCAAACACCTATATTGTTTGACAAGTATAACTAACCACATGTCTTTTGTCCTTTTTTTTTTCTTTAGAAAGAACCACCTCTACTAATAAAGGAATCTAAGCAAACTACCTTAGATTATAATGTGAAATATGACATCTAATTGTAAAAGGCGAAATCTTACTTGGATCTAATATGACTCAAATTATAATCAAGACATTAATGTGAAAACCCAAGTCAATTTTACCATGGTAAATGCCCTGGGTCTTATTTCAACCAGGTTAGATTTAGAGGAAACCCTTTCCTTTTATAGTGAAATACATTAGGTATTATCAGTGGGTTAATCAAATTGAACTGAGATTGTCAGATTAATATAGGTTATTTGGAGAATAAAAAATAAAAAGGGCAAATGTAGTACATGTTTGACCAGAATTACTCACAAAAGTTACAGCTAGGAGTTGTATTAAAACGGGACTAGATGACTTTACTGAACAAGTTGTAGTTGGTTCCTTTTGGAATTCAAACTCATGATCGGTTGGGTCAAATACCATAATAAGTTTCCTTTATCTAAGCATTCGTACCATAACCTTGAAGTGTGCGTAGAAGCAACGTAAATATTTTTCAATACTCTCCTTTAGGTGGAGCCCACTCCTCAACAGGTTTAACCCATTAACATTTTGGCAACATACTTAGAATAATTAAGGGACAACACTACTGTAAACAACAATTGATTTGGTCTAGTTCCAATATGCAGAGGCTATGGGTGGAAAGCTCAGAAATTTACTAGTAGTAATGATCAGATACCATATTCTTTGTTTTTATAGGTAACATAGGCAGAAGTTCTGGCCCTAACTCAAAACCTCGTGGTTGGGACAATGAACACCTCCTAACTGTCTGCCTCACAGACCTTTTCGCCGACAGAGATGGCAGAACTCTCTGAAATTGGCAACATCAGGAAGGGCCCATGCTAAAGCAGTGTAAGAGGCTTGTGATTTTTCATATTTGTCAAAACTTACTGTGTTTTAAGCATAGATTTAAGCACATGTATTGGACTATACATTAGATGGGGCACAGAAGATGAAAAAAAAAAAAAAAAACCACTTGACATGCATGTTATTCCATTAGTATTGGAGTGTGATTTATTTTTGAGCTGTAGAAGTAAATAACAGTCAGATCCCTTGTTTAAAAAAAATTGATGCAGCTAGGCCAATATTTATTATATGATCTGATCAGTTGTATACACCATTCCATTGGAGAGTGTGTACATGATGATCTTGTGGTGGTCACTTCATGGGGAGAAATTTGGTAGTTGAGATGTTAGATCACATGAATATTTGTGGATGTCAAATTATCCCCCCTTCACAAATGTGCACTGATAGATAAAAGCTTCAGGTGGAAAGTTGAAATATAATGGCACGTACACTTGCTTCAAAGGGCTCCAATGATCATGCATTTCTTACACATGCATCTTAATTATGACTTAGAGATAATCCATGCCGTATGTGGAATGTAGGTGCTTTAAGTTTCACCCTCATCCAATCACTCAAGGTTTTGATTTGGAAACTTGAAATCTAAACTTCTCAAAAATGCTTACACCTTTTCCAATGGCCCAAGACAATGCCTTTCCATTATAGGGTGCTGAATGAACCCAGCCAAATTGACCCATCTCAATTCCTCTCATCCTTGCCGCCTTTACCATACTACCTTATCATATTACCAGATAAATTATTCATATCCACCAAACAAAGAGATTGAGAATCTATCTTGAAGATCAGAACCCTTTAACTTTCATTATCAAAAATTTCTTATTGGTTACCCACTGAAACTTGAAGGTGACAAGCTACCCAACATGATTTGTATTAAGCTTTTGGGAGCAGAAAGATGTATCAAGTTGATTATGGAGAAATTACTCTGATGTGCTATATACACAGGATGACAGGAACTTGGTGTATATATAAAAAAAAAAAAAAAAAAAAACCATATATTTTATTACTAAAGGGGCCCATGGATTTGAATTTTGGGACCGCCCATTTAATGGCCCACATTTTAGATCATATGAATTTGGATTTTGTATCACGTACTGTGATGGCCAATATCTGAGACAGGCCATATTTCAAAAATTCAAGATCGAACATAGTAACCGACGGAGTGGTCAGGACCAAGGTTCTTCTATTTTCCGGAGCTAGAGGTCTTGGAATCGACCCCCGTTTCCCCCTTCTTCAAGAATCGAACGTTTAGTCCACTAGTGCTACCACCTTGGAGCCAGGGATTCTATCCGTTTCTAATTGTCACTTTGAAAGATTCTTATCTTGTAGAATGTTTTCTACAGGGTGGAATTGTAAAAGAAAATATTGAGTTTTTTGAAAGAAAATAATATTTTCTTTAAATTTTCTTGGGTTACCAAAGGCACAAGTCTTTTATTTAGAAAATGAAAGATTATATTTTATAAAATATTATTTTTTTGTGTTTTCTTGTGCATCCAAACGGGCCCTTAAGGAGGAAGAGATTCTTACTTTCCACGCAGTCGTGGAAAAAACTACATTTAACCCCCGATGATTTGAACCTATGGAAATCCTCATTTTGAGGATTTTCGGGTCGGACCTCCACCAATAGGATCTGATCAAAATACTCACTCTTGTGGATTTTCATACGCAAGTCAAATATTCTCAGCTCTATGCATCAATACGCATTGATATGGATTTGAAATCCTCAGCTATACAAATCCTCATCGAGGAATCTTTGTTCCAAGGACAATGAGGAATCCTCAATTATGCAGATTCCTCACTTTCTACCAAATGTGCCATTAGAAGGTGTTTGTACGGAGCCATGGAAAAGAAAACCTGTGTTTACTCTTCCGCTGCACCCGTTTCCTACTTGGGTCAGTTTACGAATCCCCTCTAGTGCTAAAAAACGAGCACAAAACCAACCATTTCCATGCCATCTGACACTGCACAATTGTTGCGAGGAATGCCTCACCATGGTTTCTATGGCATCTGGAGCTACAAAAACGACCCCTTAGCAATGCTTGTGTACTATTCGCAAAAAAATTAACTCCATGAACTTTCCCCCTCCTGTAAAAAATATTTTTCTTTGTCCATCAAAAAAGTTTTTTTGTGGAATCACAAAAAAATTAGCTTTTCTTTGTACTTTTCCTCGTGGAATAGGAGTTGCCCTCAATGTGAAAAATTTTATTGTGGAAAAGAGTCCGTTTTTTCTTTCCTTTTCTGCAAAAACAGGGATGCACAAACATGCCATTCGGTTGTTAGTTGGGCTACAATTAAAAAAGAGTTTTTGGGCCTAAATGTTAACACCATCATCTATAATTGGGAAGAATCCATGTCATGTGGTACTCCTAAGGTTAAAAAATTAGCTCATTTGTGTCATCCTGTGAACGGGGTCTTGAAGTTTAATGCGGATGGGTGTACTAGAAGAAAATTGGGGCAAGTATTGGTAGAGTTTTTCACAATAAAAAAGAAATATTTTATATATTTTTTCAAAGAATGTGAGAATTAAAGACTAATGGGGAGGAAGTTTTAGCTATTTTGGAGACTTTAATGGTTTAAGTTCGACGGTTTAGTGGGAGATTGCTAGTGGAGAATCAGAGGCTAATGATGAGGAAGTTTTAGCTATTCTAGAGACTTTAATGGTTTAAGTTCGACTGTTTTGTGGGAGATTGCTAGTGGAAAGTGTTTCTGCTAATATGATTCCTCAGGTCTCTAAATTACTAGGCCAGACTTGGAAATCTCAGGTATTTTCTTAATGAGATCAAAGCCCTCTTTTCTTCCATTGTGGTCTCTTTTTGTCATATGTGTCTTGGGAAGCAAATAACATGGTTGGTTGATTCATTAGCTAAGCATATGGGGGTGGAAAGGACAGTTTCTTTATTTGCTTCTAGAGGAAACTACGAAATAAATTCCTGTAGGTCCCTATACCACTGATGGGGTCCCAAGAAAACCGTATTATCGGATTAGGTCCTCAAGGTCTGTATTTATATTTTTTTTCGTATTTTGGCTCTATGGCCGATATCGGCAGTCATATTGGCCGATATCGGCCATTATGCGACATCCCTATTTCTCTCGTCCCGAGTGTGTTTTGCTTACAACTCTCATTTATTCCTCTCCTCGACTTTTGTATGGCGATTTTTTCCCTTTCAGAAACCATGTAAAAAAACTTCTGTGAATCGGTTGTTGGGCTTCATTAAGAGGTAGGTTTGTACATTAAACACACATCTTAATGCACTATCTTCTCTAATGTCACATCGTAACCGTGATTTATCTCCATTAATGCATTCTTGTTAACCCTAGATCTCTGTAAAATCCTCTGTCATCATTAGATTACCCGGTCTCTAAACCAGGCTTTCTTTAATGCTTATAGAAGAACTTTCTGTTTGAAGGGTTTGTGGAAAACTCACTTTCATCAATAGAGCACCCATTCTCCTTTATTTCATTCTTGTTAACCCTAGAACTGTCGAAAATCTACTCTCATCATAAATACCCTAGAACTGTTTGAGAGAGCGTCATTTTGAAACATTCTGTGTAGTCGTTTTCAGGGTTCTGTTGAATCCAGCGGCTGGAGCTATGGTGGGTCGTGCATTCCATTTTATTTATGTTTAGTGTGAATCAGTAAATCCATAAATGTTATTGTATAGTTTGTATGTTTGTATAGTTTTCTATATTGATCTTGCAAACATGGATACTTCAACGTCGGTATCTCATCCAATTGGAGTTGGTTGTCTTGCTGATTGATGAACAATAGGAGAATAGGTGGAATATGGTCTGAATACTGTTTGAATAGCAGCTAGGGACAAATGAAATGGGTCTAATACCGATCTGTTGTAATTGTCATTCTGAATCTGCCTACATTTTACTGATATCTTCATAATTTTCCTGTGATTTAATGATAGCATGTCAGATAGAGAGGTGTTGTTCATATTCCACTATGACGGTGACTTTCAATTCGACATCAGCCGTCCGGTGTACAGTGGAGGAAAACAAAAAATGAAATATTTATCGTCAGACATCTCTTATCAATGCCTGGCTAACGAAGCAATGAAATCATCCAATTGGGATACAGCCATCCAGAATTTAAGTATGCAATACCTTCATCACAATGGACGGGCATTCTCAATGGCTAGCATTGACGATGATAATGATGTTCGTCTTATGTTCAAAGCATCGGGAAATGAAACGAATGAGATATACTTGTACGTCTCTAATAGTCCGAACAACAATGAAAGTATAGGGGGACAGGACAGGTATGTCTACTAATTGTCTCACTAAATCTTAAATGCGAAATTAATTATTTATGTTAGCACTTGCTTATTTATGCGCCGATTCATTGTAGGTTACGAAGGACCACATTAAGATTTAAGAGTCCAAAAATGCCAAGCAGCTCGTCAGCCAGTTTGAAGAGGGAACAAGTGAAGTTATCAACAAGTCCTCGAGAACAACCCACCGCTGATCTCCGCGATGACACAGACATGCAATATCCATCTGTGCGGGATGATGATGATGTATGCAATGAGGCGTTAGATGGTCATATCGACCTTGAGATGATGGGTGCTGATGATATCCATCTTAATCGACATCCCTTTAATGGACAACTTCATTCAAAACCAATCTTCAAGGTCAAAAGTTGCAGGGATGAAGCCAATCCAACCAATACCGATCTACGGTCTAATGAAATTCCAAAAGTTGATATTGATGATAAAATGGAGCCTGATGACATGGAAATGGAATTTGGCAACAACTCTGCACGAGATATGTGGATTGGCCGTGTTTTTCTTGATCGACAAATGTTCCGGAATACGTTGGCCAAGTTTGCAATATACGGTAACTTCACTCTTAAACATCTGAAGACCAACATGACCAAAGTGACTGCACGATGCAAAGATCAGGATTGTCCATGGCGTATCCATGCTTCGATTGTCGAATCAGGACCACAATTTAAAGTTAGGACGTACAATCCTAACCATCAATGCTCAAAGCCACTGATGGGCATGGCACATCAACAGGCAACCTCGGCGCTTATTAAAGAGTTCATCATGGAATGGGTCAGGCAGAATGTGAATTTGAAACCGAAGGAGATCATGAATGACTATCAAATGGAGTTTGGTTCAATAATTAGTTACAGAAAGGCCTCTAGAGCAAAGGAGATGGCACTTTGTATTGTGCGAGGATCATATGAAGAGTCCTTCCAGCTGCTACCCCGTTACTGTAAGGAACTTGAGTTGACTAACCCTGGCACTGTGACAAACATAGATACCACTTCGGATGACCGTTTCAGAAGATTTTTTTGGGCGTTCGGACCGTGCATAAGATCTTACACGTCTTCGTTGAAACCAGTGATTGCTGTAGACGGTTCACACCTCCGAGGCAAGTATCCAGGTGTGTTGCTTGTTGCCGTGACGCAGGATGCCAACCATAAGCTACTTCCCATCGCCTTTGCCTTTGCGGAAGCCGAGCGGTGCGATAGCTGGGAGTGGTTCCTTGCGAACTTGTCCATATCTCTAGGAGAACCGCCTAACCTTTCTATTGTTTCAGACCGGCAGAAGGGTCTCATTCCAGCGTTGAAAAACACCATACCGCATGCAATGCACTGTTACTGCTGCCGTCACATTGCTGAGAACATCAAAGCTGCTTTCAGTGACGGGGCAATCGTGATGAAATTTTGGCGTGCAGCAACGTCATACAGGCCATGCGAGTACGAGGCTTATATGACAGATATCCGTGCAGTTAGCCAGGAGGCTTTCAATTACATTGATGCAATTGGGCGGCAACGGTGGGCAAATGCATACATAGAAGGCCGTCGGTACGACATGCTAACTAGCAATGCAGCAGAGTGCACTAATAGTCTCTTAAAAGACACGCGAGTCCTGCCCATTACGAAACAAGTTGAGGAGATACGAGCAAAGTTAATGGACTTCTATCAAAAGCGGCATCTCCAATCTGAAAGCATAACAACTCGTCTTACCCCGTATGCAGAGAAAGTTCTCAGTCAAGAAATGGATGAAGCTCGCCGATTGCATGTTCGTGTGGCTGGCATCGTAGAATTCCAGGTTCAGTCTGCGGAGTATGTTGACGTTGTTGATCTCGAACGGAAATCCTACACATGTCGGAAATGGGAGATTTTGGGTATCCCGTGTTGCCATGCATTGGCTGCAATGAAAATGAGAAACTATGATCCATACGAATTCTGTGAGCATTGGTATTTTGCGAGCACGTATCGTACAACGTACAGTGAGGTGATTCATGCTACCCGTGACAGCAAGCAATGGGAGCACACAGCCGAATTGAGGGTTATTCCACCAATGGCCAGTAAACAGCTCGGACGCCCGAAAAAGAACAGGATTCGGACTGAAGATATTGGCCGTGTTCGAAGGGCAGTAACGTGCTCAAATTGCTAGGGGAGAAGGCACAACCGTGGAAGTTGTCGCAATCCTCCCGTGCTCAGTTGACGAATTAGAACCGCATAGAATGTATATACATGTTGGCATGTATTCTGGTTGCAGTTTTTTGAAGACCCTTAATGATGTATATAGACAGCTGTCCTTAGGATGCATTAATCATGAGAGTTTTTATTTCATCACAGTACGCATACCACGACACTCCCAGTTCCTGTAACAACAGGTACTGCAGCTGCTTGGCGAGTACTTTGATGATGCATACACTTTCATTGATGATGCCTGGATGTATGCAAATGTGGACTGTAATTGTGTATTTTGGGAGTCCTGTATTATTGTATTTCATAAATGATATGTGATCCTTTTTTAATTGTGCACGCTTTATGGAATTACAGTTAATCATCTCAATTCAATGTAGACAGACACTTAATCAATAATATATATAGAAATACTTTTTTAATCAGTAATAATTTCCCCAAATGGAACATCTGTTACTGTTTTTCATTGTCATAGTTAAGGAACCTGTGGTGGGAATAGTGGCCCATATCGGTCAAAATAATGACCGATATCGGCAATAGTAGTGCACCTGTTTTTTGACAGTCATCAGTTAAGGAAAGCCTGTTGCCATATTAATGCATGACCTGTTTTTTGTAGTCTCAGTTAAGGAAGCCTGAGTTTTTTCATACGGCCGATATCGGTCGAAATAATGACCGATATCGGCCATATTAATGCATGACCTGTTTTTTATAGTCTCAGTTAAGGAAGCCTGAGTTTTTTCATACGGCCGATATCGGTCGAAATAATGACCGATATCGGCCATAGTAATGCATGACCTGTTTTTTATAGTCTCAGTTAAGGAAGCCTGAGTTTTTTCATACGGCCGATATCGGTAGAAATAATGACCGATATCGGCCATATTAATGCATGACCTGTTTTTTTTAGTCTCAGTTAAGGAAGCCTGAGTTTTTTATTACGGCCGATATCGGTAGAAATAATGACCGATATCGGCCACAGTAATGCATGACCTGTTTTTTATAGTCTCAGTTAAGGAAGCCTGAGTTTGAAATTTTGGCCGATATCGATCGAGATAATGACCGATATCGGCCATAGTACTTAATGACCTGTTTTTTTATAGCCCCAGTTAAGGAAACTTGTGCATGGAATGATAGCCGATATCGGTTGTTATCTTGACCGATATCGGCCATAGTCTACATGGCCTGTTTTTTTAATAGTCTCAGTTATTATTAGTCAGCCTGTTTTCAATTAATCCACATCAAGAAACACAAACAATCATTATGACCACTAATTTGTCTATTAATAATATCTGCTCTGTCCAAATACAACCCATTTAAAACATTTTGAATGTCAAATTCTATACAAATGAAAATGAACATCACAACCACCAATCTTTCTATACAATCTGAGTTATAAAGCCCAGTGATTCACATTTGATAACATGCAGGCAATAAACTTTCAAAGTTCCCGGCTGATCAAATTCTTCATGGGAGTGATGCCAAGTGGGTCAAGCCCAGTCTATTAGCGTTCAATTGCCAACTCCGTTTTAAGATTTCCACGACTATTTTGCTTCGAAAGTAGCGCATGTCTGATTGCTTAAAGGCGATGGGAAGGCGGTGGACGCAGTGTGTGGCAAAGGCCATTGCAAATACTCCACAATCACTCGTATTGTTCTGTCGAGGGATGCCCGTCATTTCAACTAGTGGCCATAGAAATGGGTCACTCCACCCAAAACGGCTATAGGATTCGGCCAACCATCCCATCTACATAAAACATCGGGTCTAAATGTCAGCAATGGACAGAAATTTTTGAAATACGCGTTCGATATAAACTGACTCTTGGCATGAAGGAAGAAAAACTTACAAACTTCTGCACATGTTTAAATGATCGGCGATCGCCATCCATGCTATTGTAAAATTCCCATCTTTTCTCATCAACCAGACCGACCAATAACGTGAAATGTGACCTCTGGTAGACAATGAATATCAGCGTTCACGCTTCCCTCGCGTCCAACACCCTGTGCTCGTACTTCCCAAAAACTGCCTCGATGGTTGTGTCACCACTATCGCGCCACCAACTCTGCATACATTGAATTGATCAATGTGGATACAATGTTCCAATGTACATATAATAAAGGATTTACCCAATCAGTGTTTAGTTTGTACTTACACAGACACTCGGGTCGACAATGAAGCATGAATCACACCCAATTCTCAATATCTCAAAGTAATAATAAATGATGTTAGTGTCTATCCAAGTTCCCTCATCAAGGACATTCTTCAAATCATCTGCCTTGATCAATGTGCAAACATCATCAAGCTCATCTTTCCTGTAACAGTGAATATGTCCAAACCCACGTAAGCACTTCAATCTAACAAATTAACATGATCACCACTAAACCAACATACCTGTCATCGTAGTATTCTAAAAAACCTTTGAGGAAGAATTTGTCACCAACAGACAGCACGTAGTCACTCCGAACAATATCATGCGTGTAGTCTTCAAACTTCAACGGTATCTTGCGCATTCGGGGCAACCGTTTGATCCTCCATACCAATGACTCAAGGGTGGCCAATGGCGCTGCAACCACCATAGCAGATTCACTGGATACCATAAATGGGGATGCGAACAAATTCCTGCTGACTGGTGGGGTCTGAAGATTTTCCTGGGGTGCTGGCTCAGTCGGGGGCTGTTCCCTGCTGCTACCTGATCCCTCGGCATTTATGCCCGCGAGGTTCAGTTCCTCGACCGCGGATTTTCTTTTAGCAGATTTAGTCTTTTTAGCCGGGCTTTTTTGCGCAGGCCTCTTGGTATGCTTAAATGTGATGATGATTTTCTTCTCCGTGGCGTCATTATCAGACGCCGAACTGCTGCACCCATCGAATGAGAAGTTCTCCCAATTCGTCCCAAAACCCGCCTTAAACTTAGCTAGCTTTTTCGAAATTGACATGGATAGCTTGTCGATTGGCGTTTTCCTACGTGCAGAACGTTCGAGGCTTCGTTCGATGCGAGCGACCATGTCTTGAGCCTGTTGATCAAAGAAGTAATTGAATTACCGACAGTTTGAAGGAAAAAAATCAAGGAACTAGTGTAACAGTCCATTATAGGGTGTAATTGATATACATGCTTCTGTGGGATGGTGGGCTCATTGGGAGTGTGGGTCTCCTCTGCCGGCACCTCGGCCGTGGGGACATCGGACGCAGGCTGCTCCGTTGCCTCTCCTCTACAAATAAACATCAACGTATTCTTCGTATACCATTCCATGTACTCTTCGGACTGCGCAGCTGCAGCACAAACCTCACCTTGAAGTCCAAGCTGGGCTCTTGCTCCCCACGACGACACGACATCCGTATTCATCGTTGTCGCATAATCGACAACAGACCTGAACGTCCTTTATCGTCTTAAGATCGGCATTGTAAAAGGCGGTGGGACTATTTGTTTGAGCCCAAATTGTTTCATAACATGCCAAGTGTTGTGGCGCTCGACAATCCAATACCATATCAGAACAGTGGACGAATGTAGGAGAGTGCGATCCACTTTAGAGATCTTTGAAAAAAACTTTGGGCTGTACCCTTCATATGGTTGCCATATGAACTGCAATATACATCAGCAACGAAACAGTTAGTCCATTATCTCAGCAAAATAGAATGCATATAATCGAACACCGAACTAAGGAGCTAGTCAATATCTTGTTTTACCTCGTCAACTTTCAAATTGTTTAACTGTCCTCTCACCTCCTTAACTGAGGTGAGTGGTGGATTTTCAGCCAACCTCTTCATCCATGTCTTGCATAGTGGGAATTGTATGTCCCTCTGCCACGAGTCTTTTGGCTTGGGACACCTTCCAATTGACATCCTTGTATAAGCCCATATCTGCACCAGATTACATCACAATAAAGAGTTAGTTCGAATTAAATTAAAAATTCAAACTAACAGTCATTATGAGAATAAAGACCTGTAATAGCTGTAGAGGCCCGGTTGGCGTCCTGCACAGGTGCCCTTCAAGCTCACCTTGCTTATCTTTCCCCTCTTCCACAGCAACTAGCTTCTCCGGACCCCATCGAGAGGCATTGGTCAACATCCTATACAGATTCGCGAGACAAGCCGGTGCCCAGGCATACGGTTTAAATTCTTTGAACAGCTCTAGTATGTAGGCCGGTCCACGGGCACCAGTAGTCTGCGAAACGATCTGACCGGACACTAGAAAGAAGAGATAGGCTCGCGTTGCCCGGATCTCGTAATCCTTGTATTTTTTATGCTTCTTTTTTTTCTCAAGTTCGGCAGCTGCAAAATTGTCTTCAAGCCACTTGAACTTCACTGTTATACCATGGTAGTCACGCTTCTCCGGTCGAATGCCAAGTACCTCCTCGCACACCGATGCTACGAACTTCCCCGGGAAAGTTCGTCCAGTTACAGGTGGGCCATCTACGGGTAGGCCGTAGATGTATGCAACATCTTCCAGGGTGACAGTTGCTTCACCCGACGGAAAGTGGCAGGTATTTGTCTCCGGGCACCACCTTTCGACTAGACCGGTTATTAGCGCATGATCAATGACCATGCGATCGATTTCTGCTAGCTAGTGGAGGCCCGTCTACCTCACGTGTCAGCTGCCATATATTTCGGTCCGGATTGGTTGGTATGCATCTCAGCCGTCCAAAATCCTAGCAACGTAACAATTGCCAAATGTGGTTAGCAAGTACAAAATGAATATATGCAATAACAATGTGCATCGATACTTTGGAATGTGTAATTGATTTTGTGGGATACAGTATACCTCTCCTTGCCGAATTCCCTCCGACACGTGAAGGCTTTGGTTGTATAGTAGAACCTTCGGAGACTTGGGGGCTTGTCCTTCACCTTCCTGCAAAAGAATATGAATGTCGGTAACTTACAAACATACATGTTGAATGTGAATTCATTCAAGAAAAAATATAAAAATAATGTCATAAAACTATTTATTAAAAGGGGTAGTATCTGTCATTATTAAAAGATAATAAGAAATAGGCAATTAGGTTGGATGGAACAATAATTAGTCAAATATTTACCTTCGTTCTATCAAAGTTCCATGTCCTCATCGAACACTCACCACTGTCCACTAATGGATTGGAGACAGAAAACAGACCCATGGCATTATACCATATAAATTATAACTTTTAATTAGCGTAAACACCAAAAACATACATAGGGTTCATAGCCAACCATTTTGGCTATATAAATTCAGTTTATTTCCTTGTAACAGGCTTGTATAAAGCCATTGCTTCTGCAATTCAATAATATGCTTTTTGAGCCTAAACTTGTAAATTTGTTATGGGATCCAACATCTGGTATCAAAGCAAAGTTACAGGGGCCTGATTGAGTGTTCTAAGAAACTGCAGTTTCTTAAGGAAGTAACAAGAGTAAGAGATTAGCAAAAGAGAGGAGTCAGAGAATCATGGCGGCAGAGAACAGCGGCATTGTTCAGCCAGCAATTCCACGGTTTGATGGTCATTATGACCATTGGGCCATGCTCATGGAGAACTTCCTCCGATCAAAGGAGTACTGGGGCTTGATAGAGAATGGGATTCCTGCAGCAGCGGAAGGGGTAGAGCCAACAGAGGCGCAACGAAGACCAGAAACTAAAAGATTTGAAAGCCAAGAACTATCTATTCCAAGCTATAGATAGAAATATTATTGAGACCATACTCAATAAGGAGACTGCGAAGGCTATCTGGGATTCAATGAGAATGAAGTATCAAGGCTCTACCAAGGTGAAACGTGCTCAGCTACAGGCTTTAAGGAGAGAGTTCGAGATTCTTGGCATGAAGGAAGGTGAAAAAGTCAATGAGTATTTTGCCCGGACATTGACCATCGCCAATAAGATGAAGGCGCATGGAGAAAGGATGGAGCAGAGTGTGATCACTGAGAAAATCTTGAGGTCAATGACTCTCAAGTTCAATTATGTCGTCTGTTCGATAGAAGAGTCCAATGAGCTCTCCACCATGACCATAGATGAGCTTCAAAGTAGCCTGCTAGTCCATGAACAGAGGATGAAAGGACAGAAGGAGGAGGAGCATGCTTTGAACATCACCAATTCAGAGAAAAGTGGAGGAAGAGATGAGCACAAAGTTGAAGGGAGAGGAAGAGCTCGTGGAGGTTTCAGAGGAAGAGGCCGAGGCAGGGGTAGGCAATCTTTCAACAAAGCCTTGGTCCAATGCTACAATTGCCAGAAACTAGGGCATTTTCAATATGAATGCCCTAGTGGGGAGAAAGGTGTGAATTATGCAGAATTAGATGAGGAAGAAGAGATGCTTCTGATGGCGTACGTGGGGATGAATCAATCAAAGAGGGGGAATGTATGGTTCCTCGACTCAGGCTGCAGCAACCACGTGTGGTAACAAGGAGTGGTTCTTTGATCTTGACGAACAGTTCAGACAATCAGTGAAGCTCGGAGATAACTCAAGGATGATTGCTATGGGAAAATGGAATGTTAAGCTTCATATCAATGGATTAACTCAGGTAAAAGTTGGAGATTTATAAAATATAGCCGATATCGGCCTTATACAATTCAATATGTCAAATTTAAAGTTGGAGATCTAGATATCACGTCTGCACAATGGGTAATGAAGATGAGAAGAAGATGGGAAGATGAGGAGAAGAAGAAGAGAATAATAGAGCCATCAAACCGAACCCTAGAACAACACGTCTTCATTCAAAATCCAAGGCACAAAGAAAAAGGGTTGAAATGAGGAAGAAACGTACCTCCATGCCAGCCACCTTCGAAAAATTGGCGCCAAAGTGCTTGGGACCACCTGCTTGGGACCACTGGAAAAGGGGAGAGTGTTGACAGCGAGAGACGAAAGGGAATGGGGGAAAGTGATGGTCGAACGAAAAGGAAAAGGGGCCACAGCGCCTGATGGTTGTAACTGATTATGGCCGATATCGGCCATATAGCCAAAATACAAAAAAAAAATTATGGCCGATATCGGCCATATAGCCAAAATACAAAAAAAAATATAAATACAGCCCTTGAGGACCTAATCCAATAATACAATTTTTTTGGGACCCCATGAGTGGTATAGGGACCTACAGGGATTTATTTGGTAAATTCCCCTTGCTTTTCTATCTTGTAATGCTTGGTTTGTAGTATTAAGAGGCTCTCTCTCTTCTATTTAAAGGAGGTGTTTGTTCAACTTCTCGAGGAAAGCGAAGTCCTACCCCCCAGGCGGGAAATAGAAAACCTCTTCTACATGGATAATCAGGTGCAAAACAATGTTTTCAATAGACAAGATTGAAGCATGACAAATACTCACGCGATGCATAACATGGAAAATGCGGCAAATTTTCTATCTTCTTTTCACGATAATGCAGTTGCACAAATGAGTCATTGTATCTAAAAACCAAGTCCTATCTCCATGGTCTGAAACGAAAACCCTCTTTTTACTCAGGAAATCAAAGCTAAGTCCTACCTTCTACATGTGGAACAAAAATCTCTTTTATGGAGAGAATTAGGCGCAACAGCATGTTTTCTTTACGAGATTGACGCGTACCAAAACACATGCAATGCACACAATGAAAAAATGTAGCAAATTTTCCGGCCTCTTTCCGTTTCAGTATGGTTGCATACACAAGTCATTAAGAGCCCGTTTCTTTATAGGTATCCATAAAATTCATGTTTGGAGAAATTTGAAATTCTAAGATATGGTGGGGTTTTTAAATACTCCCTTGTACTTGAGTATTTAGAAATTCCATTAAAAACAAAGTGGTTGGAATTCCTGCAATTCCAAAGGTCACTTGAGACCTTCTCGATGGGTAGAATTTGAAATTATAGTATAACTGTCACGTCCCCCAAAATAAGAATTGGGAAAAAAAAGTGAAAAATTAAATCAAATTCAAATTTCCTGTGTTTAATACAACACAAGCTTTCAAAAGTGGACCTACAAAAAATTTCAACCTGTGGTAAGTCAAAATAAATTTCATTAAATGTAGCGGAAGATTTATTCAATTGGTATCCAATGTTCATAAATGAAAACCAACACAAATTCAGATAAAACAATAATAGTTAAAGTTGCTGAATAAATTAAATAATTTCTAAAAGAGGTCTCAACACTAAAATGAAAGTTCATTTAAAATAATTCTACGATGTCGTTCACTCTTGTGCAGGCTCAAACGGCTCCAAAGCCATCTCCGGCATCCCACTTGGGTTCATCAGTTGGCTCAAACGTTTGAAACGTTTGACCCTCCTTCGTCTCCTCGGTAAAGTAGGGCTCGGTACCTATGCACCAAATATTACAAAGTAAACAGCAAGTACATAATCATAATTCGAAAGTTAATACAATGAGAATAATATAGACGAGAGTGATTATATAGAAGTAATGACAGTAATAATGACAAGGAAGAACGTATAGCATAATCCAAATAAAGCAAAATGAGCAATATGATTCACACGAAGACAAGTGTCCCCGTTTTGGGTGGTCAGCCCTAAATAAATCGGGAGAGCCCGTCCATAATGTCGATGGTCATAAACCGACGTGAAAAATTAAATTAAATTCAAATTTCCTGTGTTTAATACAACACAAGCTTCCAAAAGTGGATCCACAAAAAATTTCAACCTGTGGTGAGTCAAAATAAATTTCATTAAATGCAGCAGAAGCTTTATTCAATTGGTATCCAATGTTCATAAATGAGAACCAACACAAATTCAGATAAAACAATAATAGTTGAAGTTGCTGAATAAATTAAATAATTTCTAAAAGAGGTCTCAACACTAAAAGGAAAGTTCATTTAAAATAATTCCACGGTGTCGTTCACTCTTGTGCAGGCTAACACGGCTCCAAAGCCATCTCTGGCATCCCACTCGGGTTCATCAGCTAGCTCAAACATTTGAAACGTTTGACCCTCCTTCGTCTCCTCGGTAAAGTAGGGTTCGGTACCTATGCACTAAATATTACAAAGTAAACAGCAAATACATAATCATAATCCGAAATTTAATACAACAAGAAGAAGAATATAGACGAGAGTGATCATATAGAAGTAATGACAGTAATAATGACAAGAAAGAACGTATAGCATAATCCAAATAAAGAAAAATGAGCAATATGATTCACACGAAGACAAGTGTCCTCGTTTTGGGTGGTCAACTCTAAATAAATCGAGAGAGCCAGTCCATAACGTCGGTGGTCATAAACCGATCAAATTAAAAACAAATCAGGATAACCTGTTCACATTCAAAGCGGATTATAAGTGATCCGGTCACATTGGTGATCAACCGTCCATATATCAATCTGCAGTCGTCCATAAATGACCCACATAAACATAAACATATAAGCATAATAGACCTGAATAATAACGCTCCGACACAAGAGTCCTAAGTCAAAGTAAAGTGCTAGCCATTCCACATTCCATATTATAATCAAATCGTCATACAAAATTTGTCAAGCCACTTTATAGTCCATAACACACAATGGGGTATGCATCTAAAGAAATACATATCCTAAACCAACATATATATATATATATATATGCATGTGAAGATTAAGACATAGATACGAATCAATCCTAAGGCCAAACATAAGGTCTCGTACCCAATAACCACATGGATTTCTAATAAATATAAAATCAACGCATCCCTTCTCCATTAATGGTGCATATACCCAATTAAGAGTTTTCCAATAGAGATGAATTGAACTCGAATCCATTAGGATTTCCCCGAGGAATACCAAGCACTAAACCTCAGGTTAGTAAGATACCGTGTGCCCAGACGGTATTTACTCAAGTCCCATAATCCAAATCTAAAGTATAAAAATATGATTTTAACACATTAAAAAAATCAAAGATATCATTCAAAATTAATTTGTAAATAATTATTATGAATAATAACCTTAGTTTATAATTTTTAGAAAACCGAGAACCCTTTCCAAAAACATTCTTTAAAATAAGTCAAGGGTTTAATTTGAGTTTATAAAATCATCAGGGCCTTTTTCTTAATTTCCACAAACTAAAAGGACAAGGTACAAAATTTAACATAACTTAAAAGTCAAATCAATACATGGGTGATGGATACATTTTTCCATGCACTCCTGGACCACTAATGTCACTGGGAGTGACATGGAATGACATCATCGTCATCTCCATTCCTTTCTTTCTTATTACAGAACCAGTTCTGCAGTAGCTCATCGTCAACAGCATTTGTGCCTCTGTGCACTTCAGTTAGTGGCCCACTGATCCAAAGCCCGCGATCAACCTTCATCAGTAAGGTCGCCCACGGCCCCAGTGTAAGATCTATGGCCCGGATTGGTCATTAGGTCTCATCCTTTGGCCCCACTATCATATCTCATAACGAAACAATTTCAAAAGTGCCTCACGCCCCAACTGTGTAATCTCTCAGATGGTGAACCAAGAGGGGTACACCTCACATAGGTCCACATCTCTAAGATCGCCCTGCCACGTCTAGCCCGATGAACGGACCAGATCTATGATCAGATCATCCGGTGGGTCCCACAACTGCCTGATGTTTAAATTAATTATTTTTCCTCAATCACGCCATCTCTGATCAACCTAATGGATGGTGGGCCAGGAGTGTCCACTGCCTATGGGACCAGCCCCTCCAAGGTCGCCCGTGGGTCCTCTTCCAAATCGACGGACCAGATTCATCATCGCGTGACCCACCTAGGTCCCACGGTAAAAAACACGAGTACATCCCAAACTATTCAAGTCCGAGACCTGCTGGTACCCTCTAGTTTTCTCAATGGGTTTCCCAGAATCTCAATTCCGGTAATCCAATCTATATTAACATACAATTAACAGAATCTTGAAGGATTAAAAAGGGGTTTTAAAACCAAACAACAGAAGATGAAAAGGGGGTTTTGAAATCCAAACAAAAGTGCTTCAAGTAATAGACATTTACAACAGTAACATTAATATGAGGAAATCGATTGGGTCATCCCCAAATCTCAGATAAAACAAAATCGCATTGCAAGATTATCATCAGAAAAGGCATAAAAGGATTTCTACATGCATCCACATTGGAATAAACGAGAAACACATGTATTAAATTCACAAATTATGTTTAGGCAGTTGCCTTTTACCGGAGTTTGAGGAAAATGCAGCAGATCTTAACCAATACCCAAACCGAGATTCCCACAGCGCTCAAGAATAATCCTATCACTAATCTGACAGAGAATAGGGGAAATGAATGCTCAGATGAACATATCTATGATTCTCTTACCCAAATCTACCATTGGAAAGAAAAATGAGATACCCCAAGAATATAAATCTACTTCTAATGGTTTAAGGAGAGGATTACCTGAGATAAAAAAGTTGAACCAAGAATAATTGTGTTTTCAGATCTTGATTTTGATGGCTGGATCCAAAAGTTGCAGAGGCTTGGGAAGTTGAAAGAGGAAGAAGACGAATGGGAAACGGGAAGAGTTGCAGAGATAAGTGGGAAGGGATAAGTCTCGTGTGGTTATTAAAACTAGGGATTAGGTTAAGAAAATATCCTCTGGGCTTAAGTCATTGGGTCAGACTGCGGATTAGGTCACCTACCCATTAACCCAACTCACCAAACCATGCATCTAATCTAACGTGTGCCCCACTTAATCCTACCCACTTAAATAACTAAAATACATTTTATTAAAATAATAGTAATATTCTAATTAAAATATAATAAAATATTACAAGTGGGGCCGGGATCTTACAATAACAGTGAAAAAAAAAACCAACATGCCAGAATTCCAATAATACATGCCTTGGGGAATTTCAAATTCTCCAAAAGTTGCCCCCTGTAACCTGTTTATTTACCAAGATTTATTACAAGAACTTGGGATGTTGGGTTTTTTTTTATTTACATAATTTGATGTCTTGTCCCCTGAAATTTGAAATGCTATGTTGCTTTCACTAGAATCTCAAATTCCAACCATTAAAACCCTCAAATCACCTTCTGGAATTCATGGAATTTTACTCTTTATGCATTTTATTGGAGTTCCAAATACTCCACCAATAGGAGGGATTTAGAATTCCACCTCAAAGGGAACAAAACATGAATTCTTGAAATTCTCATCAAGAAACAAACCAAGGTGAAATTCCAAACCCCTCCTCTTGGGGATGGAGATTTATGACAAGAGATTGGGATGTTGTTCTTTTTTTTTTGATATGATGTGATCACCTGGCATTTGAAATGCTATATTTCTTCCATTAGAATTTCAAATTCCAACCACCTATAACCTCTTGGAATTCTTGGTAAAAAAACATGCTAAGGCGGAATTCCAAATCCCTCATCTTGGTGGTGCATTTGAGATTCCAACAAAATGCAAAAGATCCATAAAAAGAGACATGACGTTTTAAATACAAGTCGCCAAGCCATCACCTCATGTTAAGAAAAAAAAAAGCATCCCAAATCCTTGCCATAAATTCTGATAAAGAAAAAGCCTATTTGTCATGTTATATATCCTATTTGCTTTCCTTCTTTTTTTTAATATATATATATTTTAAATATAAGTGATTGTTGCTAACAAAAGAAGAAAAAAAAGTGGATTTAATGAGAAAAACCCTCCTATACGGCATTCCTTTAATTTGACCCCAATAAAAATGGGTAGACAGAATGGGCCCTAAATGTACATTTCTCTTTCTTTTTTTTTATCTTTTAGCGCTATAGTCGATATCGACCATCCCTGCATATCTACTAAAGACCGAAACCCCTTTATTCGCCATCCGTCTTCTTCCTCTTTTCCCCCTTTTTCCCTTTCTATTTTCCATTGTCGTTGTCTACACCCCCTCATCCCCATTCAGTGTTGGTTGGAATTCAATGGGGACATTCTTTTCACAAATGAGTTAAAAGAAGCTAAATCTTGAATTTTTCAGATTCGAAGAAGAAGATGATTGCTTTTGAAAACAAAGATTGGGTTCCAGGAGAAGAGCTGCTGCTTTGGAAGGGGCGTTGAGGAAGATGGGATTGGAATTGAGACATGGGGTTTTGGGGGGTGAATGGAAGTCAAAAAGAGGGGATTTTGTTGGATTTGTGTTAGTTTTATGGTCTCAACACCAAGGGTATATGATGTAATAAATTGATTAATTTCTTTATTTATCAATACAATCATGTTTTCCTTTCTTGGGATGAATGATGTTTAATTATATACTTGCACATAACCAAAACGAATGACATAATGGTTCATGAGATGAACCGGAGTGCACAAGTATACTAGATGTAATACGTGTGTATATATGAGATCCACATACATGAGACATGTATTGCAAATCTTATACTTAAATATCTTCACAACCAGTAATGAGATTGAGCATCTCATTTGACAAGGTTGCAGCACTTTGATCACTATGGGATAGTGTGATTTGTTTCGATCATTAGAAAGTAAGATTCTGGATCATGGTGCTGGTACATTGGATGTATTGAAGGACCATGAGAAGCACCTTATATACACTGTCTTTACTTTTAAGGTCTGCTCTCATAATTCCCTAGCAATAGGCTCATAATCCTGAGACATTAATGAACTCAAGTTTCTATCTATTCATTTGCTTTGAGTCACCAATGAGTGAGGCCAAGTGTAGGTCAATACCTCGGTGATTTGGGCACGTGGTAGTAGAGCTATGAGAACATTCAATGATCAAGATGGAATCTATCTGTAATATCCTCTTGTGCCAATTAATGGATTTGTCATTGGTAAGTGAGCACCCATTCCGATTGAGAGTTATTAGATCGGTACCAAATGATCACTATAATTAATTGGGACTCAAAGATAATAAGATATGAATCTAATTTGATGGACATGTCCAATTAATCCATGAATAATGATAGAGGGGCCTACTTGTGGTAATTGAGAAGTTTAAGGTCTTCATTGTAATATATTCCTAAGACTGGAGTGCAATTGCATTTATATAGTGGTGTTATTTGCAATTAACTGTGGGCCAGGATTGCACATGAGATGTGGGACCGCATGTCCCAGTTGGAGCCAGCTTTCTAAGGAATCCCTAGTGGTCCACACACTAGCCCAAGATATTAGAAAGATACTAATTACAATAGAACTCTAAAATGAAATATAAAGTTACTATTTCTATTTGATTTGAAGTGATTCTAACAGTGGTAATAGTAATTTACTAATTATTAATGGAAGTGAGACTTCTATTTTAATTAGAAAAGGAGGAAGTTACTAATCATATTTGAAGTAAGACTTCTAATTGTGATTTAGTAAGCAACTAATTGTTATGGAAGTAGGACTTCTATTTCAATTAGGAAGAGGAGGTTGCTTAAGTGTTATAAAAGGAGGAGATGAGCCCTTGGACGTCCCATGCATAATCCCATCTTGGAATTCACGCCCAAGACCCTTAGTGCAAGAGTTGCACACGCCCATCTCTCTCTTTCCCTCTTCTAGTTTCTCTTTTAGTTTCCTTTAGGGTTTTCTCTTCGAGATTCCACCATCTTCTTGAGAAAGGAGAATCTGATACGGGTCATAGCGTGGAAGATCAAAAGGTATTAGAGATTCTGATTTGATTAGTGAAGGTGTTCATCATCAAAAAAAGAATTCAACTTCTCTATTAGAGCACTACTAAGCTCCAAAGGTATAATCTACATCCTTGTATGTTGTAGATTTCATGGTTGCATGTTTAGGTGCTGTTTTCTATCTTCTAGATAGGATATATTGTTGTACCTGATTTATGAGTTTGAGGGATTGCATCTTAGATTGGGTTTTTGTTGCCTTCTAGATAGTTGATCCCTGCATCAAGTGAGTCAAAAGTTTTGAAACCTATCTGAAAGGCCTACCTATTTTCCAACATTTTGAATCGAAGAAGGGTAAAAGGTAAGGATTTTTACAGGCATTACTTAGAAAGTTGGGATTTTGGGAGATGAGTTTTCATCTTTTGGGCTATAGTTGAGTTTGGGCTACTAGTATTTTAAGCGTTTTTCATGGATATAGTTATGGAGAATGAAATGCTCTTGTTCTCTTTCAAAGGCTCGTGGAGATGCGTTTTTTCCATTGCAAAGAGCTGTAAGGAATCAAGTGGAAAGAGGAATGAAATGCAAGTTCGGATTCCTTAAACCGATCATTTAACTATATCCATGTCCATATCAAGCTGGAGCGTTTTTTAAAATAAAGCCCTTGAGAGAGAGAAGTAAGAAATTTAGAGAAGACCTAGAAGAGAAATACAGTGGAATCTTATAAGAAATTTGGAGAAGTAATGAGGCACAAATCTGTATTGGGGTAGTTTCCATGACGGTGTTCGATGAAATGACAAAGAGAAAGGAGAATGAAATTTCACACTCATTTCTCTTATTTTTCTCATGGGAAAGAAGTCTGCTGCTGTTGTGGGGTTTGTCCTTCCTTGATTTTGCTCACTAGGAGATATTGGAGGAGAGGAATTATAGAACATGAGTGGGGTTTTCATTTCTTGATATTTGTAATTTTCAAACATATTTCATGTATATATTTTGAAATGTAAGGTCAAGACACAATGAACTTGTAATGTTGTGAATGGTTTCCCCCTATTTGAGGTGTTTGAAACGTGTTTGAGGTGTTTGAAATGTCCGAACTCTTGAGCTTTTGAAATGTCTAAGTGAAGGGTCGAAACCTCCCCACCAAAACTCTCTACTATGACGTCCAAGGATGAAATTGGTATTGGTTGAATCAGTGGAAGCATTTTTTGGAAGAGTGATGCAAGAGTCAATGTGAACTCTTTTTTTGTTGGTGTTAATGTGATAGAAGTTGCAATCGATTTGGATAGTGTACAGTCTACTGAAGCATTTTTTGGAAGGGGAATGCAAGAGTCAATGTGAACTCCTTTTTTGCTGGTGTTAATATTTTGTGTTAATGTGATAGAAGATGCAGTTATTCTGGACAGTGTACAGTTTACTAAAGCATTTTTTGGAAGGGGGATGCAACAGTTAATGTGAACTCCTCTTTGGTTGGTGTTAGTATTTGGTGTTAATGTGATAGAAGATGTAGCTGCCTGGACAATGTAATCTCCACATGGAAGAGATTTTTTTGGATGGGGGATGCACGTGTTAATGTCATCATGTCCATTTTTATTGGTGTTAATATTTGGTGTTAATGTGATTGATAGAAGATGTAGTCGTGATGAGCTTGCACATTTTGTTGAAGCATTTTTTGGAAGGGCACAAGCGTTAAACATACTTTTCCCTTTTGTAAGGATCACCATTTTTGGGGGTTATATGTTGTTGAGAACTTATCTATGATAATATAATGGTTGTTTGTATTGTCTCGTTAATGATTTTTTTATTTTTTTCCACTTTTATTATTGAAAATGATTAGCAAACTCCATCTAAAGCTACACTTAGTAAGTTATAGTATTATAACATAGTCGATATCGACTATGACTGTATTTTTTATATTTCAGTTAAATAGTCGATATCGACTATGACTGCGTTTTTTATGTTTCAGCTAAATAGTCGATATCGACTATGACTGTGTTTTTTATGTTTCAGCTAAATAGTTGATATCAACAATATCGACTATTAGTCATGTTAAGCAAACCAGAGAATGATACATTCCATTATACTAAACATTGTTCTGAATACATTGGTACATTCCATTCACACATTCAATTAATAACCATACATTAACAAACCATTCAATTTCAAATAATGATACATGAAGTTCCACAACATAAATCCAACTGCCCAAAACCATAGAAGTTCCATAACCACTGCTCACAAGTTCCACAATTTCAATTACGAAGTAAAGAAAGTAAGTATCTATGTTTGACCTCTCCTTCTACTACTCAAAAAACCTTTCCAAAACTTCTTCTAACCAGCTAAGAAAATTACATCAAACTAGTAGGTTCAACAACTCAGGAAGATTCAACCTACTAGCATTCACTTGTCAACTTCTTTTGAATAACTCAATGACAATTCTACTACGGAAGTAAGGGATGCCAGACTATATAAATGTGATAGGACGACAGTGAACACAATGCTCCGCGAATGCCACAGTGAAAACTCCGTAGTCATTACAATTGTTTTGACGATGAATGTCTTCCTTGAACAGGATAGTCCATAAAAATGGATTCGTCCAGTGCTTTATTTAAATCGTTGTTGGGTACAATGGTACAAATACTGGCTAGTTCATTCTCTCTACATGAAAGAGATGTTTGTTAATAAAACACAATGCCACAGATATTAATGAAGATGGGTACTACATGAAAGTAATGGGGAAAACATTAGTATAGAGTTTTGGTGGGGAATGTTTCATCCGACTCATTTCGCAACTTCCATCGATTTAGCGAATACCAATTTCATCCTTGAACGTCATAGTTGAGAGTTTTGGTGGGGAATGTTTCAATCCTTCACTCAGACATTTCAAAAGCTCAAGAGCTCGGACATCTCAAACACATTTCAAATATCTCAAATAGGGGGAAACCATTTACAACATTACAAGTTTATTGTGTCTTGACCTTACATTTAAAAAAAATATATACATGAAATCTATTTGAAAATTACAAAAATCAAGGAATGAAAACCCCATCCATGTTCTCTAATTCCTCTCCTCCAATATCTCCTAGTTAGCAAAATCAATGGATGACAAACCCCACAACAGCAACAGACTAATTTCCCATGAGAAAAATAAGAGAAAGGAGCGTGAAATTTCATTATCCTTTCTCTTCGTCATTTCATTGAATACCTTTATGGAAACTACCCAACACAGATTTGTGACTCATTGCTTCTCTAAATTTCTTACAAGATTCCACTGTATTTCTCATCTTGGTTTTCCCCAAATTTCTTACTTCTCTCTCAAGGGCTTTATTTTGAAAACCCTTCAGCTTGATACGGATATAGTTAAATGATCGGTTTAAGGGCTCCGAACTTGCTTTCCATTCCTCTTTCCACTTGATTCCTTACATATCTTTGCAATGGAAAAAACGCATCTCCACGAGCCTCTGAAAGAAAACAAGAGTCTAAATACTAATAGCCCAAACTCAGTTATAGCCTAAAAGATGAAAATCAATCTCTCCAAATCCCAACTTTCTAAGTAATGTCTGTAAAAATCCTTACCTTTTACCATTTTTCGATTCAAACCCAACAAAATCCCCTCTTTTCGACTTCCATTCACTCCCCAAAACCCCATATCGCAATTCCAATCACATCTTCCTCAACGCCCCTTTCAAAACAACAACTGTTCTCCTGGAACCCAATCTCTGTTTTCAAAAGCAATCATCTTCTTCTTCGAATCTGAAAAATTCAAGATTTGACTTCTTTTAACTCATTTGTGAAAAGAATGTCCCCATTGAATTCCAACCAACACTAAATGGGGATGAAGAGGTGTAGACAATGACAATGGAAAATAGAAAGGGGAAAAACGGGAAAAGAGGAAGCAGACGGATGGCGAATAAAGGGGTTTCGGTTTATATCAACTATAGCACTAAAAGACAAAGAAAGAAAGAGAAATGTACATTTAGGGCCCATTCTGTCTATTCATTTTTATTGGGGTCAAATTAAAAAAATGCCCGTGTATGAGGGTTTTTCCTGTTAAAACCAAAAAAAAAAAAAAAAAGAGAGAAAAAGAAAAGGAGTGATGTAAATTCCTGCTCAGGTTGCAAAGAAACGGATCAGGATGATGACGTGGCCCACTGGCATGATATGTAGTTGTCTGTCCCATGACATGATGAATAGCTGACATGCATGCATCATGATCGCATGGCACATATCAGAAATTGGGATGACCCATTCAAATTTGTTGGGTGTCTGGGAATCCTCCTTTTTTAAGGACGACGACGACATGACATGGATTGATGACAACATCCATTCAGACTTCGATGGATCCGTCCATCTCAACCGTCAGATTCAGACACGTGGCGTAACAGTGGCCATCGCACTCGGTGTCTCCCATGGTTAATTAGACCCACACCAACCAACATGGTTTTGCTCCCGGCAAAGGGCACATGAACCCTTTCTCCAGCTGCTTCAGGAATGATATGGTAGTCCTGCGGACCATGTTGTTCCATACTCATGCACAAATCCAGATAACCCTCACTATTGGGGGTCTAAAATTTGTTATCATCATTGTCATCATGGTGATCGTTTAACTTATCCCAATTATTAAAATCTTATTTCACACTCAAACCATATTTAGAATCTATTAATTTAAATCTAGAAAATGCAAGTCACTATTTTCTACCCATGGGAGTTTTTTCCCCATCAATTTTTGAGTCCTCATGAAGAGATTTTTTTTTTTTTTTTTGTAATAAGCCAAGCCAAGGGGACTGTCACTCAAGAGAGAGCTCCCATACTTACGGAAAGGCAGCCCGCACAAGCAGAAAGAAGGCTCACATAAGTGGAAAGAGGCGGCGTACTTAAAATCTAAACCCTGTACAACTAGATGAGAACTGCCGCCACTTATCATTGAGGTAAGTGGTCACTCTCAACTTTTTCTATGGAATTAAGTGAGAATGAGGATGTCCCAGCACCTTGTGGCAGGGTGCTAAAATACTGCAAAAGGAACTCACTTGCTGATTGAGATCATGGACCGGTTATCATGAAATTGATAGTGTTAACAAATTTTTGTGCTAGAATTCTAAGGGCCAATCTCCTAAGAATCCGTTTTTGGCCTTTAAAATTATTAGATTGTATCTGAGTATGTTTAAAATCATTTAATTTTTCTAACCACAATGGCTTAAAGTGGCTCAGAATGTTAGTTTTCAAAATTCTAGCATTTAAACGGAGAAACTAAAATGCTAAGAAGAAGCGATCTATCATTGTTGACAAAACCTCTCCGCCCTTAAATCTAGCCCTTTTTGGAGATGTGAACTTAGGAGTATAAAGTCCAACCTAGTCCACTAGAGTATGATATATAAACTTTGGAGACTTATAGGACTTCTACATCTGGTGAATTCCTATTGGTTGCCTTTGCCACATCAGCTATATTGGACGGTGACTTGTCTAGAAATTATGGAAAAAGAATCTCAGTCCAAACAAAATTGGTGATTTCATTCATTTGTAGATTTTGTTTGTAAGTACTTGCCTGCTTTCTTCATTTTCTGCCATTTACAATGTTTGGTGATGTCTCACTGGACCTCTTTTCCCAAGTCATACCTGAATGGTAATAGAAAAATTGGGCCATTTGGATGAGGAGATGAGAATTCTATTGGTCGGAGAAGTGAGGAGAAAATTGGAAGTAGAAAATTTAATTACTTGTGGAGAATCAGCAGCCTTTTTTTAAAGATTAATTAGTTGTTTTCGGGGAATTCATTACATATGAAAACTCCATTGAATGATTATTAAAGTGACGGGTGAAGAACATAAAATACAGGTGTAGATGACTTGACTTTTTAGGATTTGAATAACTTTTGGGTATTCACTTCTGGTCTCCTTTAAAATAAAAAATGTTCATGGATCAAAGGGTCACATGGCTCACACAATCAATGTTCTGATAATGAAAACCACAAGTCACATTGGCACAAAATAAGATAAGATTTTTATACTATATGAAACCGTATTCCATGTTTGGATAAGGAGGGAGAGGGTTTTGGCACAAACTTTACCCATAAATCTAGTTACTAATAATTGGTTATGGCAGACAAATGCACCAACCTTCATTTATGTGTTAACGGAGTTGCTTGCACCAAGTTTAGAAATATCAAACGAGGCCAAAACGACCATAGCTTAAAATTAACTAGTTGACTAAGGTGTTAGTGTGCGTGCGTGTGGAAGCGCGAAAGATACGATCGAACTACCATGTCACACAAAAGAGACTAAAGGATTTTACGTGGTTCAACAAAATAGCCTAAGTTCAAAACAAGAGAGCAACGTCTCACATCTTGACTCTCTTCATAATCTAGTATTACATATTACTTTATATATATAATCTCTATTTTCTTAGCCATAAAAAAGTCTTGGTACAATGACCAAAATACCCTTAACAATGACCCTGGTCATTGGCTAATCCAATGAACCACTCTTGTTAACCCAGAATATAAGATATAAACCCAACATAGAGTTATCCAAATGCATGAGCCTTTATTTAAGCATAACTTGAATCACTTAATGAGGTTATAGAGATCCAAATGAGTGGCTGGGCTTTGAGGTGGTGTTATGTCACCTTGACTTTAAGGGGACGTTTGTGTACTCCCATTTGAGTGGGAGCAGAAATGTTTTTTTGGCTTCCACTCTGTAGACATTGTTGGATGAAACAAGTTGCAGGAACAATGCTTGAGAATTAGCCTTTTTTCTGCGTTAGATATGATTTCAGTTTCTTTTTGACTGATGTCTGAAAATTATTGCCGCGAAGGCTTTACACAAAAGTCCCCCAATAATTGGCATTTGGCTAGAATTGTTAGACAAGAGGGACAATAGGGATGGGTTCAAGGTTATGAGTATCATCATTGTAATTGTATCCGGCTTTATTGGGGAGTGAGAAATGAATTTTTTTGAAAAAAACGTATGTGTTATATATTGATATAATTTGTAACCTCAACAGAAACTCTAAGGGCCCATGTGACACTTTACTAGATTAATGAAGTTCAAGTAAAGCCTCTTTTTTTTAGATAAAGTGTCATATCAATAACACTTTAATTAAAAAATTTCTCCATTTTTTTTTAGAAAAACTTAAAAAAGAAAACTGCATTTCTCTACTAAAACACAAAAAAACTCTACTTTCTTATACAAAAAGTCAAAATTTCTTTATATCAAACAACTAAAAATAAAATATCATCATAACCTCATTATAATTTATTATCTCTTAATTTGATGCTTTATTACACTTTATTTTACATTTAAAATTATGAAACGGGCCCAAGGAAAGTCGAGCTTCTTTTCATGGACGTAGCCAGGGAACTTCTCATGAACACTTAAATCTCTCTTTATTTGTATGGAGGGGAGGTGCCTCACCTCTAAACTACCTATGGATTGGCTTGAAAAGTTAGTTCTATATGTTAACTTAGCAGTACTGGTGGAATTTAAAAAAAATTCTTTCTTGAAGAGGGTCAGGTTAGTTGTATGTTATTTGATATTTCATGCCACCCTGAATCATATTCTCTCAAAATATTTCTTTGTTTCATCTTTTGTTTTCTGATTCCATATATTTTTGGGGATATCTGAAAGTCTCCCACCATCAATTTCAAGGTGTTTCAAAGTATCTGTAAATCTTTCTTGTTTGGATTCTATCCAACTTTTTCTCCTTTCAAATTATAAATTCAAGTAACCTGATCAGCCTTTTACAGGCACATGAGAAACCGTACAACCGTGAAAAACGAGTAGCATGCATGTAAAAGATGATGATGTCATTACCATATGTAAGAGATGGGCATCACATGGTTGGTCTTTTGCTAGCTCCCAATCTTTACTCCGACCAGTAAATCTTGTTCCCCACCTGTTTATCCATATGTAGTTTCAATTTTCAATTCCTGTTTGACTTTCTGATCATAAGAGAGTCACACATTAATATATATATATATATATATATATATATATATTATATTGATATGAACATTAAATCATCATTGTCATCACAGTTTTATCATTTATGTTATCTATTTAGATTTAGAGCCTGTTTAGCATTTCTAATTTATTCTAAATTGAGTTGATTCAATTAGATGTATTTGATATAGAGCTATTTTAAATAGATTATTTTAAAAATAAATCATTTGGATTCAACTGAAAAGGTAAACTTAATCATAAACTAAAAGTTATGAACAAAGTTGTCGTATAGGGCAAAACTAGTTCAAATAAGAATTATATAGGCAGACTTGACAACTAAAAAAAAAAAAAGTTTAATCACCTTAGACACTCATGTTTGCTTGAAGAGATGATCTTTTCATTGCTTTTATAAAAGAAGTGAAATTTCGTAAAATTGATTTAATCAGACATTATGAGGTTCACGTAAACTTTGTCCAACCGTCAAAAAACTTAAACGTCTTTTCAAACCAGTGTTAAGTCAAATAAATATAAAAAATAAACTTGCCAAAAGTCACTTTAGTTTTTGAGTTTTACATTTACAATTTCAAAATACATATATATTGTGGGTGTGATTAGTTTGCCAACATCCGAATAATGGGGCACATAGAGTCAACGTGAACAACAACTTCATAACCTCACAAGGGATCAAGTTATTTTTTTTTATCGGTAACTGTTACTTTTATTAAAAAAAATGGAAATTATAAAGGAAGAAGAAGAAGAAAAAAAAAAAAAAAAACATGAAAGGATCAAATGAGTATTAGTACAAGACCAATATTATATCTACTCACAGCAAAGCAAACTACAAAATAACACTCTTCCAAAGAACAACTCTATCCACCCTTATTTAGTTAAAGCATCACTCATAGAGTTTGCCGACCTAAGTTCATATTGGAAAACGATATTAAATTTGTCGGAAAAAATCCGAATTTCATTAAAGAGGAATTGATGCTTCCAACCATTAACGAATTGATTAGACACCCAAGGGATCATTAAGCTATCAATACAGCTAGTATGATCTTGATAGTTGCGGATGGGAGAATTTAATTTCACTGGAGAAGGAATTGAAACCATGAAGCTGTCAATACAGCTAATATGATCTTGATATATAGTTGATGATCAGAGAATCTAATCCCACAGGAGAAGGAATGGACACGACCAAATTCAGTTTGGTACGGGCCAAATCAAAGATGTGAGAAAGAGATGGATGTGGAATTGGATGTGGCTGGATGACATGATTTTTAATGAGGACAGAGAAGATAATGATAAATACCAATGACAAACGAGAAGAGAAGTGAGAATGATTAGACAAAATTGCTCTGTTATACCAATTAACATTTATTTGTGACCTCCAACAATGACAGTACACCAAATTGATATTCAATAGAAAAGTAGTTGTAGAAAAACAGCTCCAAGTATAGTGGGGCTTTATGTCAAATTCAATAATTTACTCTCGGGTAAGGCAGATACAAGATGAACATGGTGAATTGGAGAAGCATGAACATGTAAAATTCTAAACAAAGGAGAGGTTTCGAAAGTTACAACAGTTAAAAAGGGATTTTCTTTTTTCAAATCTTTGATTTCCATAGTCTTGCATGGCTATCATGTGGCGTTTCGTGTTACGTATATGACTAAATATCAAATTGCCATGTTAAAAAATATCAACATTTCAATAATTTCATTGGAAATAGAAAGCCGTAGACTGAAACCAAACAAGAAACTAGAGTGACCTTGTTCAAGATCCATGTACTCATAGATGTCTGCTAATTAGTGGGTATGTCTACTAATTAGTGGAAAGGTCTCCATATCGATAATTGTCCACAACAGAAAAAAAAAAGCCCTATCATATCTTCGCAACTTTTAATTTGATAGCAATAAAGTCCTATTGTTCTTTCAACTATAGATTTTATAGGGATTCAATGCAACAGTGGATAAAGGTTTGATGATAGTGAAAATGAGTCCATTGCTAGATAAAGGGGAATAAGGGTGTTAAAGTGCTGGTACTAATCAGAGGTGAGCCCAAGTGGGTTCCACAGAGCTGGACTACATATAAGGTTGCTCGTAGAGCATGTTCTAGTTATAAATGTCCAGTTAATATACTTCCAGTTATTTTATCACAGTGCTAGTGAAGTTGGAGGTAATAATTGAGGGAGATGAACAAACTTTAAATACACAATTCAATCTTTCATGTCATATATTGATAGCAGCCTTGCTTTGGGAGTCATTTTTTTTGTTAGAGTCAATTCTGACAAGGTTTTGGGCTTGTTGGGGATTTATGATATGATGTGACATCTTGTCCCTTGTGGATTTATGACATGATGTGACATCTTGTCCCGAATTTCAAACCATGTGAAAATACACTTTTAGTCTTGTGAATTTTTTGAATTCCAGCATTCCAAATGTTAGAGTGGGGTTGAGCACTTGAAATTCTACTTTGGGGGACAGCATTTGAAAATTTCAAAATTCTCCCGAACATGAATGAATTCTCACAATTTTTCCAAACAAACCCTTTGAAAGGTGGAAAACTCCAATGGAAACCAATCTTTAGAAGGAGAATGGTAACTCTTAGTAGTGTGATACTAAGGGAATAAAATCATTAGGATAGTTGTCCAATTTCGTAATATCTAACATTATAAAATGGAATCTGTAGATTCTTTTGATAAGATACTCTGTCTACAACCATTATAAAGTGAGAGTTCAGCTCATTAACTTTAATTCAACCACAGCAATAGATTCAACTAACTGCAATAATAATAGAAACAGCAGCAGGAATAGATAGTCATATCAACAGCCATATCAAGAAAAGAAAACAAGCCCCCCCTCTCTTTCTCTCTCTCTATATATTTATTACAGGTTCACTAGAAGTTACAAGGAAGTGATGTGCTATTCTTTTTTAAGGATTTTAACCATAACAACCAGTTTCTTGGAACCCGTGCTTGGAACCGAGTGCTCAATAGGCCCGCAGCAATGGACCATCGGCAGATTCTTGTTTTATTTGGTCTGTCATATGTTCTCCCCTTGTTTTCTTTTCTTTTTTCTCAACCACTCCTCATATTCAGTGCTCTGAAGAAGCGTCCTTTTCTCTTCCTGGAACCCTTTTCATTGAGTTTGATAATGAGAAAGATGCTTTGATTCCAAGTGGGTTTCTTTCAGTAGAGTTGATGATCATGTGAATTTCTCCTTAAGCTGTAGTTGAAAAACTGCAAGGAAAATTAATTCTGTTAATTTCTGTATTAATTTTTTTTTAAAAAAGGACAGATACATTTACATATTGGGATCCATGGTGGGCCCTTCCTGTCCAACCTCCTGTTGATCATGCAGGCGGTCCAACATGGCCCCAACATCTGTGTGTGTGTCTCTCTGTATGGTTATATTATATACATGTATATTTAAACATGTCAGACAGGAAGAAACTATGATTTGAGTCCTACCAGATGCTTGTAGGGCAGTTCCATTTAATGAAAAGAACACAGGGTGCTGTACCCAGCTTGGTTGATGAAACACTCTCTCTGGTCTTCTACTGTCCAAACTAGATTGGTGTTATCCTGAAAATGTCATTTTTTTTATAAAAAAAAAAAAATGTTAGGATATGTTTTCTTTTTGGAATTGTCTAAAAGGAACAAATAAGTCTCCCCTATTTTTCTTCTTATTTTATATATATATATATATATATATATGTATATATACATGAGAGAATGCATGGGGCCTCTCCCCATGAAGAAAGGCAGCTGCTGAACTGTCTAGCAAAGGGTAGTTGTTCGTAGTAGGGAATACTGCCTTTGTTGAATCTGAAATTGGTGTGGGCTGGTTGTGACTGGATTGTTGCATGGCTGGCAATGGTTGTGAAATACTCAGTTTCTGTAATCAAATGTTAGCAAACTAGTTAATAAAAAAGAATTTACAGAGGCTGGGAAAGATAAGTATGTACAGAAGTGGAGAAAGATTAGTATTGGGTCGCTTTAAATTATCAGTGGCTAAGTACTATATAGAGGTTGGGAAAGATGAGTATTGAGTCACCTTAAATTATGGCTATTTTAAAAAATGTGGCATATATGCATGAAAGCAAGAAAGACATAGGTGGGCCCTATCTTAAATGTGCCGTTTGCTATAGTAGTGATTGGAGAATTCAATCCTTTTGATTGGAGTGGATCTAGGGATATAAGTTGGATGGTGAGGCAAAAAGTCAAAAGTTTTATTCCAATGGTTAGGAATTAGGATTGCCCTGATAAATGAGGTTTTTCAGCTATGTGGCCTGTCAAAATTTGCGTCCTCCTGATGAATGATTCCCATGTGCCACTTGTAAATGAATAGTCAGAGAGAGAGAAAGAGAGGGAGAGAGAGAGAGAGGTGGGGGTCAATTCAATACCTCTGATTTAGACAAGTCGGCAGGTAAATCAGCACCGAAGTCATAGAACACGGGGCTGATAGAAGCAAGCTTCATGGATAGAAACTGTTCATTGTTAAACACCAAAAGGTTCATTATAATGAAAAAACACAGTAAACAAAATGAAAATTACAGAGACTCTCCTTGTGATCTATCCATACTCATTACCTCTACTTGATTTTGCAAGGACTGGACATAGTTGATTATTTCATCCAACATAAGTGCTTTTCCAGTAACCTGTTTATCAAACCACACAGAACTATCAGCATGAAACATCCCACACACTGGTAAAAGAACACAAACATCATTTATGGTGAAGTTCACCTTATCACAACCAGGTACAAGACCCTGTAAAAGCTTCATCCTCTCATTGATTCTAAGCCTTCTTACCTGAAACCCATTTAAAAAAATCAACAATAGAGGTGAGGATTTTACATATAATGCATGTAATTTTAGTTTGAAAAACCTTTTTACTCGACTCAGTTTCGCGTCAAACTGAGTTGGGTTGACTTAAGGACTCATTGTGATGCACAAAATTCGACTGAGTCTATTTGTATCGGTTGAATACGGATCTATTTTACTGAGTTTGAAAAGTACTTGTTGAAGAGAGTGAAAGATAAGAGATGCTAAAACTTGGACAAGTACCCTTTCTGCAAGGCTGTGACTATCTGTTGCTTGACCTCTCCTTGCTCTCACATGAATGTAGCCAGTTGGGGGCTCTTCTTCAGAGACCTTTTTCTTGTTTTTCCTGTCGGTCTTCGGTTTCTTCTCTGTTTCTTCCATACTGCTACTGCATTTCTTCCTTCTCTTTCCTTTGCCTTGCGCCTGTGCTTCCTAACAAAAGCAAAAATGGAGTAAACAAAAATCCAGATTTAGATAACCATGAAAATAATAAGCAATGGCCACCCAAGGTTCAAAACACCCAAAGTGGCATTGATTTTCTGGTTCTCTACCCTCCCCTATAATAGAGAAGGCTGGATACGTTATAATAATAATAATGAGATGAGTTCACCATATTTGTAACAAAATAGATAAAGAGCAAGAAGAAGAGATCAAAGTAAAGAGCCCAAGTAGATCCATAATAAGAACTCTTTACAAACACTAATTTTTATTTTTCTCTTCCTATCAAATGCTCTACCTTGGACTCAGCGGAGTTCAAGTAAGACCCATCCCTGCTCTGCCTCTTCTTATCCATTGGTGAGTTCTGCTGGGGAACCTCAGTAACCAATGAGGATGAAATAGAATCTGTTTGCTGTTTTTCAGTCACAGAGGCTTCATTGCTGCAATCCACATGATTTTCAGAAATAAAAGCATCCGTGCCAGTGCCAAGGCAGCTGCTTTCATGGGTTGCAGCTGC
Organism: Cinnamomum chago; assembly: GCA_038049695.1. Classification (NCBI taxonomy): domain Eukaryota; kingdom Viridiplantae; phylum Streptophyta; class Magnoliopsida; order Laurales; family Lauraceae; genus Cinnamomum; species Cinnamomum chago. The sequence goes on from CP142456.1 coordinate 78,150,333, forward strand.
AATTACTAGGTTTGGAAGAGAATCCGATGGGTCTTGAGTAAAGAAAGATGCATTCATCCCTTCTTGTTCTAGAAAGTAAGGCATCTTTGGGGAGATGTTTTGGAGGAAGTGAGAATCCAAATGGAAAGGGTATTGTTGAAATGAAAAGGCTGCCATTTGGGTGCTGAGAATTGAATGAGAAAGGAGGAAAATGGGTGACAGATAAAAGGGGCTGCAGTTAAGGCAAGGAGGTCTGAGGGAAGGAACAGAGCTGGGGATTATATAGAGAGGAGAGAGAGAGAGAGAGAGAGAGAGAGAGAGAGAGAGAGAGAGAGAGTTCATGAAAACATCTGCTTATTTTGACTGACCGGTCATATCAGTCTGCGGCTTTTTGTTTGGAAAGAAGCCCTTTTCCGGGTTATTAGCTGCTGTATTGGGTTTACTTTATCACACGGTCCCTCATATATATGATGTTAAAAAACTGATGCGATGAAATTTGTGGTAAAATGAGTGGCATCTAGAGATGAATTTCCTCTTTCTTTTGCAAAGCAAACGTGGTAAAGTAAAGATAGGTGGCAGCTGAGATTACTTTACCTCTTTATTTTACTTTACCAGATGTAAACAAACATGCCCAGTGATCGTGCAACTAGAGGATTATGCATTCTCTAGATTTCCATGTGCATAGAGAGAACCTTGCATTTCAACCTCAATCTTTTGTTTGGTTTTTTTTTTTTATTTGCTATCCGAGGGTTCCTAACTTTTTGGACTTGACTAATTCCTCCGGCTCACAGGAAATCCTGGTAAACTCCCCTGTAGCCCTAGTATGGTAGTGCAGTTTCAAACCTACAACCTCCAAGTGCAAACCATGGTTTTAAGCCAACTAAGCTACCCCTGAAGTTTTCCATATTAAATCTATCAAGCTCAAAAGTGAAAACCTACTATTGACAAATCACAAAAGCAAGTATACAAAGGGAGATTATATGAGAGATTTACATGATTTAGAAGTGCATTTAAGTCTATGGACAAAGAAAAACCAAATGAATAAAGAAACTACCTTCATTAAATGGTTATTATCATCAAAATCAAAATGGTCGGTTTTAGAGTGAAAATAGGTTAAGAAAAGACAAAAATATATCATAAGGGAAGGGTATTTTTATTATTTCTTAAAGAAAGGTTTATAAAGAGGACTTGATTGAAAGAATTGTAAAAAAGTCGTACTTTTTTAAAATATCCAAATCTTCATGTACCCTTTGTGAAAATAAGCCAAAAGTGTTATACTTGTTTGAAGATTTTCCTTAATAATATAATCGTAATGAGTAAAACCATAAATAATTAGAGTAAGACCTTAAGTAATGACAGCAATGCTTTATGATATATCTTATGGTCAAGTGAGAGAAGATGGTGTGTGTGAGCCCATAACTTTGACTATTGGAACCTCAAATGCTCCTCGCTGAGCTAGACCCTTTGTTCCAAAAAACACAACATGAAAAATAATTAGGCAAGAATGTTTGCAGAGAGCCTACTATGAACCTAACCAATATGCCAAAAGCTCGGGGACTAACGGAATACGTCAAATAATGCCTAATAACTATTTAGGACTGTAACAGAGCCCTTTCACTGGCTTCAATTGTATATCTCACTCTCGATACAATACACACAACTCTTTCGAGGAGATGAACTTTCTGAAAAATGGGAAGATTTGGAATGGCCTATGAAACGCCTAAGCAAGAGATCTCCAGCCTCCGTGATTGGGTTTTAATCTTCAGATATGATTTTTTTTAAGTGACAAAGCAATTCGGCATTGGATATCAAATGAGTGATTAAAAAGATAATGGTCAGCTATCCAAAATCAATGGACAATCATAATGGCATAATCAGCTTAGCAATGGCAGACCCATAAAATTTTCTACTGCATAAGGAGCCTTATATGGAAAATCATGAAACCCTAATTATTTTATGAAGGCCATCTATGGTTTTCATTGACTTAAATGAATGCAAGACCCACTTAAAAATTCTAAACAATCATCAAATCCTCAAAAAAAAAAAAAAAAAAAAAAATCAAATGGAGAAAAAGGACCAAGAAGCCCTAGCAACACAAAACTATCCATCAAGGTCAGGTGGCAATGGTGTTACTTTGTGGGGAGTAGGGACACCATCATAATTAGACAATTTGAAAGGTACTTACTTATATAGTTTCCAAAGAGAGAATGGTTGTCTCATGAAAGGTGGGGTTCCATTAATTAGCCATTAACTTGGACTTGTTTTGGTGGGATGATTTAAAACTATTACCAATCCTCATAACATTTCCAATCTCCTTCCCTTTTTTTTTTTTTTTTTTTTTTTGTGGTCCATTTGTGATTTGGGGAAAACAACAAATTAACAGGATCATTCTTCATACTTTTTTTTTTTAACGTTAGAAGATATAATCCCATCACTATCTAATCAGTTATCATCTGATGACAGGCGTTACTTTGAGATGCAAGTTGTTTGTTTTTGTCTTGCCAATTGATATCGGATCAATCAGTTCTTTTTGCCCTGTCATGTCTCTGGAATTCAGCTGTTTAGCTTGCCCTGACGTAACTTTGAAGCCACTTCTGAATGAGCCATTATTAATGTATTGACAGGTTCTCAGTTTTTGGCTTTTGGACCTCTGTTTCTATGTTAATGTTATAAGACTGTGTTTAATTTATTTTTTTTTCAATTTTTTTTTTCCATTTTGCATTTACAATCATTAGACGATCTAATAGATTTGATAATACTAAATAAATGAGGAGTGAAATAAAATGAAGTGGATTTTAAATGTGGGATGAAGTGAAGAGAAGTATGTTAAAGTTAAAATAGAGTACTTCACTTCACTCCATTTGGATGCTTATTTTGAAGTTAATGTTTGGAATAGAATCCACTTTTACTCAAGAAAATAGAAGTATTTAGAATTGAAGTGAAATGGAGTACATGAAGCTCACAACATTACTTCATCTATTGCGCTAGACTCATCCAGACGGGATAGAGTTGAAATTTTAGACTTATGACCCATTTAACTTTACTCTACTCTATTTTTTACCTATCCAAACAAGCACTAAGGCAAGAAACCATCCAATCAGAATGCAGTTTGGGGCCTGTTTGACTTAATGGCAAGCACCATTGCCCATGTATATGGTAGGCATCCCATGGTGACGTGGCGGATTCTGATTGATTTCTTGACGGTCAAGTGGGGATCAGACTCGTGTTGAGATTTTGTATTTTTTTTATCAACTATATTTCTATTTTCACAACAAAAGTATTAGAAGGTGGGACTTTCTTTTTTTAAACAAAACTTGAAAGACCTGAACAGGGGATCCAGTTATTCTCTATTTTCATATTTCAACATTGAATCTTGTTAGATCTAGGAAATTTGTGCATATATTGTCTAAATCTTGCAACTTCGTGCTAATTTGTGCTGATGTTTGAAAAATATGCTTCACTTCTTTAATTCTTTGTTCGATTATTTCATAAAAGATTAGTTTTCATGTCTCTACTTTTTTTTTTTTGGACCGGAAAATGTGGCTGAACCTTTGAGTGACACTGGAGTGAACCCCAACATACGCAGGGGAGAAGACGCCGGACACATGCAGGGCCCAACCACTCCATCTCCCAAATGTCAATTATGATCAATCCCTGTTAATTGTATCTTGTGGATAGGGAGATGCCTCATGACTTGGGCTATAAGTGGATTGACAATTTTTCTTTCCATTGAAGGAGAGATTATTTGATGGCTATTTATGAACTTCACGTTTGTTTCTTCAATTTTAGCCACTTTTAGAAATATATTTTTTAAAATTCCTGAAAAATCAGTTTCTGCAAACAAAGTAGCCCTTAACTACAAATTAAGGATCCAGCCACCAATTTAGTGGTACACTTTAGTCTTCAATGGCGGTTTCAAGAATTCGAGTCAGTGGGGTCAACAAAAGACTTATCTTCCACAAATCGAATAAATTTATTTTCTCCTTTATCAACATCTGTCATCTAATTTCGATAATTCGACAAATATAATATAAAGTTCTAAAATAATCTATTTCCGACAATTTGACAAAGATAACATTGAATTCTCAAATAAAAATAAACAAAAATGTCTAACACACGGAAGGTATTTAGAGGTTAAGTTAGGGTAAATAAAGAGTTACTGACAGAATGTCTAAAAAAGGGAATTTTCTTTAAAAAATAAAAGTTGGACCCATTATTATTATTATTATTATTATTATTATTTGTTTAGATAGACAGATGACCCATTAACTTAGGTATTGAGTGGGGTCAAAAACTTCTCATAAGTTCAATTCATGAAAGAAATTCTTTTTTTTTTTTAATATTTTTTTAGATTTCGGTGGGATCAATTGACCTCATTGGGGATTAATGCAGCGCCGCCCATGTTAGTCTTAGAAACTTAAGTGCTGGTAACTCATTTTACACAAAAGTCAGGTTTATCATTCATGCATTAGTTGTCTTGTAGTGGGAGCTGTTTTCTTCTTTGCCTTTACATGTCTTTATATTTTCAAATAAACTGATTGCAGGGGAACCAAATTCCAAGGATCCAAACAGGGGCCTAATATCATCTAAATTCCACAAAAAAACAAATGCTTTTCAACTCTTGCTGGCTTCCTTGAAGAACCCGCTAAGTGCCAATACAGGCACTAGTCTCTCTTTTTCACGACTGTTCTAACTAAAAAGAGCCAGTGACCCCCACTGAAACTGTCTATTTTACCCCTCTTACTTGACGTTCATATTCATAAATACCATGTCTCTGTTTTTAGAGAGGAATACCTTAGTCAAGGATTGATAAAATTTGTAGGTCTCAATTCCACCAGCAAGCAACAAATGCATTTTGTCTTGATTCCCCTTGTTTTGGTCTTTATATGTCTATCCCTAATTGTTGGGCTGGCCGAATGGTCAGGACCACGGTTCCTCCCTCTTCCAGAGCTAGAGGTCTAGGTGTCGACCCCTGGATCTCCTTCTTCAGGAACTGAATTTTGAGTCCACTTGTGCTACCACCTACGGGCCACAGGGAACAATCATAGTTTGGCCTCACCTTCCAAATTATTGATATCTATTTGGCAGTACAAATTGTGAAGTATTATGAGTTGAACAAGTTCAAAACTCCACTTGGCACTGACTTTGAATGGAACTCTAATGAGATACGCATGCCAAGTAAATGAGAGGTTGCTAAATTTCCAATGTCTTCTGTTTTGAGAGAGGAATACCTTAGTCAAAGATTGATGAAATTTGAAGGTCTCAATTCCACCAGCAAGCAACACATGCATTTTGTCATGTTTTGGTCTTTATATGTCTATCCGGCCCTAACTGTGGGTGTGGCCGGGGGACTGAAGTGGGGAATCCAAGATATTGAGGACTCTCTATTTAGGGTTTGGACCATGGGTCTTGGACACAGTAATAGTTTGGCCTCACCTTCCAAATTGTTGATATCTAGTTGGCAGTACAAACTGAAGTATTTTGTGTTGAACAAGTTCAAAACTCCACTTGGCATTGACTTTGAATGGAACTCTAATGAGATAAGCATGCCTTTTGAAAAACTTCAATAAGAGGATGCTAAGTTTCCAATGTACATATTTTCCAATCTGCTGGATTTAGAATTGCATCCATGGGTCAATTTGTATCTTATTAGGAAAATGCATGTTTTTCTTTTGTTGTCTCTTGTTGGGCGGCGGGTTTGGACTAGGCTTTCGGATCCGGGCCTAGATTTGGATTGTGTCTGTAATGTCCTTTTCAGCAACCCCCAGTGTGCAACTAGGACTGAGCAGGCTTGAGCCCAAGATTTCATGACCCGTCCTGCATTAAAATGCAATATTATATGGATAGAGCACCTGAAACTAGATTTGGACTGGGCTTGTTTAGGTTTGGGCTAATGGTCAGGTCTGTGTTTTGAAGCCTGAGTGGAATTTGAGCTGGGGTCAGGATATAGCACCTGAATGGGGCCTGGACATCTAAATCACATATATTTTCATATTAATGTATATATTATATATCCTGGGCTCTTTTGGCTTTGACAATTCAAGCAGGGTAGACTGGACCCAAACCAAGCCCACCTGAGTTGCACTCTTGAGGGTGTAATTCTACAGGGGATTTCCCATGGAATTCTCCCCTATATTTTTCTCACAAGCCAACTTTCCAAGGATTTGGTGTGACATCATTTCGAGTGGAGAAAATATCATCTTGAAGCTGAGATTTTCCAATAGAGAGGAAATCAAAATTCAATTTTCTTTTTTTTGCACACATTATCCAACCTTACTATTTCGTTTGTTTGCACAATTTTTGTTATGCCCTTTCAGTGTTGACTAGATGAATATTTAGGTATATCTGGAAACGGTGGGTGGGTGTGTGTTTCACATGGATGGGCATGTTGATTTTCCACAGTTGGGTACTTAGGTTGTTGAGAATTTGAATGTATTCATTTCATATGGACTGAGATTTGAATGTGAGATAGAAGTACTATAACTGGAATCTCCACTCTTATCTGTACTAAAAGCACCGTCTTAATATAGTTTGATTAAGAGCTTTTTGTATATACCGCCTAAGGTTTGTAGGATTTGTAAATAGGCCCATGAGGTTTTAGTATTTGCAAATAGGCCCCCGCATTTTCATTTTAATACCTTTTTGTCCGCAAAATCAATAGTCTTCCAACCACCATAGGTTTTTAGAGTGAAATGACACTTTTATCCTTATATGCATAATTTCAAAAGCTTGGACTCAATTTTTATATAAAGCATGTAATATTAACAATTGCACTTACTGGAATAGAACAACCCTAAATAAATTCATTTTTTCTTATCAATACAATGCTCATTTCATTAAATCTAAATTGATACATGACCCACCGTTGGATTGATGAAAGCTTCAAAATACATGATTATGCTTCATGTGTAAGGGGTGCAAAAGAAATATTGAGGGAACGAGCAAATTTAAAAAATAAACATTAACTTTTAGAATTTGCGTAGGGGGGATTTAAACTTTTCATATACATGGGTGAGGGCCTATATTTGTGGCACTGCTATAAAGAGTAAGAGCTGAGGATAATTGATAGTATCAGTCTCATGAGTATCACATGCAATGGTCTAAGAGCAATGCTACGTGGGCCGACTGGGGGGGACCGGGACAGGAGGACCGTTGGATCCCAGAGGCGCTTGGGATCCAACGGTCCTGGCCCGGTCCCCCCCAGTCGGTCCAAGTGGACTTATACATGGTCTAAATGAGGACCACTTCCAATATAAAAAAAAAATTTGCATTAGGTGAATGTGAATTCTGGTGTTACTTACTTCTCGACCTGTCCTTTTGTCTCTTCTCTCAGGTTTCTTCATAATTTTTATTAATTGAACCAATACAGCATAAATGATAGATGTATCTGGTGCATGGAAAGGAGACCACCACAGAAGATCCAATGCATATATATATATATATATATATATATATATATATATATCTGGGACCACATCTCAACCATGAGAAGAAACATGATACTACATTTATGCTAGCAGATCTAGAACCCCTTTGTTGGACTAATTCAAAAGGACCAAAACACATTGGTTTCATAGCCTATTGGAATATAAGAAAAAAAAAAAATATCACCAAGGCCTGTCGAGCCTAGGCCCAATAATTGTTAGGTCTGCTCATGAATAGATTTGCCAACAATTCACTTAGCTATTGGGCCACTCTCAAATCCATGTTTTGTGACCTTTGACCCATGATTTTGACACGACTAATCTAATTGTTAGGTCAAATTTGTTCCATGCTTGACCCACATCATATTCAGTACCATTATCCATATATGCCTATGTTCACATCACAGTTTATCTTACATTCTATTGTGTTAAACTCGGGGCCGAGTGGAATTTGTTTTATGACTTTTGGGCCTAAGGCCATGCAACCAGGCTCCAGTTAAAACATGGTCTGTTCTGTCCAATGAGCCCCTCACTGACCCTCAAGTTCAATGACCCATAAAATATCATGCAAAAATATACTATGGAGACACATTAGAGAAATTCTCCAATGCATGCCATCCATGCATACCAGCTGCTGGGGCCCTACAGATCATTGAGGGGCCAGGGATGGAAAGATCCACGTGGGACCACTTTAGAAATCGAAATTTCTAGTCAATCCGATGATCCTAATCCATGGGATCACTGGCATTTATATAGGGGGGTTTATATGGTTCATTTGGACTGATCACTAGGTGGGCCCTAGATGTTCTCTCTCACAGTACTACATATCATGAGCTGATATTGGGAACATGTTATGTTATTATCCGTGCCTGCAGGGACCATCACCTTAGTATCCGATCTTTGTCTGGTTGTTTGATCTCACCAATTGGGGTTTGACTTGAAGCCAAATGCAGTATCTTCCAGGTGTATGTACTACCAGACACATTTACTTTCCCCACATGTGAAATGTGTCCCTTTGATCTAAGTGAGATGAATCTTGTTTCAAAGGCCCGACACAGTCCACCAAAATAGTAAACACAGCAAACACTTAGCCGGTCATGAAGAAGAAAGGGATTAGCTGGAGTAGAAAATGAGAGGATGCATGAATGTAATGATAGGATGTTTCTACATTCTTTGCGACTTCATTCTTTTTACTCATCTGCCATTTTCTTCCTTTTGTATTTTACTCCATCCGTCGAATGAACACGCGAAGTCTTTTGACACATGATTCTCATGGAAACAGATTCCTGTTTGGACCAATGAGGGAGTGCCATATGACAACTCGATCTCCCTCATGTGGTACTCCCTGATTGGCACAAATAAAGTTTTCTGTTTCCAATTGCGTTTGATAAAACGTAGAATGCTGCCTTTGTGTGGGACCAGACCACCTCTGCTCAAGAGCAATGCAACAAATATTGACTACTTTCTCTTCTTTTTTTGTTTTTAAATATCATATAAAAATTTGAGATTTTAGTTTCCATTAATACAACGATCTCTTCAAAGTACGAAGAAACTCTAATAGCTTAGAGAAAACCAGAATAAAATTGGAATAATATGTTAAAAGTTATATGGCATCAAGTTTTAACAGTAACATCTATCTATATATTCTCCATGACATTCTTCCAATTATATTCCCAAAAAACCATAGATTGAAACAATCCCAATGATTTTATGAGGATTATATATAAAAATTTATTTCTATATATAATATTTTTTTTCCCAATTAATCATATTTTATTGGGCCGATATTTTTTACACTGTCACTGCTAGAGAGTAAGAACTGAGGATAATTGATATTCATACTATCATTTTTATGATTAGCACATGCAATGTATTAAATAAGGACAGCTTCCAAGTTCCAATACAGAAGAAAATGCATTAGGTGACTATGAATTCTACTGTAACCTTTCTGGCCTAGGCTATTAAAAGTCTCCTCTTCCTGTTCCTTATCAGTCCTTGTGTGTCTCCTCTGTCACTTTTGTTCGTTCTTTTCTCAGAGGAAAATTGAACCAGTGCAGCATGGGATGACAGATGTTAGAGGTGACCCAACATGCATCCAATGCTGACCACATTTTTCAAGTATGAAAGGAAACAATATGATAATAGCTAGACACACCCTACCCCGACTTTAGATTGGACAAATTTCCCATTGGGAAGACTTAAGAGGACGAAAACGAGTGTACATTTGTTTCATATTGGCATAAAATTCAAAAAAAAAAAAAAAAAAAAAAAGAAGTTGTCTTGTCGAGCCTACTACCATCAATAATTATTAAGCGTGATCATGAATAGATATGCTTTCCAATCTAACTAGCCATAAATCTCCTGTTTAGTCCAAACAAGTCGGGGTGCCACATGTGGAAGATGAATTTTATTTTATTTATTAGAAGAAATGAGATTTGACATCTCCTCCCTATATCACCACCCTGAATGATTCTTTCAATTTCATACACCAAATCCCATACGATACCCCCATGTGAACGATGGTGAATTTGATATGGCCGAGAAATTTGATAAAGTGGAATTTGTTTTACTACCCTAGCCTTCATTTTGAGACCAAAGTCACCAAATTCCAAAGTCCAAAGTCCATGCAACTAGGCCTTTGTTAAATCAGGGTCTGTACTGTAACGACCCCGTCGTTGAGCTGAGATCACTACAATTTTTCCATATTCATCAGCTCCTTCGTGCATTAATTAGTTGGGTCTCCCCTCGAGATACTGGATCCAAGTCAGGTAGCTTTCAACTTTAGACTGTCACTTTTACCAAAAACCAAAAAACTTTAGACTGTCATGCTTGACACGTGATTCCAAGCGACTAAGTCCAGGAATCCTCATCAGTCAATCATTGCACATTTTGGTAAAATCATAGTTCATAGGCTAAGTTAGCTTGCCAGGTGACAATCAAATAGGAGATTCTCATTTTTCTTTCTAGTTGATTATTGTCCAGGTTGAAGTATCATAAGCTAGTGGACCATCATCCAACCCACAGCCAGCCAAAGGATTGTAGGGGAGCTAGCAACATAGTTAACTAGCAAAGCATTAGCCAGCTGACTGCATGTTTTGCCAAAGGATAGTAATTAACCAGCTGAGACAGTATGATCATTTTTTTAATGTGGAGCACGCCAGGGAGCTGACAACATGAATACATGATAATCTTCATAGGATCATCAGCCAGTCAACCGTGTGGCACGCCAAGATAGCATCAACCAGCTAACAACAAGGTCCTTGCAGCTGTGTATTTGTAGTATGAAAATGTGGAGGTCATTTTTTTCGGCTATGTACCTAGGAGGAAATGCAGGCAATCATTTTTTTCTGAAAGGTTATCTGACAGGACAAAGTGGGTGGGTTAATATGGGAGTATTTAAAGATTTTCTTCTACGGACGTCACATCTATTATTTAATTAAAATGTGAAACCCATTGGTGCCCAAATAATGCATACATGCTCATATGATCTCATTTACGATACAGAGTTTGGTGACATTTGTCGAGCACAATGATGTTGTGGTACCTTTTTTCGGCCCGAATCATCTATGGAGGATTTATTGCCATGGTTTTAATTTATATTTTTGGACACTCTATGGATATAAGCTGAAGGCTTTATAACAAGCCCAGACTGGGGTTTGTCTCCCTTGGCCCATTTTACTCAAAGAAAAATCTGACAAAATATTAAAAGTATACTTTGGATGTATGGTGAATTGAAGTAAAGTGAAGTGAAGCATCAAAACAAGAGAGAATAAAATATATGGGGTTATGATAGTATTTTATTTTTAGTTGTTTGATAAGGAGTCTTTTTTACTTTTTGTATAAAAGTAGGAGATTTTTTGTCATTTAGTGGAGAAAAGAGGTTGTTTTTTTACTTTAAAAAAATAGAATGAGGAAATTTTGAATTTGTATACTTTTGATATAACCCATTGTCTTTTCTTGTCTAGATAATGGAGGATTTACTTCACTTAAACTTCACTAGTAAAGTGCAAAACACGCCTTGGGCCCGTTTGGTAATTTTATCGTAAAATAAAAATAATGTAATGCATCAAATCAAGAGATAATAAAATATAAGTGGGTTATAGTGGTGTTTTGTTTTTAGTTGTTTATTATAAAATCTTTTTTTACTTTTTATATAGAAAAGTTGAGTTTTTTTGTCTTTTAGTGGAGAAAGGATATTACTTTTTTACTTTTTTTTTTTTAAGAATGAAGAAATTTTGAAAAAAATATATTTTTGATGTAACCCTTGTTTGAAAAATAAAGGCTTTACTTGACTTTTACTCAACTATTGAAGTGCCAAACAGGCTTAGGGAATATTGTTTTCACGGATCCAAATATCCCAGCCCATACTTGCTTGTTGTCTATTAAGATTATACTAGAATATCTAATCTTATATTTTTAGAATATGTATATTCTGATTTGGTTAATGGTATAATTGCCATATTATAGTCATATTTATAGCTTGTACGCATAACTGTAGCCTGACATAATTGCCATATTATAGCCATAACTTTAGTTTGTAATATTGTATATATATTACCTACGGGTGAATCAATAGAATCAAGGAAAACCAATTCTTTCATGGTATCAGAGCACTAGCAGCCTAGCAAGCTCTTACCCATTTTTTTTTTCTACGATTTCTTCAGCCATCATAATCAGCCTCTCTCTCAGAATCTTCTCATTATGGCCGACGATGGGAAAATAGATCCCCACTCTCCCTATTATCTTGGGTCTGGAGATCAACCCGGGAATATGATCACCCACGTGATCCTCTCTAATGACAACTATATTGCATGGGCACGTGCAATTAAGTTGTCTTTGAAAGCTCGCGGAAAGTTTGTGTTTGTTGATGGGACATTCACCAAACCGACGGAGAAGAAGAAACAACTCGATTGGGACACTGTCAATTCTATGCTTGTCTCATGGATCACGCGGACTCTTGATCCAAAATTGGCGGCCTCCATTCCTTTTCATGATGAAGCCAAATGACTTTGGGATTATCTTGAGAAGCGGTTTTGCGTGGCCAATGGTCCTCGTCTTCAACAATTGAGGGCCGATATTACCAACTGTAAGCAAACTTCGAATATGTCTATTGATGATTATTATACCCGTTTGATGGGATTGTATGATGAATTGGATCGTCTCAAGCCTCTCCATGCGTGTGCCTGTGGTAAGTGTACTTGTGATGTTGCTGGTCGATTCGCTGCGGATCGAGAGGAGGAGAAACTCCATCAATTTCTCATTGGCATTAACGATGAGTTATATGCAACGGTACGTTCTAATTTGTTGTCCACTTCTCCTTTACCTGATCTCGATCGTGTGTATCAAGCATGTCTTCAGGAAGAAAAGTCTCGGGGTATTGCTCGAGATAGAGCGGACAAGGAGGAAATCCATGCGTTTGCTCTACAAACTGCACGACCCAAGGCTCGTTTTACTCGTCCCGATAAATCAAAATTGTATTGTTCTGTTTGTAAGCGATCAGGTCATGATGACAATACTTGTTTCAAAACGCATTGATATCCGGATTGGTGGGAAGATCGGAACCGTGGAGTCCAAGGCAGTGCACGTCCCAATGCACAACCACCTCCTGCGGCTCCTCCAACTGCTCCTCGTGGTCGGCATAAAGCCGTGGCCGCCACGGTCGTGGCTGCCAATGCTGTGGCTGGTGGGGAGACCGATTCAGTGGCCTCCTCTCATGGGTCCTCTGACATTTCTTTGCCTGACTTAAAACCGGAGCAGGTTCAGATTTTATTGAATATGATAAATAATCGCCAACATGATCGGATGATGGGTGAGTTCTCTTCTTTTTCCTGGATTATTGATACTGGTGCTTCTCACCATGTTACTGGGACTGAATCATGTTTGACGGACACTCATCATATTTCGCAATGTTCAGTTGGGTTACCTAACGGCGCACATGCCATTGCTACTAAGGCTGGCCGCGTTTTGTTGACTGATGGGTTGATACTTGAACATGTTTTATTTGTACCACAGTTACATTGCAACTTAATCTCGGTGTCACAATTAATTGATGATTCTAAATGTCTTTTACAATTCACTGATTCATTATGTGCTATACAGGACCTACGCTCGGGGAGTCTGATTGGAGCCGGTGAACGTAAGGATGGACTCTATTATTTTCGGCGGATTCCTACAGTGTGTGCGGTAACGGTTCCAGAGATTTCAGAATTTGAGTTGTGGCATCGTCGTCTGGGGCATCCGTCAGATAGAGTCGTCAAGTTAGTTCCGGCTATTTCTTCCAGTACTTCTAGAAAGAAATTGAATAAAGCATGTGAAGTTTGTCCTCAAGCAAAGCAAAAACGTGATAGTTTTCCTGTTAGTGATAGTAAAGCTAGTCGAATCTTTGAACTTATTCATTGTGACTTATGGGGCCCAAATAAGATACCCTCTTCGTGTGGAGCACATTATTTTTTGACTTTGGTGGATGATTTTTCAAGAGCTGTATGGGTTTATTTATTGCGTTCAAAAACACAAGTTTATCAAGTTTTTTGTTCATTTTTTGCTATGATTGCCCGTCAGTTTGAAACACATGTCAAATTAGTACGGAGTGATAATGGTACGGAGTTTAAATGTATGTTGGATTATTTTGATACACATGGAATTATTTTTCAAACCTCTTGTGTTGGGACTCCTCAACAAAATGGTCGTGTGGAACGAAAACATCAACATATTCTTAATGTGGGTCGTGCTTTGATGTTTCAAGGCAATCTTCCTATTACTTTTTGGGGAGAATGTGTGCTTGGTGCAGTATATCTCATTAACAGAACTCCTTCTGGTTTGCTCCACAATAAAACTCCCTTTGAAATGCTCTTTGGCCAGGCACCTGAGTTTGATGAACTTAAGGTTTTTGGTTGTTTAGCTTTTGCCCACAATCAAAAGGCCAAAGGTAATAAATTTGCTCCTCGAAGTAGGAAGTGTGTCTTTATTGGTTATCCACATGGGAAGAAAGGGTGGAAATTATATGACCTTCAGACAGGTGACATCTTTGTTTCCAGAGATGTAAAGTTTCATGAAAATGAATTTCCTTACGAGACTGTTTCTACTTCTCAAGTGCCAGCTTCTTTCTCGTCGCCACCTGATTCTAATGTGGGGATTGATGTTGATTTTTTGGAAGACTTGGAGTCTGCTTTGGTTGATGATCATGCAGCCCCTGCGATTGGGATTGACATTGTGCTAAATCCCACATCGCCTCCTGTGCCCCCTGCACTTCTGTCTCCTCCTGCCTCCACCGATGACTTAGGGCGCGGGTTGCGGGATAAGCGTCCCTCCGTTCTTCTTCGTGACTTTGTTACCCACACTGTACAATCTTCGAGTCCATCTGAGTGTTCATCGTCTTCTACTAGCTCCTCAGGTACTCCTTATCCTATAGCACATTATGTGAATTGTAATAAGTTTTCTCCACGACACCGTGTTTTTCTTGCAGCGATCACTGAAGGCATTGAGCCTCGTTCTTTTAAAGAAGCTATGCAAGATGAAGGTTGGCGCGAGGCTATGCAGAAAGAAATTGCTGCTTTAGAAGCTAATGGCACCTGGGACATGGCAGTTTTACCTCCTCATAAAAAGGCTCTTGGTTCTAAATGGGTATACAAAATCAAATATCATGCGGATGGGCAAGTAGAGCGTCTTAAGGCTCGTCTGGTTATTTTTGGCAATCATCAAGTTGAGGGGGTTGATTATAATGAAACTTTTACTCCAGTTGGAAAATGGTCACTGTTCGTGCCTTCTTAGCAGTTGCAGCGGTCAAGAATTGGGTTTTGCATCAGATGGATGTTCATAATGCGTTTCTTCATGGTGATCTTGATGAAGAAGTTTACATGAAACTTCCTCCTGGCTTCAACGTTCGCACTCCTGGTTTAGTGTGTCGTCTCAAGAAGTCTTTGTATGGTTTACGACAGGCTCCGCGGTGCTGGTATGCTAAGTTAGCTGCTTCTTTGAAGACTTATGGTTTCCTTCAGTCTTATTCAGATTATTCTCTGTTTACTCTACATCAGGGATCGGTATAACTTAATGTTCTTGTGTATGTTGATGATCTCATTATTTCTGGTAATGATGCTTCCGCTGTTGACCATTTCAAGGCCTATTTGCACGAGTGTTTCCATATGAAAGATTTGGGTGCCTTGAAGTATTTTCTTGGTATTGAGGTTGCTCGTAATTCAGAGGGCATCTTCTTGTGTCAACGAAAATATACTCTTGATATTATTGCTGAAACTGGCTTATTGGGGTCTCGTCCCGTTGGCTTTCCCATGGAGCAGAATCACACATTGGCTCTCGCCACAGGCCCTTTGCTCGCCGATCCTGAAAAGTATAGACGACTTGTGGGTCGTCTCATTTACTTAACCTCCACCCGTCCTGACTTGGTTTATACAGTTCATATCTTGGCTCAGTTTATGCAACACCCTCGTCAGGATCATTGGGATGCGGCGCTTCGTATGGTTCGCTACTTAAAAGGGTGTCCGGGTCAAGGCATTCTTCTTCGCACTGATTGTGAGTTATCTCTGACAGGTTGGTGCGATTCAGATTGGGCTACGTGTCCTTTGAGTAGACGGTCTCTTACTGGTTGGATAGTGTTTCTTGGATCTTCTCCGATTTCTTGGAAGACCAAGAAACAACATACGGTGTCCCGGTCTTCTGCTGAAGCCGAGTATCGTTCCATGGCTGCCGTCACTTCAGAGTTGAAATGGCTCAAAGCTTTGCTTGTGAGTTTGGGTGTCACACATTCGCCAGCCATGCGCTTATACTGTGATAGTTAGTCGGCCCTCTACATTACTCAAAATCCTGTCTTCCATGAGCGTACCAAGCATATTGAAGTTGATTGTCATTATGTGCGTGATGCCATTCGTGACGGTATTATTTCTACGTCTCATGTGTCTACTGATGATCAGCTTGCCGACATCTTCACCAAGGCTCTTGGCAAGCGCAAGTTTTTGTATCTCCTTAGCAAGTTGGGCATTTGTGATCTCCATGCTCCAACTTGAGGGGGGGTATTAAGATTATACTAGAATATCTAATCTTCTATTTTTAGAATATGTATATTCTGATTTGGTTAATGGTATAATTGCCATATTATAGACATATTTATAGCTTGTACGCATAACTGTAGCCTGACATAATTGCCATATTATAGCCATAACTTTAGTTTGTAATATTGTATATATATTACCTACGGGTGAATCAATAGAATCAAGGAAAACCAATTCTTTCATTGTCCCTTGGAAAAGATTATGGGACTTATTCCTTTAAAGCTAAATTTTTTTGGATGGCATATATTGCTCGGACTACTTTGTGCAAGGGCATATTTGGCCCAATTTATACATACCATGGGCCCATTGTGTGTTTTTTTTTTTCGTTCAAGCCCGAAATTTAGTGATCACCTCTCTACAACATGTGATTTAGCCAAATGGTCATGATAGTCATTTCCTTATTCAGTGGCCATCCCAACCTGAACCAACTTTTAAACGTTTAGCCACTGGTTTTGAGCAGCCACAGTGATGTAAAGATGTTTTGGGTTAGTGTCCTCCTGATATATTTGAGAAGCCTAAAATGACTGCATCTTAATTCACACCCCGTGTAGACTGAGTCTTCTATTTTTTATTTTTTTACCCCAACCAAAGGGAATGGAACCCAAGAGCGCACGCACACATGTGATCATGTCACCCACACTTGGAAGGAAGCCCACATATAGGCCTACACAAGTGAGAACTGAGAAGAGAGGTATACCCACCAGTCGAACCCTTGACAGCCAAGTGAGAGGCACGGTATATATCCTGAGTCTACTCAAAACCATAGCTTTCATTCACCAACACAATGTAGCTAATACCACCACTTTGATCCCTTACCACCATGGGATTCGGATTGAACATGGATTCCCATGCAGTTCTGATTTACAAACTGGAACAATGTAAATCCAGAAGCCACAAATACCTGAAAATATTCAGAAATTATAGAATAATCATAAGCACTACACTAACCAGCAATCAGATTTGATGCAGGATAATCTCAGACCAATGAGAAAGATATGCAACCCAATGGACAGAACGAATAAGAAGAGATTTTATTATAAAGTTGTTTATTGCAAAGTTGCCGAAATTCTGAACTATGTTGTTCAGAAAGTAGAAACCAATCAAAGCTTCTCTTAACTCATGATACATTCATTTTTCTGATATAAAGATGTTATACTTGAACTAATTAGAAGTAGAAAGGAAAGAAATCAAAAAGAAATATGGATACTGCTGGTTTGTGCTGAATCTTCTGCACAAGTTTGTTTGTGGACATGGCATGAAAATCTGCGCGGGCTGTGCCAGGCCATATAAGTTCGTCACGCTGTCCCACATGCTTCTTCTAGTTTTATATATATATATATATATATATATATATATATATATATATATATATATATAACTTGAAAGAGACTTTATGGACTTTTAGGGGTTCTTAACTTGAAATGAAGTTGAAATTATTAAAATAAATGCACAAACATTGAGCTAATTTACAAATGTATAATAAATCTTTAATAATTTTAAATTTTAAATTTTATTTATATAAAGAAATTAAAAATTATATATATGGCCTGTGTTGCGCCATGCCAAGGCCCAAGGACCCCTGGCCCAGCACGGCCCATGGAAATAGCTGGGCTGTGCCGTGCCAGCATGTTGACTTCGTCAACGGACCAACCAGGCATGGTTTTTTTTTCCATGATGGGCCTAGCAGGCCCATCTAGATTTTCATGCCTGGGCATGACCCACTCTTGGAATTATGGGCCTCCGAGTTTGAAGGCCACGATTGGGCTGCCCAATTGGAATAGGCCCCAAGTGCGTTTGGGGCAGTTTGACCCTTTTATTGGGTGACCCACTCTTGTTTGTTGTTATCTTTTGCAAAAAATGATTCCTGCAAATTTGTAGAAACCTTTTTTTTTTTTTTATAACAATTTGCAGAAACCTTGCTGTTACAGTTTATTCAACTAGTCCCCATACTCAGATGCTATGAAGCCCATGGGACTGTTTGGGCCCCCATTCTTCAATCTAACTTGATCAGTACTTGATCCAGCCTCACAGGCACTGTTAGTTCCTTCAAATTGTTCCATGAAACCTTCGGCCATGGAAATTATTCGATAATTATCCAGTTTGCCAAAAATTCCCACATGCAATAGGTCAGATTAAATTTGATTTTGATGGGCCTATAACCATTGAACCCAATAGACATGGGTTGGAGGCCTTCAAGGCACCCTTGAGGACATATTCTATTAAAAGCCTAGGGTTTTAAACCCAATTTTGACCATAACTATTAATTTGACCTGGAGCTATATCCCTTCTCTATAACTTAATTACATCACCTTCTTTCACATGCAACCACACTCAACTTCCTATGTTCTCCCCCCACTTCCACGTGCAACCATTCCAACTGCTCACTTTTCACTCTTATGAACCACTTTATTTCTATCCCAAATCTCTACGTATTCTCCTTTTTCCTTTTCACCATATTCCTCTTACTCCATTTCAACGCCATAAACTCTCATTTTTTTTAATAAAAAGGAACTGTCATGATCCTCTTTTCTGTTGTTTTCTGTAATTAAATGTTTGAGGGATGATTTTATGTGAGATAAGTTTCTTTTTAATTGATTTTTATGTATGCTGGTGCAGATTTTATTGGTAAATATGCTTGTGCTTAGCATGGGTCATTGAGCTAGTAAGCATATTATAGCAAAAGCATTGGCGATTGCCGTGTAGTTGTTAAGGCCCAACTTAAAAGCCTCTTAGTGGGCCTGAAAATCAGGTTGGGCCTCGATCTTTATGATATCTTCATTGAAGAGATTGGTTCATGATAATAGATGCACTTCAACAATCCACTAATCTATCTTGGAATCTAATAACCCTATTAGGCCTTTCAATTTGGCCCTGAGACATGGGGGCAAAGACCGTTCCATAAAAGGCCTTTAAAATAAGGGCTTTTGTTTTTTAGAAAAAACCCTAGAGCAAGGCTTGGACTACTTTTTGCGGGCTTTGAGATTTAAGTGCCAGGCTTGGATAGTACTAGCCCGGCAGGCCTTAGCCCTAGCCCTCCTGCTTTTGTTTATTTTACATAATATATATTTACATATATAAATATACATACTAAAATGTCATTCTAATAATCACTTAGCAATAATAAAATGGGGATATGAAGGCAATTTCATACCCAATTCCCATTACAAAACGCCCTAAAAACCTATACACAAACATACTTGGTTCATTTAATCTCTATTCAGTTATTGAAATCATGTAATACTTAATGCATAAGGTTGCACGGCTGCATGTGATCCCTTTCTTCTAGTTTTATTGCTTCTTATTTAAACTTTTTTAAATTAGTTTTTATATATTAATTCTTACTAGTGCAAAAGAGGGTGTGCTCTTGTAAATAAGGATACACTTTTTCCTTTATAAAGTGACTTGAGATGCCAACCAATTCATAAAGGTAGTTTGTATGTGGATGGAACTTCAAGGATATATATGTAATATCCATTTAATTAGATAATTATAACTCCCAATTTTCTTAGAGTCTGGGCTAATTATAGTGACCTTTTTAAGTGTATTTAGTGTTTTGAGGGAGATCCAACAACGCTTGATAATCAAATCAATGTTAAACTGAAGATAATGTCAATTTCTAAAAAGGCATGTGAATATAAAACAGTCTAAGTTTCCCAAAAATAAGGCTCTGCTGGAATGATTTGGTAAGTGGAAATCCCTGTAAAAGGTGTGAGATGATAGAACAAACTCTTTAATTATTGTCATTTTTTGACAAAATAAATAAAATCATACATTTATAACCCAATTCACAAAAGCACCTACGATTTTATCTGATAAAAAAAAAAAGTTTTTATAGACATCATTTATTCTTCAAACGTCTTCTTAGTAGTCCCTTCGCAATAGTTGTTAGATAAGATAGTGCTCATTTGACACTTGATCATGGTTTAAAATCGTGGTTCGCGGTCATTGCGTCACGGTTCGCGGGCATCGCGTCGCGGTTCGCGGTCATCGCGGCCCATCACAGAGCGAATTTTTATTTGACCCCAAAAAAATCCAAAAAAACATCCAAAAAATCCAGAATATTATAAAATGATAGAAACTAATGTTTTTTTTCCATTAGTGCATACTTAAAAGCAAAATAACGGTCCCCTCAAGTTATAACATCCTGCATTCATTGTTGTATCGATGTATATACTAAAATAAGCTGAAATATCATAAATTTGACATAATGCAACCATAATTTTGTGCAAACTAATAGTGTTAACAGTTTACAATTAAATATTTAAAGTCTACAATCAAGCAATAAATACTAATAGAGTTTGTACATGTGCCTAATGCCAAAACGAGTGGCGTCCTGTCTCGATATTATCATCATCATCATTATTTCTTAAAGGGTAGAAGGCACCAAATTGTTGTGTTACATAGCCTCCACTCCCATGGTGCCCATAAAATTGTTGTGCCTGTGGATGTGATTGAGGAACGAAGATTGCTTCATAAAGTGAGGCCGAGTCATTAGTAGACTGAGATGACTGAGGTAGTCATGGTACTGCTGATAAAATTCATGGGGAAGTTCAAGTTGCTGATTTGGATGTAATACATAGTAATCACCATACATGACTTGTTGGTGGCCAACATCACCACCACTAGCACCTGCATGTGATGATTCGGTTGGTGGGACAATTCTCCGATACCCTCCAGCAAAAATATTACAAAAAGTGCTAAAAATCACACTTTTTTGTTCCAAAAGTGTAGATCTATTTTAAACTAACATATTATGAATGCATTTGAACACTAATTTGAAAAAATGTAAATGATATCAAGAAAAGCCCCAAATTTTAAAAATAAAAAAAATCTAGATCTACACCTTAAAATACTAGATCTAGGGAAAAATTAGTGAGTAACATCATATCTAACTCAATATAAAGCATTTGGTTCATGAATTCGTGTATTACACAATCTTAAAAAAAAAAAAAAAAAACCCTAAAATAATTCGGATTTAAATAATGAAAAAATGAAAAATATTACAAAAAGTGCTAAAAAGCACACTTTTTTGTTTCAAAAGTGTAGATCTATTTTAAACTAACATATTATAAATGCATTTGAACACTAATTTGAAAAAATGTAAATGATATCAAGAAAAGCCCCAAATTTTGAAAATAAAAAAAATCTAGATCTACACCTTAAAATACTAGATCTAGGGAAAAATTAGTGAGTAACATCATATCTAACTCAATATAAAGCCTTTGGTTCATGAATTAGTGTATTACACAATCTTAAAAAAATAAAAAATAAAAACCCTAAAATAATTCGGATTTAAATAATGAAAAAATAAAAAATATTACAAAAAGTGTTAAAACTTGAATTTTTTTACTCCAAAAGTATAGATCTAACACATCTCAACCACCTCTAAGTTATTTTGATGTTGAATCTTGAAAATAACTCCAAAAAATAAAAAAATAAGCTTACCAAAGAGGTCCCTTGAGTTTGATTAGCTTTTCCCACATACAAATCCACCCAAAAGTAGCTTAGATCTAAGCTTTTAAGTCTCCTCTATGCCTTAGAAGTTGTAGCAGCCCTTTAGGAACCTTTAGGAAGCTCTTAGGGAAGAGAAAGAAGTGAAAGAAGTGAAGGAAGAAGACATCACACGTTTTTAAAAAAAAAAAATCTGTCAACCGATATAACAGCCGTTATAACGCTATGGCCGTTATATTCAAAATAACGGCCGTTATGGGCCGTTATTTATACGAATCCACCCCCCCCCCCCCCCCCCCCCGTTACATACCGGCCGTTATATTCAATATAACGGCACGGTAAAGGCCGTTATTTTAAATCCTGCACTTGATACTTAATAACATTAATGTAATAAATAAATAATAATTTTCTTGTTTTGAGACCCTCATCCCTGCCCTAGCCAAGCCCAGCCCTGACCCTCGAGGATAGGGTAATGGCGTAGGCAGTACAGGCCCTCCGAGGGCATTGGCCCACCTGGGCCCAGCCATGCATATATTAAAGGTATGGACAACCCCGAGCTTGGCCCGGCCGGCCCTTTGACAACCCTAAACCCTATGGAAGCAAATAGACGAGCTTCTTAAAAACATACCGTCATGTGCTTGTTCAATTTTGTTAGAGATTAATAGGTAAGTCTATGGAAAAATAAGCACCTCCGACCTTCATTGTTTTTGAGAAATGCTTACCCAGTATATATGGCCCAAGTTTTTCTCACGTTAGGCAATGAAATCCCGAGGAATTCTTTGCTAGTTTTACACTAACGCCTTGAAAAACCCACGTTTGGCATTTGTAAATTTTCCAAAATTTGGTCAAGAGGAAATCTTTCACAGATAGCAACCACATAGTATCTACCTGAATTTTTTTTTTCTCACCTAAGGCTTAATAGGAAGTAATTTGAACAATTTAGGATATGGAAAGGATGAGTTCATCTTAGCCTCTTAGGCTATGCTCAGAAAAAAAAGATTTGAGTTATATTAGCGTAGTGTTATTATCGTTGTTATCTAATTAGATTTTCTCTTTGTTATTTAATTAGATTCTCTATTAATGATGAGATCAAGTTTCTAGTTTGAGTCTCTATCTTTTATTTTATATATGGAAAAAGTTGAGTTCATCTCATGCTATAGTTTGATTAAATTTTGAGTATATTAGGCTAGTGTTATTATTTGAGAAGATCTTTTATTGATTATGTGATAGGCTTTAGCTCTCCTAGTTTGAGTGGATCTTATCCTATATTCTTACATAATAATTGTTGGCTGTTCTTGATGAAATCATCACAATACTCTGTCAAGAAGTCTAAATTTTCTACAGTGTCCACCAAAAGAATCCGACAATTGTGCCTTCTTGGCCTTCATCAATGGTTAAAATCTTCAAAGTGGAAGCATTATATCAACAGTATCCATCCAATGGTTCCCACCATAGTTGATACCTCTGCAAGTCTTCTCTTTTATATGCTTCCTGATCATCTCTCCTAGTCTTTTCCAAGTTCCTATTTCACCCCTGCACTTCAACGACGTTTCCACATGAACCAGCTTTTATTTATATATACGTTTCTGTTTCCATTCTCTTGGTGATCTTTGGAGCAATCTCTATCCAAATAAGACATGGGGACTGTTACTCCTTCCTCTTTGGAGCTATCTTTACGCAACTGTTCCATCTCCTCTGCTTCTTCTCCACCGTTGGATCAACAGCAATCTGCTGCAGATGCAGATGTAGATGCAGAAAACCCTCAACTCGGCTTCCACGTCTCTCCTTGCCAATGGGAGCAATGCATCAATTTCAAGGTACCCCAAAAACCCCTTCTTCCCAATTAAATGCATCTCTCTCTCTCTCTCTCTCTCTCTCTCTCTCTGTGTGTGTGTGTGTGTGTGGAGCAAGAGAACAAGAGAACAAGAAAAATCATTGAAGATTTAGAAAAAGTAACTTGGTGTTTTTGGTTTTTTTTCTTTTTTCCTTCTTTCATTGCATTGTGGGGGATTTTTGCATATGGGGTGTTTTTATGGGGTAAGATCTTTGTTGGGTTTTTGCAGAATAGATTCCCAAACATCTTCAAATGAATAAAAAACTTTTTAAATCATAATCTGGAATAAAGTGTTTTCTTCTTTCTTCTTTAAATTACAGAGCTTTTCTTCTCATCTTTTTATGGGAATTCTGTCTTCAAAAAAAATCATTCTTTTTCTCTATTTAGATTCCCCATCTATTGATGTTGTTGTTTCTCATGACACTATGGGGTTTTATACAGACCGGAGAGATTTATTACATAAATCGGAGGACTGGAAAGAAAATCAAAGACTGCCCCAGAAAAGAAACAGAAACATCAAAGCCAGATATCTCATCAGAGGACGAGGAAGATGATTCAGAGAAAAGCAACACATCTTCTCCTTCTCCTCCTCCTCCTCCTACTACCACTCCTCCTTCCATTGATGATTTCAACTATGAAGAAGACGTTCTAGTCGTCGCAGGATGCAAGAGTTGTCTTATGTATTTCATGCTACCGAAAACGACTGATCAATGCCCGAAATGCTACAGTAATCTGCTTCTGCATTTCGACCAGCCCGTAAAATAATGTCTTTCGAAATTTGAATGAAACTTTGATCTTCTTTGATCATCTATCCTATTGCTATTGTATGAAGTGGGTAATTGGGTTTGTTTGACTTGAAACTTTGAAGAGATTGATTGTGTCTTTGGGTTTGTAATTTAGATTTCTGTTCTGATCATGCCATGCCAATTTGAGCAGAGCAAAGGAAAGAAAGAGGGAGGGGCAAAATAGTCAAATGAAAGAAATAGAGACTTCAAAGAAGAAGTAGGAGAAGCAGGAGAATAAAATCGGTGATGATTGCGACGTGGGGATTCTTTTTGGAGTTGACATTTACAAAGCACTTGTATTTTTTTTTTTGGGTTGGTTAGTGTTTTAGGACGTGGCAAGTGATGATTGGGTGTCATTTTTTTATTAAGTCAAAGAATTAAGTGGGGGTAAGTGTAAAATGTCTTTTAATTATTATTTTGTTGACTAATTCAACGGAGGAAGTAACTTTATTTCTTGTCCACTTTCTATGGCTCTCATCTTGGATCTATCCTATCCATTGATTCGGTCAAAGTAGTTATATACTTTTGAATTTATTCAAGGTATTCATCTTTTCCAGTTTTCATATCTACCAAAGAATAAAATCCTCTCTTTGTTTTGCATTCATCCAAAAGGGTCATTGCTGGCATATGGAATTCAATTCCTAGGATTATCTAATAAATGTGTTTTTAGTAGGGGTTAAAATTAATGTAGAAATGTTAAAAGTTCATAAATAGCCATTAGAGAGAAAATGAATATCCAGTTATATATCAAATCATAAAGAAAGTTTGAGTTACAACTGTAGCTCAGCTCCATGTTATTAATTCAAGCCTACTAAATCAAATCCTTCACTGCTCACCTTTTGCTGTTGATTGCTAGGAATTCAGTTATATGCTAACAAATGGGGTCCTAAACGTTGTAAAACTTAAGTTAAAGGTTAAGATAACATAAATGTTATTAGGTAAACCTAAATTCATGTGCATTCCTAGCATCCTAGACATGTGGTAATCATAAAATTTGTGCTTTGTTGTAGGGAAGGCAATGGGTTGGTCTTAAACTGGGACTCGTCCTAACCCACTCCTATTAGAAGTGAATTTAGATGTGTATTAGTTGTATTAGGTAAGAGATATGTTGATTAGTTGTGTTAGGTCAAATACCATGGGATACATTTATCCTAACTAAGGGGGGGCTCTCAGATGAGGAAAAATGACCTTAGGTGAGGTGAGACTTGAGAGAGCCCTCGGGTGCGAAAATGTGGTATGCCTTAGGATTGATCTCTAGGCAGCCGAAGGGGCAAGAGGCTGTTCTCCCCTTTTGACAATTATAAAAGCAAAACTGCCTAATATATTTGTCTGAATTACCAAAGTACACAAGCTTTCCAATGGTGGTAAGACACTTTAAAAATAATAATAATAATTCTACTTAACCAACTTTCTAAAAGCATGCATCATTTTGGGTGGAGCATCAGCCACTAAAGTTATCCACACAGATCGTGGTCCCACAAAAATGACCAAACAATACTCGACCATAATGGAACCTATTCACTCCTCATCATTATCTTCCATCACTAACGCAGAATCAACTTTGGAGGGATGGATGCAGTCCTGATGAGTTTTGAGTGGGTCCTGCTAATTTTAGGTTATTTACATGACCATTTTGGCAGGCCTTACCCTAAAGATTACAGATGAGCTTCTCAGATTTAGGTCTTTTAAGGAAAAAAAAAAAAAAGATCCAGTTTTTTGTAATTAATTATGTGTTATTTTTACCTTAAACTAAAAATTATATACATCAAAAGTTTAATTAAAGAGAGTTTAACCTTCGTATAACGGCATTTAAGCCAATCAAGGAAAGACGTTGAGTTTTCACAATTATCAATTCCTCTGTGTGTGGCCTTGGAGGGCAAATGGAGGGCACTATTAGGGTTGCAAATAGGACGGTTCCAGATTAGATTTATATTGAACCCATGCTCATACCCATTTTTAAATAACGATTTTGGTTCAGAATCTTATATACAAATTCATAACCTGTTTTATTGGTTCCAATTCTTATTCCAATAGGAGGACCCAGATCTCGTTCCAAAACGGGGTGTAACTAGAGAAACATAATCTAATTCCAAAACTATTTTTAACTTCTTTTTATGTTTATTTTAAATAAGGAAACCACTCAACTTATAACAATGCATCAAGTCTACTACTTTCAGAATTAAAAATAAAAATATCTAACCTAAGTTGATTTTGAACTATAGTTTGCATCAGTAAATACTCGAATGCTAGGGTCCACGGGTTGGGACATATTTGGACCTAAAACTAAATCCATTTATCAATTGGAACTTTAATTTGGTATTAGAACGAGATCCGTTTATGAATCGAAACCTAAAATAAATTTCAAATCTGCTTTTTTACGGGTTGAAACGCGAACAATTAGAGAATCGAATGCCTCTTTGCGTACGTAGTTATTATATATATATATATATAAAGTATTGGATTGATCAAATGTAAAGCTGGGAGGGAGACTCATAGAAATGATACCCTAGGGGCATGTTTGTGTAATACTTTTCCGCGAAAAAGTTGATGATTTTCCTCGGAAAACCCATTTTTCTGGCGTTTGGTGCGGAACAATTCCGCGGAAATGCTTTCATGCCTCGTCAGCATTTTCCTTGATAATTGTGGAAATATGTTTCCCATGGGGGGGTATGGGAAATGATTTTCCTCGGAAAACTTCTCACTCTTGTCTATTTCAACCCAGAAACCCTATAAATCTTTCATTTTTTATTTCTTTATATAAATTATTATTTAATGTTAAATAAATAATATATATGTTATGTTATTTTTCTTCAAAAATTTATATCACCAAATAAGAAATTTTGATTTTCTATAAAGAATCCACAGCCGCACCAAACAACATCTGCACCAATTCAATGAGGAAACTCTTTTTGCACCAAACATGAATTTCTAAATTCTACGGAAATCCTTTTCCGAGGTTTTCATTTCTATGGAATTTGCTGACGTGGTAATTTCCTCTTTCCTCGGAAAGGGTGTGTACACAAACGTGCCCTAGTTGTGGGAAAAAGCTTGCATCTATAGAAAGAAAATCCTCAGTCATGGAAAAAGAAGCTACTGCCACGGTAAGAGAAGGCCATTGATGGATGGAACCTAGTTCGGTGAGATACGGACGGGGTATCCAACCAACTCGGCGAACCCACTCCCGATTAATGTAAAGCATTCCCCATTGCACCCCGTGATTTGAATCGGACGGTCAAGATCAACGGATGACGTTGCTGATGCATGGGGCCCACCCATTACAGAATACCAGCAAAAGACACCAGAGCTCAGATAGAGCATCTATTTTGTACATTGATCCTGTCCGTCCCATCAATGGGCTGAGCCCACTTTTGCTGGGTCAACGCTCCTACTGGCACAAAATCAAGGTAGGTATATATATATATATATATAGGCATGGCATGCCCCTGGCCCTGACCAGGAGGCTTACGTTGGATCACCTGTAAAAGCTGCACCTGATACCAGTTCTGTCCCTGGCCCACCGAAGATGTGATGTGACTCCTTGATAAACTGCTCGGATCGGAGAGCTGGTTTTGCAAATAGAAAATACTTGACTGGGCATCTGTGACCGGTCGCTATAATTATTATTTTTTTTTCCAACCATGGGGCTGAGACTAGGGGTGAGTATTAAGTGGTTCCGTCGGTTTGGTTGCAATTTTGACCCAACCGACCGAGATATGAGTTGGAATCGAATTCGACCGAACCAAAAATATTTCGGTTAAATTTCGGTCAATTCGGTCGAAAGTCCATATGTTGTGCCTTGTTATGGGGCCCAAATTTGTTGGAAACATTTTTATAATAAAAATATCCAAAGTATAGGCAATTAGCAAATTCTAAATATCCAAAATAAAAAAAAAGATATTAAATCCAAGTATTCAACAGTTTATCAGTTTTAAGAGTTTATATATTTTATATATCTAAAATATAAACTTTTATATGTATATTAATAAATCCGGTTAATTCAGTTAATTTGGTGAAAAAAATCCAAATTCAAAACCAAACCGAACTATATTATCCAAATTTGCTGTAAATCTTAACCGAACCTAACCAATTTAACCGTATAACCGAACCAAATAAAAATTTTCGGTTCGGTTCGGTTCGAAACTTCGGTTTGTTAGACAAACGCTCACCCCTAGCTGAGACCAACTGAGCCCGCACACACAAAAAGAGAGCCTACAATAACCGTAGGTCACTTAACTTCATCAATATCCTATATTCAGTGGGCTACATCACGGAGAGATCCGGACCATTCATTGGATGAGTTCTGAGTGTCCCACTCACATTTTCTGCTGTGGTGAGGGGGGAAAGTGGAAATCAACAGTGGGACCCACATATTGAAAATCTGAACACCAAGTGAATGCCTCGCCAGTTATATGGGATTTCCCTAAAAAAAATTTCAGGTGATTGAAAATATGATTAATAATGTGATTAATGAAATCTCATGCATTGTTACTCTATGTGTTATATGGACCCCATTATCGAGATATGGATGCTCAAGATCAATGCATTATTTAGAGATTGAAGGGTGTTTTTGAGGATGTCAATGGAAGAAATGTGGCTTTCTGAGAGTCACAGAAGAGAGGTAGGTGCATTCAATAGTTTGGATACCAGACAGGTTCGACACGGTTGGTCTATATTGAGGTTGAACCAAACTGGTTTCAACAAAACCTCCCACCGTTTAGTTTAATCATGCCCAAACCATTAAACCAATTGATTTTTTTTTAAACCTTCTTGTTACTGCTGAAATGTGACATTTAGACCCATTACTATTCATAACGATAGCGGCCGATGGACCCCAATCGGTCCAAGTCAACCTAAGTCCAACTGAGAGTTGAGAATTCAGACCGTTAAATGGGTCACTTATGCATAGATTTCGACACACAAAATTTCAATCCACATTATATATGTATATTTGTCTATATATTTGCAAAATTGTATGTGATACACATTTTTAAGTATTTACTTGGCACGTATAAAGTGTGCTCCTCGGTTGTTAATGGGCCTTCAAAATTACTCGGCCGCATTTGGATTAGGGCCTTAACTGGACACATCCATTTAACGGGCAGGTAACGGCCTCCTACATTTCTTGTCTGGCGTATGGCATGCCCAGAACTGGTATGTAGGGTCTCTGTATCAGGCCCAGTCATCGATTCGGACCATTCAATCCTCCTCGAGCCCAGAATTGCGATCAATTAGGTCCAGCCCAGACCTGCCTGTTGACACACATGCATAGGGGGATCGGCTTGATCCAAACCAACGTGCTTACAAAATAATGTAACCCCCGCAACTACAAGGTTTTGCGCACATAATGCTCACTAAGAAATTGATTAGTAGGCCCATTATGATATAATTATGGGACCATAACCAATGACATTAATCAACAAAACTGAGGGCAGTTTACAGGATAAAATGGTGACCATAGTGCCTGTTTTCAGCAATTTGGGCTTTGGTACAAAGATACTAATAAAAATCTATGATACCCATATGTTTCCCACACATGATCCAAGCATCAGAGGGGAACAGATTGATTTCCAGGTGGTAGGGATTGGAGGGCAGCTCCAAGCCAAGAAGACAAGAGGGTGGTCTCTGAAAGGGATATGGAAGTTGTATCCAAAGGCAACTTAAGCATCAAATTGCACAAGTTAAGAGTTGAAAATGGATGGGTCTTAAATGCAATGGCCACCATTTGGAGCAGCCAGCAGACAAAATATTTAGGATTTCTGTTGGCATGTAGACCTACATAGGCCCTGCATGTGTCCTACCTAGAAAGAGCCTCTACAACAATTTAAGGAGTCATTAATTCCAAAATGAGAACAAATGGTCAAACTTTAGATGGCTATTTCACCAACGGAGTGATGTAAAAATGTCACACGAAACTGATAGCAAAACAAGTCTAGAGGTTCAAACTTCAAACAATTAAGACAGGTCTAAGAAAAAAAAATTCATAAAGGATAGTAGCAAGGATAGATATGAAGAAGTACAACCTATCTAAGAATTTCATTTACAACCAAAATATGTAGCCAACCCCAACATAGTTGGGTCTTGGGACAAAAGCTTTAATGATGATAACAATTGGTATGATGATCACCAGCCTCACAGCATAAGTCTCCAAGCAAACATAACAATCTCAAACTCAGTTTCAAGTAGGCAAACGATCCTCACAAAATGACCTTCCCTGGTACAATGCTTAACTAGTCATTTCACACCCATTACAAGATTTGATCACATTTTTTTATAACTTAAAATAAAATTTTAAAGTTATCGAGCACTTAACCTCAAGGTTAAAATACAACCATCTTAACCACCCTTTTTTCAAAGGTATTGATCACATTTTTTTTTTTTAAAGTCTGGCCTCAGCTGCTGTTAAGTTTCAGGAGGAGTTGAGGCAAAGCAGGGTATAACTACCGTCAAACAGATAAATATGTTGAGAATTCACTAATGACCAACTCAAATTTCTCTATAGGTGTTCCAGTAGCAGATCACTCAATAGAAGAAAAGGGCAAGATTAAAGTTCCCTTTTTTTGTACTGCAGTCAGGGATCAAAGCCCACACCCCTCATCCATTTGGGTTATTTTGTAATTTCACATGAAAATGCATGTGGATCAGGACTTGGATCAGGATGAGACTCATCAATGAGATTACATTAAAAAGGAAAGAGGGCCCCAAAAAGAAAAGGAATGATAGAAAGCTGTGTCATTCTTCACAGACCGCAGGCAACAAAAGAAAAAGGAGTGGCTTAAGACCAACCCTGAAAAGGGCAAAATAATACATGTCATGATAAGAGAGAGAAATTAAATCTCACTTTAGCAACATATCTTCTCAAAAAGTTCAATACATTAGTTCTACCATTAGCAATTAATATAGTTAGGTCAACTGCTAATAATAATTTGCATTGAAGATCATGCAGCCCCCGACTTCCAGTCTGTACAAGCATATTAGGAGAGACCAGTCTTTATTGGTTCAGATTGTTCAACGGATGATACCTAAACCCGGATAGGTCATGGAATGACCATCCAATTGGTGCAATTCAACAGTTGATTCCGGCCCATGGTTTTTCCATACAGTTCTTCAATTTTTCAACTAAATATCAGCAGCAAACCATTGGATAACCATTCTCAGTTAGCCGTGTGTCTTCCAATCTCTTCTGCGGAAAGAGATCATTAAATAAGAATATTAATGTGGATAAGGGTTTGCATATACACCTAAGGATTAGTTCTCAGCCGTCCCTCGGACTTAGGGCCAAAGGCTCCTGGGCTGGGGTGGGAGATACCCTGGGTTAAATCATGTTAAGGATGATGATTAAATCATGGTCAAATTCGTAGCCAAGTATGAAAGTGAAATCAAACTAAGGTATCTATATTTTCACCTCACCATTTCTGAGGAAAGAGGTAGGAAAGAAGGAACATGCCATAAACAATTTGGATTACAGAAATATTAACCCTGACCGTACAAGAAGGCAATTAAAGAAAAACTTTGGGACTACTGAGGGTGAAAATGGGTGTAGGAACAGATCCCAGTTCCACCTAGCCAAACTGTCAAATGTTTTTTCCAATTTTATTCTCGAAAGGAATTCTACTGTGGAGGCATATGCAATGGATGGACAAGAGCAAATCTCACCAGCTACATCTAGCACCAAAAAAAGAAACATGACCTGGTTGTTTCCAGAATCATATTGATTTTTCCAGAGAAAAATCAATATGACATGAAAAACTAGAACTTATTGTTTTGCCTAAAGGGAAGAATCAAATTCTAAAAGATTTTATCCATTGAATAGATTAGTGGATCACAAGTTCATAGCTAAAACTGCCAATCCTCAGCTACAAGAACTAAGACATAACTACAAACATCCTACCTTCGATCCACAAATCAATCTACACTAGACACAACTTCAAATCAAGGAAATCTAATACAGTGATGAATACTCTTACCAAGCTTACCAAATAAAAATTCAAGTTATGGACGAAGTCATAATAATATTCCCCTTTGTCTACATTGTCCACACAAACTGCGGTGCATCTTTCCGTGGCCCATCCAGAGTTCGATACACGTACATCTTCTCCACCCTTTGATTATCATCTGGGGTTTCCTCAATCAGATCCTTATCATTTATAATCTCCACATTCAGCCTTGGCATCTTTTCTGCAAGCACCTTGCATCCTCGGATGGTAACGTCACAGGACGACATCCAAAGGGATCGCATTGTCTCATACTTCCCCACATCTGTCAAGAGTGCAGCATTACCAAATGGGCTGTCACGGATTTCTAGCTTGCGAAGGTTCTTGCACCCATTCAACACATAAAGCATCCCCTTGTCACTGTCACCGGCAAACGCTATAGAGAGCATCTCAAGGCGCTCCGCATACATTCCAATATACAAGAAGACCTGGTCTGTGAGAAGGCCAGAGAGAGAGAGGCGCCTGAGGTCTTTACATGACTGAACGATCGCACCAAAGCCCTCATCCAGTGCCTGCGATGTCATATGATCAGGCTTCTTTGGATCGAGGATACACAATCTGAAGCGGGTGAAACGAGGGCAGTTCTTGGCAACAGTGGTAAGGGCTGCATTAGTCATTTGCTGGCAGAAGTATAACAAAGAATGAAGCTTTGGGCAACCAATGGAGACAGAAACCAGGCCTTCCTCTGTTACCCCTGCATTCCCTCCAACATAGGGATCAGAAGGGAACACCCTCAGCTCCTGCAATTCTTTACAGGTAGAAGCTACGACTGCCAGCCCCTTGTCTCCAATGCAATCCAAAACCTGCACCAGATCAGGATTTTTAGTTAGGTGTAGAGCAGGAGGTTTGCCATTTCTTATTCCAGTCAAGTCGGAGACTGTTATTCTTTTCACATGATGCACACATGAACAAGAACGAAACCAATCACCTAACAAGCCCTATCATGGATATATAGGCCATAGATCAAAGATAATACAAACCGCGGATAATATTAACTTTCAAGGAAACAAAATTGATGACTAGAGGAAGGGTCAACCAAAGACCTCAATACCATCTACTCTTTCCTTGGGAAAGAACTCCAATGAAAGGATTTGTGTTGTCTGTTCAACGAGATTGTAAGTAAAATGCCCATTTAAGGTGGGGCCCACTGGATGACTTTTGAAGAAACAAGTACTAAGGTAGAACACCATTCACACTTCAAAACTTTTACTTATGGTAATCCAACACGAAAGGAAAGAAGTAAAGAGATCGCACCCATAGGCGTTGAAGTTTCTGGCAGTGTCGAATCAGCTTGATGAGGTCATTGCCCTGAATTGCGGTTGCATAGCTCAAATTTAGCGAAGTAAGCTTTGAGCAAATTGGATACACGGCCAGTAGGCAGCGAGGGGTAACCTCCCAAAACCCAGACAAGCTCTTCACCGATGCACAGTTCCGAAATGCAACGGTAAGCTTTGCCAAAGAATCAGAGCGTGGCACAAGTATGCACGAACCTGCGCCCAAGTCCATCAACTGAGGTGCTTTCACCAATATCTTACAGAGTATTTCAGCAGGCACCGAACGATTTAGCCGCAGACTCCTCAAGTTCGGGCATCTGGCCACAAGCCTCTCAAGAGCTACAAGGTTCACTTCTCCTTTCAGGCATGCAAAATTCAGTGAAACGAGAGACGTGCAAGAATCAGGAAAACGGCAAAGCCAATGCCCCCTATGGTCATCCACATCATTTTCCTGTAAATCTAGCTCTCTCAGAAACCTACAGTGTCAAGAAAAATGTCTCAGCGCCAATTGCTTGCATTCCTAATTACATATCTTGAGTAATCAAAGCAATAGAAAACAAGCGGCAGAGACAATATTCAAAGTACTAACACAGAAGCAAAAGAATCCAACAAAATCTAGCACAATGCGTGCCAGAAGATCAATTCATACAGCCTCTTACAAACAGACAATATTGACCATTTATTTACACAGACAATAGGTTAACTAAATCAAATGAGCATCTGTGTTGAATCGCACAGCTAAATTGAATGAACAAATGATAACAATTTGGAGTCCATCGACATGGACCTTGCCAGAGCATGGAAACAGGATGCTTTCTTCCCTAAAGGATAACGCTGGAAACTATATGCACCTCATTTGTAGCAAGAAGTGCAGAAAAGACATGAAATTCCACATGAAGTAGCTCCATAGTTTCATTTCACACCAAAAAACCACAAGTTTCCAAACTATTAACTCCAACTGTAAGATGGGGTGTATCCAAATCTATTTGTTCATTCATTGGAAGTGCATAAAAAGTTAATAGCAATAATTCTATAGAATTCCAAATTCAAAATGGAACAAACAGTATTCATTATCAATGGCAATTAGAACATGAACAGTTAGAACAATAAAAAATAAAAGCCACAGACCTGCAATTTGCTGCGATGGCGGCGAGCCCATCTGTGGTGAATCCTTCACAGCTGACAAGAACCAGAGCTTTGAAATTGGGGAAGGCGCGGGAGAGCAGCTCAAGGCTCTCATCCGAGACCACCATCCTCTTCAACCGGAGTTCCTCAAGTCCTGGATAGCTCTTGGCCATGGCCTCAATCCAAGGGAGCACGAACCCGCCCCATTCGTGGGGGACGAGATTGAAATCGGCGAAATGGGGTTTCCCCTTCAAGCTCAGAGATCTAACATTGGGAAACCTCTTGATCAACCGCTCCGGTGCGATCGCATAACAATTCCCTATAAAAACCTTATGCCTGCTCCATCTCTCCACCTTAAACCAAGATTTGCAGACAAGAGAGGCTGCATTTCGGTCTCTATGGGAAGAGAGGAAGTCGAATACATGCTCTAAAACCTCCTCAGGAAAATACATCATCTTGGGAGGCAAAAACCCCAAGCCCCAATGATCTAAGAGTAGAATGCAAGAGGAGCTATTAAGATTCTATTAGCTCCTCCAAACAACGATAGATTAATGGAAAAAAAAAAAAGGGAAGCTTTCAACTAACAAAACCCTAAATCATGGAGAGGAAATCGATCAGAATCTATCAGATCTCTCCTCGGATTCAGATATCTGCTTTCTTAGATTGAAAGTGAAAAATAATCCATAGATCTGACGACTGGAAACAAGATAAAAACAGAAGGGTAAAAAAAACCCTAATCACAAGAAGTTCAGATCAAAAAAAGAATCTTTAACCCTGAGATCAGACACTCGCGAAACTCACAAACATAGTTTTAAAAAAAAATCAAGCTTGCAACGACACAGACTCAATCGAAAAGACCAGATTTCTCAGAAAATTACCTTAGATAGCAGGAGAATCCGCGACTGAAACTCAGAGGCAACGAAAAAACCCACAATCCATAGATCTGAACTTCCCAAACACCATCGAATGCAGCATCAAGACCCTAAATCCCCAATCAAAAACTCCGATCTCGATAATCGAGAAGGACAACTCCGATCGAAGAACAAAAACCTTCAACCCAAAGATCTGAACTTCGATGAAAAAACTACCAAATCAGGTAAAAATTTAAAAAGATCCGATCTTTGAGAGAAATCTCTCAAGAAAAAAAAGAAACCCTACTCGATAGATATGAGATTGGGTAAATTTACAAGAAATGACACATGATCTGAGACCAAAACCAAACCCTAAATCCAGAAACACCAAAGATGGTAAAAACAAATTGAAGCAGAGATTTAGATCAGAAGCTGATTAAAGCTGCCAATAAAAGGAAAGAGATCAAAAAACCCTAGAATTTGGGGGGAAATCCAATCTTTCTCTATCATCTTCCCCTCTCTCTCTCTCTCTCTCTCTCTCTCTGATCTCTCTAAACTACGCAGGTCTGTTTACGTTAGCAATCTCCAGAGACCAGTCCTCTCTATCTATCTCCAACCCTGGTTAGAACCTTAACTCTATGAGATCCAACGGCTGTGGTTTCAAGTGCGGAGATTTCCGGATGAATCTCAGCCGTTGAAGGGCGTCTGTGTGGGTGCATGCATGTGTCACTAAAATGTCTTTTCTCTGTAACAGTGTCTGCCAAATAAATCTAGTAGAGTATCTTCTGAGGACAGCCCTCAGGAAACTCTCTCATGCCATTGCTATGAGGGCATCTGTGGTCCACATCATCATAAATCTAAACCGTTAAATCCACTGGCCCAGCATGTAAAAATTTTACTTTGAAAGGAATTGAATACATAGAAAATTAAAAAATGAAGATTAAAGGTGATTTTTGTTTTACAGTTAATTTTTTGAGCTGACTTTTTTCTTATAGCCCAATATACTAGTACAGTTTTAAATATATAATCTTTTGGTGGATACAAACCGTGGTACTAGACAAACTAAACTACTTTTGGAGTCTTTGAAAGGAATTAAAATTCATAGAGCACTTAAAAATGAAAATTTATTAAAAGTGAATTAGTAAAGATAAGTATCAAATAACATCCTTTTATTACTTGGGAAGAAAGTTTTATTTGATATTTAATATTAATATTAACTGTCCTATGTGTTCCATTCGCTTGTATTTTAATGTAAATAAATGGGTCCTTTTGATCTTACTATGTCAATTGATAAGGTGGGCCAGGAATTTAGAGCGGTTAGGATTTGATTGAAAGGGGCAGCTGATGGATTTGTATGGATGCCCGCAGAGAATTCACCTGTGGCAGTGATCTCAGAGGATACGAATTTGGGGAGTAGAGAAGAAGTGTGGAAGTGCCCTTGGCTTTGATGAAAATTACAGAAATGCTTCCAATGTGGATAGGAACTGAAGGCGTCAGCCGAACTGGAAATAGTGTAAAGTTCGAAGGAGCACTGAATATTTATGTACTCGCGGCTGGCCTACTGCTGAGTTGAACCGGATGTTGAGCAGGTTTAGTGGATTAGACCATAATCTCATTCATATTCATAAAAGTAAATAAATAATCAAATTTGTTGACTCTATTATCATCATCAAAATCTTATCCACGTTATGTTAGGGTCAACTAAATGAAATACATTTTTTTTATTCGAGTTTATCCTTAGCCAAATAGATCGGTGGGTTGAACTTCTTCATGTAGATCATTATTATCTTGATTTAAATTTTCTTTTTTTTAATCTCATACCGTCTTTTCTTGAAAATCCATCAACTTACATAAAAAGAGAATTTTAATTAGTTGAAAAGTTTGAGTTAATGAAACTAACTAAGGGTGACGTTCAAATTCAGTTGGGTCTAGTTTGGCCTGCTTTTTGAGATATAGCACATGAGTAGTTCTTAGAATGAGCTAGTTTTAGATGGGCCTAATCACATACACCACATTTGAAATATTTTACTTGATTAGCAAACTATCCAAATATTCAAAGGTTTTTTTTTAGTCTATAGAACCTTTCATATTGTTAGGTATTTCGCTTTCAAAATGCTTATGGTAATTGGTTCCACCTAAATGACAACATTTGAAATTTTCAAATAACCCTAAACATGAATTCTCACATATCTTCTAATCTAACAGCCCCTTAGGTAGACAATGTCTAATTTCTAAGCTTTGTTTGTTTAATTGTTCGACCAAAAAGTACGCTAGGCCCTTAAAGTTCAAAAATACCTCAATTCAAGCCAAAACTAGCCTTTTTATAAGGCCTTGATCATCATAAATTAAATGTAGCTACTTATTTCTATTCCCTAAAGTAAGGATCCATAATTGTTATGCCTAATTTAATTTTCATAACTAATTACAGGCGAACAAAGTTATAGATAATTAAATTTCAGTGAAGATTTAAGTAAAAGACAAATTAAACATCTAAAAGGATTGTCCACTTGCTCATCAAATTGTCAAAGGTGGGACACACAATAAATTTGTCCTTAGAAAAAACAAGATTAGGTAAAATAAAACCTGCCAAGCAGTCAACATACAACAAAATCATAAAATGAGACATTTAAAACTAATTTCACCTTCTCATATATTTTTTTACACACATGACACATGCATATATGTCATTTTCTCTTCATTATCACTTGTAACTATTCCAAATCTTAAATAGGACTCTTTTATTTGCTGATGTGATTAAGGTCTGATCTTTGCTTTGACCTCTGTCAAACTTGCCCAATCTACTGGAAACATGGACAGTGGCGGACTTACATGTAATGGGCTGGGGGCTGAAGCCCCCTCCTAATTGGAGAAAAGCCCATAAGGGCCCTATGGGCCCTTAAGCCCAGCCCCCAGTTAGAAATGGCCCAAGTCCCCAGTCGGCCAGTCCCCTTTATTTCCCTTACCACTTTAACCTAAAAACAGTAAACCCTTTTCTCTTTCTCTGTTTCTCATCTCTTTCCCTCCCCCTCTCAAAAATCCCCATCTCAGGACTCAGGCTACTGGGCCTGGCTGCCTCTCATCGATGTCAAATTAGCGCAAGGAATTGCAGCGCCCAAAAGCAAAAGGGCCGATTTCTCCAAATTGATTGCTCAGACGAAGGAAGATGCTCGTTCTCGCATTAACCCAGATCAGGATTTCTTCGGTTCCGTCAACGATGTTTTCAGTGGTAATTCAACTGATTGAATGTGTTTGGTTGAGAAGAAGTGGAAAATGATTTACTAGGAGAAGTGGGATTTTTGGATTATGTTTGTTTGGTTTGATCTGCACCACATTGATGAAAATGAAAGCTGAAATCTTTCATTTCATTCCAGTTTCTGTTGTATTGTTTGGTGTGGCAGAACACTTTCTGGAGTGAAATGTGCTGCCTTTTTTGGTGTTACACTACAGGAAATGGTTTTCTACCACTTGGGTCTGAATGTGCTTTCCGAGAAAAATTGTGGAAAATGCTTTCATTTGGAAAATGAAACCTGCAGAAAATGTTAGTGGGGAATGATGGGAAATTGTTATCCAGTGGAAACCTATTCTCAGTGCTATTCTTTTTTTCTTTTTTTTTGTTGTTGTTTTGAGGTTTAGATGGTTACCATTATGTTAAATTGTTGATGCATCTTTACATTTGAGCATGACAATACTTACTGCTAACTCATCCACTGCACATGTGGGATGTGGCAGGCACCAGTCCATATTGTTCAAATTCTAGTTTATTTTATAATGAGTAAAACTTAACAATCCTAACCATCAGATTTGCTTGTCTATATTGAAAAAGATATATTTAATAGCATTGACGATGAGACAATCATGCAAAGGTTTCAAAACATGAAGAATCGTCGAGGGCAATTGTAAAAGCTTTGTTTGAGGGTTTTTTTGTTTTTTTTGCTAAAGAAAATCTTTTGTAATTAGGTGATCAACTGATCATGACTTTTGATGATAGAATGTTAGCTAATCATGTAATTCGATATTTTGTAAATGCAAGACATTTTCTCTTTTGCAAAAGTTAATGTTAAAAAATACCAACAAAATATCAATTGACTTTTTCAAGTGACTATCTTAAGCCCCCACCAAGTCAAAATCCTGGGTCCGCCACTGAACATGGACCATGGTCCTGATTGCTCTAATAAAAAATTACCATGAAGAATTACTTGAAAGCATGGTCCTGCACTGCATGGTAACTTTTTCTTGTGAGGAATCTAATTTCTGGGGAAAATGGATAGGATCATGATGAGATTTTTAATGATTAGAGAAATTCAGTTGGTGAAGAAAATGATTTTCTTCCACTCAAAAGCTGTAGAGGGTAAAAAAGGGAAATTGAATTTATTATTATTGGGGGGACCTTGAATGATTGTGAGAATTTATGGGTCTTGATAGATTATGGACTAAGGTAGTTGTACTTGTACCACCACAAATGATTAAAATATGTGAGGCAATGATATGTGGAAGTGCTTATACACAGAGGCTCAGTGTATAGATTTAGGCAAGTAGCACCCACGTGCAGCCAATTGCACCCATTTTCATTTCAAGGTTTCACCCTCTAATTTCCAACTTTTTTTACTCAATCCATATGCCAAAACTTTGATTTTTTTTTTCTTTTGGGGGGAATTGGTGATCTTAAAAATCCCATAAATGGGCTTTTGGGGATATTTATTGTTTCTATCCTGTTTGATCATTGATCCAAATTTTAGTTTGATAATAGTAGGTTTTACCATTAAAAGTTGGATGGAATACAGCATGCATTTGCATTTGATTTACCCCCATGTGGTTGGTATTCTGTCATGTGCTCTCATGTGGTCAATTCAATGATAAGCCCTATTTCAATTAGAGGTTTTTTTTTATTGGCTTGTCTCACTGCCTGTAGGTGAATTTAAGTCGCTACAGCTAGAAATCTTTGTATTTTGTACTTAAAAGAATATGAACTTGACCAATTAGAGATACTTTTACATGATTTGGTCCTCTTATTGGATTTATATGGTGCACAAAATCAAGTTACCCCAGTAGAGCAAACTGATACTGGAGGGAAAGGGTTTGTTTATTGAGTCTTAATGTATGGTCTATAAGCCCACCAATTGGTACTGCAGAAGTTGGGTTTGAGCCCAACTTTATGTGAAAATGGACATGTTTTTCAGGCCCTTACCCGAACAAATTGAGGACTGTGAGACTTGACCTTAACTAAACAAGTGACCAATTAAGCAACACACATGGTGGTGGTCTCCTCCCATGGAGAGCCCAACTGGGTCGACCAGGGAGGACAATTGGGCCATTCTTAAGCTAAGAATGGACCTACCCAAGAGCCCCACTTAAATGCATCACAATCATAAAAAGGGTTGGGTGAGGGAGTGCCACCTATTGTGGGCAGACAATGAA
Source organism: Cinnamomum chago (assembly GCA_038049695.1). Classification (NCBI taxonomy): domain Eukaryota; kingdom Viridiplantae; phylum Streptophyta; class Magnoliopsida; order Laurales; family Lauraceae; genus Cinnamomum; species Cinnamomum chago. The sequence continues at coordinate 78,191,521 of CP142456.1, forward strand.
AATCATTCAATCAAGGGAAGTATTGTTTTGAGGGCTTCAAATTTGTTTGGTGCTTCACTGTTTGACAAATATAGACAGAGCATCAAATTTTGCATGATCAACTTATGGCTTCCAAAAAATTTGAATTATTGTCAAATTTGAGTTACATGGCAATTCAAGGGCTGATAGTGCATGGGTTGGATTGATGATAGGAGGATTGATAGATCTCATAGTTTGATTGTCCGCATTGTCCTCAAGCAAACTCTTCCATGACACTATCCTCCCAATTAGCATGCATCTAAGTGGGTCCCACAAGGGGCTCGCAATTTTACCTTTTAGACAATGTGACATTATATATGCCAATCATAGGAAGGTGAGGGACGAAAAGATCTCAATAAGACCTCCTGATGTGCAAAAATGAACCGCAATAGATTATCCTAACCCCTTAATATATGGGCCTCAAGTTTAATGGGTTTAAAAAAGACATTTATTCTTTTTCTTTTTTCGCATTTCAGTCCAATGGTGAGTAGCAACTAGATAAACCTCGTGCAAATCATAGGCGTAATTGTGTATAAGGGGTTTGGACTGATCAGGGTTCATGGAGGTACCATGTGGGCCCCAAAAAGCTAATTCTGGCTCCTTTTCTAGGGGAGCATGACCTATATGTGTATGTCTATCTATTTATGGAGAAAATTTACACATAACAGATACCTCTTATCATTTCTATCCGAGAATGATATTAGTACCCCAAAAACACACCTATCATTAACCCAAAACTTAGCAAAACTGATAAAAAAAAAAAAAAAAACCCTCACGTTGATTCCTCAACTACCTAGACGATTTGAGAACAGTCTCTTATGGTAGTAATAAATGGCATCAGTTCTTATCTAGCTCCAAAGGACTGACTTTGGACATGACACCTTCCCTCACCAGAGGGCGCCATCACCTCACCCGAGGGCAGCCCTGGCCCCCTATGGTTAGGTATTAAAAAAAAACTTAGTAGAAGATTTGATGAACTTTGAGAGAAACTTGCTCATTGCCAAGTTCTTTGACAAAAAATAAATAAATAAATAAAGTGAGCTAATTTGAATGCACAAAAATCACACGATAGCAGAATCATATTCTGCCCAAAATCGATGGTCTGTCTGATGGATAGTCAAAAGCTTATCTGATATGGTTTCCACTTTCTGCCACCCCAAACACTGCACTGTGTCAATCATAAGTGGATTCTAGCCATGTTCAGTTGATTGCGGATATGTGTGCATCCTAACACAATCAATTTACACATGACTACATCCTACCTTTGGAACCTCACTTTGGGTTGGTGGTAGAGAGTAAAGGATGAGAATATTAATCCATAGACAAGAAATTCACCCATGATCATAATTGAATCTCAATAGGTGAAGACTTTAGATCTCAAAGAGAGGTAAAAAAAAAAAAAAAACCCTTCGTTGGAATAAGATTTTGATGATGATGGGGTGTAGATTTTAGCGTCTTTAAAAAAGATGAAAACATATTCTTAAAATCTTAATCCAAAATTTAGCAAACCAATTTGGGGGTGAGTCAAGTCATGGTGGGGGCATCAAGTGATATAGAGCTGGGAGTATCATAAAGGGCTTAGGTGGGGCCCATGGATAGAGAGAGAGAGAGAGAGAGAGATGTGGGTAGTTTTGAGTGAAAACAAAAGAGAAAAGACCCCACGAGCTGGTTTTGCGGGATTCTCTCTTTTCACGCATGGCATGTTCCTGTTCATATATCCAAGGCCTCTTTGTCATTTTCTGTCATCTTATATGCATCAATAATTCAAGCTTTGCTTATTATCCATACCCGCCCTCCCTCCAATCACTTTTACTTGTCTCTTAACGTAATAATTTATATTTATGTTATGGGCTCCAAGTTCATTATGTGGGGTCCACATAGATACATTGTGTCCCACATTTGAGCCATTCAGAAATCCTTAAATTCAAGCTTCTGCTTGATTGACCGAGTGTAGTTATTCAATACCTAGTTAGAATCAACTGATTTATTTGAAGGTATTTCTGACAAGATTCTCCTATGTCGTGAATTATGAATTCCTTATTTGAATAATGAAAATTTCATAAAATCTGGCAGGTAGAATTCTCAAAAATGTAGTTTCCAAAATATTATATTGTAACGAGCATGTGAAGATTCATAAAAGCCCCCAACAAGAATTTTGGGAATTCTTGAAGCCCTAAACTTGTAACATCGCGGTAAATGGGTCGATCGACCATCGGATTGATGGATCAACACATTAATGGGCCAGCTCAGTGAAGGAAAGGGAAGGAAAGAAACTATGATGATGATGGATGTTCTTTTCTTTGTTCTTGTTAGGATCAATTCTAATTAACTCTGTCATTGTTATAATAAACATCTGATCAGAGGCTTTTTGGAACATGGACTTATACAAGAGTAGCCCACTATTTGGGCAGTCCAGATCATAGGATTGTTAGATTGATTCCATTTGCTAAAATGGTATCAATTAAGCATATGAGACTCTAGAGCTTCGGAAGGGGGACTTGCAATGAAAGAGGATGCAGTGATGCACACAGCAGCTACCATATCCCTCAACCCATCACATGGCATGCCTCCCTTGGAGCTTTTAATATGTCCAATTGGCATGACAGTTACAAATGATATTGTTGTGGGACCATCAACACACATTGGTTGATGAGTCACGGGTCGATTTGGTTCAGTTCTCCAATGGGGCCCACACCCTCAAGGCCTCATAGGCCCATGTTGGATTTGATTGAAAGTAGTTAAGAGAGCATAACCAACTTTCCCAGATTGGGTCAATGCTCAATGTGTGAAATTTTCACTCAAATCGGATTCTCCGGTGTGGGCCGGACCTTACCGTATAGGCTTCAATGGCCCAGCGAGCAAATGGGCCTTGGATTGGATTGATTGAATACGTAAAATAACTTAGGCAATGGCATCTAGAGAAGGTCTTTTGGGTTGGGTTCTTGGGCGAGTTTGGGTTGGATCCATACATGCTTCTCAACTTCAACTCGAACCCAACCCATTGTACCTGGACCCACACCCAATTCAAGAACTCAAGTTTTGGATTGTCATATTGAGCAAGATAAATGAATAAGCTGGTTCCAGTTTGGTCCACTATTGTTAAACGTACAAGATTGTAAAAGTTCCCATTTGTGAGGGCTTGGGTGATGAAAAGGTCTTAAAAAGAGAGAGACTGTGAAAGCATGTGAATTCATAAAAGAATTCTCTGTCTGACGTTCAAAGTTGAGCTGGCCCTGATCATGTTCCATTAAATTAAAAGGACGTTGGTGATGTTCAATAAAAGAACAAAGAAAAAAAAAAAACTAAATTTCTATTTGACCCACCTTCTAGTGACACAAGCCATTGATCATGGATGAAAACTTTAATTAATGTTTTCCATCAACATAGGAACCAGCAAATGAAAGGCTCAGATGGCCATTAATAAAGGCTCATATGCATGGTTTGTTGAGTCCAAAAGATTCCTGATTAAACATAGTATGCATCCTCCTCTAAACTAATCTAATGAAACAGCCTGGACCTCTTGTCTGGCATTAGAGCAATGAATATGGAAACCAACGATGATAAACAGAAATATGGGTGGGCACCAATTTGATCGAGACAAGCTATCCAATGATCGAGCCACCGGTGGAGAGATCTTAGCAAGGGCCAAGGAAAGGGGCTGATTAGGACCAGAACATGATTAAATTAGTCTAATTGCAGCTCTACTTGCATACAAATACATAGACAAGGGAAGGGCTTAAATGATTGTGTAAGGCATCAAAAGGATTCTATGAAGTGGGGGGTTATTTTCAAATCCATCTCCCACACCTGGACCCTGATTTTAATAGAATTGCAACCATGTGAGGCATGTAAAAGAAGGTTGAGCCCTACAGAATTAAGTGGCAGGGAGTTTTTAACCACCCACAAAGATCCTATTCCCAGGCTCTAGATATGAGGAGGATAGTATCTTATCTTCTTCTTTCTTTTTCTTTTTTTCCTTTCTGAAGACGAACAAAGTGCCTTTTCCACTTAAAAGGCGACCCAAAAGAGACCTTTGATGTTATTGTCATGTTATTCTACAGATGGAATGGGATCAATTCATTTCATTCATGGGTGGTTTAGCAACTGCTTACGTTTTAAATACAGTTACAGTTGGATGTGTGCACCTACGTGTGTGTACATCTGGCCGTATGGTGAGTGGGCGGGGCCCACTTGCTGGTACACCGTTCCGTTCAACCATCTTCATCTTCCCATGTGCGGATGTGCTGAGGCTCAATGCGTGTCTCCCATTTAATTAAGAGTCTTGTATCCTTCTCATCATGGATTTGGTGGAAGTAGCTGTAGGGACTGGGCAATGTGGGTCCAGACCAGGTTACCGGGGTGAAGTAAATATATATGTTATTTTAGGTATGGCTGACAGATTGGGTTTCATCTATGGCCTTCTGAATTGATCAAGTTATAAATGTTAAACCGAACAAGGAATTGTCAGGTTGGCGTGCGGCTTAAGTTGGGTTGGTGGGTCATGGGTGAGGGGACGAATTGCCACATTCTAGCATCATCACTCTTGAATTGTAACCCATCAGGCTTTCAGATGAATATGAAATATAAAATCATATAAGAAGATCTGCCACAAATGGACATGCGCTGCATCAACCAACAGTGAAGGTTATTAACCCCGTTTGTGCCATGGGTTTCCTGTCATTTTGAGGGTTTGTTCTTCACTTTTTGTACGCTACAATAATCTACATAAACCTTATTCTTTTCCCCAATTCAAGATTATCATGCAAATTATTGGTGTTTGATAACCATCAAGTTCCCATGACAACCATTGATTTACGGATTACAAAACCTTCAGCCTCAGAACATGTATTGGTGAAAAAAAAAAAAAAACTACATTCCAATATTTGCTGAATCAAGGAGTTCTGGGAATTGCAAATTCAATGCTTGCTTTGTTAGGTACTAGTCTTGCCTCTATTGTTGAGTTTAAGATTGGAAGTAAGCCAATTAAATTCAAGGAACACACACAAAAAGAAAAAATATTTTATCTCTAAACCAATATAAAAGAAGATATCCAATTGCAAACAGATCCATTAAATTGCTGAAATTCAAATAAAAGAAACATATATACTTTATTTATTTTTGTGTCGTGCTGCTCCTAAAACGGGCTGCGCCAACAGGCCTACGCACAGGCCATACTGTTGACCGTGTCGCACCACATTGACTGCCGTGGCAGCACGGCCCATTCGACATCTCCGCATGCAAATATGGAACCAAGATCATGTCAAAAGGCAGGCTCACAGATACAACAAAGAGGATTTTGATGGATTTATGGAAGAGAATTGACTAATCCGAGAGCAACAACCAGCATACAACTAATTAGTTAGAAAAAAAATGCTCCATGCTATAGGTGGGACATAGCCTGTTTACAATTTTATAGGCCCCTTTAGGCCGTCCCATATTGATGCAAGTCTCTAATTGCGATGGTTGTGGTGAATGTAAATTGTCATTTACTTGGGGATGACTGACATTGAAGCACCAAACATTCTTGAAATGGGTACTGTTGACTGGTTGATAGAGATGAAAAATTATGATGTACAGATGAACGACCTACAGAAAATATACACATTTGTCCAACCACAATATAGTCCAGGAACAAGTTTCAAAGCACCAGTGCTTTAACATCTTCTCCAGCCCACCCTCTTTCTGGCCATATTAGCCTTTTTCCTTGCTGCTCAATATTGCAGAAGTTTGCGCCTTAGCCTGCTTCACCAAGGAACAAATGATGATTCATAAAGACTCTCCGCTATGAAATAAGTCTACATGATTCAGATGAATTATCAGTAATATACATGTAGTTTATAGTTTATACTACTATTTGAGAATACGTGTACTAGAATTCTTTTTTTCATATGCAGTAAAACTGGCCTTTTCCCCTCTTTTATCAGTATCATGGAAATTCATCCAAATACAAAAAGGATAGGTAAAAAGAAAATCTATGAGAAAAAACTGGCCAAAAAAAAAAAAACAATAAAGAAGAGAAAAGAAAGACCCAAAGAAAAAGGAAGAGAGGGAAAAATTACATGGGAGCATTAAGGAACTCCACATTCATGATAAAGTTGAACTTAAATGGAGAATCCCCAACTTGGAGAAGCCCAAGTAGTAGCCTTAGCTGAGTCACTCATCACTACCAATCTACCAGAGGAAGAATATCTAAAGCAGGTCCAATGCCTCCCTATTCCCCAACGACTCAAATCTCCACTTTATTAGAATCTTTTAAATCATTGGTCCAGAAAACAAAGGAGCAAGCCAAGTCCAAGGGTACCCCAAATACTCGGCTAGCTGCTCCCCATCAACATTAAATTTAAGAGGACTCGAAGGAGGAAGCCAAACAGCCTTCTTAGTTGTTCCCCTTCGATCCACCACAAAGCGAACATCCTTCCCAAAAAAACACAGATATCATTCAATCCAAAATCTTGTAATACATTTTTCTATCAAGACCCATTTCCCCAATGTTATCTTCTTAATATCAACCAAATCCACCAAAGAAGTTTCCTAGCTATTTGAAATCTTCTCATTTTTCTCCTACCAAAATAGTCCCATGGGATTGCAATGAAGATCAATTTCCCACTATGGAAGTTAGCCGCAAAGAGCAACTTTCGTAAAGATCAATTTCCCTGCACTAAAAGAGCAAACACAATGGATGCTAGAAGAAGATATTCCTCTATGCCTCAAGTTAGCCACAGTAGAGACTTCATATATAATTACAAGGCCAGCCAAAAGCTTCCACTCTAGGGAGACCCATAACCAGCTAGACATTGGCACACGTCAGATTGGAAAACATAAACCTTGAGGAAAGAATTAGAAATCACAATCCACTCTGCAAACGGAAATTTTATTCGTTCAAATAATGGCATTTTGTTAACTTGTAGATTTCTTCTAAACCACCTTTTTCTCCCCAACCACACATTGACATTAATGCTGACACACTAATGGCCTAATGGTGTTTGGAAACCGCCTGCAATCCAGATTCAGGGGATCACATGAGAACCACCCAAAAAGTGTTTACTAATATACTAGTCTAGTTAGGATAGGTTATTTATTTTAAGGAGTAGGTTTATTTCTTGTTTCAAAGATTTTAATATATGTATGGTCCAGATGAGTTTTGTTTAAATCTCTATTTAAGAGTTAGTTGGTATTTAACGAGAACGGTTATTGGAATAAATTTTTATAAATCCTCTTTGCAAAGCCTTGCTTCTGGCAGAAGGTCATAGACCCTGAGGCAGTAGTCTTGAAGAGGCTTTACAAGCCCTAATCTTGCTTTTGGGTGTTAATCTTGTATAGACTTTACAAGAGCCTCAATCTTGTTATGAGCCACAACCTTTGGAGATTTTGGAAAAATCGCAATCCTACTGTACGGGTTTAGCAATGACAATGATCTTCCCTACGTTAATTATTTGGTATCAGAGCTCGTGCCGGTCCCATCTATTGTTAACACCATGGTCAACACCTCTATGTTTTCATCTTCCACGAAATCTGCCAGCCCTTCAAAGTGATAGAAGAATATGAAATCCCTATAGCAATAGGGGAGCAGTATGTGATCCAAATCTGCATCCAAATACATGGTTGGCCTTGGATCTCGATTTCGGGGCAGGTCTAGATCAACTCAAGAGATGTTTATTGACGTACAAGACCAGGCAGCATAAGTTATTCATTTTATGGTTTAGATTTATATCCTCTTTAAAGATATCCAAGATGTAAGATCCAAATAAGTTTTGGTTAAGTTTTTCTATTTGTTGAAACATTCATTTAAAAGTTATTTTGGATTAAACGAAATGTGTTACTGGAATGAATTTTGGAAATTCTCTCTTTTGGAAGCTTTGCTTCTTATAGAAGGTCATAGACCTTGTGTTATTAGTCTTACAGAGTCTCCCCAAAAGCCTTAATGTTGCTTTAGGCATTAGCACAGAGGTTTTTTACAAGAACCTTAAACTTGCTATGGAAGTGAACATTGCAAAGATTTTGCAAGAACCTTATTTTGGCTGCAAAGGTTTGATGACAAGGACCTTAATCTTACCTAAGTCATTTGCTATCAAAGCTCGCCTCAATCCCATCCATTGATACCACCATCACCATCACTACTTCCTCTGTCTTCCACCAACACTGCCAACCCTTCAATGTGACAGAAGGACATGAATTCAAGGACAAACCCAGGGGCTCGCATAAGAAGAACCCAAGATCAATGGCTTGAGATCTAGATCCAGGATCTCACAGTCAGAAGAACCCAATAGATGTTTATGGTTACTAGTCGAGTTAGGATAGGTTAATTATTTCGTGGTTTAAATCATTTTCCTGTTTTGAAGAGTGATCAAATGTAGGGTCCAGAGTAGTTTTGGTTAAGGAGGTCTTTACCTAAGGGCTATCTTTTATTGTACAAGGTAGGTTATTGGAAAAAACTTTTGGGGGATTTTTCTTTGGAAAGCTTTGCTTCATGCAAAGGGTCGTAGACATCATGGGGTTAGCCTAGCGGCTTTGCAAGATCCTTAATTTTCCTATGAGACTCGAGCCTTGTAAATTTTTTTGCACATATCACTGCAGCAGTCTGGTTAAGGGTGTTCATGAGCGAGGTTGGGCACGGTCAAACCTTGTCCAAGCCCTACCCATTTAGTTTGGTTCAGATCCAGCCCAAAGTGATGCAGGTTGCATTCAGCCCATGGGCCCAAAGTTCATGGACCAGCTGAAGGCACATTGGGCACAACAATTTATCACAGGAGGACCTGGCCCAATTAGCACAACCAACTAGATCATGAAAGATTTCTTTACTTCGTCTTTTTAACTTTATTTATTGTTATGTTCAAAATTCTTGATTGATAAGAATCTTATCATGCAATGTGTAAGGTATCTAGAGTAATTAATTTGTTGCTATATTAAGATTCCTTGATTGACAAATATCTTATAGATATGGGTATATAAAGAGTCCAATAATAAGTAATTTAGGATTTGATAGATAAGGAGTGGAAATATTAGTCAAACTATATATAATCTATATCATTTAAGGGCTATAATAATATAAGTGAATTTATCCTCTCCCTTCAAGCATTCAATGAAATAACATTGTCCTCTCTCTAGTTTGGTGTAAAATGTTTGTTAATGTGAGACCAAGATGTGTTAATGTGCTTATGCTTTACGCTTTGGCTTGGAGAGTAATCAATGCTCATCTCCTCCCTGGTTTTGTGATCCAAGTCTAGCCAATTCACGAAATATTTGTGTATCTATGCGTGTGCGTGCATATACATATACATGTATATACACATAGATATATATAGAGAGAGAGAGATGCTCTCCTAAGAACGTCTCTCTTGAGAGACATTTTTTAAGTTTCCCTTTCTTAGGCGTTGGGATCCCCTTCCCTCACCCACCCCTACCCAAAAATCTCCATGTCTCACATGCAATAACATGTTTCAACTTTGCATCTAATTGTAATTTCATGAAAGCCTCACTAATCCTTTTCTAAAACTACACTACTTGACAACAAAAGGGAATGTAAACATCAATGAAGATCTCTGCACATATTTACCCTCAACATCTCTGCACACATTAAATTGCAATTAAGACGAAACCTTTAGTAACCAAGTTCACGTGCTTTACATCTTGGACAGAAAAACACAAAAGGGTACATTAACATCATCTGTGCTAAGTACAAGTAAGACCATCCATAATGCCTCTCCCTATAAAAGCTGATCCAAAGTACATGCCTCCAACAATATGGATTCTTCACCACATACCTATTCATATTTTTATGTATAAGTACTAGAAGGCAAGAAATAACAAAATTCTCCCAATCCATCCAAAACTAAAGCTTCCTCTCTTCTAGTTTTTTACTGTACACACATTACCTATACACTTATATTTCATACTGCTTCTATTTAGTCACCAGATCTAGAACTCCACACAAAAGTACCTATGTAGTAAAGATAGGAAAGAGCCCCCATATGAAGTATTGAAGCATTTACAAGGATCCAAAAGCCACCAATAAAGATACAAAAGGCTTAAATGTAGTAGTGAGCAAAATACATCCTAAGATTATGGAGATAAGAGACCTTATTACTTTAAATATGCATGAGTGATAAAGTAGAACTCAGAACCCAATACTAGATATGAGGAAGAAAGGGGGATAAGGAACCAATGTAATGAATCCAAATCAAAACTTTCACATCCTAATATTGTTTTCTATTGGTATTATTGATTACAATGTGGCATTTGCATCCAGAATCTTCCTTTCCAAATAAAATGCTTTTCTATCTAAATTCACCATTCCATAAGGAAAGGAAAAAAAAAAAAAAAAGAACTTCTGGAGGTTCACTTTCAAATTCACTGCCTGTTACATTTTCTAACAATGACAATCATGAGAGTTGATTTGATATGAGCATAATCTGTTCAACCAACTTAATGCTATCTGCAATTACACAACTCCATGAAAAGGAAATTGAAAGACTATCCAAGAGCCTTATGGAACTCTGAACACTGCACTCAATGGATTTGGTCTCTCCAAGTCATATTATCAGATTACTACATTTTGCCAGAGACGATCATGATTCCTAAACCAAAACTTATCTAAGTAATACAGAAACAAGAGAAGTCTCCCTTACCTTACTCAGAATCATCATCATCATCTTCTTCCTCCTCCTCCACCTCCTCAACGTCCACATCGTCGTCGTCTTCATCGTCATCGTCATTATACTGGTCCTGATGCAGATCAAGATAAGTGCCAGGATGAGCGGCCCGCCGCCTCGTCCTGGAGGAGACAATGTTGTTGAGATCGACTTCGGCGAGCGGATCGTCGGAGAAATCACTGTCATCATCGCCATCAAGATCGACATTCTCGTCTTCATCGCTGCTGCTGGTGTCTGGTTCCATGATCTTGGATTTGCCTTTTCCCTTGTAATCTTCTTCTTCTTCTTCTTCATTGATCTTGAGAATCCCCTTTCCCTTGTCGATCGCAGATTTTCCATTGGAAACCTTGATCTCTTCTTCTTCTCCTTCTTCTTCTTCTTCGTGATCGGATGCGAATTTGGTCTTTTTGGGTTCAGGATCGGGAGATTGGAGAGAAGGCTTTCGTTTGGAGGGGAGAGATTGGTTTTCAAGGGTTTCTTCTTCGTTGGTTTTCGACATGGGATTTGGGGGATTTTTTGGTTCTCTTTCGCAGCGATTTCGAAGAAGTCGAAGGGTTCTCTTCTCGTCTAGGGTTTTTGGAGAAGAGGAGCTGCTGCAGAGAGTGAGTGATTTTTTTGTAAAAGAACCCTAATGTTTAGATTGATTTGTAGGGGTGACCCTTTTCTTTTTCGCACATAGCCCCCTGTATGTTGGCAATATTGTCAAGGAGGAACTTAGGGCTAGGCCCGTTTAAGTTATTCCTGAAGTCTGGCCCAAGGTCGACCCATTTTAGGAAGTTTTGATAAGACTGTCCATAGGGCCGCAAACGGGTTTGTTTCGGACTGGAATTTGAAATCGTTTGGCAAAGGCGGTTCGATTTTGACTCGTAACTTATTCACATGGTTTCAAATCCAGCTCCAAAATAAAAAATAAAAATAGGTCAAGGTCCGGTTCCTGGTCTGAGTCCGAAACTGCCTCCAACTTTTCTTTTTATATTTTATATTTTATTTCTTCTTAAAATAGGGCTATCATTCAACAACAAAAACAAAAAAAATAAAAAGAAAAAGAAATCATTTAACCAAATAACAGTTAGGGTTGAAAACAAATATCCGATTACCCGGAAGTTTTGACCCGTAAAAAAATGGGTCTGAAACTTATTTTAGGTTTCGATTCTTAAATGTGTCCAGGTCTGGAACCTAATTTAGATTCTGATTGATAAACGGGTTCGATTCCGTGTCCATAAAGGTTCCGACCCGTGGACCTGATATATCAGTATTTGATATTGTAATTTGTACTTTAAAACCAACTATTTGTAGTCATTCTTATGTATAATAGGGATGCACATGGGCGGTTCGAATCGGTTTAACACTAAAACCAACAACTAAACCGAACCTGTTGGTTTTTTAATTGACCGATCCGATCTGACCGATGGAGAGGGCTTAAACCGAACTTAGGTTTGGTCGGTTAAACTGTTGTTTTTTATTTTATTTTTCTGAAAATCAAACATTGAAAATCTCAAAATGATGATACATCTTTTGCATTTATTCCAATGTTTAGTGCAAACATAAAAATCCAACATTCAAGACTAGACTAAACGCATATTAAAAAATAATTTTGTTCCAAAAAGAGAGTTTGGACTAAATGCAAGCGCACAAAAAAAAATAATAATAACCAACTTGCAATGAAACATTCATTCCGCATGATACCATTTGGAATTACAATAGAATAATAGTTCATATTAATAAAAGTCACACACAAACGGAATCTGTATCAGAACCTACCGTATTTTTCAGAAATAAAGGTTTCTTAACACAATGGTTAGGTGAGACCAAAACCAACCATCAAAAGGCTATGCTCTACTGGCTTTTCAAGCATTTTCAAGAGTGCAACCTTCTGATAAAAACTTCATTGAAACGAGGTAGGAATTATGATGAAAGGAAAACACCCTGTACAGTAATCCCTCCATCTGCAATGAAGTATCAAAAGGCATTTTAGAGATTAGAGGAGATGCATTGAGGCAATGCTTGACGGTTAAGTTCATGTGAGAATGGAGTTGTGGAATGTAACTTTGAAAGTAGTAAAAAACGAAACCCTAAGACTAAACTAGTAAAAAAGCAACACTTAAGTTACTACATACGGTCGGTTCGGTTTAAGCGGTTAACTGTGGGCTCAAACCGATAACCGACCAATATAAATGGTTTTTAAGATTTTCAAACCGTTAATCAAACTGATCTACTATAAACTGATCCGAACCGCCCGGTTCGGTTTTGCGGTGATACATGATTTTTTGTACAACCCTAATGTATAATATTGGATGTTGAAGACTTGATGTATTATTATAAATTGAATGATATGCTTATTTTAAGAAAAAATGAAGAATAAAGAGAAAATAGAATCAATTATGGAACTAGATTCGAGTCCTCTAAATGGATTCGGTTCTGGAACTGGATCCGGGTCTTCTTATTGAAACCGGGTTCGGAACTAATAAAACAGGTTCTGATTCCAAACTAGATCCGGAACCAGAACCGTTATTTTAAACAGTGGTGCTATGCACCCCGGGTTCCAGACCCCGGACGGACCCCGGGGTGCATGGGATCCATTGGATCCCTGAGGAGTCTGGGATCCAACGGATCCCATGCACCCCGGGTTCCGTCCGGGGTTTGGAATCCGGGGTGCGTAGACTTTTTGTATTTTAAAACAAGTCTAGGTCCACTATGGTTTCGATCCGAAACCATCCTGTTTGCAACCCTAATAAGAATATATCAAGTCAACCTTCCACAACTAATAAGTCTCAACATCTTTAGAACCAATATATAGGTTGTTATATGAAGCTTTTGACATTGGCCTACACGCGATTAATAATCATTTCTTAAAAACGCACATCTAGAGGTCGGCTATCAGGTCCACAGCTCGAAATTAGTATCGATCCAGATCCGTACCTCTTTACCGATAAAATTCTAAATTAGGTTTTGGTTGAACCCATTTGTATATTAAACAAGTTCCAAACCCAATCATTTATCAGTCGGAAATTCCAGTTAGTCAGAATTTGTTATCGGTATGAGTTTGTATCCTTAGTTGGAAACATCTTAAGAATCTATAAATATTTCAAATGAGCAGATCGCAAAGCTCTCTAATCTAAGTATAGGTCTAGTGAGCCCCATAAGCTTGAACTCCCTAAAAAGTTACAAAGATTGATGATGTACATAAACATAAGATCCTGACCGTTGATTAGGCGTCAATGTGTTGAGTCTTGTGTATGTGAAAATGGTCTCAAGTCTCAACCCAGCAAATGTAGCTTTGGGCCTGGGCCTCCTTGCTAACCACATGGTCCACTCCTAGTCTTGAATTTTATTGTCAGCTAATAAAATATGTGGCAGATCTGTTATTGCCAACAACCCTAAGTTGAGCCTTGAGGAGTACTTATCTACATTGCATCTGAATCAGACATTGAGTCCCAGTTTCAGCCCAGAACTTCAGATCCATTGAGTAATGGCTTGGGTTTTGGATTATGGCTCTTACAATTGGTTTAGAAGTAGCTATGGGCTGGGTAAACTGAACCTTGAAATTCAGGCCTACAAAAGAAAACTCTGACATTTATAAAACATTAACATGGCTGGGTCAAGCCCAATATTAGACAGGTCCAACCTATGAGACAGAAGATCAACACAATCAATTAACTGCTCTACACAATAGCAAGACCCGTTTATGAATTGGAACCTAAAACAGGTTTCAAATCCAGTTTCTTTTTCTTTTTTACAAGTAGGAACCTCTGGAGAATTGGAAAATCGGATGCCCATTTGCATCTCTAGTCCCCACCCCCAGACGATAACAACAAGAAGGAAAAAAAAAAGGAACATATGTGTTAATATTCTTATCTTTATTCTATGTGAAGTCACAGATAAAGTATTGTTAAGGAGGTTATGGGTCTGTACTTCTAAAGTCTAGCCATGCTTGATATGGGGTGGCCATATCAGACCGGACTAGGCCGGCCATGAACACCCATAGATTGCTGGGGTGGAAAAAGAAAACATAAACAATCCATAAATTATCATGCCATCTTAATGAGTTAATTAATAGACTGGGCATGGGCTTAAAAATCTAATTGAACTTGGTCCAGACCTGAGCAATACATAACAAATGGGCTTGGCCTCATATGAATCGGAATCATTTATAGAAAAAGAAAAAAGAGAGGGAAAAAGTGAGATTGAATAGGAGTGATTGCATTCATGCCTTCTTCCTTCTCATCACCACTCAATAATGGATTGTAATTGGGCGTCTTATCCTTTGAGTTCAAATTAATGGTTGAACCATTGGAGTAAAGGTGTGATTAGTCTTAAAAACTAGAGAGGAATAAAATTTTGGACCAAGATCCATCACCAAAATGACCCACGTTAATGACCCACCATAAGAACGTGGAATTCATCATTTTATGCAAAAATATGTTTTTTTTTTTTGGTAACCCAATTAAGGGAGCTGGGACCCAAGAAAGAGCATGCACAAGTGAGAAAGAAGCCTGTACAAGCCGGAAGAAGGCCCACACAAGTGGGAAAATGTGGCGTACCCAGGCAGCTAGGTAGGAATGTAAATGGATACCCGATTCTACGATTACCCGAAGGTTCTGACCCGTTAAAAACCGGGTCTGGGTCCTTATTTAGGTCTTGATAAGTAAATGGGTCCGGGTCCAGTTCCACCTTGGTTCAGACCCGTGGACCCGAGACCCGATATATTACCTCAATTTTTGAAAATCTCTCTTAAAAACCATGTTTTTTTTAATATCATTCCCTACCTAAACCCAGACTCGGATCCAGACCTGTCCCATATATGGTTCCAGTTCCGGAGCCAAGAAATCGGTTCCGAAACGGTTTTGAGTCCTGATCCAGTTCCACGTTCTCCTTATTGGTTCCGGTGACCCAAAACCGCAACCGACCCGTTTACAATCCTACTGTTAGGTGAGAATTGGGAAGAAGGCCCACACAAGTGGAAAAATGTGGCGTACCCAGAACAGTCAGGTGAGAATTGCTGCTACTTACCAGTGAGGTAAGTGGCAATTCTCTTATGCGCAAATATGTTATATGTTCATTTGTTGCGCCCAATATCTCGGCCAGGACCCAGATGGAAGGTAAGGCTCGGGACCAGCTATTTTTCTAAAATACCATTTTGCCTAACAATGTAATTCCAAGTTGAGGTGTCTTTTACTCATTTAAGCATGACCAACACCTCAGCCCAGCCATTTTGAATGTCAAACCCAAAAAATTAGGTCCAGGCACAGTTCATTGGCAAAACGCCCATTATGGTGCTTAGGGTGAGTCGGGCCAGGCACAGGCTTGGTTAGCCCTTGTTAGCCCCACCTTTTTATAAACTCATGCAGTACAAGTATTCTTCTCAAGGTAGAAACGTCCTGAATCCACTCCCATCTAAGTCCTTACCTCATATCATATGGAATGTCAAGATTATTAAAGGGATTGTATTGATCAAAGGTGAAACCCATGGAGCCGAATTGCAGATGCAATCCGCTCGTAGAACATTTTCCCCATTTCAGGCAGTCAAGACTATGAGAACAGGTAAGTTCAAAGCATGGACCAGGAACCCACCTTGACTCACACCTATACTGGCCTGTACTCGACCCAACTTGTGATGAGTTTATTGTGCCAAACTAGCCTAATGTTTATAAAAGGATTGATTGAAATTTTGTAATTTCAATCCAAGACTGAGGCACAAGTAGTTGGACTTCTCTAGTAGCAGAAATTTAAAACCATCCCATCCAACCACAACCATCAGAAAACCCCAATGTGTGTCTGTAGTAAGAGCTCTCTTTATGTTACAGAAACTCAGTCCCTTTCATTTTTCAACCCAGGAAATTGCTTAGGAAACTACCCAAGCTTCCTGTATCCAGGACCACAGGGTCCACAAGGGCAGAGTGATACACAATAGAAAATGAAATGGTTCCAAATTTCAAACATCCCTCACCCAATTCAATGTAACTTTGGCCAACAAGAAAAGGTCCACATTAAGAATGTGGAATTCACCCCACATGCACCAATAATATATATGTTAATAACTTTATTTGTTCCACCTAATAACGGGCCAGGGCCCATCTGTAACGTATGATTTCGGCCGAGCCCTTTTCTAAAATGCCATTAGCCTTAACACATGTAATGCCAGGTTAAGGTGTTTTGTAGGCCATTTAAGCATGATCAATCAACACTTAGACCGGCCACTTTGAACACCGAAGCAAAAGTTTAGGCCGGGCCGATTTCATGGGCTAAACAAGCATTATGAAGCATAGGGTGGGTTGGGCCAGCCACTGTCCGGGTTCACCTATGGAAAGCCTCATGTTTTAGGTGCAAGTTTTCTTCCCAAGGTTGAAATGGGCCTGGGTCCAGTCGATATCTGCCAGATTGTAGTGGGCTTGGGTATAAAATGTGCCTGCGGATGGGCTTCTAGACAAGTCGTGTTCAGTAGAGAGTCCAAGTTCTGGCATTTTCATGGGAATGGTATGAACAAGCGGGACGTTTTTATGTGGAAAAGGTTTTTTATTATTTGGCGTGAATGCTTTTTCAGAAAAAAAAATAGTAAAAAAGATTACAAATTTTCACAAATTCTCAAAAAAGTATCTCAGATGAAAGGGTAGGAAAATTACTTGGAAGAGACAAAAACGTTCCCCAATATACATGTGAGACTATTTGTGCTAGGGAATTACTCTAATCACTCCTAACAATAAACAAATGTGTAAATTAGTTATTAATGGGACTGCGTGGGGTGGAGCGGCCAAAACCAGATCTTGCCTTTAACCTAACTCGGGTCAAAATTTATAAACCCTCACCTACTCGAGAATTGACAAAAACACTACCAAACCATCCCTCATCCGGATTAGGGACATGTGGCGTGTAAGTTTGAAATCGAATCAGTGATATAAAGAAATATATATATATATACATACCAAACTCACCTTTAAATAGAGCAGGTCATCTGTTTAACCCAACCCCATTTAGGGTCTCAACTCCATAATCTCTAGCTCTCTAAGTTTAATGGTTGTAGAAGATAGAAATTTTAGAATTTCAATCCAGCATTGATACAGGCATGCAGACATTCCTTGACTTTCAAAAAATCAATACACATGCCAAAATTTAAAACCATGCCGTGCAACCACAACCACCAGAAAACCCCAATATGTCTCTGCGTCTCTGGTACTATATCTCCTCATGTAACAGAAACTCCATCCCTTCCTATTCAAGTCAGGGAATTGCTTAGGAAACTTCCCAAGTCTTCCTGTATATTCAGGACCACAAGGGCAGTGGTACAAAATAGACAATAAAATTATTCCAATTCGCAGACACCCCAGACCCAATTCAATGCCAACATTGGCCAGCAAGAAAAGGTCATATTGACAGTTCAAACATGTGACTCTCAGACAAAATAAATAAATAGATAGCTAAGGATGCTCTATTCAAACTCCCAACAGAAACAAACACAAGGAAGAATTCTTGACCCACCAAACAAGACCACCTTCCTAACATTTCATGGAGCATTGATTCAAGGCTGGAAGTAAGACCCAACAGCCATCATCTGTCAAACTGACCACCAAACAGGACCACCTCTCCTGATAATTAATTCATAGCTCATGGTTAGACTTCAGAATGCAAATGTTTATTTTTCTCTTTTGTAGTGTATTTATTATTCCAAGTCCATCTTCCAAACACTTCATAGCTCATGTTTATACTTTGAAATTATTGGGTTCACTTTTCTCGGAGTGGGTTAGTGTGTCTGTTTTTCCAAGTATTAGCCATGTGATTTTGGTTTGTGCTCAGTCAAAATTCAAGAGTAGACCCTGTCTCCTTTCTCCCATCAGTGTTAAATTACCTTTATGGCAATTTCTCATCGTAGGGAAAATCAAGTGAGATTTTCCGACAAATTCATTTTCCCCCTCAAGATGGAATTTGAGAATTTTTCATATGAAATAACGTGGTCGAGAACATAAAATTTCAATATAAGAAAAAGATTTGTATAACTGTTTATCCATAACCGCAGAATAGAGTGCTTAAATTCTCATCATTCATGAACAGTATTTGTTTTATTTGAATAAATATAATTCCACTATTATGTTTGGATTTGATAAAATAGCATGAAAAACAAGTATTTGGGCTCTTGTATAAGGTCAAATTTGTGTAATGTTGGAACTCTGCATTTTGTGTCTTCCAATTTTGTGATTCAGCATAAAAGCGATTTCAAACCAATGAAAAATGGTTTTCCTTTTTTACTTTCTATATAATGGAGGGTGTCTCAACCCTTTGATCCGGACTAATCCCTGCGGGGATAGGGGAAGCCAGGTAAATCTCATATGGCCCCAATGTGATAGCGTAGTTTCGAACCCTCAACCTCCGGGAGCAAACTGTGGTTTTAGGCCAACTTAGGGCCTGTTTCTTTACCATGATTTTAAAAACCCATGTTTGGAGGAATTTTAAATTCTCAAAAAATTGTCCCCTTCTGTGAAATTCCAAATCCCTTGTCTTGGTAGGGCATTTGAAATTCCAACCAAATGTCACAGAGAACGGAATTTCATGAATTTCAAAAGCTCATTTAATTTGAGATATTTTTGGTAGCTGGAACTTGAAATTCCGGTGAAAGAAATAGAAAAGTTCAAATGTCCGCGAACAAGATGTCAAATAATGTCCAAAAAATCCGACCATAACAAACTCTTGTCAGGAATCCTAATAAATAAATAAGCCCTTTAGAAAGGTTTTATGTGGTTGAGCCTGCAATAGAAATGCGATACGTGAGCCCCATCACTGAACATGTTTAATATTAGACCCCACTTTTGGAAAAGCATCTTCACCCTTTACAAAGGCACTACACAGACCTGCTCTTCCCAATGCCCTAATGACCAACTGCCATCACCCCCAATGTGATATGCATGTGAAGCCATGAAGTTGTTTTTTTTTTTTTTTTTTTTGTAGAAATGTGAAGCCATGGAGTTAAAGGGGAAGATAAGATATTACATTTCCCTGCCATGGATGTTTTAAATGGCTACTGCATACATCTTGAAGCACGTGAATGCACCGCATACATTCACCTTAAACTACTCTACCAAATGAATCTTCCTTGGCCACATACTTCATGCACATAGTCAATATATGAATCTGTCCTTAGATTTCATGCATGCAGCATGCATCCATTGTACTTTGACTTATGAATCCGCTCAAGATGTTTCCATGTGACATCTTGATTGGGCTGTCAATGGGTTAGCTTTGAAAGGGAGTGGTCCGGGCCAGTAAGGATGCCGGGTTCGGACGGACAGATTACGAGCTTGACATGGACCTCCAATATGGATTTGACCTAGTCCTGCAAGGCATTGGGAGGCATTGGGAGTTCTCATCATCTCAACCTCTTTTATATTTGCAAATCCCCATAGAAAAATGGATGATTTAAGAATTCTAATTAGGGGACGACTTTTAAAAATTTACAAAATCGCTAGACATGAATTCCCATAATGCTAAAGAAACAAGCCATAAGAGTATAGCATAAGCTTGAGTGTGGTGCATTATTTTGGGTTGTTTGAACTCAGTGCTAGAAGATTTGAGCTCAAACAAATTTAAGTTGAAACAATCTCACGTAATAAAAGAGCAATTTGTGAATTAAGCACATGCAAATACGAATCAGCCACATGAGTCTCACCTATAGATGAGCGACACAATAAAAATTCGACCCCAGCAAATATTTCATAATTCCTACTTTGATCATAAGGCTGTCAAAGTCTAAGAGAGCTGATATATATTTGTTTGTTTTTCCTAACCTCTACCTTCTTTTATGTGGTGGATCAATTGACCATATATTAACATGATAAATGTGCTCCATTCGCCCTATTGAAATTAGAAAAATCTTAAGACAAACCCTAACCGATTAGTATTTCTCAATAATAGAAGATTAAATGTTGATATTGTAATCTTCCATAATTGTTTATCCTGATTTCAACACTTCTTATTGCTGTTTACCAAAAGGAAGGAAAAAACAACACAACTTCTTAATGCCAAGTTTACTACACCTCCAAAGTGGCCTTTCCATCTATCAACGACAATGGTTTGCCGAGTTGGTTGGCAACCCAACATGTCACCTGCTTGCTAAGGATCGTTCCTGGATAATCCACAGTTTGTATGCTCTTCCTACTTGTGTGGGCTGTCGTTCACACTTTGTGTGCTTTTCTTTCCACTTGTGTGGGGCTCTCTTAAATCTTTAGCACTCAGGCACTGAATTAAAATAAAAGAAAATAAAATAAAATAAATATTCGTTTGGGTCCATGAATCTTTGGTGAGCTTGAAAGAACTTGTGGTCTACCATTAACCCATACCAATTCTAACAGTTCAGATTATGATAATTCGGATTGTTGGGTTTTTATTCTCCAAATTTAGGTTTATTTGTTCATGTGTTTTCGCCATATGGATAAATTCTGGTGACATTATAATCGGTTAAAAGATCAGATGAAAGCATCTAATTAAGAAATCTTAAGACTTCTAGGAGCATAGGTCATTGCTCAATGATCGAGTCATGTGCAAAATTAAATTAAATTAAATATTCCTATTATGATAATTGGACTACATATTATAATAGTAGTAGTTAAATGCCTTCGCTAAATGACACCCATGTTTTGTATTGTTCTCACTTTTTTTTTTCTTTTTGTTCAGCGTATTCTTAATAATTGGGAGCATAAGTTTAAGAGCTTTCTGTATATACCCACCTAAGGTTTGTAGGATTTGTAAATAGGCCCATGAGGTTTTAGTATTTACAAATATGCTCCTATATTTTCATTTTAGTACCTCTGTGTCCCCAAAATCAATAATCTTCAAACCACCCTAGGTTTTTATAGCAAAATAACATTTTTGTCCATCTCTTTTATCCTTGTATGTAAAATTTCAAAGGTTTGGACTCAAATTTTTTTTATAAAGCATGTATCATTATCAATTGCACTTAGTAGGATAGAATAACCCTATATAAATTCACTTTTTTTTTATTATCAATAGAGGGCCTATTTCATTAAATCCAAATTAATCATTACGACAATCAACACATGTACTTATATCAGATTATGATTTATCCAATCCATACATGACCCACTGTTGGATTGATGAAAGTTTCAAAATATATGATTATACTTCATGTGAAGATGGTGTAAAAGAAATATTGGAGGAATGAGCATACTTAAAATATATATATTAATTTTTAGAATTTGCAGGGTGATGTTTGGTTCTATGTAAAAGAAATGTTTGGGGAAGGGGCAAATGTCAAAAAATATATATAATAATTTATAGAATCTGGGCAGGGGAATGTGGTAAATTTAAACTTTTCTTAGATATGGGTGGGGGGCTTTAGTCCCTAAGCCCTTGTACCTGGGTCCACCCTTCATCATGTGCATGAGAAAGTCATTGAGAGAGAAACCATTGAGACTTGAGATAAAATAATGATATTTTTGTAAATAATAATATAATCATTTCTGTTTAATGGATGTAAATGCAAAGCTGTCATAAATATAAAAATCCATGGTGGCTACCCATTCTTTTTAGAAATATTGATTTTGAGGACATCAAATGTATTAAAAAGAAAAAGCAGGGGCCTATTTACAAATACTAAAATCTCAGGAGCCTATATACAAATCCTACAAACTTGATGGGGGTGTATACAAAAAGCTCTACATTCAATTGTATGTTAATTATTAGATTAAGGAAATCATGTGGGGAAGTTGTTTCTTGTAAGTAACAACTCAAAGGTCATGGCCATTGTCGTTAAGATAAAGAATTCCTTTTATAGTATTTAGCTATTCACACATGGAAAGACCCCAGTTGCGCACCACGTATTAAAATATGTAGTGGGGCCCATCTGATAATCCATCCAAATATATTATGGACTACACCTTGTTGGTTACCGAGCCCATGTTTGATACACATTCGGATAAAATGAGCCATTTGACCCGCTATGTAATTCGTTTTGGACGATAAAAACTTGTTGGCCCTTTAACGAAGTGGTTGAGATAATGATTCGAGCCTGATGGGACCACGCACACGGCATTGACGAAGAGCAACAATCCATTTTTCCATTCTATTAATATTAAAATATTATACATTAAAGCTGATGTCTAATATTTAAGACCCCTATTCATATAAAAATCCCAAAATAGTAAGACACTGCACCAAATAAAGAAGAGGAAGTACAGTATTTCCCCTGTGAACCAAGAAATCGGTTTCGGGTTCATTTCCACCTTCTTATTAACGGGTCCATATCCATTACGATCCAGGACTAGAACCAACCGTTTACATCCCTAATCACCAGATGAAATGGGTCCCACAGATGAAAACTATCAATAACTTTGATCCTCAACCGTTAATTAAGTGGGCCGGAGATCTTGAAAGTGTGGACACGTTTCGTTTGGCACTAATCACCAGAAACATCAAAGCAGGACCATCGATTTAAAAAAATGTGTCTGCCATTACTGCCGACACGACTCAGTACGGAAATGGTTGCTGAGCTCCAATTAGGGAAAGACACGAGACTACAGATTCCGTGCGCCGCGCGCTATTTAAAAATCAAAACCGCAGCGCAGAATGAGCGCAGGCGATAAAGCAGCAGTTAATGGGCATTCATTCGGCCCCAAGGACGAAAGAGGCAGGCACTCCATGTACCACCCGAATTTGAATGACTCTACACCTGTACAATCATTAATGCTGTATTGGAAAGTTTTTGGGTCCATCATCTGTAACTGTACCGTATGGTAATAGAAGCATATGTTTAAGAGGATTGTAAGTAATTTTTGCAGGAAATTTGCATGTGTGATGTGCGGAAAGTATTTGAAAATTTTCAATTTTTTTTTTAAATTTTGGGTTGCCACAATGAGGAATATAAATCTTAAATAATTAAAAATATGTTTATTTTCTTTTGGGTACTCAACTAAATGGGTTGGAAACGGATAAAAACTCATTTGTTAGTGATAATATCTGTTTAAATGGTTAGGAATTTTATCACTAAAAATATAACAAATTCTCTCACAGGATGCCAAAAGAGGGATGAAAATGTTAATAACATTGATAATGGGTAAGTAATACTATAGAAAGTAAAAATGTGATTGCATGAATTTTTAATGATTTTCCTTTATATTTGAATTAACATGGATATCACTTTATTTAAAACAAAATGTCATTTGGGAATCATGTGAAATTAGAAATAAAAGTTTTCCATTTTAGATGAATATAGTTGTAATATTGTATTATTTTCAATATATTTCTTAAGAAAATATATCCAGTATAGTTTATATTGGAATAATGAGGGAATTTTCTCTTACAGAAATGCCGCCACCCCATTCTATTGTTTTAAAAAAATTATGACATTGTCGGATGATTCTAAAATCCCATGAATTAAATGCGCCATCAATTTTTTTTTCTTGTTGCTACCAGAGGGTTCCCAACCCTTTTAGCTGGAATAATCCCTCCGAACTTAGCGGGATGCCTGGTAAACTTTTCTATAATCCCGGTGTGATTGTGCAATTTCGAACATATAATATTTAAGTGCAAACCGTGATTCTATGCCGACTCAGCTACCTCTGGATTAAATGTCATTAGTTAAATGATAAAGACGGAGAAAATTTAGCTAAGGTTTCGGGCACAAAGGATATTGTTAAACTCAAATAATTTCTTTATTGGTAAATTCACACGATGGTGTTTAAGTTCAACCCCATTAGGATTGCAAATTAATTACAACTTTGCAGCCAACCTGGCTTGAGTCTCATTGTGTAATTGAAATTTGATTTGCTTCTTAAATTAGGTGATTATATGGACAAATGCATGTTTTGTGGACAGTCAAACAGTATCTTAATTAATTTGTCTACCCGAAACACAAACGTAAACTTGACCCAAATTTCATATTGGTTGACCATGAAGAACAATTTCAAACCAAACCCAATTTCCTTGCAAGTTTCAAAATTTCCCCTAGTCCAAGCCTAAATCCAGAAACACCCACACTAGCAAAAACCTTGAAAAAAGAAAAAAAAACACATGATTTCATTTAGGCCACCCACTATTTCAAACATTTGGACTCAATTTGTTTTCACAGAACAGTGGCCCACTGTTCACACTCTCACAATCATCCAATGGAATAATAAGCTGTGGGACCCAGAAATTCCTTTCGCAAAAACTCAACCCTCTGGATAAAGTGTGGGCCCACCATTTATTTCTCGCCTTCTACATTTTCCACATGTGTAAGTGGATTGACACTTGACAGATCATGCCCGGCAAACGTACGGTCTGGATTTAGTGGGTGAAGGTGGGCCATGCGCCGGCGAGCTGGTCGTCATCGAGGAGATTCTACGCCATTGTCGTCTAGACGGACACAGACGGTTTCTGAGACGGAAGAAGATGGAAAGAAAGCGACGTGTCACTACTACTTATTATAGAGTCTACATAGCCTTGTGAGTCTTAGGAGGCTGTTGGGAGAAATAGAGCATGTGCTGTGTGGGAGAAAAAAGTGAGAGAGAGAGAAGGTTGAGTGTAGGTTGCGTAACAGAGAAAGTCACGTGAGTCTTGAGACTTGGTATTGTTGTACTACTGCTTTTATGCGTTTGGTCATGTGTTTGGCGCACGTTTTTGTGCATTGGGGAGGAAAGGACAGCTGGATTACACCGACTGAGTCTTAAGAAACGTCATTTCTTCGTAATAGGGTTTTTTTTTTTCCTTTTATCTTATCTTGTTGAGCTAGTAGTTATCCTTGGAGAGCCTCATTTAATTCTTGTTTATCTGAAATGGAAGGTGTGGGATTTTATGGGTCTAATCTGATTGACCCATTGATAGATGGAAAGTGGGTATTTATTTAGGTCAAACGTTGTAAAATAGGAATGAATTGAATTTGGGAGTTTTGAGGATCTTTTAGTTTTTCCTGTTTAAATTCATTATTTTTAGTGTCCTCAACTATGCACCATGTGATGAAAAAAATAAATAAAATGGATTTAGGAGATTTCTAGTGAATTGTGTGATCCCTTAAATTTCTCACAAGGGATTTGATCTTTCATGCTTGAGAAAAAAAAAAAAAAAAAACTACCTCTCTCTATTTTTATAAAAGATCTTTTCTTTATAAGAGTATGAAATTTCCTTTTGGTGGTATGGTAAAATAAGGAGTTATCTCTTTTGAAGTAGATGTTCTAATATAAGCTCTTTGGCATTCTTTAAGTTCAAAAAAAAAAAAAAAACTATTTTTATATGCAAAGTTGTCATCTACTAAAGATAATAAAGAAAATAATTGACTTTTCTTTTGAACCCTCCCCCATGTCCAAATGCACAAATGACTAATTTTTGATACATGGATCCCACAATCCATGGATTATCAAAATCAAGAAAGAATCTTCATAATGCCATGTATCTGCCCTCTTTTTTTTATTTTAAATTTAATATTAGAATTCCTTCCCATACAACCATTATAATATATCAAGTTAAGAGGCTTTGATTTGATTTTGATCGTTGGTTATAATTTTGACCAACGGTTACATAACTTCATTTTTTCATTAAACCACTCATGTTTCAATATCTTTTTTTGTCGGTTATAATTTTGAGCAACGGTTATGTAACTATTCATGCAACTATCCTTTCATTTTTTCCATTAAATCATTTATATTTCAGTTGTTCATAGTAACTATATAATTTTTTTGCTCTAATTTCCCTTTTTCAATTTTATTCAACTTATCCCATAAAAATAGATAATTTTTTTAAAGGAAGATGTTCTTATGAGAGATATCTCTCACTTTATATGAGGGATATGGGCGGGACCTATACATTTAAATTATTGATATTGGATCAAGATGTGAGGACCCCACCTAATCTCTCATTTAAGATAAGAGATATATCTGATAGAAGTATTTTCCTTTTTTAAATATATAATTATTTATATTAAAATACTGGGATATACTGTGATCACGGATTATAGGGCTATAGGGCTAGTCCCTCTTGATTTTGACTTTTAAATTTAAAACCCGACATTCGGCGCACATTAATGACCGTTAATTTTTAAAACTATAAGATAGAAGAGAAAAGGGGGACCCCATGCAGGCGGGCCCCACTGGGATTGTGCGTTATCAAGAAATTTAATAATATTAAATTTGTCCAGAGGAAGCATCGTGGAAGGCGTGCGGTTTTGTGACCGGGTTGGGTTCGCGTGTCGAGTCTCTTCCATTTCTCTCTCTCCCTCTCTCCCATTTCGTACTTTTTCTCTCTCTATACGTCTTTTTCTCGTGTTCGAAGCCTACACACCCCCCTCTCTTTTTAAATCTCTCCCCCCAATCTCTTGAAATCCGCACTTTCTCTTCCAATCCCAAACGGCAACCAAACAAGAAAAAACCAACGAGACAAACAACAAGAAGAAAAGAAGGAAAACGAGGAAAAGTAAAATTCAAAAATGTCGAGAGCTACCGTTGAACACGATTTCTTTGGAATCGGGCAGCAGAACATTGCGAAATCTCCTTCAATGAGCCATCTCGAACGAAGAAGATCCTTCAAAGGTACTTTTTATTCCTCCTGTTCTCCGAGTTTTCCGATTCTTGATTTCCGATCTCTTCCGTTTCTTTGCTGAGATTTCCGTTTATTTTTTCTGGCCAGGGCTGCAAAATGCGATCTCGAAGCTTGATCCGCAGGTGCTGAAGACGGTGATAGCTTCACGAGCGGCAAATGCTGGTTTTGAGGGTAAGACAGTGGATAATGGTATGTCGCCGAAACGGGAAGCGGTTTTCCAGCAGAACGGAACGGTTTTCGGAGTGAAGAATGTGTTTCCTTCTTCGGCTTTGCCATTTCCGTCTTCTCTGCCAGTTCTGAATCCCGTTCCCAGGTACGATACGTGCAGATCTGGAGAGAGAGAGATATAGGTAGAGATTTTTGAATTTTTGCTGATTTCTCTTCATTTTCTTTGAACTCTCAGGACTGTTTCAGAAAATCCGTCAGAAACTGCTCCGTTGACGATCTTTTACAACGGAACGGTGACCGTTTTCGACGTTTCGCGCGATAAGGTACGTTTCTTCCGAGAATATCGGTTGCCTGTTACGATATTTTTAAAAAATCTAGTCTAATGATTTTTCGGTTTTGTATTTTGTTGTAGGCGGAGAAAATCATGAAACTGGTGGAAAATGGAAATATCGGAACGGTGGAAGCTACAGATCCGAAACTCGGATGTAACGAGCGGCAGCTTCTGGAGAAACTTAACGGAGGTTCGTTTTCGGTGTTCCGTTACTTTCTCGCGTTTTGCATTCTCGGAAACTGCAAAGAAATAGACGGCGTTAGTTTTGAGAATCTGTCCTCGAACGGGAGGTATTGATGTTTTCGTGTCTCTTCGTTGTTTCCTCTACAGATCTGCCCATTGCAAGAAAGCATTCGCTGCAGAGGTTTCTGGAAAAGCGCAAGGAGAGGTACTTCCTTCTCCTAGGCGCACTTTAGCATAATCTCTTTACTGTTCTTTTTCAATCCTTTTCTACTGTGATTTGTTGGTGCGTTTGTGCAATTAGTGGATTCCGGAGGTACTTCCTTCTCCTAGGCGCACTTTAGCATAATCTCTTTACTGTTCTTTTTCAATCCTTTTCTACTGTGATTTGTTGGTGCGTTTGTGCAATTAGTGGATTCCGGAGAAAGTGGGGTTTTTTTTTTCGTGCAAAACACGTTGTTTTGGGGAAATGTAAATTGATTTACCTCGGTGCACAGGGTTTCAATTTTCTATGGGAGTATAGTAATCCTGGGTTTTGGAATCTTGTTACACAAACAAGTCCTGAAAGTTCCCTCATGGGGGACTAAATAACTGGGTTGCATCTTCTTAGAAGATGTGTTTTGCACTGTGAAAATATTAATCTAATGAGATTTGGGTTTCATTTGTTTTGCATTATGGGATTAACATGGGAAAATTGTTTAATTAGATGGTCATTTTCCGAGTTTGTAAGTGCGTATTAAGTGTTTCGCAGAGTAATTGAAGCTGCTTAACCCAATCTAAAAACTGTTAATAATATAGGAAACATTTTCATGTTGCGAAACTTTATCTTAATATCAAAATTTCCTCCTTAATGCCTGTTAATGAAGGTTAGTTTTGGAAAATCATTTGTTTTTAGCATAATAAATAAATTACCTATAAATGTGGTTACATGAAATTAAATTATAGGTAAGTTAAGTGCATCCCAACCTAGAATCTAATATCCTAGGGCCTATTTGATTACAATTATCTAGAAAATTCTTGTTGGGTTGAAAATCTCAAAATCTCTCAGAGTGATGTTTGATTTTGTGCCATTAGAACTCTTAAATTGCTAACATATAAAAATGTCCATTTCAAATGTTAGAGTGTAAAGCATTTTATTCTCTTTCTCAGTTATTCTAGAGAAGCAAATCCTAATATCCTAATATTCTTTCAAATTGTTGTTCTTAAATCAAGTCTTGCTCTGCACAGGAGCTGGGGCGGGCAGGCCCAAAGAAATGCCTTCGATAATATCTAAAAAATCGATCTTTTTATTTAATCTCTTCACTTGACCATATACTGTACCATACAAATGAAATTTTGGATCCATTGCCCTGGACATATACTCTGAAAAAATATCTGAAAGGCAAACTTGAGAAATTCAGTCGAGATTTAGGCATCCGTGGAGATTGAATGTTCTAAATTTATGTCTCATACCCATGATTTAGTACAAATCATAGCTAAAACCTAGACCATATTAACAGCTCCTTTTTCTTTAAATTTGATTTCTTTTCCCAATTTATTATATATTTACTTGCAATGCTTGTTAAAATTGAACATTTACTATTATTGATGTGGGTTTTATAAGCTGTTTTAGTAATATTATATAATTCTATTAGGTGCAGAGATGCATGAATCATAGAGACAAATGGCACATAGTTATACGAGTTTACAACTTTGCACATAGGGAGTCCAAGTAGGTGTTCTTGTCTCTCATTGTACTCCATCTTCTTAATAAAAAATTTTGCAAGTCATCTGTAGTTTCCTACCCCCCGGAAATATCAGAGGACAGTGGTTCATTACCTACCCAGAGCTGCCTAATCACCTTTCTAATTAACAGTTCTGACCCATTAATTCCATTGTGTTGTTTTGGGTCGATCACATGGGTCAAACTGATCTGTGCCTCGAAAACTAATTATAATTAAAGGCCGGGACCTTACATAGTTGATGTGCTGAACACCCTGAGATTCGGACTATGGAATCTAGGTTTGGTTTGGGTTACTGTAGCCTGGGTTTAGGTGGTATCTTTACATGAATATGACCGAGACTCTTTGATTCTGTAAAACGTTTAATTTTCTCAAAAGAACACGTGATTTCATTAAAGGAGTTTGCACAACCACTGGTTTTTTTAGGTTTGCTTTTACTTTGATATTAGTTTAATGCTAGAAGCAATTGGAATGTGCACTCTAGTCTCTAAAATGGTGCTGGTAGGCCGGACCGAGTCTCTTTTTTAATACTAACATCAGCTGTCTACTTTTCTTGACTTTGTATGGTTTGTTTTTATTAACTCCAAAGCCTTCGTTTAAAACGTTGCAGGTTGACTTCCTATTCTCCTTTTGCCAGTTATTCCAAAGAGGCCAACGACAAGGTGATGGAGTCGGTCCGGGCATGAGGAAGCTGTTAAAAAACTTCACTCTTTTCAGTCTAACATTGACCTCGTGATTTAGAGTAGACTGCCCAATCAAGCACTCTTTGAAATTTTTTTTGCCGTTTATAGGATAGATTATCTATCTGAAACTGCCTAGTTTATTGATATTATTATTATTATAGTTAAGAAAGTTGTGGTGGTTGCATAGATTGTTGGTGTATACAATCTCATTTGGATCTTAATATGATTTCAGTTATGTAATCTCTCTTTTGATGGCAAGTCATTTCTTCCATGTAAATGTTACGTTCTTTTTAATCTCCACCCATGGATTAAAATTTGGACAGCGTGGTTTGATCTCTCCAGTATATGGTCTGGTCCTTTTGAGTTTGGGACACTGCCACAAAGTGCTATGATCTCTGAAATGTTCATGGTTTGGGGGTTCTTCAACTTGTGTTGTGATCTAAAAGAATCATTTGGAGGAGCCTTTGCTTGTTAGTTGTTACCATTCAATGGTTTCTTTGATGTTTGAGAGGGAGAACCTTGGAAATTTGATGAAACTATGCACTTCGCATGGCACAATGTAGTTAGTTGGTATGTTTTGATTACTGATATTGTGACCCATCAGCCATTGATGGGACTTCTGGATTGATGGAAATGTGTACTCGATAGACAATCAATGGTTGGAAAGTTTAAGTGTATGTTAATCAACAATTTGGTCTCCAGACAACATAATTAATTTGTCGGAAAGGTAGATAGCCTATCAGTTTGTGGTTCCACTTGGATGCTTCAATTGTACTTCTATGAGAACAGTTGGTTTTTACGTTGGTAATAGCTTTACAGTTGAATCCAGAAGGGCGGCGGGGTCGGGGTTGCCCACAGATCTGCCCTTAGACCTGGGATAAAACCCTGAGGTGATGCAATATCACTGAACGCATCATGTGCGATTCTAAGGCCGTGGGATATCGTGTGGCACACATCATTTTGTGCGATATCTTATGGCTTTGTGATATCATACAATTATTGTACGAACAGTTCTTCAGAAATTATATGTTTCTACTGTTGTAGGGCAAATATCAAATGTAAGATCAGTCGTATAGTACGAACAATTCTTCAGAAATTATATGTTTTTACTATTGTAGGGCAAATATCAGATGTAAGAAAGAACAGTCGTTTGGTAAATATATATATGTGGCATATTCAAGTGCATTCATCCCTCACCATAGGGTGAGAGACATTTGCTTTCTCTCTTTGCACATGAAGATTTTTTTTCTACATATGACCATATATGACTTTTCTTATTTTACATTTGAGTATTTCCAATTATATAAGTGTCCCTCCCTCACTCTATGGTGAGAGATGGATGCACATGAATATTCTTATATATATATATATATGTTTATATGGAGATGCTTCTATAGGAGACATGTCTTCACCTAATCTCTCATATAAGGTGAGACATATCTCTCATAAGAGAATCTCCATATATATATAAAAGATTAACGTTACAAAACTCTCAGGACATTTAAAAAAAAAACCCTCATCTTTTAACCAATGAAAGTGTGACACGTATCATCAATGACACACTTATTCATTCTTTCTCGTAAATATTCTCTTAAAACTGTGGATATTTTATAGATTATCTTAAATCATTGGCTAATAGATAGGGGCAGAAACTCCTCTTTTGAGATATGAGAGTTTTTGAGAATTTCTATATTATATATATATATGAGTATCTCTTACCTTACTATGAGAGGTAAGGTGGATACCCTTACATCCAAATTCAATGCCAACAACTTAAATGTGGGGGCCCTCACCTTATCTCTCATAAGAGCATCTCCCTAAATATATAGGGAGATGCTCTCATAGGAGCATCTCCCTATATATTTAGGGAGATGCTCTTATGAGAGATAGGAGTGAGGGGGCTCATATTTAATCCCATATATAAAGAAAGAAAAATGGCTGGAAAGGGATCTGTTTTTTATTGTTTAGTTGTTTGTTTAGTCGGCAATATTAATTATTTTTCTCCATTCCAATTTATCTAGAACCTCCTTGGAAAGGTTGAAGTTCTCTAGATCCATTTTTCTGCATCCATCCATATCCTTTTAGGCCAATTAATTATTGTGGTGACTTTTATTTGTTTATTATTTATTATTTTTTTGCAATTAAAATTTTGTTGAACAATTTGATTAGCCAATCAACTCCTATTTGCCTGGGCAGGGGTTCTTACCCGAGTGGTAATAAGCGTCATTTCTTAGCTGGCAGTCTGGGGTTCATACCCCGGGTACGTCACATTTTCCCTCTTTCCGCATATGCAAGCCTACTTCCCACTTGAGTGGACTTCCTTTCCGTGTGTATGCATGCTCTCTCTTAGGTCCAGTCCCCTTGACCTAGGTAAAAAAAAAAAAAATGGACACCCATTTCATCCAAATAATTGGATGGATAAGTAGAATCGATGCTGGGCATTTGTATTCTTAAAGGGTAAGCCTGGCTCATCATACCTCAAAGGATCACATATTTTACGGACTGAGCCCTGCTCCACTTTCAGGCCTTTGGGCCTAAAGAAGTTCCATCCTAGTCAACCTGCTGTTAATGATGGAATCATGAGGCTAGCCCCATACTAGCAGTCCATGGACCTGAATCCTCATTCAATCTGGCCCAGTTCTCCTTTCAAAGATAGTAATGATTATCATTAATCACATTTAGGATTGTAAACGGGTCAGATCCTATCTGGGTCCATGGCAGACCCGAAACTGTTAAGGAAAAAGTGGAACAAGATCTGGACCCGGAACCGTTTTGGAACCGGTTTCTTGGCTTCGAAACCGGAACCAGAACCAGAACCAAAAACATATATGGGATGGGTCTAGATCAGGATCTAAGTAGAGAATATATTTTTTTTAAATATGGTTTTTATGAGAAATTTTCGCAAAAATGAGGTAATTTGTCGGGTCTCGGGTCCACGGATCCGAATCAGGGTGGACTCAGACCCATTTACTTATCGGAGTCTAAATAAGGACTCAGATCTGATTTTTAATGCATTAAAATCTTTGGGTAATCGAAGAATTGGAGACCCATTTACATCCTTAACCCAATTATAATCCTTCTCCACAGCTGGTGATGGATGGATGGGTCTTAACTTGAAACCTAATCTTATCTACAAACGTGGAAGATGCTTTCTCAAGTGGTCTACAGGCAGCCTCAGCAGAGGTGGGTAGGTGTAGATTTTATTCATATGAGTTGGTGACCAATCTAGCCAATGTGGTTCATCATTTACATGCCCAATGCAAACATGGTTCACATGCGTATTATAAAATTTCCGAAAAAGTCACCTTCCGTTTAATTGGATATTTGTGTCCCACGAGGAATTCCTTGGAAAACGTGCTTTTTCCTAGCATAGAAAGAAAAATGGCCACTTTCCATTTGTGAAATCTCACTTGTAACTTTTGATTATGTTGATACTTCTTTGGGGCAGGCCAACCTTAGCCATGATCATAAGCTTCTTTAGTTATTCTGCCTAGGCCAACCTTAGGAATTATTTGTTCATCGGTTAACTTTATGACTGATGCTTTAACTAAGCATGGGTTGAGAGGTTTTCTATTTGGGAGGATATGATTATATAAGTTTTGAGTGGTGTTTTTGTTTGTGTTTGGTGGGAGAGGGTACAATATACTTGTATATTTTTCTTCCCTCATTATAATTTCATTTTTTTAATAAATGAATGTTTTTGTTACTCATACAACAAAAAAAAAAAAAAAATTTGTGGCCGGCATGGAACTTTTGGGGCTCATTTGTTTATTGCAAGAATTGGGTGTATAGGAAACATTTGTTTGGCCAGCATGGGGCTTTTTGGCTTCAATGGTTAGATTTGTAGAGTGCTCAACCCATTTATCTTCTTATTTTATTTTTCAAGCTTTCAAGTCTTCTATGTGATTGTGATTTGGGAGATTCATCTATTGGAAACAGTAGGTAAGAAAGACTTTAGGGGATTTTGGCACATATTGATGGAGTATGTTTAAATGCAACAATGAGTTAAGGAAAGAAACTATGTGATATTTTGATTTTAGTAGAAATAGTACGGGGAGTTTTAATGAAAGAACCGTGAAACATTTTGAGAGACTTTTGGGAAGAGATGGGAATTGTGTGGCCGTCAAGTGGATGATTATTAGGGGAGAGGTTTTAGGAAGAGATTATGAATGAAAAAGAAATTGAAAGAGCTGATACAAACTCCACACTAAATTGTTGTGGATTTAAATAGGATTTAATTGGAAATTAATTTAGAGAGAAATGCATAAGTTACAAAATACATTGGAAAGTCAAAATGAATTTGTCCAGTTGAAATTAATTAAGATTGATTTCTCAATTGAAATAAGTCTCTTTCATATATATAAATTGCAAGAACCGGATAAAGTAAAAAAGTCTCTTCTAAAGTCACTTTTAGAATAGGACATTCTCCCTTTTTTAATGTGTGTGTGATGTTTTGATATAAAAGAGAAAAGGTAATTATTTGGAAGGAGACGAATTCAACTGATACTATAGTAATGGAAAAAAAATAAAAAACCAATTATGTGGATGAGAATATTAGGGGTGTAAGAGAAAACTGAAAAACCGTCTAACCGACCGAACCAAACCACGGCTAATAACCGTGTTTCACGGTTCGGTTACGATTACGATTATTGAAATCGAAAAACCGGGTTTCACGGTTTGGTTAACCGTGTTCTCAACACACACGATTAATTGAACCGTTTCGCTAATAAGAAAAAAAACCTAAGGGCCTTAATGAAAATTACATTTTTTTTTACAATAACATATTATGCCATTCTCCAACTATGTTTTTTTTAAAAAAAAAATTTGGCACAGTAAGTTTGATTGGTAAATGGAAAAATTTTCACAATTATTTTTAAGTGACAATTAACCATTAACCGTGTTCGGTTTTTAATGATTTTTCTTGGTTCGGTTACGGTTAACAGTTTTCCTAAAATAAGCGGTTTAACCAAACCGTTACACCCATGGAGAAAATGAACTATCAACCCTTCTTTCATTATAAAAACCAATGATGAGTTGTTTGTGAATGAAGACTACGGCGATGTGGGATTTTCCAACACTCTTTCTTAAGTGCAGGTCAAAGGGATTTCATTGGCGGGCCTGCCAGGTGGGTCTAGGTACAATAAGGATCTAACCCAAAACCTGAACCATTTTTCATCTGTATTTAAGGGCCTTTTTATCTTGCTTCTTGTGCATCCAAGGATTGAAAAACTCACCGAATTGAGTCATGAAATGGTTGAGTCAAGTCAAATTCAAGGGAGACTTTGTATATATGAAAAAAATGTTATAATGATTATCTTTTTATGAATATGCAATATTAATTGAAATTGATTATCAAGAATACAAGCAAATTAATATATATATATATATATATTTATAAC
Organism: Cinnamomum chago; assembly: GCA_038049695.1. NCBI lineage: Eukaryota > Viridiplantae > Streptophyta > Magnoliopsida > Laurales > Lauraceae > Cinnamomum > Cinnamomum chago. The sequence goes on from CP142456.1 coordinate 78,227,179, forward strand.
TTTCTAGACATTTAATTTATTTATAAATATGGGAGGTGCTCTTGTGAGAGACACTCTTACTTTACTATGAGAGATAGGGGTAATGATCCTCATATTTAAGTTGTTGACATTAGATATTGATGTGAGGGTTAAATGTGAGGGCTCCCACCCCTATCTTTTGTATAGTAAGGTGAGAGCGTCTCTTACAAGAGAGATCCCCCTGTAAATATTACCAAATTATTTTGAATGAAAAGACTTCCAAGTGATCATATTCTTGGTTGGTTGGAAACCTTAGGTATGCCATTCTTCCTGCTTTGTGGGCTCTCCTTCCCTTTTTTGATGGCACTGTCGTGAGCCTTTGACCCCTTCAGTAGAGTAAAAAAAAAAAAAGAAGACCATATTGACTCTCCAGAACCAAGTTTTCTTTTGATTTAGGTGAGTCAAGAACCGAGTTTTCTTTCGATTTAGCCGAGTCAAGTCCCACTTCTGGTGTGGTTTGTCCCGAGTCCGGATCCCTTAGCTCAGGGTATCATTGCTATTACACAAGAACCATGTGACACTTGCTTGGAACTCCATTATAGGGCCTACATAGAAATAATCTAGGTGGAACTGTGGCAATAAATTTCAGCTCATCAAGTATTAGTTCAAAAAAAAAGTCCCACCGTGTAATTGAGCACCTAATGAAAACATTGTCTAATTGAGCACCTAATGAAAACATTACAGGGCGCTGACTGAACCCATCACTTCTCATGTGGTGTGTCAATCACTTTTCTATCCTCAGGCCTGCTCCTTTTGAACTGAAATCAGTGGGTGGAATGAAATTTATTCTATTCAGGACTCCATCTTTTTGCAAAGCTGCGGTTAAGGTCTTAAGGAATCTTTCTCTATCCACCAAAAAAGTTATATCTTTTACACTTTTAGGTTATATCTTCATTTACCAAAAAGAAACAACAACTTAGCAAAAATGTTAAAAAATCTACTATCCCTAGACCACACCCTTATCAGATATATGGCCTCTAAATAAATACAGCCCATTTGAGTTTGACTATGAATTCTTAAAATATTCTAATGCAGGCTAGCCATTTGATTAGAAAGGGTAAGGGCAGGTCACCTGCTTAGAGCACTTGAAATTAAATTGGTTTAAGGTGAGATGCCATTTTCTCATGTCAGGTGGGAACCCATTTGAATCATGACACGTTTAATAGCATGTGACAGGACCACCCACCATTCAAGCTATATTAGCCTGTCAACTTCTGGTTAGGTTCAAAGGACATTGCTTCCAAACAAAACAGTATACTATTAACCTAAAAATAATATATAATCACTGCTCCTTTGGATATCTAATAACTATAGATTACTAGAGTATAGCCATCCAATATTAAAAAGTACTTTTAAAACTGACACATACTTGCGGGCTAAGTGCTAACCACCACCGACTACAATTACAGGCTATGGTCCACAGCCAATTAAGGGACCGAATGGTTCCAACAAGCATCTTAGGTGGCCAACTTTGGTCTGGGCATGGAATTACGAAGCACATGGCCCCAGCCAAAAATAATGATCAGGTGGGCCCATGTGATTGGACAACTTGGAGAAGTATCGAACAAAACTTTCCCCCCATCCATTGATTTGCTGGTTTGGGACTTGCAGAATAGATGGTTTTATACACATATAGCTGGTGTATGCACTTACTCTATATTGCAATCTTCCCATCAAAGAAAGAGATCAAAACAACCCACCCCCAACAAACAATCCAATACAGTTTTAGAAATGGAGAAAAAAGCAGATACAAGAAAAGATATACAGGAATGGAAATAACCCAAATAGGAAGAGTTACAAGAAAAGAGAAAATGATAGATATTGATGGGGGTGAGAGCATCAGTTTTAAAAAGCTCGAGTTTTGAAACTTCATGGATGAAGAATCAGATATCTAAACATTTTTATCATCATCTGCTGTCAAACCCATCTCTAAGAGAAAAATAGATAGAAAAGATAAGAACATGAAAACAGAAACAAACTAGAAAGGGAGAAATAGATAAACAGAAGATGTTGTGTATGCATCTTCTTTCTTCTGTGCTATCTATCTTTTCCTTATATAGGATGGGAGGAGGAGGAGATGGTAAATGGATTCTAGGGTTAGGGTTTTGCATTTTTTCTTTCTAGAATATGCGTTTGCTATTATTTCTTGGTCACCTTATATTGACCACTTTGTCCACTTTATCTTGGACTGGGTTGTGGGGCTGCATATCCAGGCCCAGGCCCGCCCAAATCTAGAAAGATAGGCCTGTATACAGGCAAGTCTGACCACGTGCATGTTTGATATCTCTATTTTCAATCTTTACCTGAATGTCTCAAGTATATAGAGGTTTTAAAAAAGGAATTTGATCCGGTGAGAATTGTTCTCACGGAGTTGTGGGGCCCATTGGGGGTCCCATTTTGGGATGGAACCGGTGGGGATTGAAAGATCTATATGGGACCACCCCGAATATCAAGTTTGATCCTAATCCCATGCTCCTAACCCCTTCATCCATAGCCGACAAGCCCAGTCCATTCATATGGATATATAATTGATCCAACGGTCCAATTCATTCACATTAGTGCCAAACCCTGGATGTGTGACTAACAATGGAGTCCCTATCCATTGCAAGGTTTGGATTGGGTGATAGGTGGGCCCCACCCATAGTTCTCACCTGATTATTTCCCTTTAAAAAATAAGAGCTTTGACACACGGCTCCACTCGTAAATAAAATGCCCCAGTTCTGCTTCTGAAAGTAATAGCGGTGGGATCTTTTATAAGGTACGGGCGAAAATTTTATTTATTTTTTATTTTATAGATATAACACATTTTCTGATTTTAGCCTCTTCTTTTTTTATGGACTTGTATGACTTGGGCGGAATAAGAGTAGAGATACCAAACAAAACCTAACTTACGTATTTAGTCAATTAGCGGCAATACAATGACTTCATTGGGAATCCTAAAAGGGGAAGAACCAAAAAATTTGCTTTAGGGGGCTACTATGTAGAAATAAGTTATTGGGGGTGTCCAATATAAAAACCAAGGGCCCACCCCTCAACAAATATATATATATATATAATATTCTACTATGGGTGAAACGGTTAACCGTGTGTTTTGGAAAAATCGTTAACTGAATTGTATTTTACGGTGTTCGGGGTTTAAAAACCACAACCATATCCTAAAAAATCGTTAAAAACCGAATCGCAGTTAACTGTATTAGACTGTTCGGTTATGGTTAATTGTCACTTAAAATTAATTTTTTTTTTTTTTGTGTCAAGATGCAAAATACATGTTGAAAAGTCAAAACCAAATATCGTAGATAACAAATTACATAATTCCAAAATACTATAGTAGTACTAAAATATTCACATAGACAAATAAAATAATAAAGTGCATTTTTCCAACAAATACATCATTGATCCTTCACTTTTTCTTATTTCATTTTTTGTTCTAACAATTGGGGCTCAAAAGTTAAAGAGGTTATTTGAGTTGTAAAATTACACAATACCCTATTTTTTCTTCTTTTAAATTGGCGTGTAATGGTTCGGTTAACCTTGTGTTTTATGAAAATGATTAATCAAATCGTATTTTACTATTTGGTTCGGTTCAGTTAATAACCATAAGTAGAGATTGAAAACCAAAACTAAATTGTGAAGCACAATTTTTCAATTTTAATAATCGTAACCGTGAAAACACATTTAACCTAGGATTTTTCAGTTTTTTTTAAACCCTTGATGAATGGGATTGACTGGCTAAACCAGGAAAACATTCCCCCAGTTTGGAAGTTTGTGGGGATTTATGGACTGCAGATAAAATTCCTATGTACGCAAGTCTAAACCACCCAAATGGCGGGCTTTAAAAATATACACAATTATGTGGAAAACTGTTTATATTTTATGTTTCCACTATAATTAACACGTAAGCTGGAATAGCTCAGTTGGCTAGAGCGTGTGGCTGTTAACCACAAGGTCGGAGGTTCAAGCCCTCCTTCTAGCGATTTAATTTTTTCTTTCAAATCTTGTTCTCTAGCCTTTTCTTTTCTTATGTAGTCATTTTTTTTTTGTCAAAGCAATGAAGTGTGTGATGATTACACTCCTTTTTTCTGAATGAACCCATTGACTTGGGACAGGTTCCAAACTACAACCAATGACCTAATCTTGAGAAATCTTGCCAGCTTGGTTTTATTGATTTGGGTTTTATTTGGGGCTTCAATCAGAAATTGCTAATATGCAGTGAATTTGAGTTGGAATTGTTTACATTTTTCTTTTGTCCTATTACATGGGAGGAATTGAAAACTATCGGCCTAATCTATTTTCAACCCGGGATCATCTTTGGGGGCATGTTTGGATGAGTGGTGAATTGAATTAAGGTGAGGCGAAGCTTTGACAATGGTGCAAATATTTGACAATTGATTTGGATAATGGAGGCAGATATATACATAAATTAACCTACGGTGACCTCAGATAGATGGTACAAAGCTTTGACGAAGATGCTATGCTATTATTTTGTTTTGGGTAAATGATGATATACTAATATTAATTTATTGTACTCTATGATATCATTGTAGTGCAAAACTTATAATATAATATATTACATACAACTTATAATCCAGTAGCTAAGTTGGTGAGGCACCTCCCTCCCACCCGGATCCCTAGCTGTAGCTGATGGGGACTTGGGTGAGTGTCTATTGGGTGTGTGTGTGAGTTTTTACCAAAGCCACCAAAAAAATTTATAATGCAATGTTTATAAACTAACATATACAAAATCCAGGCTAAATGAAATTGGGTAGGAAACTATTGATTCCCTGAGTTGGGATTGAAGGTAGGGATGTTAATTGGGCCGGGCCTCCCAGTACGACCATGGCCTGGCATGCGGATCGCTGCAGCACGGCACGACCCTGAATGTTGAACGGCCCGGGCAGTGCTGGGCCAGGGTGCCCAGGCCCGTTGCAGGGCAGGGCCCATGGCATGGTTGAAGTTTAGTGAGAAGGTGATGGTTTGAGAATTGAGATGCCAGTGGTGAAGTGGACATAGTGGGAGATGGGTTTAGGATGAGAATGGGGTGTTGGTGGCTGTTTGGTTGGATGGATAGATAAGAGTTTTATGTCAAGGGTGGTGTAGGGTGAAGCTGGATGAAGGTCTGTAATGGCCAATGGGCTAGGGCCCTGCCAGCCAAGGCATGGTTTATCATCCCTAATTGAAGGTATCAATAGTTGGCTCAGAGGTTCGTTCGGCCATACTGGATCGACAGCAACTATTGTACGAGTATAAGATATACTAGCTCTTCCTAGTGAGAATCTATTATCCACTTCTTATTGGAAAACTTAAAGACATTGTATAATGTTTTGTTTAATGAATAAGATATAAAATATTCACTAACCGTAGCTTAGCTGGTAATGGACATGGTTGTGTGAGTTTAAATCCCAAGAGTAGTGAAAAAAAAGAAAAGAAGGAAGAATAAGATATAAAACTTCCTTTTAGATTATTTTGTACATTGAAGGAGGGGGTGGACATGTAATTTGCTCATTAGATTGAGGATTCCTCTTGAAGGAAAAGAGAAAAGAAAGTGCAACTATTTGATTAGGCTTCCCTATTATTGAGGAGTGGGCTCCACCCAAAGGTGAATATTGAAAAGTATTTCTACCACCTTTACTAATGCCTTGAGGCTTTGTTAGTAATAGTTAGTTAAAGAAATTCAGGATGATATTAGAGACACCTGGTCGTGACTTCAAATCACAGGAGAAACGACTCAGCGCAAAAAAAAAAAAAAAAAAGCGTGTCGCCAAAAGTGCGTCGGCCGGATTCAACCGGAGGGATAGTAGTTTTGAGGAGTGTGCTCCACCCAAAGGGGAATATTGAAAAATATTTCTGCTGCCTCTACTAATGCCTTGAGGTTTTGGTAGCAATGATTAGGTAAAGAAATTCAAGATGGTATCAGAGACAACTGGTTGTGAGTTTGAATCCTAGGAGGAATAACTCAGTGCAAAAAAAATAAAAAAATAAAAAAAATTTGCGTGTTGCCAAAAGTGCGCCGGCCAGGTTCCATCCGAGGGGGAGTTTTTGAGTGTGCTCCACCTAAAGGGGAATATTGAAAAGTATTTATGCTACCTCTACTAATGCCTTGAGGTTTTGGTAGCAATGATTAACTAAAGAAATTCAAAATGGTCTCAGAGATAACCGGTTGTGAGTTCGAATCCTAGGAGGAATAACTCTACGCAAAATAAAATAAAAAAGGTTACGTGCTGCCAAAAGTGCGCCGGCCAGGTTCCACCCAAGGGGGAGTTTTTGAGGAGTGGGTATCACTCAAAGGGGAATATTGAAAAGTATTTCTGCTGCCTCTACTAATACCTTGATGTTTTGGTAGCAATTAATTGCCATTCACATCCCTATCTGATCCCAACTGATTTGTGAATCGATCATCGCATTTGTAGTAGAACATCGAATTTGATTTGCTGCTTCTAAATGCTACTATAGCCCAAGGTTGGAAGACTCGTTACTCAAATACAACTCGTGTAACTATAAAATATTGACTCCGAGAGAACTTGGGAGAGTCATAATCTTTTTAAAAATGTTTAAAAATAGTTTGAATGCTTAGAAAATGAAAATACACATCTATTTACATGTTTTAAGAATAATAAAATAAAGTTAGTAAATTTATTACATTTCAATCCATCACTTTTAAATTGCTCCAAACCTCAAGCATTAATTAGCAATTACTTATATCTGACTCTGCCCAGTTTACCTTATATTTTGTCCTTTTGTCTTTCGGCAGAATGAGGTGACTTGGCAAAGTTAAAGAGTCAACTTGCCGAATTTTCCAGCCTTACCATGGTCCATACATTTTGAAAATATATGACTAGGCTGGACATCTGGACTTCCTAGGTCAAAGACATAAACAACTAACAGGTATTCTCAGTAGAAATTTGCGAACTGTTCTATCTTGAACATTTGTTTTCATTTTCAGAATAAATTTTAGAGCTTTCTTTCACCTGTTTACATATGGCTCCCTCAGATTTATATATTGGTCCCCTCAAGGAAAATCTCACAAGTCCCCCCCTGGTTTTGGTGTAACAGGTGTTTCAACGTGAATAATCAGAGACAACGACAATAATGATGATGATGATGATAACAATAATGGTGAAAGGGCCAATTTAAACGGTTTAGTTCTTAGTTTTTAAGCTTATTTTACATAATGTTGAACTTATCAAGCACGCAGTCTTGCTTGATAGCTTAGAAAAATCAAGTTATGGTCCTGGAAATCAATTTCTTCATAAGATGGGAGTTTTTTATTAGTTTTTAAATGGAATGAAAGAGGTATCTGTCCTACTTCTACAGCATTTTTATTCTAGTTTTATATTTAGCCAGTCTGCTGGGCCATCCACCTCCTCTCCTATGTTATTGGGAGAGAACTGAGAAGGGATGTCAATGGACCTCCAATTATCCACAGTTCTGACTTGAAAATTTTGTGCAAGGATATATTTTCTTACCGATTGATAATCAGGTCCAATTTAATGGAATCAAAGCTCATGCTCTCGCAAAAATAGGTTTAAATTCAAATTGTGATTGGTTGTCTATTTCAGATGAAGTAGCATGTAATAATCTTTCTTGAATAAATCAAATATGTTTCCTGCAAAAAAAAAAATGATAATATATAAATTAACAGCTTCCTTGATTGGATAATGATTCGAACTATATTCACCGTTTGATTATCAAAAAGGAAAGCGCAAAGAAACACCTGTTATTGTCCAATTTCTAGGCTCATAAATCAAGGGTTTGGATCATCAGAAGGGACCATGTTTCACAGGCCCATCATCCATGAAACATGGTTGAGTTGAGCAGTTTTTGTTCAAGCTCACCCCCACAGACTCCACAGCACAAAAGGTCGAGCTTGGTAGTGCTTTAGAATAATGTTCACAAGACTTACAAAGACTTTTCAAGTCAAAGACTCAACTCGGACCAGTATAAAAAATGTTTCCTTGAAACCTAATGTCAATGTTAGTTGTATCTGTTTGGTAACCACCCTTTTGAATTATAGGGTGTGAAGATTTTCAGTTTTGATGTCAACCCATTAACAAGTAGAAGAGACAGAAAGAAAATTTTATTTTCCAGCTATGGATAGTTACAAAGAGGAGAGAGCAACAAATCTTCATTAACTGATTGTATGTCTGAACAGCTGCCATGGATTAAGTCCTCTGGCTCGCTTTCACACTCTTTGATAAAACAACGTAGTAGTATAATCTAATAGGTGCTAGCAACAGCTGCGTTCTTTGATCTATTTGCAGACAAGACCAGAAGTAGAAAGAAGACAGCAAAAGAGGCATATGAGCAGACAATCGAAGCCCCAGCTTTGTCACAAAACTTGCCAACTTGGTCACAGATAGGAGTCCATCCTGAATGGGAATTCCCCTTCTTACCTACATACCCAATTGCAGTTGCAGCTGAGGATGCTGCGAGCACCAAACCCATCATCATCTGCATATCAAACATAAACCCATCATCATCATCATGATCATCATTTGATAATTAGAATCCCCCACATATAGTCCTAGGAGCTCCAATTAGGTCCAATCCCAATACCTATGGCCTAAAACTCATACTGATCAGACCATCACACCCATCCATCATCTGAATGATCACTTGACCTTTTGGTCTACTTTTTGACTAGAATTGTCAGGTCAATCTGTTTTTCAGCATTTAGCACATTTGTGGGAGGACCCCAAGAGATGGATTGCTCATATCTCAATTAAATGTTCCACGGCCATGTGTTTTCACTAGAACTACTCACTTAGCTGCGGTTAAATCTTATATCTCAATTGCTTTAACTGTAGGATGAACTGATGAAGTACATATATAACAAAGAGTGTATAAAAGAGAATGGAATCACTCACCAGATCAAACAAGAACATGAAGAACGAGCTCCTTGAATTTGAGCTTTTGGAATAGACAATGATAACAAAAGGCACAGAAAGCAGAGCATAGAAACTTGCAACAGCATTTCCAATAACAAGAAAACTGCTTGCCAAAAATAAAAGAAAAGAAAACATTCCATCAGTCTTATAGAGGAGAGAAATCGAAGTCTCTCCAATGTGATTTTTATGGCTTATATCATCTCTTACCTGAATGAAGGAGATTGGGAGAATTTAGCTGTGATGTAGAGTGTGTACACCTCCACTGTCTGCTTGTTTGTAGCCATGATTACTGTGGCAATCAAAGAAGTCCCAAAAGCCATTAATCTGAGCATAACTTGTACTGAAACATATGTTTTTGAAGCTTTCTCAGATGGGTCACTCTCTATTTTTCTCTTTGTGGTCTCCATTGAAAAAAGTGAAACAAGAGGCTTAGGAAAAACAGGGGAGGAGGGAGAAAGGAAAGAAGAGGAAAGAAGTAGAAGCTTCAGCTCTGAAGAAGAAGAGATGGTTCTTCTTCTTATTTATAGGAAAGGAGAAATCTTTAGAAGTAGTGCAAGATATTATGCAATCCAAAACCATAAATCTAATTTAAGTTAATCCAAACCTCAGTGTAGGACAACAAAGCAAATAGGGCTCTTTAGGATTTGTTTGGATCCAATGTAGACCATTGGATTACAAAATATAGATGTATTTTGAATCCATTATACATTTGATTACTAAATTCAGATGTTTTGTGAATCCTTTAAGCTTGTATTTTAAGAACTACACTACATAAAATTCATGTATAAGTTGATGATTTCATAAAGTTCAACAAAATAGTTTCCTAGTTCATATGGTAATGCATGCAAGTAAAAATATAATTAAAAGGACTGTGGAGTGGCAGTGGCGTCAAGCTTTTATGGGTCAAATGCTTCCAAATGTATGTTCTTGATCTACCAATTTTGACTTGGTCAGCCCCCAAGATGCAGTCATACACAGTTCATACAAGGCCATAGGTTGTCAGGGTTTGGGTCGGATCATCATACCCGGACCAGTTTTCTTATCCTAACCTCAATATATGTAGAGCGGGGCTCAAGGCAAGCTAAAGCCCTCGGAGGGCCTGCACTCCGTAGGTCCTACCCTACCGTACCCCAGTAGCCTAAATCCAGGGCTGGTCCCAAGCCTTAAGAGAAGAAGATTAATTTGTTAATATCCTTTTTACTAGGATTGGGCACTGAGTGTCAAGAAAGACTTTAATTCTCCTCTTTTATCTGGTCTTGGGACCACCAATTCAATGCAATTAGCAAGATGACGAATTTTTTTTTCAAAGTAGGTTGGCCTATAGTGGAGTGGAAAATATTTATTAGGTAAAAACAAGACTGCAATGAATAAATGTAGAATGGAGAAGGCAAGTTAGGAATTGGAATCCATACAAATGATTCAAATGAAAAGGAATTTATTGTCAAATGGGTAGGTTTGTTTGGATGGAATTGGAATAGTATGAAGTTTTTGTCAAATGAGCCTATTTGTTTGCATGAAATTGAAATAGATAAAAGTATTTGATTCAAGTGAGCCTCTTTGTTCTTACGGGTTGGAATAAAAAGGAAACAAATATTGATTCAAGTGTGCCTCTTTGTTTGCATATATGGAATTGGATTGCATTGGAAGTCATTGTTAATTTCCCGTGTTTCTTTGCATGAAATTGAAATGCAAAGGAATTCATTGTCAAACAGGCATGTTTGTTTGCAATCATGTTTATTTAATATGATTATAAAAACTATTTATATATATATAGTTGAAACAAATGTTGTAAAATAAATCATGTGCAAGAGGTGTGATAAATGGGTAATTTAGTAATTTTATAACACATATTAATATATTCACTTAAATGTTATGATAATAAATTGATTTTAAAGGGCTGGGCCGGTATTGTCCTAGTCCATCACTCAAGCTGGTCACCAAACAAAAATTGTCATACCTTACCCTTGGGCTTTTGAAGAAAAAGTCCTCATTTTGTGGGCTTTTTGAGGGTTGGGCCGGGCCGGGCCAAATTGATAGCCATATCCACAAGACCACAACCATACATGACATGCAATATGTGAATATTAATTATTAACAACTTTCCCTTGGACAAGTAAAAATTGCGATTATTACAAGATGAGGGCCAAAATTTTTAGGAAACTTGAGTAGTTTTAGATTTGTTTTTTGAGGAAACAACATGCTCAACTGGATCATTAGAAGTTGCAAACCCGAAAAATAAAGTTTAATGTGTGAGGATTTTCAAATCTTATAGGGGGTGGTCGTATATAAAAATCTTAACAAATGAAGATTTGCATTCGTCCAAATCCTTAGAAATTTACAATTCCCAAACATTGATTTACCACAACTTCAGAAAAACCGAAAATCTTTTCTTTACAAATTTTGTTGCCAAACGTGACTTAGGGAATGAGACATATATGTTTTGATTTTGGACATTTCGGCCATATCCAGAGCCCATATAAGATTGATTTTTGTCATGTTCCTAGATGCTTAATTCTGCTTGGCACTTGGTGCCTAATTTCAGTTTTAAAAGTAGGTCTGATTCCTCTTGGTTTGAGAATCCTCCAAACTGGCTTTGATCACTATTGTAATCTTGCTGTTCTTTCGCTTGAATTGGGTTCGAATTCAAGTACTAGTCCCTGTTAGTATTCATATATATTTCTTGCTCCAATTTTGGACCAATGTTCTGTAACATTATCCTTTTAAGCTTTCTATAGCATATAACAAATTTTTTTTTTCACTATCCAGCTTTCATCATCATTTGTGCGTAACATTCACTGGAATCAACTAGGACACTCTAAATTCAAAACACCTACAGTTTCTTTCTGTGAAATTGAAAGCAATCGCTTTCGATCTCAGATTGTTTTCTATCATCATCTGTACGTGGAGATAATTAAAATACTGCTTATCCATTCAGTTATGATTGCCGTATCTTCTCATTTCTTTGATCTTTACATAATATATATCATGGATGGATAAAACAAACCTAAACAAGTTGACCTGAACTAGTGAGATTAGAAAATGATCATGTAGATTGCTCCATTCCTCAGGGAAAGTGAATGATTGGGCATTGCTGCAATGTAAACATTAAAAAAAAAAAAAACGGCTAATCAAGGTATTGGGCAAGTAAAGAAGAATTTTTGGTAGTGGGTGTGGGGGGTGTTTGTTTGCACTCTTTTAAATTTGTAAATGTTGACCATTTATAACATTTATGCATGATCACATTTATTTGTGTTCGATCACATGCATAAATGAGGTTAAAAAATTGTGTATAAATGATGTCATTTTTATATATATGAAAAGAGTTTTGCACATAAAAAGGTGTGTGCAATCCTAAGTTAAAAAGGAACTAGATTAAAAAGCTGCCTTCCACATTTTGTACTATCAAATCCCTGTACCCACTTTATATTTATTTTTTTCACTCTTGTGGGTCTAAATTCTGATTTCAAACTGTTTGAACTTTTTATTGACTCATCAAACATTGAAATGCTTAGTTCCATGTCTTAAACCTTCGTACATTTTAAGATATATGGAGATTTTGCTTATGTAATCCGAATCATTCAACATTTACTAATGTGAGAATACTGCTTCTAAATTAACAAATGTAGCAATATTGTGTTTCCCATCACATATGAAAAGTCGTACAGATATAAATTCCATTTTCATATGCAATGCATAAAAGAAAAATGACCCCTCAACATTTAAGGTACTTTAATCGCTTATCTGGCTATCTAATGGACTGATCATTTGATACTTTTTTTTCGCAGTTGGTGAAACTTTCCAAGGTTGATTTTTGTAGCTATTTTGGGATTTCTTGTTTTTTGCATGTTTTTTTCTTATTTTCTTGGTAGGTTAATTTTCTCAGAAGTTTAAATCTTGGGACATTGAGGGTAAGTTTGAAGTTCAAATAAAATTTACAGTCGTTAAGTGCAATTTAGGTGAAAAATTATCTACCATTATGAAAATTTATCATGTGGGAATATCTATATGCGGATGTTATGATTTTCCATCAAAGAGGCATGGATCCAAGTAAAAACACTGGAAACTCTTTGAATTAAAGGTTCCCATTGAGACATCCACTACCCAAGCATCAGGGGCGTTTGAAAAAAATACTTTGACAAAATTCCCAAACCCCGAGGCCAGGGGTATGTTTATTAAGAATTATTTTGAACGCTGTATGTTTACCAGCAGTGAACTGTGATTACAAAACTGCCAATTCACCTCCCTGTTCATGGCAGACGCAGTGGCCTTACTCTTCAAGTTGATTGATTGGCTAACATCAACCAGATGTTTCTACCAAAAAAAGAAAAAGTCTATTGATTGGCTGTGGAAGGACTGACTTGTAGTGGGTCCCACTCTGGACCCCATTTTATGACATTTGGACGCCCATGAAAAATGCTTATCATCAAAGCAGGATTGTGGATGATTCACATCCATTGGATTCTCAATTCCTCATTCAAAGAAGCCACTGTTGTATCCATGTGACAGTGGAAAATATGATTAATTAGAATAGCTACCCTTGAATTTAGGCAGTAACCATCATGCCTTAGGGCCTGGTTGGAAGGGCAAGAAAGTTCAAGAAGAAGTGTTGTAATTGAAAAGCATTTTTCTCTCAAACAAGATTTCAAGAAATTGGTATGTTGGAATTCTGACAAATGAGGGAATAATAAATCTGATTTTTTATAAAAAAAAAAAATGGAAAACTTGCTAGAACTTGGCAGATACTTAACTTGAGTTTATGCTTTTTCTGGTAAAGGGAAGCCATTCAGAGCACTTATCCAATGGGCTTCACCATAGATAAGAACTAAAAACCTAATTTAATGTAACTTAAATTAGAAGATCCCGTTTTGCAACCTTGAGCATGGGTTGGCTCCCCACATCTTGTGTGTGAAATCCGCCCCAAATTTATCTAGTATGAATTTATGTGGGTCTAGCGAGCGCCACCCGACAGGCTTAGTCTTGTTGGGTAAACACCTTACGAATACCCACATCATGAAAAAATCCTAAATAAATCAAGTGGTAATTTGGATGTAGAGGGCATAAGTGGAGAAAACTGTCGCACTACAAATTTTTACCTGGGGATGGTTTTTTTTTTTTTTTTGACCTCATTTTCTCTGCCTTTCCTTCTCAATCAAATGTGACGATAAATATGTTTGTTTGGCAGGAGAGAAATAGGCATTGGAAACAAGTGAAGAAGAGAATTACCCATAACATTTCACTTATTGATCGACTTACAAATTATTTGTACTCATAACGTGATGTGCCCAGCAGCGTGGAGTGTCCGTGCTGACTGCGTGATGGAGCCCATGACAATCATTTTAGAGAAAATAAAGGAACAAAAGATCCAGATGGGACCTATCTCTGTTCAAAGCTTCAAAGCCGCTCAATGTTCCTAACCCTGTTTCTAGGTGCGTGGAACTTCTTACACCAATTGAACCCCCTGATCACACTCACTACCATCTCAATATATATCTATTGAATAGTATAAAATGAGCATTTTCTTTCCAAGAACATCATTCACAGGCCCATGCTTTACATGAACTTGGGGCTTCTCCATTCTAGGTCCTTCATGGGTTCAGACCCAGAGTCTTCTTTTGCCCCCCAAAAGGTCAGACCCATTGGGAGCCCAAATGGGCAACTAAATTCTATCATCACCTTGAAATTGAAATTTGGCATAAGGCTTGAGGTGGGCAATTTGGTAATTGAGACTGTGGAGGTTACTTTTGGTGGTACAAAGTGGCAGTGGTTGCAGGGAAGAAGAAGGAAAAGAGCGAATGATAAGGATCATCACTCCACTGCCCATGGCCCACTCTATCACTTTCACTTTCACTTCACTTCACTCGGCCAGGCCAGGCCAGCCCACAACAGCAGCAGCTCAAGGACATTTTCGGAATTAAAATAAAAAGGGATACGTACGACATGCCAGACTACATGCATGAAAGCTAACAGAACCACGCCGATTTTAAATCTGGACCGTCCATATTTTGAGATCTCTGCCTCATGCTAATGCTATACCATATGTACTGTTGCATGCTCAAAAAGCTGATTTCAAATCATGATATGGAGGCTTCTGGTGTCTTGCATGAGCTCTTGGTGGATTGGAGCCCCACCATCATTAATTAGGTTGTGATTTAATGCTTTGGAAACTTAATTATTTGTAATTATAGGCTATTTCAGAAAAAAAAAAAAAACTAGATTTGAAGAAGATGGAGATGAAACTTGCATCAACCAATGTTCATAGACTACATAATTTAAAGGAGTAGATATATAGCTAACTAGTTTGCATTTAAAAATAGCATGAAGTTAAAGACCTTTCTACCGTTTCAAGCATTTTGGTGAACTTTCGCAAGAAATGATCAGATAAAAATATGGTCATTGATAAGTCTTATTTCAACAGTTTCTCTCAGTTCTAAGATTCATTTACAAGTTATTTGGATGGGAAGTCCTATGGGTTCCACCTTTTCTTCCTTTCAAGAACTTCCATTGATCCAAACAGCCACCAAGTAGGTAAGGAAACTTCCAAATCTAAAAAAGATGATTTATATGGAGTATTCATGAACGTGATTGGCACACTACATCTGCTACTCATATAACTGAATCATCTCCATCTCATAGAAAATAAAAGAAGAACACAACAAACACCACAATCATACCACATTCTATACATATCTGACACAAGATAATACTAACATCAGCATCTACTATCATTCATTTGAATCATATAAACTTTCATCATCTATCAAAGCAAAAGAAAGAAAGCTTCAAAAGGAACTTTCTGACTTCAACAAGGGATTAGTTACTATAGGGTAAGGATAAACATAACTCAAAAGGCCTCCATACAACCTCCATCCCATATATATAAATATGTAGATATAGATAGATAGATAGATAACTTAAACTATCTGACAGAAATCAACACAAACCAACTTCACTAACAGTCTCCACATGAACATCATATCATCCGCAGTCTGAAGAAACCCAGCAAAAATGGATTACAGATGGAGAGAGAGGTCGAGGTTGACATGGTCAGGGCTGGAGGGCGGTTCGGTGGATGGACCCACATGGGAATGGGCCCTGTAGGGGTCGAGCCAATGAGGGTGCAGTGTGAGGTGTGGCTCCGGACTCGGTCCGAGTTTGGAAGTGTCCAACTTGGCCGCCTGGTAGGCGGCTCGGCGAGCCTCTGCTCTTTCCTTCTTGTGGGCGTTTTGGTGTCCTCCGAGTGCTTGGGAGGTGTAGAACCTCCTTGAACAGTAGTGGCAAGGGAAGGTGCGGGCCACTGTTCCCGATGCTCCTGCTGCTGCTTCGGAAGGTGTTTTCATGAAGGCATAGAAACCGGAGTCCTCCATTTCAGACTTGAGAGAGAGAGATGTGGGAGTGGGAGGGGTTTGGATGGGGTTTTATATGGGAATGTGAGGAGTAGAGAAATATGATTGGTTGAGGTGGAAAGGACAAAAATGACTATCAGTGTATATGTTGTTTATATGTGATTGGGTGTTGGGCTGGTTTCTGTTGTCCTTTTATTTTTATATTTATCTAGTGATTGGAAGAGAAAATATTTATCTCATATGTGCAGTAGGTCATTTATCTAGTTATATTGATGAGGTTTGAAAAAGAGTAAGGACATCAGACCTGTGCATCTGTTTCATTTAATGTGTTTGGGGGAATCTTGTGTAGAACTACTATTTTGTAATGTGCAATGTGCATGTAGTCTATCATGAATGGAGATGCACTATAATATCAACCATTGATTGCATTGCATGTAGTCTATATATCATGAATGGAGATGCACTATAATATCAACCATTGATTGCATTGCATGTAGTCTATATATCATGAATGGAGATGCACTATAATATCAACCATTGCAAACTGTTAAAGGCCTGTCAGTTTAAAATGAATGTCTTGGAAGGCTTAAGTTTTGTGGTCACTGTGCCTAATCCATACTAACTTCGTAGAATCCTTTTGTGGTACTAACACACCATTATAGGGCTTATCATTCTTAAAGAATGGAATAGAGCAAGCTGACCTAGAAGGATGCAAATTATAAAGGGTGGGCATGTGGGCGTAGGGGTTAGGATTAGAAAATCTTCTTAATACCAACTTAATTATGTGTGACAAATAGAAACATCCATCGTCTATATTTAGCAGTACCAAGTCGACTAAAATCTAGCTTTCAGACAAAGTTGAATGCATGTCAAAATTTGCAGAGTCAATTGAGGATTCTTGGGATGGGTGCAAAGGGTTAGCTTGATAAAAGGGAGGGCCAGATGGGCCCCACAGTCCATGCTGTGCCTTTTACCCATATCTCATCACTTAAAATCTGTCAAAATTAGGATTTGGATCTTTGAAATATTCTGATTTTTCTTTTCTTGGTCAAACCACAATATTGAAATTTAATTTCTAAGTTGTTTGTGTCACTGTTTTTATTTTTCTTTGATTAAACCACAATAAAAGCAAAGGCTATAATCGTCTGCATGTGAGATTGAGCGACAGAAAGAAGCAACTGCTTTATTTAACTTCAGTTTAGCTCTTGAAGTGTCCCCGGCCCCCAGTCCTCTCTTTCTTGCTTTAGTTCTTTGGAGTTCCTGTCATCAACACATTATCATGGGCAAAAGTAGAAATAACTACATGATCAAACATTCGGCTTCTTTAGCCAAAAGAACAAAAAAAACATTCAACTTGTATCAGTGTTTGTCCCCAGAATCTCAAGAGGATCGGAGATTGTCCATCGATTTATGAGAAATTAACATAAATGAACATTGCTGACCATCAGGTCAAGCAATAAGATGGACATTTTTAGATGGAGAGAAGATTTCCTTTGTACAAACCAAGGATCAACTTCACAAGGCCCCATGTAGGGGTTTCTGATAGTGCGATGATCACAATGACCTCCAAGATGTAATATTTCTTGCCAAATGAATAACCTAGCAAGACCTCTTATAGATGGACCCAGGATCTTGGGGCCACCCAATCACACTGTATTTTGATGTTTAAATCTTTATTATTATTTCTTGCAATTAAGGTTCCAATCTTCAATATTGTGTTAATACTACATCCATGGTGAGGCCCACTCCCAAATGATTGAGCAAGTATCTTCATGTGTCCCAGTGGTGTAAAGGGTAATTTAGGAATTTGGTAAAATAGCAAGTGGCAATATTGGAAACTGACAGAGACTCACAGGCCTGACCTGACCCGTTCTGTGGCGTGCGTAGGCGTGTCGGACGGCACGTAGCAGTGCGAGACGAAGAAAACCGGTACTTCTCTCTCTCTTCATTGGCTCATCACGAATGAGAGTCCCGTTGCCGTACACGTGTCCTCCCCTGCCATTGGTGGGCAGAGGACAGCTCCTGATCAACCAATCATCGAGCGAGTTCCCCGAAACGGCTCTTGTATCCACCCGAGTCGGCACGAGCAGAAAGCGGTTGCATGGCGAAAATGGAAAGCCACCGAAACGCAACGGCCTCAGACCACATCGGTATCCGAGTCGAGGCCGATTCGGTTACAGGACCCTGTATGCAACATCATCTCCACATTGCCGTCCTAAACTCGTCCTTTTCTTTGCCTCTATTGGCTTGTACCATTTATAAGTCATGGACCCACCAGCCTCTCTAGGGTTGTAAATGGGTTGGGCCCGACTCACTGCAAACCTATGCTAAATAGTGTTTAATCGAATATAGGTCCGAGCACATTGGTGCAATCGCATTTGTTAAACCGTGATGTACTTTCAAAATCTATATGAGAATCCCGAGTCCACTGCAAAAAAACCCAATAAAAATTGTGGGTCCACCATTGAGCCCAACACTAGCTCATTTAACTATTGGGGTAGAAAATTTGGTTTGGGTTCGCGCTTGGTGCCCTTAAAATAATCTTACTTTATCCAATTTGGATTGGGATTGGGCTCAAGCTAGCTTGGCCCATAAGGGCTAATTAGTATCAAAATAAAGTAAAATGGGGTTAGGATTAATTGACTCATGGATGGATTCAAGGAGAACATAAGAGAATAAATTGGGGCATTAATCAGTTCATGAATATTGCTTTTCAAAATTAGGCCCATTAGAATAGCAATCTTGGTTATACTTAATCATGAAAGAAAAAATCAGGCTTACCTTTATTTTGTTGGTCATGAGTCCAGCAGCTTATTAGTTATATCTTATTGGTGATGGACCCTGTGGTGGAACTATCCTAGCAAAATATTTATAGCTTTTTTTTTTTTTTTTTTTTTTTGTAGCTTGCCCCTCTTAAAGAAATCTTCTCTTTTAAATAGGTAGCCCCAACGCAAAGTCCAAGTAGCATGAATACTTCTTCATTTGATTTATAGAAAAAAGCTGGAACAAGATGTTGCTCAAATGTAGAGAGTGACTGAAGTGGCCAAGTTCAACTTCCATTCCCATGACATTTGGACTCATGCAGAGTGAAAGAAGGAAGTCAGATATCTTGGAATAGGGAGCTCAGTTCATTACCATAAAACATTTATGATGTGATTTAAGGGCATTCCTAGTACTGCCAAATTCCTTTTGAGATCAATGTACGGAGCAACACACACAGCTATACCCTAATTCCCTAATACATCAGGCCATCAGAGGTTGTGGCTCAAGGCAAAAGTCCCAGTCCCAGTCCTTGACTATGACTGACACCCAGTTTTGGGACCTTGATCACATGTTTCAATGAAGGTAAGATGTGGCCGGTGCCTTAGTCAGGCAGGCATAGGTTGGACCATAAATGATTGAAAAGCTCAAGTTGATGAGGCGTGGAATCAGTGGCAAATCTAAAACAGTAAAACTAATGGTGACCATATCTTGTCTTGTTAGAATAGATACACCTTTGGCCTTAGGCTTTACATTTTTCATATCATAGGAGTTTTGCTTGGGTTGAGGTAATGTCTAAGGATGTCATTATAGGCCTGGTCTTTTGAAAGAATTCCTGATAGGAGTTCCCACAGTGGGGGATTTCTATCAGACAGCCAAAAATTGTCCCCTTGGAATTCCTGGATACAGTGTGTGCATTTAGCAGAATTTTGAAACCCATCCCCCTAAAAAGGTCTATTTTAGCTTTTAGAATTTCAACTTCTTTATATTTTGCTGAAATTTCCTGATGCTCAACCCAATAGAATGACAAAGGAACTCCAACCAAGAAGATCACTTTTGGAGAATTTGAAATGCTTCATATAAAAGGTTTTTTTTTTATTCTTTGAAGAAACATGACCTATTATAAAACATTAAGCTGGAAGGTTGGATTCAATTTTGACTTTACTTTTTAATTTTAGCTAGAAGTTGTTTTTTATTTCTACAACTAGTAACAAGTTATTTTCAGTTTCTATACCTTATAGTCCCCCATTTCTTACCTACATAGAATCATATCTCTTCATGCATGCTCTAGATAAAAGTTTATTTTATTCTTTATAGTAACATGTCCTATATATACATTACACATAGGGCTGCAAATGGGTATACAATTGTCCAAGTATCCACAATACATGATTGTTTTTTTTTTGGTTCAAACAGTAATCTACTAATCTGGTGTTAGATGATTACCCAAAATCTTAATCTTTACTATAAAAAATCAACATTTTATCAAAAGCAATCACATTATGATTATCCAATCTAATGGTAATTACTACTATGATCGAAGCCAAACTTCATATGAAAATGGATGGACCAACTTCATATCAATTGAAAGGTTGGGTTTTATTGTATGAAAAACCAGGAATTCATGACAAATTGAAAGTGATCACTTATTATTAGATTGATCATGTTTTCTCAATCCCAAAGAGAATGTTGCACCAACTGAAGTTGATCTTAGGTCCACTGGGATATAAATGGTTGAAGCATCACACAATGAACTTAAATTCTTTTTTAGAGGTGGCCCATGAACATAAATTTAGTTGGAGTCTCTTGACTACTAACCAACCCTCTTGATTAGATTTTAAAAAAATAATGATAATAAAAATTAATAAGAATCAAAATGAAAGTAAAAAAATATTATTTTAACATTTTCTTATCTAATTTCTACATTATTTATTTATTATTATAAAAAATTAACTTATTTTCCATTTCTTCTTGTCAACAATATCTTTTTAACAAAGCTGGCGCCTAACATTGAATATAAGATCTTCTCAAAATAAAGCTCCTCAGATGGAAATTTAAAATTCCAAGATTTTTGCTTCCATGGACGCTGATCCTACCATTAAATTGATCATATGATCAATAATGTGATTAACACAATCTCTTGCATTGTAATTATATTATTAATCACGTTATTGAAACAATCGATCTAATCCCAATCCACCATGGTTCTGCTCTGCTATGACCCGTCTGCATCCCAAATTGATGAGCATAAATAGGGCATGGTGCCAGATCGGAGGGGGAATAAGGGGGAGAAAAGAGCTGCACTCATCAAAGTTGGGCTCAACTGGGCCCCTTAGAGCTGTAAGGAGAACATCCTCCTACATGTCCATACTGGATTTTGTATGCATACATTGCAATGGAAAAACAAATCCTCAGGGCTGCTCGTGGACCATGCTAGCCCATGCCTGGTCTGCATTGGGCTGAATGTGGGCTGTGATTTTGGGCCTGCGGTCTAAACCTGGCTCAATTTTCTAGCACAATAGTCAAATTTTTGGGCCTGGCAACATGTTTCTTAAGGGCCCAACCTGCCATATTTAACATGAAGCATTTATATATATATATATATATATATATTTATAGTTTTTACAAACGAGCTAGGCTTTGGCCTCAAATTAGGCCCAATAATTAACCAGGCTGGGCTTAGACAGCTTTTAGCCCCGGTCCCATCTGGCCCATTAACACCTTGGTGGGATTTTGGGCATAGAAGAAGGTACTTTCGCTTTTGGGTATTCTCTTAAAATGAAATGTATGCTGCCTTAACAAAGAAGATAGTCAACTAATGCATTGATGCCGTGAAAGACTGCAGGTGTTGAAATCCAATATCTTATTATTATTAATATTTTTTTATTAACGGAGGCTTTCCAATCTTTTGGGCTGGGCTATTTTCTCCGGACCCAGAGAAAAGCCGGTTAAAACCCTTGTGGCCCTTAGGTGGTAGCACAAGTGGACTTAACCTTTAGTTCCTGAAAGGGGGGAACCGGTGGTCGATACCAAGACCTCTAGTTCTGAAAGAGGGAAGAACTGGACGACCCCTTGGGGTTAATATTTTATTCTTTACTAACAAAACTAACTCATGAAGTCAGTTCAGGAAGCCGAGCAATACTTTGGATAGCCTGCCTCAGGCTTCCATTTTCTATTGTTGAAGAGCCATGCCGACTAACTAACCAGGAATAAAACAATATGCATGGTCTGTTCTGCAACTCACTAGTTTCAGGTCAACCCCTTTGGCTAAGTTGGACCCATTCATACGATTATTATATTATAAAAGATACATCAGATGAGAAGGGATGATGGGTGTTTTAAGTATTAACTTTGCCTTCATGGTCCATACAAAATGATAAAGATGTGAATGAGAGATAACTTTAAAATTGCCGTATGAGAGCTATTGACCTATGGTAATGTACTGGAGGTTATGAATTTTAAAGTGTGTTCAAGTTTATTCCAGTGAATGTAGACAAAGACAAAACCCAAAAAATAATGTTGTCGTTGTTGTTGTTTTTTTTTTTTCCCCAAGTCGAAAACATTGATCCTTATAGTATATTGCCATGTAATAACGGCTAGAAGGGCCGCGAACTATCATTTCGCCTTAAAATAAAATTAAAAATGTAACTTAAGAAACCATTAGTACTCTTTTTAAGGTCCTTAAATTAAGCATTGTGATGATCTGATCTGACTGTAACTAATTTTTTCCTTTGAAAAATCAAGTCCACACAATGATACCCTGCTGGCAAGCAAACAATAAGAGAGACTTTTATTTACCTCTCATAGGAACCGTGAAAGGGCCATGGCCCATACTCAGATTTCAAGCCAGGGTACAGCCCTACAGGGCATGAAACTTTCATGTAATTGAATTCCTTCACAACCAACTCCTCCAACCCAGTAATCCTTCGGTGGAGAATTTCTATATGTTCCATTCCAATGTATTTTATGCTAACAAACAAGCCTAAGGGAAAAAGTGGTTTTGGTATAAGGTGGACCTGAGCCAGACTCTGACAGTCTGCACACCCCTCTGAGAACTGTACATGACGCACCGACCAAGCCAGCAAGTCGTAAGTGGTAGACAAATTATTGTCGTTTGGAAGCTTTGGACTGATAAGAGCCTGATGCAACAGCCCCACTACATCTCATACATACGCAACAGAGTCCCTTTGCTTTGTCTGTTCCTCTCTTGGATCTAAATTAACTTCAATTACATATGTATTTGACTTGGCAATTGGCATAATCTCTTGTTTCACCTATAATGCTTTCCCCTCTCCTCTCCTATAAATACCAACAACACCCATCTCATCTTCTCCAGAACTGAAGCCTCTACTCTTCTCTATTCTTCCCTTACTCTCTCTTCCCTGTTTTGTCTAAGCCTCTTTTTTTCAACTTCTCTTAATGGAAACCACCCAGAACAAAATAGAGAGAAACCCATCTCAGGAAACTTATTCAAAAACATTTTTTTTAGTTCAAGTCGTGCTGAGATTAATGGCTTTTGTGGCTTCTTTGATTGCCACAGTAGTGATGGCTACAAACAAGCAGACACTGGAGGTGTACACATTCCAAATCCAAGCTAAATTCTCCAACTCTCCTTCATTCATGTAAGATCAGGCATAAAAACCCACACTAGAATTATGTGTTATATTTCTTTTCTTCCAGATTGATTGACTTTTTTTTTTTTTTTTTTAATTTCCTGGTAAGCAGTTTCCTTGTCATTGGAAATGCACTCGCAAGTTTCTATGCTCTGCTTTCGGTGCCATTCGTTTTTGTTGTGGATTCCAAAAGCTCAACTTCAAGGAGCTCTTTCTTCATTTTCTTACTTGATCTGGTGAGTGGTTTCATTCCTTTTGATACACTTTGTTTCCAAAGGTACTTCACTCTAGAGTTAGATAATGGACTTTGATAAAGCAATTGAGATATACCCCCAAAAAAAAGCCAAAGTAGTTGAGAAAAGATTCGCTCTTTCCTAGATGGGTTGTTCTAGTGAAAGCACATGGTTGTGGTACACTTACTTTGAGATATGAGCAATCCATCTGTAGGGGTCTTCCCACAAATGTGGCAAACTTTGAAAATTATATTAACCTGACAATCTAGGCCACAATTAGACCAAAAGGTCAAGTGATCATCTAGATGATGAATGGGTTGTGATGGCCTGATCAGTATGAGTTTGGACCTAATTGGAGCTTCTAGCTGGGCTATTATATATTTGTGGAGGTCAGATGATGATGATGGGTTTATGTTTGATATTCAGATGATTATGGCCTTGGTGTTGGCAGCATCCTCAGCTGCAACTGCAATTGGGTATGTGGGTAAGAAGGGGAATTCCCATACAGGATGGACTCCTATCTGTGACCAAGTTGGCAAGTTTTGTGACAAAGCTGGGGCTTCAATTGTCTGCTCATATGCCTCTTTTGTTCTCTTCTTCCTACTCCTGGTCTTGTCTGCAAATAGATCAAAGAACACAACTGCTGCTTGTAGCTATTAGCCTATTAGATTATACTATTGTTTTATGAGAGAGACACAGATAGAGATTGACAACAGAAGAGGGAAAAGGAAGAAATGGTGTTACAAAGATTTTATTCATGGCAGGTTAAAGAAGATATATGTACGTTTTACTTTTTTTTTTCTTGATGGGGCTCTTCTTTCCTTCTGTTTCAATCTATTTGTTCTTGGGTGCTAAAATTCAATGAAGCAGACATAAGTACTACTCTTTTTATTTATTTATATTTTGTTTCTTATCCTACACAGACCATGAAGCATACGAGAGAGAGAGAGAGAGAACCATATTTTGTGGGATCTTACTGATGAAAAGTTTGTTAGGCTTAAATGGTCTTGGCTGGGCTTACAAAAATAGAAGGGCTAGTTATTTGGGCTATTCTTGAACAGTAGGTGTAAAACTCTTCTAACCCAACAATAGCTGACTGTGCCAAAGGCCAAAAAGTCTAGCCAGACCCATTGACATCCTTACCTTCTTGGTCTAGGAGATATGCCGTTCATGTGCTGTAATTCCAGGGTGACACTAGACAGATGGCTCATATTGATCCGAATTTGGATTGTATTTTTGTGTCCATTGGCTGCATCCAGACCCAAAGTCGCCTAATAAGGTTTATAAATATATATATTTATATTTATATATATGGGAAAGTTTCAAATGCATCTATCCCTCACCATAGGGTGAGAGACACTTCCCATTTTTGCACATGAAGACAAGGATGTGTTCTTCACCCTATGTACTTGAAAAGTAACTTTTGTACTTGAAAATGCCCAATTATGGAAGTGTCCCTCACCCTATGGTGAGGGATGGATGCACTTGAAACCTCCCCTATATATATATACCCCCCCTAAGGTGTGTAGGATTTGTAAATATTTTAGTGTTTACAAATAGACTACCAAGCTCATTTCATTAAATCCAAATTGATCCTGACGACCATCAACACTTGTACTTATAACTGGTTATGATTTATCTAATCTATATATGACGACCCACCGTTGGATCGATGAAAGTTTCAAAATACATGATTATGCTTCATATGTCGGAGGTGCAAAAGAAATATTAGGGAAACAAGCAAATGCAAAAAAAAAAAAAAAATTATTTAGAATTTGGGAGGGTGGTGGGGGTGGTGTTTGGCTCTATATAAAAGGGGAAGGGGCAAATGTAAAAAAATATTTTAATTTTTTGAATTTGCGGGGGGTGGGGCGATTTTAAGCTTTTCTCATTTATGAGTGGGGGGCTTCAGTCCCAGGCCCTTGTACCTGGGCCCACCCCTGGTCATGTACATGAGAGAGTTATTGAGAAAAACCATTAAAACTTGAAATAAAATAATGGTATTTTTGTAAATAATAATATACTCATTTTTATTTAATGAATGTAAGGGCAAAGCTGTCATTTATATAAAAATCTAATATAAATCTCTTGGTGGCTGCCCATTCTTGTTAGGAGTATTGATTTTGGGAAATAAAAGGTGTTAAAAAGAAAAAACAAGGGCCTATTTATAAATACTAAAACTTCAGGGGCCTATTTACAAATCCTACAAACCTTGGAGGGCATATACAAAAAGCTCTCTTTTCTTATAATTTTTGTAGAAAGAGGATTTCATTAGAAAAAAGGAAAAAAGAAAAGCACAACTGAACCAAAAAAATATAAGAAAAAAAAACCACCAAGTTACAAAGAAGGCAAACTCCCTCCCAATCCCACAAAATTCAATCCGAATCACCTATCGCATTTGTTGGATTTAACACCCCTAAAAATCAAGTCATTCCTACTTTTCCACAAGACCCATCAAACAGCGAAAACCCATGATTTAGTTTGAGGGTGGATTGGAAGGTTCACTATGTCACAATAGCCCATAAAAGGAGTTCCAGCAATCCTATAGCTTCATAGGGTTAATAGAATGGGATAACATTCCTACAATGGAGCCAAACCAAGTAGCTCTTGCATGATCTCACAAAAGGAGCATGCTCAACAGATTCATCCGAGGATGAACAAAAAGGACAAAGGGCATTCGGAGAGACATTTTTATCATGAAGATTTTTGTGTACCTAAATTGCATTATTAAAGCATTTCCAACTAAAGTATACAGATCTCTTTAAGGGAGAGGAAGACGCCACAGTGCCCTCCAATTAATGGAAGAGGTGGGAGCATTTCTATCTTTTTCATGAAAGATTGAGTAAGCAGATCGTGAGAATGATTCCCCCATGTAGATTTTGAGGATGCTCTTGACATCAGTAGGGTTATTACCTAGTAGTTGAAGGGGCTGAGTTTGGTCCTTTCTATTCTTAAGCCCGGCTGACAATTAGCACAAATGGACTCACATGTTCTACAAATGGCAGTCCAGGTCAAACTTAAAGGCCCATGGACCATTTCTGGGACTTAAAATTAGGTCAAATAACTAAATGAGCTAGCTAGCTTTAAATTGCTTCGGCCCCTCCCACAAACACCCTTAGCTACTCAATTTTAATTGACAACCATAACAAAACATATGAATGATCGTATAGTACCTCCTTAAAACTATAGTCTACAAGTCAAATGGATGGTCACCAAACAAATTCAACTAACATTGACATCACAGTAGCAATTTTTAACTCAACCTGAAAGTTCAATGAGTTAGTGTATATTTTTTACTATGTAAAAACATCTAATTGTCTTAAACGCCCACCTTCTATAACCAATCCCAACCCACATACCCCCACCATCCTTTTTGATGTTCACATAGTGGGTTCATCTTGACCAATTCAGTCCATCCAAATGTAACATTGATCCAACTTTTCTCAATCTAATAAGAAGAACTTGTTTTTGTATTTTTGGGCTAAAGAGGCTGGATTTCATTGCTTTAATTTGAGGACCCTAGATCAAACTGATGTCAGAGACAACCTCTTATCTATATCCATATTTATATATCCTCTTTGGTTCTCTTACTTCTCAAGCATCTACATGGGCCCCGCCTGAGGTTGACATTCTTAAGGAAAAATTACTAGGCTATTTCTTTTTGGCCTCTTCAAACAAAGAATCAACCCATCCAATTGGTTTAAAGCTCAAAACACAAAAGCTAATTAAGGACAATCTGTTTAGCTGGTATCCAAGCATATTATACAGGATACATTTAAGCTGAAAGGATGATAGGTGATTGAACACATTGTTTTTGTACTCCATGCTATGTAAGATAGATCATGAGGTTAAAAATGAGGAATGCCAAATGAGGTGGCCATGTATTCCGTACAAATTGATTAGAGAACATCTGAATTTATAGTTTCATTGTTCATTTACACAGACTACAGCAGTAACCCTTGTTAAGCACCAGCTCCAAATATGATATGATTAGTCATAAATGTTTAGAGAGTAAGAAATGGGAAAATTATGAGGTATTGAAGCTGTAGAGGTAACAAATAAATTTAAAAAATCAGTGGAGAGTTATTGATATATTGGAAAAAAATAGAGAAAAGAGCGTATTTGTTTGAATATATGTTGGGACTTCTTTTTTTTCAATTCAGAAATCTATTGGATATTTTTTGAATGATCATATTTGTTTGTTACGCTTAAGAGGTTATGAAATCTTTTGAACAAATTTATATATATATATATATATGGGTTTTTTCTTCTTGCTTTTTTGTCATCTAGCTTTATTATATTACAGTTTTGTTACAATTTTGTTGATTATTTGATAATTAAGATATTATAATTGTTTACTTTCTATTTTGAGATAAATTATGATGAATCCATTGTAATGTTACTTCTATATTTCTAGTGATAAGTTGTTAAATCTATATTATAATAAGCTTTTCTTCTCTCTTACATTCATAAATACATTTCAAAGATGTTTAATGAGACAATGAAGAAATTCAGAAAACCAATGACTTGAAAAAAGATATATGATAAGTAACAGAATTATATTGACAGTAATGGAAAAGATATATTTTGAAAGAAAAAATAGTTATACATTAAAAATTGAACAAAATAAGAAATAATTAAAGATAGGAAGCCAATTAACTTTTCAAGTAAGATAAAGGAAACAGCAGGTCCCACGCATACTAAATGGTTGATGTGAGGTCCTATGAGAGTCAAAATTGAAAGGTAGTGATCAAAAGTAAGTTAAAAGTCTTCCATTGTAATATATAATAATACATTGTGGTGCCAGGTGAATATCAAAGTTAAAAGATAATAGTCAAAAAAATTGAATGGAAAACATTCACTATAATTTAAAATAATGGCTCTCAATTGAATGTAACAAACAAAGAGGGGATATATATATAAGGGCTATTATAATATATTAAGTTAGAAGGTTTTAGATCCAATTTTAATTGTACTTCCTATTTTTTTACTGAAAGTTATTTTCAGTTTTTACAACTGATAACATGCTCTTCCTCCACTGTCCACTAATATACTCCCCTCCTTATTGACTCACATCCCGCATGTTTCTATCATACATAGAATCCTGCCTCTTCATGCATACCCGTGATTAGCATGAGTTTTTGTGCTAGTGCTATCTAATCTTAATAGGAGAAGATTAATGAATGTTCAAACAGGGATTTGGATGATAAGAAATTAATGAGGTCTATTTGATAATGCTAGCTGTGCCATCCAAGCACATGAAATGGATGATGAATAAAGTTTTTTAATTTGGATTGTTCACTCCATTACATCCAATCTACCTAGTTTCTCTAGATTTCTACAACCCAAATCTCTAATTTGATAGCCTAGTGAAGTGAGGCCCATAGCCTTCCATGTGAGTTTTTTCTAAGGCAGCAAAGGGCTTTAAATTATGGTGCAGAAGGGACAAAGTATGCAGACTACAGCGCCATTGAAGAAGGCAGAAATTTATTTCAACTACAGAACTACTACAATCTATCCTCCTTACATTGGATCCAACTGAATGATTCACAATTATGGTAAATTAAGGGGGGTTGCTCAATTGGCTTTAGGACCACGGTTTATTTTTGGAGGTTGAAAGTTCAAAACTACACTGGAACCACATGGGATTTACCCGACTCCCTCTTGGCTCGTAAGGATTAGTCATACCCAAAGGGCTGAAACACCCTCCATAATAAATAAATAAATAATTAAAGGAGCCAGGCCCAATATGGGTATGATCAAATGATCCTAACCCTCAATTTAAGGACCTCAAAATCAGCCCCATGCTCTATATCATTCCAAATTTCTTTGGATTACTAGTCAGATCACTCTGATTTCAGGACCATTGCTCATTCACTGGACACTTGTGATTGTGAAGGGATGATTAAGTGGGGGCCCATCTATTTAAAAAAAAAGAAAAGAGGTCATTAAGTATGATTGGCCCGTTGGAGAATTTGAATCTAACAACAAACTTGGATCATCCCATCCGAAGTTCATGCCTCCATCCAAGATCTCTAAATCTCTATCCAACGGTGCATCCATACATTTCCCAACAGCCCCACCTGCTCCTCCCGTGAAATTGCAATGGGTCCGTTTTGAATCGGATAACCTCTCATCACTTTTTCTGGGATTCTTTCTAACTAAAAAAGATCTAAACCCACCTCTTGAAGCCTCTCTTCTTATAATCTTTTCTTCATTTTCACTCCAGTCTCTAAACTTGAGATCTTGGAATGGCAACCAATCTAACTGGACCAGGGACTAGCCCATCTCAGACAGCCAAGAAATCATCTGGACCAGGTCACATTTTATTGCAGTTGGTGCTCAGAACTGTGGCTGTTGCATCTTCTTTGGCTGCCTCGATAGTCATGGCCACAAACAAGCAAAGTTTTGATTTTGTGGGTATCTTTCATACGGTAGCTGACTACAAAACATCTCCTTGTTTTCGGTAAGAAAAGAAAAAAGAATTCATGGAAAGCTCATTGAATTAGAGAAATATTCTACTACAAATCCATGAAATCTTTTCTTCTTAATGCATGCAGTTTCCTTGTGGCTGGGACTGCTGCTGCAGGCGTGTACTCTCTGATTTCACTGCCTTTTGTTTTTTTCCTCCATTTCCAAGGATCAAAGCCAAAGAAATCTTTTTTCATGCACTTGTTTGATCTGGTGAGTGATTTGAATTGGAATTACTTTCTAATTATTATTTTTACCTTTCTTTCATTTTTTTTTATTTGTTATCATTTAGTGATGAATGGAACCTTCTAATAATTTTTATGATTTTGCATCTGACAAGACAATGAAACGAAAAAGCTGTAGGTAACCAATTTATTTTTCCTTGTAAGATTGATATCTTCAGCATATTAAATATACACATATCATTTATGATACATAAATATATGACAATGATGATCTTCATATGAATGGATTCTACTCTTTCACTCTTTTGATGCTGCTATGGATTTGAAAATAGATGAAGTAAAATTAACTATATATGTTTCTAATTTTTTTATTTTTCATTTATATAAGAAAAAATAAAAATTCTACAATTCCCAATATAATTCACATGGAATTCAGTTCATCCCCTTGACTGAATTGCAAGATGATTTCGATTTTCAAAACAATGCATATAGCATTGAATGGGACTTGCAAAAAACGTAGTGTGTTAGACACATTAGAGATGTGGACAGTTCGTTTGGTGGGTCAAGCACAGATGGGTCAAATTCTGAAATTTCACATTGACCAGACAATTCTAGGCCATCCATTGTAGGATAATTCTCAGGATAGAGATGGATTAGTGTATGATATGTAGCAATAAGAGAGATTGAATGGAACTGACGTTTGTTGTATTGTTATGAGACTACTGACCCGTGGGATGGTTTTGTGTTTGTTGTGTGCAGATGATAATGAGTTTAGTGCTGGCAGCAACTTCAGCTGCAACTGGAGTTGCTTATGTGGGTAAGAAGGGGAATACTGTTGCAGGCTGGTCTCCTATATGCGGATATGTTTCCCAGTTTTGTAATAAAACCGAGCTTGCTCTTCTGTTATCTTATGTCTCTCTATTAATCCTTTTCTTAATTTTAGTGGTGTAACTAGTTGAGGTTATGGGTTGACCATTTTAACTTCTCGATCAGCCCGATTAATAAATGAAATTACTAGGATTATGTTCGGGGCTATACATTTTGTCCATAGTGCTTCACCTAACCTGACCCATTTCTACATCTACCACCACACTCAATTCATAGTGCTATTTAATTATCCGGGTTTGTGAATATCAGACACAACAATTTCCATACTCCCCATTGAGACCCACCAAGTGGATAACAAGGTGGGCCATTTACAAATTTAGGGATGGCATTTTCTGACCCGACCCACCAAGCCATTCATTTGAGAGAATTGGATCCAATTCTTGTGATCTGACCCAAGGATCCGCATTTGGAATCTGTTGTGTTTTCAAGAGTGCGAAGCTTAGACCACATTGTCGCTTGAGAGTCACTAGTCGTACTTCTATTTTTTGCTTTTTGGTTACCTCAACCTAGGGATAAGGGACCCAAGAGAGCTCCACACAAGTAAAAAGAGGAAGTCCAAATAAGTGGGAAGAGAAGCCCACAAAGTGAGTAGAGTAGCATGCCTATGGATCAATCTCTAGGCAGCCGGGTGACATGTGGGTTTGCTAGCCACCTGACCAACCAGGTGATATTTGTTGTGTAGATCATCTTTGGGCCCCTTCGTCATGTGTGATCCCATCCATTGCAGTGATAGGTTTTGATCGTTGTTGTGGATGCATTGCATTATCTAGCCACAATGGCCGCTATTCTTTTTATTTAAAGCTGAATGTTGATTGAAAAAAAAAAAAACCCTTAAAAAGCCCTCAATTCTGGCCTTAAGAGACGCCACATCAGCTTAATGTGCCCATTTGTGGATGTGTCCTTTCAAAAACACATAATATGTGCATTTTCAATCAAATGTGTTTCTTTGGTTAAATATGTGTCTTTTCAATAAAATATCTCTTCGGCCCATTTGTGTGGATGTAACCCAATTTAAAGAGATGCCTTCCAACTCTATAAATTAAGGTTATTTTTAAATTTTTTGTATAGTATTCAAAATGAGCATAAATGCATATGAATCATTTATTTGATGTATGCTGACTTGGATTAAGCGATAAAAGATTTGGTTTTCATAATTTTTTGGTTGATTTGAATTTTTTAATTAGTTTGTTATAAATAGATTTATGAGAATGGGATATTAATTTTAATATATTATTCAGGACTTAACATGTGCAATGCAGAGGGGCTTCATGCTAGTAGGCATATAAACAAGCTGACCGGTTCCGAAATTAATGGAACCTGAATCTTGCTGAAGCATACATTTGTACAGTACATATATCCATCTAATTAAACTAGTAACAAAGGCGAAGCCAATTCTTGAGACCGAGGCCCCAGTGGTCATTCTTCCTCAAGGTGAAGGCACCCTATAAATCTTGTAGACCAAGATGTGATTGTTTCAGAACAAATGACAAATGAAAAACAAGGACCTTGGATGATAGGCCTTGGATGGATTAAAGGAATAATAATGATAAAATATGTAACAGGAAGAAAAATTGATTGAGAACCAATTTTTGGGGCCAACCTTTGTGGGATTGATCATGAAATTTAGAAGGGATTAGGAAATCTTAACATGGACTAGGGGTGCATAAAATATTAGCATATATAATCCAATGATCCCATCTTACTTAAGGCCCTAAAGTTTAAAGGTTATCTATGCACTTATAAAATTGCTCAAGTAGTCACTTATAATTTTCATTTCAATTCACTCAGTAGTTTCATATCAATTCCTTTATAAATGGAATGTTATACCAGCTCTTTTTCATTAACACTCGTCGTTTTATTTTATTTTTTTTTCGCTATATTGGGGATTCAAACTCATGCCACTATGCTCACAGAACCCATGTCCCTCCTGGTTGAGCAACAGTGGATGCTTGATACGGCTTATATTCTAAAATATCTATTCTATAAAGAGTGTTTTGTTATAAGAGAAATTATCAAAGAGGTCATACTATAAACATTGACACGATCATTTAAAAACTTAATGATGCAGAATCATCAATGTTTGCAGTCTCAAATTGTGATTGAGCAAACCATAAGATGAACTAAATGAACCTATTCCAATGAATTATAAACTAAGATAAGAATTAGACAAACTGAGAAACAGGCAACTCTAATCTTAATAT
Organism: Cinnamomum chago; assembly: GCA_038049695.1. NCBI lineage: Eukaryota > Viridiplantae > Streptophyta > Magnoliopsida > Laurales > Lauraceae > Cinnamomum > Cinnamomum chago. The sequence goes on from CP142456.1 coordinate 78,260,776, forward strand.
CTCTTCTTCATGTGGGTTCAAGCATATCCTTCCATGTGCAACAATGATCATACATTACTACGAAAGGATATATGCTCTGTATAAGAAGCTTAAATGGGTCTTGAGATTGAATGAAATCCAATTCAAAGCATGACTAGTGGAAGGGATTGACATTACTTGAATGGGGATGGGTGGGAGATGTTGGCATGGAATAAAGAGCCCACAAAGTGTAAAGAATAAGAATGATTGCATGAATTTCTCACATTCAAGGCATTGTGTCAGTGAAAAGAACCATCTATTTGAAGAGAACACAACTTTTTAGAAGATTTTGTGCGTCTTCCTCTTTTACCAAGGTCAGAAACCTTCCTCCACAGCACTGAGAAATGGTCAGAACATCTCTCTGGTCCATGAGGGCTTAGTGCATGGCCTTTGGAAGAGAGAAAAGGTCATGTAATGCAACACAACTTGTCTAGCGAATGTGCTACTTGTTGGGTTGAAACTGGGCCTACTTTGAGCATCCATTAGCCCAGCTCATTATTCCTTGCCAATGGTCGGGCCTCACCAACTTCATTGTCAGCACCATAAAACCCAATATTTTGGCTGACTTGTGGGTGATGAATGATGTCAAACAAATTGAGCCTCTAGACCCATATATATGAGGGTTCATTACATTCCATTAGAAACAAAGGCCCAGAGAACCCAACCCATCATTCTATTTCTAAGCACCAATCCGAATTATAGTTTCAATATTATAGTTTCGAAACTTAATTATCATCCTGAGTCTTTGAGCTGGACCATGTTGCAGGGCCTATACTTCAACATAAAGATCTTCATGTATTTATTATGTAACCCATTATTGAACGATGACTTCCGAAATGTTCGTACTTAATACATAAAATATGTATAAAAAGTTCAAATATTGTTAAAAAAAACATAGGATGGATGATTGAATGTAAGTTAAGTTACGTTTTTGCATTTATGATCCATGATTACAATAAACTGTTGTTGGGCCAGCCCAGCCCAATTGCTCGAGAAAAGATCCAAGAAGATGAACATGCAAAGAAATATGCATGAGAGGTTAACATAGTGATAACATAGTGATAAGCTGAGTTAGATTTTTGAGTTCAGCTCAGCCCAATTTCTCAGCTGAAGATCATGAGAAAGATAAAAATAAAATATATTGTGTGAAAGGTATAAGTCTTAGATAAAAACATAGGACAGCTATAAGTTGAGTAGGGTTTTTGCATTCACAATCTATGATCCGATCCAAGCTGCTCTTGGGCCAGCCCGGAGAGGCCCAGTTGCTCAAGGAAGATGAACAAAATCCAATGGTCCCTAAAGCAGTTTGTCATGAGAATATATTCCTTTATGGGTACCATTGCAGTGGATTGAAAGTTGTAGATGAGAAATAAGAAAAAGTCATTGATGTAGCAAGGAGAGGGGAACCTGATCTCCCTTTATCTTGGCTATAAATATATAGAGGCCTTGGAAGGGAGAATGTGTCCCAGACCAGAATGTGGTGAAAAGGAAGAGTAGTCTTACACGAAGACAAAGAGCCTCTGTTTGGTAGCCAAGAATGACTTGCCTATGTCAACCTTACAGGATTTTAGAGATGTGTGATTTTGGCTTCTTTTATCTTAAATCTATGTAGGGTTCACCGGCAAGTCATCTTGGCTAACCTGACTGGTTCTTGTCTCTCTTGCTAGACTTGCTTCTCTTCCTCTTTAAGAATTGAAGCTGTTTGAAGCTACCATGTTTGATGATATTCATATGCATATAACACCGTAATTCATGTGCTTTTGTGCAATGCTTTGGCAAGTATTCATCCAGAGCACACACTATGGGTTTGTGTACATGCATGCGCAGACATACAAGCAGTGGTGCATTTAGGCATGCATGCGAAATGCTGAAGTCATTATATGCCTATAACCTTTTTTGTGTATTGTGTGGTAGGCAAAGGGGTCCCTTGCCATGCACAGGCATAACGCATATTTATGCACACAATCACGTTTATGAGGCCATTTTCATATGAAAATTTTTATATCCGAAGGGGCACGAAAGTGTCCTACATCTTTCTAACTAGAGAAGCCTCAATATACGTGAAGCCTTTTCCTTATGAATTATTCAGATTTTTCATTGATCCATCAAAATCGAAAATGTTTAGTTTCACATCTTAAACATTCATAGATTTTGAAATATTGAATATCTTTTATACGTAAATCCCAACTGCTCAATATTTACTCATGCGTGCTCCCAAAACATAGTAATGTGATTCAAATGTGTAGGTTCTACATCTACATAGACAAATTTTACCTATGGTAATCCCATTTCTATATCCCGTGCATAAAAGACTAAAGACCCCTAGATGCTACTCTCGTACAGAAGAAGATTTGAAGTGGGGTTCAGTGAGCTATAAATGGCAGTCTACTCATCTGATGTCAATCCTCCTTTCAAGCTTAGAGAGTGCCACATACTAATTAACACAGCATACAGTGGAGGATTTATGCATGCAAGTGAATGCATAGAGACGGATGGAGAGAGGGAATGGGCAAATCTACTTGCAGGTGGCTTGACTATGTTAGGAAGGACATGTTCAAGTGCATCACCATTCCTTCCTGGGTGGATCGCATGTTTCTTTGAGGGTAAAACTGATTAGAGTGAAATTTGGCCCAAACCAACGTAAAGAATACTGTGATTTTGAGCCCCCTAGATTTTAGAGATGAGCTCTAATGGAAAATTCTTCTGCAGCCTTGTCCCACAGGATCTGAATTGAGTCTGGCTAGCCCTGTTTTTCCCTACCCAAATGAGCTTGGTTGATGGATGACTTATATGGCTTGGTTATGTACATCCTTGTGATTTGACCTGCCAACCTAATCTAGTTCGACTAATTGCACTATGACAAGACTATCCAAGTTGAACAAATACGCAATTAATGGTACGGAGTAAGATGTTCAACCCGACTAATAAATAGGCACTCCAAGGGGTTACCCTCAAGAGTTCAACCATCAATCCACCCCTTTCTCACCCCTAGTTCATGTTTATTCTGGCCTAAGTACTTCTCCTGGTTCTCACTGGTTTAATCTCAGTCCCTATCTTATTCATCACAACCGCCCATTTCCATTAGTAGGTCTCAGTTGAGAAGTGAAATTCTCTAAATTTCTGGCCATGAAATTTTCAGGTTGAGGGAAGGTTAGTGCTGCTTGATCACTGATGAATTATGAGGAATGCGGCCATTATAGAAAAGAGTGATTTTTTTATTTTTTTTGTTATAACAAAGTGTTCCCGTGGTATTAATCTGTAAAGACTAATCCTCTGGATGCACGCATTCACCCCACACGTGCACCAAATAATGGAAGATTCAAACACTAGACCCAGAAAGCAAACCTTTGCCTTATGCCCAAGAGCCAACACCCAAGTGTGTCACAGGACCACATAATATGCTTTGTCCATATGAAGAACATGTCCTGTACACTTTTAAAGAACTGTAAATAACCGTCTGTGCTATTGATTTTCACACAAAACCAAACCCCTCTGAGATTCTAAAATCTTTATTAACAATCTTTCATCGTCAGTCAATGCCAGTTTTGTGTCCATTGATGAAAATCCTGTACTATGTCTTTAAAATATAAAAGCTCTTCATATGTAACGTCCTCATTCAAAATAATTGCAGAGGGAATGGTGTACATCTTTTAAAAGAAAAGTCCACATTTATATGGGTACGTTTGTACAGCTGCTTTGTCACGGAAAAAAAAAAAAAAAAAAAAAGCATGATCATTTTCGGGAGAAGCCTTTTTCGTTGTTTGGTGCAAAATAACTTTAAATTTTCTATGGACGCACAAAATAGCTTTAAATTTTGTGCATCCATAAAAAATTTAAAGCCTCTCCCACGAGATGAAATAGGCAAAGCTTTGCGTGGACAAAAGAAAGTCCCTACACAAATATTCCCTAAAATCATGGATTTTTTTTTATTGACCTATAGGAGAGACTATAAACCCATATGAAGACACCCAAAAGCCTAGGTAACATTTAGGTGCTCAATGGATCCTCTTAAATGGATTTTTATTGAGGCAGTTTTGCAAAGAACATTTGTAGTGTTTGGCAAAAAAGTCGCCTCACAAATGTGTCATTTCTCCCTATCATAACCATTTATTAGGTGAGCTCGACACTCCATGCAAGCTTAACAATACAGTCACAACTCAGCAACTTTAATTTTGAAACATTCTGATACTTCATTTTTGAAATATCACCAAAAAATTTTATAAAAAAATCACGCATGATAAAGTCATGATACAATTGGAATAACATGTTAAAAATTAAGAAAATTATAAAATGTCATGGGTTTGCTCCCCATGTCTTGTGTTCAAAATCATCCCTGATCTGTCCGGAGTGGGTTTGTATGGGTTTAGTCGGCACCATCCCGGGGGATTAGTCTTGTTAGAACAAAGACCTTGGGATTACCCACATCATAAAAAAAGAAGTTTAATTAGCTAACTTTATATTTATTTTGTGTGGTTCTTTTTTTTTTTGTGATGTTTTTCCAATAAGATCGTAGAAAAATGCCAATATTTCAAAGACTTTAGTTTCACGAATGACATTTGCCACGCTGCTCTACCTATCATCTCTAAAAGTGATTGACCGTTTCTCTCTTTTTCATGAGTTTTGCTATACTTTTATAATGAGCTTGTTTGTTTATTTTACGAATCTCTTAGAACATACTTCTAAAACTAGTTAAAATTGAAGGAATATAGTGGATATCAAGTAATTTTTTTTCTAATTAAAAAAAAGAATTTAGGGGAGTGGAATTCATTTTCCATTAAAAGAGAGATTATGAAATTCATTTTGTATTTAACGAGAGATTATTTGATAGTCATCTACCTTTTCAACTTTGGGCAATTAAAGAAATACGTTTATTGGTATTCCTATGCAAACAAAGGGGCTCTAAGAAAGATTAAAATCATTATTTAACCTAAAATTTGATCTTGCTCTACCTTTGATCAATTCTGCCCCACTGCACTCGGCACATCTTATATGTTAACACCTCAAATTGACACTCATTCAATTAAAAAAATTTGCATAACTACAAGACTTGGAATTCGATGCCTAAAGCATGAGTTAGGATCTATAACTTAATGATGCTTATTTTCTGCTCTCCTAATCTATTAATCATCTAGAATCATCTAGAAGGAGCCAAGAGACCAAGAGTACTTAAGTCATTAATTAATCCATTTGGTGTTACTCAAACTCACAAGTGGAAAAGGGTCAAGTCAGGTTCGGGTCAATTTAATTATCATGAGATGCGTCTAATTTGGTATCAACATTTGCACCGTTCATTTTACAAGCCTTAGATAAGATGATTATAATCTTTCAACTAACCCCACCAAAATTATTGAACAAAAGGTGCCCCCATATTCCATGTTGAATATATGTGAATAGATGATATCACTTGTTTGAATGCTATCACAAAAGAAAGCGAAGAAAAAGGAAATGAGAATGCCCTTTCTCGACAGACAATGAAAGTGCATGGACCACAGAAAAGGCGGGAAAATCGTCCACCTTCGAATTTTCAAACATGTGTGGACTGTGGTCAAAAGAGGAGAAAAGCTCAGCAGCACTCGGTGCGGTGGCCCTTCCCTGTTGACTACTCAAGCGACTTCAGGGAGTTCCTAATCTTTGTATGGACAGTGTCACAGTCCCACTTTCCATGTTGTGTAACCTGTGATACTTCTTTTTGAAAAGATGGTAAAGCGGCTATGTCGCGAAATCTGTAATCAAACAAACAAGCCACAAAAAAAAAGAGGAAACACATGAGGAGTTTAAAACCTTTCAGAAATAATACTGATTCGAAATATTCACCTTCTTGAGGTTAGTTGTTCGATTGGGTTTCTCTATTAATAGGATATGATGAATCTACAGTTGTATGTATGAAATGATTTCCTTCTATACAAACCTATATTTATTACAATAGATCATTGATTGATTTGAAAGATGCAGAATTCCTTATATCAATAAGCTGATGAGCTGTGATATGGGATTCTTGAATGGCATGCAATAATCATCATTGACATTTGGGGAGATTTCCTTGCATACATCAAGGAACTCTTGCATATATCAAGGAGCTGGACCGGTGAAGGAATATGTCATGGCTAGAATTGCTGCATGTGAACTTTTGCATGGATATTCTTGCCACATTTGTTTTGCACCTCATTTGTCTATAGATTGCCTACATCCACAGCCAAAGAGAACTTACTCTCTTTATTTCACTCTTTAGCCCCTAAGAAAATCCCGGTACAATGACCAAAATACCTCTTACCAAAAGCCCGGTCTCTGGCTAACCCAAAAAGAAATCAAAATTTTAACTTAACATATGGGGAGTTTCTGAAGATGTTCACCTACTCACAGACGGACTGGTTCAGTGTGGGAATTTGGAATTCTCTTGTCAAATTCGTCAAATCCTTGCTGCAAACGATCAACCCTAACAAATTCCAACAACTGAGTCTATGGCAAAATTTTGAAAAAATGTCTTGCTATCAAATAGTTGCTCATACCTTAACTCTAATACAGCTCAAATTTTTGTATCCACCCATGGCCATGAGCCTGTTTGCTGTTTTGCATTTGTGACAGCTAAAGGCTCGGCTGGATCTTCATTAAGTTGGTCCACAAGCAACTTGGTTTACGAATGAACGAGGCTTCATGTGTTTGAATAGAATGTTCCTTGTGAGTGGTAGTTATGACCTTTATCTGGTAGTACATGTTGGACTTGGATTCCCTGTTGCAGCAATAAGCCCATTCCTGGACTACTAGCCTACCGTATATATTTAGGATATGAGAACCAAGCTTTTATATGTAAGAAGGCATCGAAAAATTAGGATCATTAGAGGGTACCCATTGTTTGATCTAAGGTCAAGATATAAAATGATCATATAGAAACTTTTTTCACTATTCATTTTATAGTATTAGATTAGACAATTATCAATATTCAGTGGGCTTAGTTTTTTTTTATAAACGGCTTATCCTAAAGCCCTCTTTTAATAAGTTAGAGGATCCCACAAACTTTCCTAGAAGTAAAGTTCTAAAAAACAAAAAAACAAAAGAACAAAAAAATTATTACTGCACGAGTTATGGAGAGTTTAAACTCTCGACAAACAACCATTAACAAGTTATAGACGATACCATGCTATGCAAGGGAGAGAAATTTTATATTCTTACCCATCAAATAGGAAATCGAGTTCCTTTTTATCAAAGAAAATCAACTCATTTTCCTACTTTTCAACTCAAAAAACAAGTTGCAACAAACTACCATGAATGGGCTCCATGGAAGATCTGAAAACTTTCCTCTCCATATTAGGTACCTCTCGTTGCTTAAATGTACCTTAGAAAGGTGATTCTTCTAGGAAAGAGGGTTTTTACAATTAAACTGACCAAACCTAAAGATCCAATCAGATTAGGGACCATGAGTCCAAATCCTCCAAGGACAGGGCTCTAGAGAGTTATTGTCTATCAATATAAATCCTTCAATAACGCTCACCATGACTAATAACCAAATCACTCAAAATCATAGCTCCCAGTAGTTTTTTCTTTTCTTTTCTTAAATCCAAGTTTTACTCTAATAGAATTATGCTCACGGGAAGATTAAACATGTCATTAAAAATGAGAAAACCAAAAAGTGATAACACACCATCAATCTAACAGCAAGCACAATTTTAATTAAAGTGAAATTTGGCTCAGAGAAAACTAATATAATAGGACAGCGATTTTGAGCAAATATGAGCCCCACTAATGGATTTATGACAGTGGACTCAAGGATCCAGATTTGGGAACTATAATTCCCGTTTGTGCACCAACGAGTGGGGGCAGCTGAGCCACTTCAGTGTTCCCATGGATAAGACTGGTAGTGAACTGGATCCTCTTTCATTAACACTAGCGTGAAAAGAAAAGATTCGTGTGGGGGGTGATTATACACTCATTGTCCGTATTAGAAAGCTTTCCTACTTTGAAGAAGAAGCCTCAAGAAAGAAGCAGCACCTGTCACTCCTTTTAAGAAGAAAGAAGAAAGAGGAAGAAGGACAAGAAAAAAGGTAAGAAAGGATAGATCACAAGCATAAAGTCCAGCATTCTTTTGCCCCCATGGTCCATATAAGTTGCATGGAGGGATTTGAAGAGAGCTAACCAAGTCAAAAGAAGGGAGAGGGAACCACCACTACTATACCCATGTAACACATGAAAAGAAGTGCAATGTGATAACATTGACCAAGACACTATATGAGTGGAAATCTTGTCATCATGGAGTGTTTACTCCTCTTTTGTTTTTTTATCTTAATCTATACAAAGCTAAAGATAATTAAAAGAAAGGGGAGAGATTATTTAGAGAGATCATCATTTGATTTTATCGATAATTAGGCACTTTGATAACTGGGTTTTTCTCAAAACTGAAATGTGCAATTCTTTTGGTGGTTCAATCCAATGCTTCCATAGTTACTAGCTGAAAATCAAATTGGGTTAAACCTCATATGTTTGGGAGTAATTCCCGTTTGGTGATTTTACTTTTAAAATCAAGTGAAATGAAGTGAAGTAAAGAGAGGGAATAAAATATAATTGGGTTATGATGGTATTTTATTTTTAGTTGTTTAGTAGGAAATCCTTTTTACTTTTTCAATGGGAAAGTGAAGTATTTTTGTCTTTTAGTGGATAAAGGTGGTTTCTTTTTTACATTATTTAAAAAAGAAGGAGGGAAATTTGAATTAAAGTATTTTTTATGTGGCCTCTTATTTAAAAAATAAAGGCTTTACTTAACTTTTACTTTTTGGTAAAATTACCAAACGGTCGACGATTTGGTTTGATCATGGGTGAGTCGTTGTCCTAAGAGTGCATTTTTAAGAAGTAAACTTAAGGATATATTTGTTTGTTTGCATAGAATGCATTAAGAATTGAATACATTTTGTGGCAAATGACCTCCACCCAAAAATTATTAAAGAGGTGGAAAGCGAAGGATATAAAGTAACAATCTAAATGAGACCTTGATTTTTATAGTATTTGAATTGTACTATGGTGATGGCTAGGTATTCATTTATCATCTTCCATTTATTCAATTTTCATTAAGATATGCTTGTTTGCATTAGAATACATAGAAATTCAATACAAAGGCTCGTTAAAAATAAATATCAAATTGGAATATCAAAAAATAAGCATCAAATAGCATGCTTTCAAATTCGACCATCATTTTAGATATTCACCTTTAATTCTTCCTTACTAAGGTGATATAAAGTCTTAGAAATCAAGCCCTAAGAATTCTTTGTTCTACTGGTGTAGAACTAGAATCACTAGGCTCAAACCAAAGTCAAGGGTTTGGACTGGGTTTAACAGAAATAACATTTATTAGAGGGCCTACTAGGGAGCGATTTGACAAGTATACTGCACATGCTTAGCACCTGCACTCAATCAAATCACTCATAAAGGACTTTAAAACACTATCTGTTAAACACCATTTGTCTTTTTCCTTCATGAAATCATATTGACAGTTCAACAAAATCCTCTCTTTCCTTTATTTTCTCTTTCTTTTAGAATTTTCACAGGAGTGTTTTCGAGATTCAAGATCCCATGAGGAATCTTTCATACACTTTCTAGCATGCCTTGTGGCATTTACCAGAATAATTACAAAGATCTAATTTTGATATTTACACAGGCAATTATATGATCCTTCTCCCAAATACATACACAGTATCTTTTTTACTATATATTGATTACCTACTAGAAGTGGGTCAGTGTCACAGATTTTAGTTTTTTGTAAAAATATTGCAATATTTTTGAATTGGGAGTTTTTTTAAGATATCATGAGAAATAGGTCATAAAAATAAAACAAATTCTAAATGGTTGAAGACACAACAATATAGAGGATAAACATAAATTTAATCGAAATTGAAGTTTATACATTTTCTACTTTCTCTTTTGCCACTTTACCCTAGTAATGTCATGATTTTCTTGTGATTTTGTTGCAACTATCTCAATTTTGCCAACACTTAAATTTTAAAATGCAGTTCATTTTGTACACCGGAAGTGGGTCCAATATCTGGAGAGGCCAATGATTTGTGGACTCCACACTAATATAAGTACTATAGAACTAATCAACGGTTTGGATTTCATGTGCCTTCCATCTATTGTCCACAGTCTGCATTGCGCGTGGATCTTTGCCTGTTTATTAATTTATTAGGTTAGTAAAAGTAATGTAAAGCATTCATTTCTTAAAAACTGATCACATCGAAAATACACATCTTCAAAACTCCCTCTTTCTTTTTCAGGAAAAAAAAAATAAAAGCAACTTTCTTTCTCCACTAAATGACAAAATAACACTCACTTTTTACACAAAAAGTAAAAAAGATTCCCTACCAATCCACTCAAGATAAAATATCATCATAACCTTCTTATATTTTATTTTATCTTGATTTGATGCTTTACATTACTTTTACTTTAATAGTAAATTGTCAAACGGGCTATGGTCCAGATTTGAGTCTAATCATACTTTGAATATCCACATCTATTCCTGTCTGTGGTCCAAAAACTATTCCAATCCCTAAAACTTTCTTTCTTTTTTTTTTATATACAATCCATAAAACTTAAGAATATCTGATAATGCCTTCAAAAAGTGAACAAACGGGTTTGAGTCTGATTGATCTGAATCCGACCCAATACTAGATGGATCCAAACAATACTGTTGGATCCCAGCTAAGTGATACAGGCTCCAAGAATTCTAAATTCTCCATTTGAATAGTGAGAGCTCATGAAACCAGTGAGAGCTCATGAAACCAGCCAAGTAAAATGCCACTTTCGGTTCGTAAAACTCTTATAATTTCAATTTCAAAATGCTATATTATATTTGAGCATTTGTGAAAGCACGTGGAGAGAAGCATCTAAGGCAATTCATAAAACCCCCAACCAAAACTCTCAAAATTCTTGTAAATAAACGGACCATCATGATTTGCCTGAAAACATCCTCAAAATCTGATTTACAAAGGCCCTATTAGAATTCAATTTTGGGTTGAACTCTTTTAAGAGTCTGGGTCACATTTGAGTAGGCCCAAGACCTGACCAACCCAACCCCTAATTTCCATCAGACTATTGAGTCTCTACACACGTATAACTCACATGATTTTGGAAAGTATAGAACAAGAAAAGAAATTCCTTGTTCTCAATCGATGAAAATAAAATTCAAAGAATGTTGGTGATTTCCTAACTTCAATGAGGATTTCTATTATTTTTTGTTTTAAGATCCACAGCCCAAGGACCGACATTCTTCTCTCGAGCCCTGAGTTTGGGCCCATTGTCCTGATCCAGATGAACCATAAAAAAAGGAAAAGAAATAAAAAAAATATTCAGAGGCCTTTCTGCCCATGAATGCCCCATCTATACGCATTCAAATACATCTACAGCAATCTGAACAGTCCAAATTGTGGCCCCCATCTATGGTAGTTTGTGGTATAGCAGTATATACTTGGAGCATGTATGGTAACGGGTGTGGAATCCATAGATCTGATGATTCTTTACTACCATTGGAATATGGATTCCTCACTTTGTGATTTGTATAGTTGATGATTTCACATTAATATTAGTGTGTATCGATGCATATAGCTGAGAAAAATAAGATTCGGTGTGCAAATTCACTTAAGTGAGGATTTTTAAATCTTATGAGAGTGGTCGGATCTCAAAATCCTAACAAATGAAGATTTTCATTTGTCCAAATCCACAGGAATTTACAATTGTCATAAATGGATTTGTAATAATTTTAAGAAAATAAAAAATATTTTTCCTAAAGATTTGGTTGTCAAACGTGACCTTGATGTTTTATCTTATAAAATAATCATAGCTATTGGAATAAAAAGTCACAAGATTCCCAGATCCAAATTTAAAATGGGTCCTGACCCTGTTTTTTGAGTGAGTTCAAAATTCACTGGGTCCATTATATGACATTCCGAAGGCACAGTTAGAGTGGCCCATATCTGGTTACTTGATTACTATAAGGATTTGACCCAAAAAGATCTTTTATGGGCTTTATTGTTGCATCCATTTAATAATCGGATTTGGGTCCACACCATATTTAGATTTGGATCTATGAAATCAATTGAATCAATCCAGGTCGGTCCAATAGACTCGAATCAAACCTGGCCCTTTTGCATCCCTACTTCCCTTTTGTTTGAAGGAATTTGTTACAAGTATTTGACTCGTTATTTTGGCGAAAAGCAGATTCCAAATACTAGCATGTTTGGAGGAATCTAAGAAAAGCAAAATTCCTATGGATTTGAGAAAAAGGAGAAGCCTTTCACATGCTAGTTGGAATTATTTGAATGACTTCTTTTTGAAAGTGTCATTTGAGAAGTCCTCAAGTCAAATCACTTAAAATCTCTGGAAAAAAATTACAAACAAAACCCCTAAATTGTCACAACCAAAAACAGTCAATGGCCTTAACTTTTTCAAGTGCAAATCATTTCCAAGTAGGCAGGTAAATTAATCAGATTCACAGAAATAAAGTACAATAAAACCAAGATTTCTAAAAAGTTATTTTACCCTCACTGATAATCCCTGTGTGCTATTCTCTGTCACCATCACTCACCAGTCACCAACACTAGTTTATGAGTGGAATGGCTCTATATATTCACCAACAAGAGCTTAGCTTTTGCTCCACGCACTTGACAAAGCTCTCTCTCTCTCTCTCTCTCTCTCTCTCTCTTATTGCAAGATCCATCAAATGGCATTTTGGGTTCTATTTCTAGTACTCCTATGTACATCTTCAGCACTTGTGAATGCCAATATTGAAGGTAGAGATGTCTCTAGCAACATATATGATGTTATATGAGTTGCTTTAATGATTATTCATGTGGGAGTATGATGTTATATGGAGTTGTTTTAGTGATTTTTCTTGTGGGTTTCTCTAGCTTGAAGATTCATGAACTTTTCTGATTAAATGTTTTATATATATATATATAGTAGCTTTGTGTTATGTAGTTTTTTCCACATGGGTACCTGATTCATCACCTGTTAGCAGCAAATGCAAAGGCAGGGATGGGTTCTACTTTCTACTACATAAATAGTAGTATTAGACTGGTTTTTTCTTTCATTTTGGTATTTTCCTAGCATGAAGATCCCTGTCCTTTACTCATTAAATGCCAAGGTGGTGCTGGTCTTGACTGCATGTAGAGTTCCACAGATGAATTTAGGATTTTTCATGACTTGGGTTTTTTCTATAGCTTGAAATTTTCATAAACTCTCTCTTAGATGGTAGTATCCAAGGTACAGTTCAATAGGAAACTGTTGGGATCTTTATTTCCATGTGGGTCCTTCCCTCTAGCTTGAATATTCACGTAGTCCTTCTGTTTTGTTTGAATAGGTGATGCTCTTTATGCTTTCAGAAGAGCAGTGAAAGACCCTGGAAACGTTCTACAGAGCTGGGATCCAACACTGGTGAATCCATGTACATGGTTTCATGTCACTTGTGATGGGGATAACAGAGTCACGAGGCTGTAAACCTCTTTTTCCCTTATTGAAATATCTTCCCTTTTGCTTTTATCTGTGTTTTCATGTTTGTGGGCTTTTCAGTTGGCTTCTCTTGAAGAGACCTTCACTGCAAAGGTTCCCTTGTTCTGCAAAAGATTTGCAGAGATTCTCTTCTGGGTGTTTGTTAAATGTCAATGGCATGGGGAACATGGAATTGTACTGTTCTGTTTAAATGACCAAAATGACACTAAACTAAAATCATGTATTCTTGGTGGGTTATCAAGATCAGGATGGGTCCCCATTTGGGACCATGATTCATGGGTAGGATGAAATAAATCATATTTAGAGTCATTCATGGCCCCAGATTCTAAATCTAAGATTGCAAGCAGTTGACATGAGAAGACCATGTTCTGATCTGAATATTGGATTGTAAAAATTTGGGTTCCAACACAAGGAGATCAAGACTGTGAACTATTGATGAATTGACTTGAACTAGAATCCCATACATCTATCCATAGAGAACTGACCCATGATCTGGATTGATGACCCCCAAATTGTTGATCTCATATAGCAATCTAGGCAAGCCTTGTTCAATATGTGCAGGTTTTTCATGCCCCCAAACTCCATGCATGGCGGGCGCCATGTTGGGATGTAAATGGGTCCCTCATTCTCCAATTACTTGGAGGTTCCGACTCGTTAAAAATCGGATTTGGGTCCTTATTTAGGCCCCGATAAGTAAATGGGTTCGGGTCCGGTTCCACCTTGGTACGGACCTGTGGACCCGAGACTCGACATATTACCTCAATTTTTAAAAATATCTCCTAAACATCATGTTTTTTTTATATATCATTCTCTACCTAGATCCGGACCCGGATCCAGACCCGTCCCATATATGGTTCTCGTTCTGGTTCCGGAGCCAAGAAATCGGTTCTGAAACGGTTCTGGGTCCGGATCCAGTTCCACGTTCTCTTTAATGGTTCCGGTTTCGGGTCTACCATGGAGCCGGACCAGAACCCATTTACAACCCTAGAGCTATGTGGATGCACTCAATGGTGAAACTTAACCATGTAATGAAGGACACTTTAGTCACTTACTCAAGAAAACATTTCTTGCATAAAATACACTCTTTTCTCCACTACAACTTCACCTAATTTTTTTTTCTTGGTTTTGGGTATTTTGCAGTGATCTTGGAAATGCAGGGCTGTCTGGTACTCTTGTGCCTGAGCTAGGGAGACTGGAAAAACTCCAATATCTGTGAGTGGCATGTTCTTAAGAATGTAAGAAGTGGTAATACATGTTAAGGAAAGGTCCAATGAGAAAAAGTGCCCTTTCATTTGCAGGGAGCTGTATAGGAACAATCTGATGGGCAGGATTCCTAAAGAGCTTGGGGGTTTGAAGAGCCTCTTGAGCTTGGATCTCTACCACAACAATCTCACTGGAACCATCCCTCCATCTCTCAGCAGACTCACTTCCCTCAGATTTCTGTGAGCCCCACCTCTCCCATATACATTAGCAATGTGTATATGCTTCTATTTACATATGTTGCAACTGCAAATTTAGAAAGCCACATGCCACCCAAGTGGGACCCATGTACATATCATCTACACCATTGATGTGATGGGCCCCTCATTAGAAATGGACAGTAAATATCTTCATGATCAATAAACTTTAATTCTTTGACCGGTGACCTAGAAATGTACTCTTAAAAAACAAAAAGAAACAGCAACAATCCAGGAAATGCCAAAGATTTGAAGGTAAAGGATCCATCAATCAGGAAGGCTTTTGAAACATGTGGGCCTGTTTGGCTGGTTTGAGATGCTCAGATATGTACTTCATTTCATTGAAATGTAAAATCAATGTCATTAGCCTCCCATTTGAACGCTCAGTCAAGGCCAACTGTCCAAAACATGAAAAGCAATGAGGGTTCCATAATTTTGGCATTCATGAATCATGACTGCTCCATATTGGGTACAACCTGTGAACAGTTATAAAATTTGGGCCCCACAAACAATGGATGTCCAGGCTCCAGCTAACTACAAGGTATAGATAAATTACAAAAATGCCCTCAATTCTCAACTCATTTTATTTCAATTGAGGGTAGCTTAATCAGCTGAAAATTATCATTAGATAAAGAGGTTACTGATTTGAGGGAATCAATCTGTACTTTTTAGGAGGAGGCGTTTCTTTCTTTCTTTTCTCTCTCTCTCTCTCTCTCTCTCTCTCTCTCTCTCTCTCTCTCTCTCTCTCTTTTTGTTGTTGTATTTGTGTGTGTATGCTTTTTTTTTCCAGTCACATTAAGTCATTTACACAATCTTTTTTTGTCCATGGACACACACACCAAAAGAGAGTGAAACTTCAAGTGAATTTAGTTATTAAGATGCTATGGCCTTTTGTATATTTATCAAACCAAGATTGATGGGATAAGGTTTGGTGATGATGATAATTGAAATGCAATCCCATACCATAATTCTCACTGCTGTTGGATTTTACGCAGGCGACTGAATGGGAACAGGTTGAGGGGAAGCATACCAAGAGAGCTTACCAAGCTTGGAAGCCTCAAGATACTGTAAGATTTAAACCTTCCTACAATACCATTGTGCCTTCCACGTCCATTTCTTCTACTCCTCTTCACTTATTGCAACTAATATCTTCTGGGTGTTGACCAAAAACTCACATGGAATTCCTGCAGAGATGTCTCAAACAACGACTTGTGTGGCACCATTCCAACTTGGGGCGCCTTCTCCAGGTTCACTGAAAGGAGGTTAGTGTTTTTAGTAGACTATGATGGTTTTTATTCACTGAGACTTGGTGTGTTTATGAGACCAGACTGGTAAAAATCTGACCATTTTCCTCTCTGGGTTTTTGCAGTTTTGAGAACAATCCAAGGTTGGCAGGGCCTGAGCTGATGGGATCTGTAAGTTATGATTTGGGCTGCAGCAGCTGACATGGGAAATTGGGAATGGAGTGATGAATGAGGGAAGGGTGTTGGCCTGTTGGGGTGGTTCTATTTATATGGGGGAAAGTAGAGCTTTCTTGTTAGGTGGTTTTTAGATGTGGAATGGTGTATTCAGTGTATATTCAGTAGTTTTCTGATTTTGACGTAAGTTGTAAGGAAAGGATTTGGTATATATAGAGGGGTGTTTTCCTTTGTCCTGTTATTTGTATCTCAAGAGTTATTTGAGAACTTCTTTCTTTCCATTTAGAAGATGGGCTTTGACTGGTCCATGGAAGCTTATTGAAGACATGGATGATAAATTTTAATTAGTGCGGTATTGGATAAACCCATTTAAAAGTCTTTATCTTATAGTGTTGTGGGACCTTTTTATTTGTGGGAGTTCTCATAATTCATGTGTGTGTGTGTGTGTGTGGGGGGGGGGGGGGGGGGCGCATATACAAAATTTTCAAATGTTGTCCTTCAGTAGTGCAACCCAAGAGGGGGGGCGCATATACAAAATTTTCAAATGTTGTCCTTCAGTAGTGCAACCCAATATTTACAAAGCAAAAACCTGAATTCTATAGGCAAAAATGAAATTTCAAAAGATTGAATTCCACTTATCAAATTGGGAGTTCCAAATGCTCTATAAACGGGTAATGACAATGCCTTCAAAAACAAGAGTAAGGATTCGAGGATGCTAATGAGTATCGGAGTAGCGTGAAAATTTAAAGCCACGCTAGGAAGATGTTGCTTGTCTATGATATACAACCATCAAGTCCCAACCAGGCTTGTTTGGAGCGCCCTTTTCTAATACATATCAAATTTCTAGGATTTTCTAAGCAAATTGTTTTTTATGAAAAGAGCATGGTTGAAGATGGAATTCCTGGACATAGTGAATTCCTGACAGAAATTCCACTAAAAAACCAGGGCCGGAGAATCTGGAATTCTCCCAAACAAGAACTCTTGAAATTCTCCCATAAAAATGTATTCCTCTAATGAAAAATAATTATCGACCCAACTCTGTTAAATATGCCTCTTTATAAAGGAAATGATTACCTACCCTGTACATTGATGCTTTACCCTCCAGTGTGTATTTATACTTTTTTTTTGTACAAGTTGAATGAGTGGTCAGATCGTCTAAATACCCAACTGCATGGACGTTTCAGGATTAAGTACAAAAAAAGAAAGGCCCATGCTTGCCTTTTTCGGTTGCCACAGTCACAAATCTAATTCTAGGCAATTTCAAAGAGGATCAAGTGGTTTGAGATAGTTTGAGGATGTCCGAGATAGTTTGAGGAGCCGGATAAAGAAAAGTTTGGCTATTCTGGTTGATGGCCCACCAAGGGGAGGGGGTAAGACGAAGAAAACATAAATTGAAATAGTAAAAATAGATTTGAATAAGTGCAAATTATCTTAAATTTTGGCTCGGGATAGATCTAAATGGGGAAATAGAATTCATGTAGTCCAAAATAGTTGGGACGAGGCTTTAATGACGACTACGACAATATGATTAGTAAAATCTCATAAAATAACGCAACATAAAAAATAAAAATAAAAAAAATACTTTCAAAATTCTGGTAAATCCCACAAATGAGAAATGGTCCGATCTTAGTGTCCACAATGTGCTAATCTTTTCTGACCACTTGACCTAACATATTTGGGTCCCTCCTTGCATGATCCAACCTTCTCATAGCACATGAAAAAACCCAGATCTTACTTCAAACAAAGTGGTATATATATGACATTGAATTCATATGTTTAAAATATACAATTACCTTTTTCTTACATGATCAATTTAACACTAAATGTCATGCTATTTCGAGTGAAATTTGGGCCATTCTTACACATGCGCGCACGGCAGAAATAGATAGAGGTAGGTCTCCTTATAGGTCATACTATAATATCCTAGATAGGATATTTCCCCTTTTCCCCTTTTTTTCTACTGTAGCTTTGTATAGAATATTCTTCTCACAGAAATCTCCCAAATTGCAAGAGTACCCAAGAATTATCTTGAGATTTCTTAAAATAATGTTCAAATTATCCTCGCCCATTTTCTCATGAAAATCATAACCAAAGTCTTGTCCCAGATATGTTGGGGTCGGCTACATGAATTTTATTATCTTTGGCCAAATCTTGTGATAGGTTACACTCATGAAATGTTGTATAAAAAAAAATTAATGTGAACGACACTAGTGACAGTAGGTGGGGGATCCCAACTGGATGGAGAATAGAGGCAGAATTTTTTAAGGTTCAGAGCTCACTTTTCTCCTTATTCACAGAAGATCCAAACATGAGCATTATAGTTCTCTCTACATAAACGACATTTATCCACGTTCAAATGACTCTCTCTCTCCCCTCCCAAGGAGGAGAAATCTCCCGAGGTGGAGATTCACCACTTCTTACTGTAAATGATTCTCCACTTTGTTTTAGGTATTCTCGAGAATGTCATGCAGGAGAAGCCATTTTAAAATCTTTCTTCAAAAGAAGAAGAAAAAATCTGAATGGTTAAATGCTACTTCTTTATAGTAGTAGGGTACAAACAGTTTACATTAGAGGAAATGAGTGTTTTTGATGGGTTGGTGAAGCCTAATCTAAACTTTATTTAATTACAGGGGCTTAACTGTGATGTGCCGATTTAATCTAGACCATCTGTTATAAGGCTAGATCCAACAGTTGTGGGTGTCTAGAGGTTTAGGGTTTCATATATTTATACCGGCTGGTAAGAGCATTATACTAATGGTGAAATTGAGAGAGAACAAGAGAGACGGTGAGTTATTATACTCTTGTGTGAATCTCCAACAACAGTGAACGATGTGAATCTCCCGTGGACGTTGGCAATCTTGACGAACCACGTAAATTTGTGTCTCGTACATTGATTGTGTGATTGTCTCGTACATCGTGCATGTGTTTCCCATCCTAACAGTTTTCTCCACCCTTTTGAGAAGAAACCCATTTCTAATATCTTTTACAAAAGGCTTGGAAGAGGATAATAACCTTTGTCCTCTAAAAGCAGGTCAAATGAGAGAGAGATGTTTCACTAAAGTGATTAACATCCTCACATTTCTCCTCATCCAAATGGACCCCTAAGAGAGTGAAATCCCCATTACAGGTATATGTAAATGACAATAGATATCCTCATGAATGCAAACAACCATTAACATGACATACAATCACATTAACATCAACCCATGTATGATGGGCCGTGGCCCAAAGAAGTTTTTGCAGACAACTTCATATGATCAATGGAAACAAATGAACAACCATAGGAAACAGTCAACACACAGGTACAATTGGAGTAGCACAATTTTCTAGGTTATAACTTAATTTAGCACAATTCTTAAGGCTACAATGCAAATATCAGGTCATTAGGCTTGGAAAACAACACGATGAAATCATAACCACATGAAAGTCAAGGACCAGTTTTTATTCAATAATCATGACAATTGCAATGGTTGCTAGTGGATTACCATAGAAGAACATCACCTTCAAAACTGAGAAATTGGACAAATCCATTTAGGTACAAAGGCCCGGGCACTTGAGGTCATCTAAGGTATGGTGAGAACAGCTAAGGAAAACTTCAGCAGAGAAGAGAACACAACTATTCAAAAGGTTCTCATTGACTAAGTGTGCGTTACTTGGAATGTACAGTTCTTGTGTTTGCTAAAAAGGTTTTGCAGCTTCTTCCATCATCTTCTTCACTCTAGTTAGTTTCTCTATCTCTCTGAGAACCTGAAATTATAAACCAGACATCTCCATTAAGAAATTCGATTATACGATAGAACTAATATTCCATATGCTGATTATGATAGGACCCTTTTGTTAGGGACCCGCATTGCACCAAATCACAATCTGTGGGCACTGCCAATTTCATACGTGCAGACCCCATAAAGCAGAAGACTCTTTTTTTTTCTGACAGACTCACAATGGATGGAGGATTTTACAAAAATAATCCACTCTTCAGCTTTGATATGGACTGATGTTGTATTTTATAACTGTCTACTGGTAGACCACCAATTGGAAAAAAAAAAAAAAGGGACCTTCCAATCGAGCCCAAACTAGAGGGGCTGAACCAATGAAACAGGTATAAAGATACAACTCGACATTTCTAATAAGAAAAAGAAATTTTCATAGTAGAAAATATCACCATGTATGATACTCCATTTCTATGGTTTATGCTTTAATAGCATTTTCGTACTGGTTTTTCTTTTTTTTCAATGACGTAGTTTTTATACTAGTTAAGTACATCATTAATTGATTTTTTTTTCATAGAAGCAATGGTATAATTAGGGAATTTAAGTATGCTAATAAATTTGTATGGTTGTATCATGTACTAAGATTTTTGAGGTAATAATATAGACATCCCATATCCTTGTAAGATACCAACACCCATGTCTGTCAAGTTCCAGAAAATCGAGAGGATCAGAAGTCTGGATCATTGAACTCAGCATATTTGGGTTTGGAAGAATCCACAACCTATTCATTTGGTTCAGGACCATCAAGTCCTTATCATATTATTTTTTTCATTTTTGTTAACTTTTACCTCCATAGCCATGTCTTCTGGAGTCACAGCTTCCATGTCATCATACTCCAATTGAGAAGCTATTTCTGTTTTCATTGAAGGCTGTTAAAATCACTGACGGATAACAGATGCATTGATGAGGAAAGTGAAAAGATTGAAGTTGAGAAAAATATTAATATACTTTGAAGTGACACTGTGGCATCTGCAGTCGCATAACCACCCCTCATTTCTTCATATAGCTTTGTTAATTTAGCTAGAACCTGGACAAAATAACCAGAATCGTGATTAGATTGAAACATAAAACTAACCAGAAAAATTGGCGTGAAAGGAAAATATAAATTCAAGTTAATCAGCATTGTTTCACCTAAATTAAGGTGGTAGCATGTGATCCGTAAGGGAAAATTCCCAATAATAGGTGTATGAAAGAAAATGGGACTCTGGAACTATGCATTTTATACTGGTCCTGTTTTCTTTTCTTCATTGGGCATGCATATACAAAGATCTTTATGTTCACCCAAAAAAGAACATGAAAAACTAGATAATCTTCAATTCAGGGATATGCACAGTATCAATGAATCTTAAGTTTGCAGTCATACTACTATCTCACGGTTCAGTGATCTATTGATCTGACTGGAGTCTAGACTAGCTCTGGATAGACCATGCATAAATACTTGGCCTTCTTAACATTGAGTGTGGACAATTGATGTATTTCTTCCAAGACTGTCAGTTGCAGGCCGTGGATCATTCAGTTAGGACTTAGGACTACTTCACCAGCAAGATCTCTAAGGTGCCGATTTATCCATTGCAGGGCTCATCAGATCAACAGTCTTGATCACCAAATGATGGTTCACACTTGTACATAAAGCAAAAGGATACTCCTATTAAGGATTATACGGCTCTCTTGCTTATAGCACACAGGAAGATAGGTCTCTGCCAATGCAAATAGCCCAACACTTCAGTAAAATCACAGAAGGAAAGAAAGCAAAATTCATAAGCAGGTTTTGTTGCTATAAGTCACAGAAAACTAAAGGTCTTTAGGAGTGTCAATTCCTCATCAAACCCACCAACCTGTCCCAGTAAATCCGGTTTTGTTTGACATTTTCAAGCCAATTAATAAACAGGTCTGGTTCACGTGGGATCTACATTTGCGACCAATCCCAACCCAACCAAACTTATTGTCACCCAACCTACTGTCAATTTGACCCAAACTGACTGTTAATGTTGGCCCACGCTTGCAGGCCCATTAGGCCCAGTCTTTGTAATTTAGTCAAAGATCTGTACATATTTAATTGCTAATCTTTAGGATCTTGATTTGATTAGATATTGCTAATTGCTGTAATTAGGGATTTGATTAGATATTGCTAATTGCTGTAATTAGGGCATTCAGCCCCTATATATATGAGATACAATCGTCCCTCAATGGGAGGTCATTCAGCATATTTGTATGCTCATCTCTCACACTGTCATGGTATCAGAGCAGAGTTAATTTTTTTCTCTTCAGTCAATCCAACATCTGTGATTGTCCCAGTCATCTTCCAAGCCTTGGAAGCCAATCAGTGATCATCTTCTTCTGTCCGATCCTCTTTGATCTTCCCTGATCATCTCAGATCAGGCGTGGCCCACCTGTGATCAGGCGTGACCCATCTCAGCGGTCTTCTCCATCTTGGTCGTCTGGATGTTCTCTGCTTTGTGAAGATTTTTGCCACATTTATTGGTCATCCGAGGTAGGTCTTCTACCTATTTTTGTGAAGATTCAATTTTTTGGATTTGTTTTCATCTCGGTCGTTCAAAATCCTTGATCTGGATTTGATTTGTTTGCTTCCACTTCCATTAGTTGCGTATTTATTCTGCTCAGACATCCCCACTCTCTGATCTATCAAGAGATCATCATGTGGGGCCCAGGTCAGGTTCTCCTCCCTGACGACATGGACGATTTCCTCTTTATGGGCATTTTTGCTGCCTGTTTCTTCTGCTAAGTGCATGCAGTGGTTTTTTGCTGACTGTCTCTTCTGCTAGTATATACAGTGGTCATTGTTTTTTTCTTCTGGTTTCTTCTGTTACCTGTTCTGTTGTTCATTGTGGATCTCTGCTGCGTTTATTTGGCTGTGACTACTGTTACTGTCTGCAGCATCATTTTGCTGGTTCCTCTGCATCATTGTTACAAATGGAGAAATCTGACATCACCTTAATAAAGTTTAATGGAAAAAATTACCCCTCTTGGGCTTTTCAATTTGAACTTTATCTAGAGGGTAAAGAGTTATGGGGACATATCTCTGGCACTGACCCAAAACCAACAGAAGATGAGAAAAAAATTCTGTCCTGGAACACAAAAGATGCTAAGGTCAAAACTTGGATTCTCGGTTCCATGGAACCCCAATTCTTCATGAATTTGAGACCTTACAAATCTGCCAAAGAGATGTGGGAATATCTTAAAACAGTGTATCATCAGGGCAATTCTGCTCGACAGTATCAGTTAGAATTTGAAATTGCGAATTATATGCAAGGGACGTCTTCCATTCAGGACTATTATCTGGTTTTCAGACTTTGTGGACAGAATTAAATGACATCAAATATGCCAATATTTCTGCACAAGCTCTTCCCGAAGTGCAAGTAATTTTAGCATCTAGTCATCGGGATCAATTTCTTATGAAATTAAGGCCTCAGTATGAATCTGTCAGATCTAATCTCATGAGTAGGGTCCCTTCTCCTTCACTGGATGTCTGTCTCGATGAATTATTGCGAGAGGAACAGAGACAATTGACGCAATCTGGTATGCTAAACCAAGCTAGTTCGGGTGCTATGGATGTTGCCTATAGTGTACCCACTACCTTTCAATCACCACACTCGTCAGAAAATGTTGCTTATTCTTCCAAGGGGAAGCAACCAACCAGAGATATGAGTAAAGTGCAGTGTTTCAAGTGTCACACTTTCGGCCATTATGCAAATCAGTGCAAGCAGCGGATCTGCAATTATTGCAAAGCTTCTGGACATTCAATCAATGAATGCCGCAAACGTCCTCAAAACAGAAATCCGAAAGTTTACCAGGCGATTACTGCTACTGGCACTATTGATTCTTCTTCCACATCTTCTTCGGCACCTGCTTCTGCTGCTCCAGTCTCCCCTGAAATGATCCAACAGATGATTCTCCAGGCTTTTTCCACTCTTGGTATATCTGGTAAAATTCAATCTCCCTCTCAATGGTATTTTGATTCTGGTGCCTCCAATCATATGACATCATCCTCCAAAAATTTCTCCAAACTTAAACCATATGATGGACAGATTCAGGTCCATGCTGCTAATGGTACCACAATTCCAATTACCTCTGTTGGTGATATTGCTCATTCTCTACCTTTACATGATGTTTTTTGTTCCAACAATCTTTCTACCAATTTAATCTCTGTTGGTCAATTGGTTGATAATAACTGCAATGTTTCTTTTTCCTCCTCTGGTTGTGTGGTGCAGGATCAGGAGACGGGGAAGGTAATAGTGAAGGGGCCTAAGTGGGGGCGTTTGTTTCCTCTTCAGATAATAACACCAAATCCAGATATGTCTTTGTTTGCTTTATCAGTTGTCTCTAGGAATAATGTGCAGTTGTGGCACAATAGATTAGGCCATCCCAATCCAACTATTTTGTTATCCTTGTTAAATTCTGGTCATACTAATAAAATGAAGTTTTTATCATCTGATGTTGCTCTTGATTGCACCACTTGTAAGCTGGGAAAGAGTAAAACCTTGCCTTTTCCGTTACATATTTCTTCTGCTACCAAAAGTTTTGATTTAATACATAGTGATGTGTGGGGTGTTGCACCAATTATTTCTCATTCACAGTATAAATATTTCGTAACTTTCATTGATGACTATAGCCGTTTTACATGGATTTATTTTCTACATGCCAAATCTGAAGTCTTTGATGTGTTTCAAAAAAATTTGAATTATGTTCAAAATCAATTTTCCACATGTATTAAGGTTCTTCGAACCGACTCAGGGGGGGAATATGTGTCCAACCAATTTCAGGAATTTTTACAAAACAAAGGGATTATATCCCAACGGACTTGTCCCTATACTCCCCAACAGAATGGTGTTGCAGAACGGAAAAATCGTCATCTTCTAGACATGGTCAGGTGTCTATTATTAGAATCCTCCGTTCCACCTAGATTTTGGCCAGAAGCGTTAACCACTGCTACTCATATCATCAACCGCCTTCCTTCTCCAAAACTTCAAAACACATCTCCATATTTTCGTCTTTTCAAAACTACCCCACAATACACAAATTTCCACACTTTTGGTTGTGTTTGTTTTGTTCATCTTCCCATACATGAACGTTCCAAGTTAACCGCTCAATCTGTAAAATGTGCCTTCCTTGGTTATGCTTCCCACCAAAAAGGTTTTGTTTGTTATGACCCCACCTCCAAGCGTATTCGCATTTCTCGGAATGTTGTTTTTTTTTTAACATCAGTATTTTTTTCAGTCTTATTCTGATTCTTCTCCAGAAATCTCCTTTTCTAAAGTACCATCCTTTGATGATGAATGTCTTCCTTCACCTTTGCGATTTCATCCGGACAAGGTGTATATTCGTCGACAAGGAACAAATGCCACTACTTTGCCTCTTTTGCAAGAACCGGTACCGAATCCTGCTCCAGCATCAACTTCACCTCAACTTGCTATTCGCCGTTCTGCTCGTATATCTCGTCCACCGGATAGATACGGTTTCTCTCATTCTTCATATTTTGCTACTTTATCCTCTGTATCCATTCCTACTTCTTATTCACAAGCAGCAAAACATGAGTGCTGGAGACAGGCTATGGAAGAAGAACTTAGTGCTCTACAGCAAAACCAAACCTGGGTTACTGTTCCTTGCCCCGTTTCGGTTAAACCTATTGGGAGTAAATGGGTTTACTCTATCAAATTAAAGGCAGATGGTACTTTGGATCGATACAAGGCTAGGCTTGTGGCCCTTGGCAACCGACAGGAATATGGCATTGACTACGAAGAAATTTTTGCGCCTGTTGCAAAGATGACCACTGTTCGCACTATCCTTGCCATAGCTGCATCTCAATCCTGGCCTCTTTTTCAATTTGATGTGAAAAACGCCTTTCTTCATGGTGATCTTAAAGAGGAGGTTTACATGCGATTGCCTCAAGGTTTCCCGAAACCATCGGCAGATCACGTTGCTCTTCTGAAACGATCATTATATGGGCTAAAACAAGCACCACGTGCATGGTTCGACAAATTCAAAGATGCTTTACTCAAGCTACAGTTTCAGCAGAGTCCTTATGATCCATCTTTGTTTTTGCACCATACATCAAAAGGAATCACCATTCTTCTCGTCTATGTAGACGATATCATCATCACTGGCACAGATACAGCCACGATTCAAGATCTCCAATTTTCTCTGCATCAATCTTTTCATCTGAAGGATCTGGGCCCTCTGCAATATTTTTTGGGATTGGAAGTTCATCACTCTGAGAAGGGGTTGATTTTACATCAACATAAGTATACTATGGATTTAATTGAATCTGCGGGTTTGTCTCAATCCACACCAGTGGATACTCCTCTTGAACTGAATCTTAAACTCCATAATGACAATGGTGATCTCCTTTCTGATCCAACATATTATCGTCAACTTGTTGGTAGTCTTATATATTTGACTACTACTCGGCCTGACATCAGTTATGCAGTCAACTTGCTGAGTCAGTATATGACCAGGCCTCATCATCTTCATTTAGCCGCTGTTCGACGTATTATTCGTTATCTTCTTGGCACTTCTCACAGAGGCTTGTTTTTCCCTGTTGGCTCGCAAATGCATTTGTCTGCCTATTCTGATGCTGATTGGGCAGATTGTCCTGATACTCGCCGGTCCACTACGGGCCGGTGCATGTTCCTAGGCGATGCTCTTATTTCATGGAAAGTGAAGAAACAGGACAAAGTTTCAAAATCATCCACTGAGGCAGAATACCGGGCTATGTCTGCCGCCTGCTCCGAAATTATATGGCTTCGTGGTCTTCTTGAGGAACTTGGCTTCTCCCAGAAATCTCCAACACCATTACATGCGGATAACACCAGTGCCATTCGGATTACTGAGAATCCAGTATTTCATGAGAGAACTAAACACACTGAAGTGGCTTGTCATTTTATCAGGGATGAATATCTACGCGATGTTATTTCCCTTCCGTTCATCTCCTCAAGCCTCCAGACTGCTGATATTTTTACCAAAGCACTTCCTCGACCGCGTCATCAATTCTTGGTTGACAAATTAATGCTTGTTGATTCCTCGGCATCAATTTGAGGGGGGGTGTTAATGTTGGCCCACTCTTGCAGGCCCATTAGGCCCAGTCTTTGTAATTTAGTCAAAGATCTGTACATATTTAATTGCTAATCTTTAGGATCTTGATTTGATTAGATATTGCTAATTGCTATAATTAGGGATTTGATTAGATATTGCTAATTGCTGTAATTAGGGCATTCAACCCCTATATATATGAGATACAATCGTCCCTCAATGGGAGGTCATTCAGCATATTTGTATGCTCATCTCTCACACTGTCACTGACCTGATAATTCTGGGTTTGGGTTGGGCCATGCGCATTACCTTAGTGGCCAACCTGAGCTGAACAGACCAATTGCCACTCCTAGATGCTATCAGTCACAAAACAACAGTGGAAACCAATTGCTGATTAATTCAACAATGAGAAGGCAATACATATTGCCCATCAATAGAAACAATCACCCCATACTAAAGAAAGGATATAGGATATTTTAAGGAAGGATTGACCTCAGGAAAGGAGTCTGATGGTGCTAAACCCCAAGTTGAAGGGCATTGACCCCCATTCTGAACGGCCTCTTTGGCTAGAATATCTAGGGGAACATCAATCCAGAGTGAAATTCCATATCTCAAAAGGGCCCTTGCAAGATTAAAGGATAAATATATTAGAGAAAATCGAGATGTTTTCACTGAAATAAGCAGGCATTAAAGTTGAAATTGAATATTTACAGATTGGTAGAACTTTGAACAGCCCCATCTCCAGCACAGACTACCAGACGACCCATGGATGATAACTGCTTTAGTACTTCAGTCTGCAATACCATTCAGGAACTCTTTTGATTAAATGATAATGTCTATTATTATGATTTCAAAATACAGATATAGGGGTGGAGGCTAGGGTACTGCTATTTTCTGAAACACAGCACACAGACGAGGACCTATAAAAATTGAAATGATTCGAACCTGTTTACTTTTTTTTGTAATCGGTAAGATGACTTAAACCCACAAAAATTCAAGGTTGCCATAGTGAGCACCTTCCACTGTGCCACGGGCTCTTGTCCAATTTACTATTTTTCATACAATATTATTTTATGCTTTAGACCATTCCTAAATTTAATCAAAGTTAATACAGTGTAGGATAGCCCAATCTCTGAAAGCCATTCCACTACTCAATCTAAGGTGGCCTCGCGCCAAAGGTTGATGTATTAACCACACACTAGCACAAACAAGGGCCTCACACCCAAAGGTAGGCTTCACCCCAAAAATAACAACATCAAGAAAAAATACCCTTCACATGTTCTCAACTTCCATTCTATATTCTCCCTGCATGTGCAGGTGCTCTCATGGGTCTCAGCCCCCTTAGCTGGGGAACCCCCCACCCCGGCACCCCCACAACCCCCAAAAAAAAAAAAAAAAAAAAACGTTCCATTCAATATTTTCATGAGAAGATGGCATCCTTACTTCAAGCCATATACATATAAACATAAAAAACTAGGATGCTAAATAGCAGGTCAAAACATTAAATAAAACATAATGGTAAAATCCTATTAGAAATATATGCATGATTTGTTTATTAAACAATAGTAACCACCTTCCAACTATGCTCCAGGCTCTTGTCACTCCAAGTCTAATTATTGAGCAAGTAGTCTTTTAAAGTCCACCATAATTTGTTAAAATTATATTGTTGCCCCTCTTTTCTTACATGAGAAATCATACTTTGACAATCCTTGTAGATACTTTATTTTAGAAAAAAAGTATGAAAATTAATGATTTTTTTTACCTAGAACAGTAGAATATAGAGAAATAGTGTCCCATGAGCATGGATGTTCCGCTCTCTATTTATTTGTCAATATATCAGTGAACAATTCCCTACAACTCTACATAGCATCATTGAAATACCTGTATATTTGGCATATACAAGTATCCACATATCATAGGTGTCTGATGGTAGAAACTAAATGAGAAAAGCATTATATGATATCACAGGTGAACTCTAGGGTGAACACTAAACAATATTCACCTCAGATTCTCGGAATCCCTCTTCATCTTTCTCTCTAAACAATTTAGCAGCAGACTCACCACCTGCAGCTTGCTCAACTAAACTATCACTGCATCAGCAACAGATGAAACAAAGTTACACAAGGGGTGCAAGGTTAAGGAAGATTATCTCATTGTAAGTATACATATGAAACTTGCTTATTCCTATCCACCTGTCAAAGTAGTAATATCTCAACACTTCAGATAAAAGCTTCCCCAGGTTGGTTTTCATGGTGCTGTTCATCCCTGTCAATAAAGGATTTGCAACAGTGAAAATTGTGCATATTTTTCCCAGTGATCAGAACAAGAAGTGACAATATCAATAACGCTTACCAACAAGAAATATGGAAGTTCCTTTCAGTTCATAGACAACTTCAACTGCCTTGTTCTGCATTGAGAATATATTAGAGAAGACGCATGAAAACCTGAGTTGTCAATTGCTTTCAATTCCAGAATACATACCAACCCATAAAAAAAATATAAACCCATTACAGTAATTCTGCTCTGTTTCAACTGAGTAGCACAGTTCTTTTATTCTTCACATTTTTATCCCTCCTTTTGAGGCAGAAATAAGATGAAATAAGAAGCACTAGAGTCTCTTAACCCTCCAAATAGAAAGGGAGGACTCCAAAAGGATAATGTATATATAAACGTGCTTTAGTCATTCATTTATGTGCTCAATTACTTGTTAATAGATCTGATTAAATTTTCTACTTAGATGCATGGCAGTGATATTTTTAACATGTAGACGTAGTTATTTGCAGTGCAATTTACTTTATAAACGATATAATATACTTTAAGTGTTGTTTAGTTCTCCACTATTTTCACCTTTTTCTATTTAAAAGAAAATTCTTTTTCCATCACATCTTTGATGGAATAGAACATATTTCATTTCAAGGCCAAATCGGAATGGCAACTGAAATGAAATTTATTTCAACAAAGGTCTTCAATTATTACCTTTATTACCTTTTGGTATATAAAAGAAAACTCTTTTTCCATCACAACTTTTATGGAATGGAACATGTTTCATTTCAAGGCCAAACTGGAACAACAGCTGAAATGGAATTGATTTACAAAGGCCTTCAATCAGATAATTTGTTAACCAGAAAACAGTAACTGGTTTTAGCCAATAGATGCCATAAACAACAAATGTCTGCATAAATTCTAGCCAATCCAACCTAAAGATAAAATGTCTCACCTTCATAGAAAGAGACGGTTCAAGTTCAGTTGAAGATGTCATCACACCTTGAATAATCAAAACAAAACAAGTAAGAAATTCAGGGAAACCCAAAATCTATTATATGTGAATACTCCATGTGTGCGACAGATTGGGATTTATTTTTAATCATAACATCACCCAAAAGAATATTCCACTCAGTAAAGCGGCACTTTTCACCTAAAATATGAATATGATTTGTCACAATAGGTTTGAGCATGTTACAGATCAAATACACAAACACATGGACAAATGATCTGGTCTGATGAGCAGACCTGGCCCCACCTATGATTAAGTTACCCCCCTCACCTACGCTAACCCCATGAATTACCACAAGCCCAAGTTTGATACTCGTCCAACCATTAGTCCTGTGGAATTAAAATTAAAAAAAAAGAATAAAAAAACAGTGCCTTCACAAACCATTAAACCCGAAGGTTATAGATAAAGGAGTTAGGGTGATCTAATATGGTTGAGATTTTGCACACTCATAAGTCTCATTGAGATCTTTCCACCCCCCAGCTCCACCATAATTGTCATGGCACCATGTGGGCCCAAGGTGGATTCATCGCACCATAAGCCCATCGCACCACCTCTCTCTCTCTCTCTAAGATAAAAATTCATGTCCTCTTAAGTAGAAAGTTTCATCATACAATCATGGTATTGAAAGCATGAAAGTGGACAATAGGAAGAGCATTGTATCACTTCAGTGCCTAGTCCCCACTTTAGTACATTGTATTCATAATCTGATATGCAAGATTCTGAAAACTGGAATTATATCACAAATCGTTCCAAGGGTCAAGTCAAATTCTATAGTGAAGTGCATCACAAAATGTAACATTTTTATTCTAAAAAAAGTAGAAAATTCTCAAAAATAAAAAATTAAAGAAATAATAGAGATATTCATAATCCATCTATACCATTAATAGAGACCATTGGGTAACTGGGTAATTGGAGGTCCATTGACATCTCTAGTAAAAGAGAATTGCAAGTTTAAAAAGAAAAGAGTCTCAGGTTCAACTTAACCTGTTAATATTAACCGGATACGACTTGTAGAATTCAAAATAATTGTATCATGAATTCCAGGATTCATTTCTGATTGGTAACATAGGTTTTAACCGTGATTCAGGCCTTGGCATCATTGGTGAAACGATAAGGTTGCTCCATTTCGACCTAGGCGTCACAGTTTCGAAATGCGGGAACAGCCTCTCCGCATGCGGGGATAAAGCTGCGTACATCTGGCCCTCCCCAGACCCTGCAATGGCGGGAGCCTCGTGCACCGGTCTCCCCCCTATTCTCAATACGAAATGGTTTTACACTGACAAAATATGAATTGTAGGATAGTATCATAAAATGCGGATTTTCAAAACTAAGCAAGTGTGACGTAGCCAACAGAGGTAGCTTATTGGAGTAAATATAAGGAAGTAGCACATAAACAAATGCTTTTCATGCCATATTGGCCCCCTTTTTTTTCTTTTTGGTAGTGAGAAGGAACCAAAAAGATGGTGTTTCATCATCAGCATTATCAACTATCCAATATGGGATCGACTAAAGACTTTCAAATCCACTCCAACTAATATATATATATATATATATATATATATATCCCTATATATATATATATATATATATATATATATATATAACAAAACAAAATAAAGTGGCAATGCCTGTTTCTCATATAAGCACACATGGGTGTGCTGTCAGAGAGAATATGTGAATGAAAGCACAGGAGACTTGATAATGAGGTGACCCCATGAAACCACTAAAACAACACATCAGGAAAATGGGATACCCTCTCCAACTAATATCCATTACACACTCGTAATTTTAGTTGAACAACCAACCTATAGACAGGAAAAACAACAATTTCCAGGTAACTACGCAACCATGTGCAGTACCAACACAGTTTACTGGAAAATCCACTGCCCAGCTGAATTTCCCAGCTATCCAAACGACCCCAAAATGCCAATGATTCCCTTTCAAGCAAACAGTCCAGTGAGCAATTTCATCATACAGCTGACGTGCAGACATAAGCAAATCACCAAAAACCCAAATGCCATCCAAACACAACAGCAAATCAAGCAATTAAGCTCGAACTTCGAATCCAACACTACCCCAAATCAAAACTCATTCATTAGAACCCAAAACCATAAAAATCCGAATTGAAAGTACGGACCCGAACATTGCTCGCCATGCGAACATGTCGTTGCGGCCGAAGTTCTTCTTCTACCGGTTTGAACAGAGAGAGGAGGAATCAAAGATTTTATGGAAAAGGAGGGTATGATAGAAGAAGTTTTGAAGGAAAGGGAGGGTTTTGAGAAGGAGAGGGAGCCATGGAAATGGGGTGCGGGAGTTCCGAAGGTTGTGTAGCCGCTGGAGCACGGGAAGATGGTGCTTATCTGCGCCATGGATGAGAGATGAGGTTCGTTTCTTTCAACTGTTGCATTGGTCACTGGTCACTCTTCAAAAAGAAAGGCTCAATGATGAATTGTGATGGGTATATTCTTGGAGGAATCGGGATCGTACATTCAAATCAATTTATGGGGCCCACTTTTGGAAGATTAACTTCTTATAAAAGTTGTGGGACCTAGTATTTGCCTATGAAAAGTTTAAATATTTTCCATAAAATTATTCGTACGATACTATGGGTCATCGGATATCACACATATTGCCTTGTGCATTATCCTACAGCGATGACCCGGCATATTATTATTGTATTCACTATTCACAATTCTAGGAGAACATTGAAATTTTTACTGTACCAAAGCAAATGTCAGATCTAAAAACATTCGTTTGATCAAAGTATCCAAATTTATTACACCATTCATGTTGGGTTGGACGTGGAGCTAATAATGTCTATATGACCGTGTGAAGAGAGTTGGGTACATAATTAAAAGTAAAATAAATTGATAAAAAAATAATATTTAGACAAAATAATACAAATATATTTATAGATTAGACTACGATAAAATTAGAAATAATCCCACTAAGCCAACTGAATTTGTAAAGATTTTGTTTTGGTCTTAATCAAATTTAATTTTGGGGATTTTTGCAAAAAATTATTTAAAAAAATATTTTAATTAGCAATTAATGAAAGAGTTTTAAGGTTTTTCTTTCCTTTTGCAATTTACCGATATTGCCACTGATGACTTCTAACTTTGCTCTGATGCTCATTTTTTTCCTTCTGCTATAATAAATTGTAAACCATCTTTTGCCACTCTTCATTTTGTCCTCATTTTCCTTTTTATTTCTATATTGGGTGATAGCAAGGTGTCTCATCCCTTTACGCAGAACTAATTCCTATAGGCCCAGAGAAAATCGGGAAAATCCCATTAGTAAAAATAGTGACTCTTTCAACTTAGAAGACTCGTAGATCGATTTCAGGACAAGCGTGTAAGACAATGTGCCTAAACCACCCAACCGTCAGTGAGTGAGCTTTTAGCCATTTCATGATATTGCAACATACTTGGAATGTGAAGAATCTGCTTGCCACAGTCACCTGTATAAAACAGCGAACAATCGGACGTATGAGTAGCATTCTACATTTTTCATCTACATTTGAGCATTAGGCCTTCATCTAATGGCATTTTCTTTTTCTTCATCAACCATGGGTAAAATCTGCAGTAAAATTTTTGCAAGTGAAATTGATGGAAGATTCAGGCCTTTGTCTAAAAAAAATTTGGGTGGTTGAAAAATATAAAAAAAAACATAGTTGTCCAGAACTTGACCCATACGGGTGGATCGTGAAGAACCTGAACCTGACCCATTTACGAAATGGCCCAAAATCTGAAGCGAATTCCAAATACAACTTGGACTGGGTACTGAGGAGAAGTGGAGGCCAACATTTTTCCTGAAGGCCTATTTGGGTTGTCGGACTCAGTTAACCGATGACCTCGCACTCAGGTTACCTGTAACCCTAATCCAAGCGCAATAACTGGTTTACAGGAGTTACTTACAGTCGAGTTACATAGCACCTTGGCCTGCACTGATCCAAGGTGGGCCCCATAGAGCTGGACAGTATATTCATTAGCTCGTAGGAGAACATTTCTCTATATAATATATAATGCACATCTTATGTAGATGGGTATGTATGTGTGTTATATTTGAATTAAAGGTATTTGGGTATGATGACCCAATTGTTAAATGGCACCATAAAATGACCTATGGGCGGATTTCGGATCCAGTCTATTCGATAACTGCAAAATAGTAGCCCATTTACAGCTTTAGGTGAGGATTAGGTCAGAAGAAAGAGGACAGAATTGTAGTTTGTGTGTTGTTAATATGCCTATAGTAGTTATGGTCTTGTGAGACTAACTTGCTGTTGCTAGTAGGTAGTTTTCTTGCTGTTTTAGAGTTATAGGTTGTGCTCACTCTTCTCAGACTGAAGTAATGCTTGGCCCAGTGAATTGTTGACTCTATGGAACCAAGCTATGTATCACCTTCTCTTTCATATAGAAGGGTGGAAAATGAGCCGGGTTGAAGCCCAACCCATTCGGTTACCAGGCCTAATTTTCTTCTTTGGATACAGTTCATAGGCCAGAAAGGTATAGCCGATCCCAGTCTACTTGCAAAACCAAATCAGGCTTGGAAATCCAGTTTTCCCTTTAAAGCCCACATAGCCCATTCAGATATCAGGTACATGTATTGGACATTTAGAAAGTCCAAAAGTGTTAAAACTTGAAATTCAGAGAAATCCAGACTAAAGCTGCTCGGCTCAGCCAGCCCAGTAGGTTCAAAACCTAGGGCCAACAGGACCATTTGGACACCCCTATTAAAAGGCGGCAATAAATGGGGGCATGATGACCACTTTAGGTGCAGATAACTTGTATGAGTTTCAATTCTAACCCAACACATTTATTAATCAGGTTGAAAAAGTTAAATCCAAACTAAAAACTTAAAAGTAAAAAGGTCCGAGTGTCCGAGCCAAGTCCGTTACTACCGATTTGAGTTTTGGTCCATCTTGGAGCCACTCCATATAGTCGAAGATAAGTATTTGATGATGACGGCGACGAATAATTAGGTCAAAAAGAGCAAATGTGAACTCAAAATAGCTAACCCATTTTATTAACTGGGTTGGAAATGTCAATGCATGACCCAATCTGAAAACAAAAAAACAGGGGTCTACTCTGACCGGCTGACCCCCACATTTACCGATCAGGTTCAGTATCAGTTTCATTGGCAAGTCTAGTCAGAAATTGCTACCTTTTGGCCTTTACCTTATCCCCCATTGTGTCTTTTTCTGAAGACTTTTGCAAGGCAATCTTTGAAATGTAGGATGAAATGTTTGAAAACATGAATGCATGTAGCAGAATTGAAAAAACTAGTGAGACTTTCCCCATGGTCTATTGTGCAAGTTATCATGTGACATGAAGAATAATGGTTATGTCACTTTCCTGCTCAATTTATTGCACCAAGACCAGAAGACCAAAACCATTTAAAATTTCAGAAAGAACTCATAATCTCAGATGTCTATGTCTGTGGGGGCTGCATGTTTTTGTCCCTCTTATCTGCATTCTCTTCTAGAGAAAGCACTTGTATGAAGTTAGGTGAAGGCATTTATGTGGGCTGCTGTGTAGGAATGGGGAAGGTGAGGGTAGTCTTGGCCCATAGACAGCTTGTTCTGTCAGCCCCAGTCTGCAGGATATTTATTTTTCTAGAAAGACCCCACACCAATATGCCAGGTGTCACCATCCCATTGGGCAGGATCCTTGGATTCTTTTCCTGTTTTTCTTTCTTTCAATGATCATCTGAGGGTGCAGGCAATCCACAGAAAATAACTCAATGTACGAACAATTTCTGCCCATGATCCATGCACATAGACATGTATATGCATGGTTCTTAGAGCCAGACAGTTGAACTGATGATATGCCTCCTGAATGCCCCATGACTCAACAAGCAAATTTCTAGTCACTAAAGTTGAAAACTCTGCAAGCGAGTAAAAATTAACTTCTAAGATTGTAATTACAAAAGCAGTTAAAAATGAAGAAGGAGAGGTGAATATCCAAAAATGAGATCAAATAACTTCTCTTTTATTGAGAAAATTAGAAATTTAGACTTCACCCTAATACTTCGATACATGATAATGTCATTGTCTCATCTATGTCTCTATCTTAAATCATTCACCGTTCACTTCTTTAATAATTCTTTGATGGTGCCCATTTGACTATGAATTCGTATGTATTCAATTCCTATATATTTCATTTAAAAAAAATAACTCATATGTATTTTATGCAAACAAGTCAACCCTGTGAATCATTAATTTGTATTTCACACAAGAAATGACCAAAGAAATTTGTGTTACATATATAAATGGGTGCAAAAAAATGATCCCGTAAAAGTTTGGGGCCAATCTAGAGCTGTTACTTCGGCAATGGTAACTGTAAGTATGTAAGTTTGGTTAATTCATGAGTTTGACAAAACTCTATATCTATTGAGTTGTATTCTCTATTTTATTTTAGAATGGATTGTGGTTATGTCGCTAAAATAGCTAAATCGAAGAAAAGAGAAAACCGGGCGAATCCACCACGAACCGATCAAGCGGACCCTTTATACAATCGATTGAAGTGCTGAAGTGTCCCAGTTATTTTTGGCGATCCGATCGATCAGATGCAATATGCGATTGATCAGATGGCACATGCACGGCAGGAAAGTCTCCAGTTTTGATGCAAATTAGTTTCCTTTTGAGACTCCGTTTCCCACTTTGAGACATATTTGTATTCTAACTACAATGTACGAATCTAGGGCTATAAGCTGGGTGTTGCTCTCAACCCTAAAGGTAGATGTATATATTGAAGATTAGACACATCAATTAGTTCTCTCATTAATCTGAGGTGAGAATATCCTAAGAGAGATTATTTGATTCTCTAAAGCCATTAAGAGATTGTTCTGAATGACTGTTCTAATATGTTTTGTTGCTTCTATTCTCTTATAAAAGATTGATCATCTTGGCTGACAAGGTGCGAAAAAATCAGTTAAAAATAATGATGAATGGTGAAAATCGTGGCAACGGGAAGTTGTGCAAGAATAACTGCAGTCTTTAGATCGAGGTACTGACTGAGGTAAAGGAGTTATGAGTATATTTTGTAATTATTCGTGAGTTATTGATTTCTGGTTTATGGTTTTTCTCCCTGAATAGGGTTTTCACACTAAATATTGTACCTGCCTTTTTGTGGCGTGTGATTGGTAGATTGCTAGTTCTATCTTATTTATTTGATTACATCTGCTGCTTGTTGGTTTAATTTATTAGAACTAGTATCCATGCTGGTAACCCCCATAACTTTCAGTAACAATATTGACTTTTTATGAGCCTTATGAACATGTTTATTTACATGAAATACTTAGGAATTAAATACATAAATATTTCTACTTAAAATGAGCTCTACCAAAAGATTAGTCAAGATGTGAGGAGCGAAGGATACAAAATAAGGATGCTGATGCAACCCTGATTTTCTAGAATTTAAATAAGTAGGGTGGTAGTTGAGTATTCATTTCTCACCTCCGGTTGATTCAATTTCTATTAAAGAAGATGTTACTCAATGGTCATTTTTTAAAATTCACAAACATTTCTTTAATTTGATTATTTATAAAAATAGAAGTTGTGCAATTACTATTCAGTCACTTAAACAAATATATCACCATACTTGAAGATTCTTTTGAACCATACTCATCTTTTTATGTTTAGAATGGAGCCCACTTACATAGGGTTGTAATGATTAAGTCCCTCAGAAATATTCTTTCTTACAATCTAATGAGAGGAAGAAAAATAAAACAAAACGTCTTAATAAAAATTGACTTTCGAATGATTCCTTACTATAGCTTCTCTCGTGAAGCCATTGGACAATAAGGGCACGATTGTCCCGTGTTCCCACTTTAATTTTGGCCCTTCTTGTTTTGTGCAATGTACTCCCAACAATGATCAATTCAACCCCTTCATTTACCAAATACTTTTAATTAGCACTAGTCGCGATTTGGCATTGATAAATACATTAGTCGCTATTGGCTTTTTATCATAATAATATAAACTACAACCATTAAATTTTGAGCTCATGAAATCATTTAACTAAAGTCGTTAAATGTCAATTTCAGCTTGTAGAGTAAAATGAAATAAAATAGTGTTAAATTAAGGGGGGAAAAAAAAGAAAGTGGCAAGAGTGGATTATAAAAATACAAAATGATAAAAGAGATACTATTAATTGTACGGCTAATAACATTAAAGGCTCATATGTCGGATAGTGAGTACATGAGCTTGAATTTATTTGAACCCAAAATTGAAACATTACAATTAGATTCGGGAATGAAACCAATTTATAAATCGAAACCCAAAAGGAGGATCCAAATCCAGTTTTCTATATGCCCTGACTTCCAAATAATTAAAAAATCAGATTTCCATTTGCATTCATCTCATTTAGAGTTAATTCATATGGAGATATATTTTCAATGCACACCAGTTGACCTCAACCACCCATATTCCTTGCGTAATCTTTCTTGTTTTGTACTAAGCAATCTGCGATCCATAAAATAGATGTGGTCCTTTGCAAGTGATTAATCCAATCTGAGGCCCACTTATTCAACGGCTGCGATAGGGCTCACCATGTCCACCGTCACAGGAGTACGACTTGAATATCGTGGTCCCGACGTGTAGGTTACTATCAATGTGATTTGTGGTGGGTTTAATCATTAATGACAAAGGCCCATGGCATTTGCGGATTTACCGCACCGAGTCCGGACGACGGACGACGGAGACGACTCGAACACTTGTGGATGACGTGGCAAAAGAATTGAAAAGATCGTTGTGGCAAAATCCCACTCCGGACGTCGTCTGTCTCCAATCAAATTAAATGCTTTCCCAAACGACATTTAATGAGCCTATGATGAAAAATCCTTATTTTCTAAAGAAACTACGAAAATGCCATTTTATTTTATTTACTTTTTATATTTCTTTTTTTTTTTTGTTTCAACAAAAAAGAATTAAATACAAATCACCATGGCAAATTTTTTTTTTCAACATGTAGGTATCCCGTGGCACCAGCTTAGCCCACATAAAGGTGATTTATCGGCCAACTCTCTCACATAGGTGTTGGATGACAATTTAGACTTTATAATTTATGATACTAAAATTATTTCAGTTCGATGTCTTTAGTTGGTAGGAGTTGATGTTACAAATATAAGCAATATTTGACAATATCGCAAAATACAACTTAATATATATTTTCCTGTAATATTATGATATTTTTCAAATGCATCGCATGAGAGAATTGAAGCAAAATGTAAAAAAAGAAAACATATCTAACTAAAAGATATGTATAATTGTCTGTCATTTTTAAATATTTTGGAACAATCCACTTTTGTTGCATCTTCTTGATAATATCATGAGAAATTTCACATTTGAAAATATTCAAATGTATATTGTTTTGAATTAGAATGATTGAAACCTATAATTTTAATTGTTATATATATATATATATATATTTTAACAAACCTACAATTTAAATACTTTTATCCTTATTAAACTGTCTAGTTCCAAGTAGAAGACTTTTAAGGCCTGTTTGTTCAAAATGTATTATTAGAAGTAATTTTTTTTTAAAAGTTACTAAAATCTAAGAAGAGATTAACAAATATCTAAATTAGTTATAAACAAAGTGATGGTGTATCCGCCAACAGCATGGGCTCACAAAAAATTCAACACGTGTCAAAATCTATAAACCTAACGCCGCTAAATCCACCTATCTCATGAGTTGGGCTAAAGACTAAAATGTGTCCTAGTACTCAAGAGGCCCGACTTCGGCCTTTCTTCTTGAATGCCCAACCATGGGCCATGTCTTACATTTCTAGCAAAGGAGACCTATATTTTGCAAATGGGCTTGGTCCTGGATAGAGTTTCAAGTAGAAAAATTAGGCCTGATAATTAACAAGCTAACCCTGCACAAGATTTGGTCCAGGCCGACCCAGCCCAAGAGTACTAGCATACAAGTGTCAGTGTTGCTAATGCCTTGGGCCCAAGTTTAAAAACTGACTGGTTGAATATGATTGATCCGTCAAATCCGGTCAAATAACTCAAAGGCCTATTTTTTTTTATTGAAATTTATGACTAGAATTTGGGAAATTGGGTTTTTTTGGACATGATGTGACTTCTTGTCCCTAGCATTTAAAATATTGTATTTCTTTCATTAGAGTTTCGAATTCCAATCACCCGAAAAAGCCTTTTGGAATTCGAAGAATTCTACTCTCTATGTCATTTGTTGAAATTTCAAGTTCTCCATAAAAATAAAGAATTTAGAATTCCACCTAAAGTGACAACTTTTGAAGAATTTCAAATTATCCCAAACATAATTTCTTAGAATGCTGGTAAAAAAAAGGCCCCCAAAATCCAGCTTTAAATGAATGGTACTATTACCATTTGATGATAAATCACCGAATCAATGTATGTTTGAATAATGACCCATAAACATGATGAGACAGATCAAGAGCCTTCATTACTCGAGCTCCACCAAGCAGAAGAAGTAAAAGTTCCCTCCAGTTTTTTTTTACCCTTCTTCATTTACTAGAAGCATACACATTGGCATGTTTGTATGGGCCACTTAGAGTCTACAGAGAAATCATCAAAGAAGAAATTAGATAATTGGTCATTGCTGGCCATGAGTTGGACCACTAGATAGAGGAAGAATTTTCTATTTTCATTTCATGACCATTTAGCTAGTCATTTCATCTTAATGTCCATTAAATCTTGATTTTAATAGATAATTAATGGGTTGTTCTCCTTTAATTGGGTGAGTGCTTTGGGACCCACAAATTTATTCTACTCTTTTTATCTACTCCCTAAAAAAAGTTGTACAATTGTATAAGAAAGAGTGAGGACAAAGAAAGCTGACCCTTGTCCTATATACTTCCTACCAATCATGACAAAACAAGAAAGATGAAGCAAGGTATATGCAACAGGAGGAAAATTGTAGAAAAATCTTATACACTTTTGGGGTCTAGAGTCTAGACTCTAGAGGTGGGTGATGAAAAAGATAGAGAAAACTGTCCCAATCTTGGATTTGCATAATTTTCTCCACCAGTTTTCTCTCTACAGATACATGGGCAGTAATAGAAAAACTTTTGGAAAAAAAAAAAAAAAAAAAATGTATTTGCTTTGGGGGACACTTTTCTCCAACAATATATCACTCTTTTACAAGTAGAGATGAGGGAAACTATGCCTCTATATTTTTTAGACATTATTACCATTTAAAAAAGCAAATCTGAATCATTTATCCACTTTCATGAATGCAAAGGCTTGTATAAAAAGCTTCCAAGAGAAAGGTCCCACTCAAAAAGCTAAAATCTCGCCAGCCAAACACAGTACTTACTACCTGAAAGACACTGGTACTACTTTTTCCCTCAGTTGTCCAAAATCCACTACAGTGGCAATCTCGTTATTCCACAAAACTCCAGACCCATACTATAAAACACACCGAAGGAGAAGAGTAGTGAAAAAACCAAATTCCTAGTAACTTCAAGCTACGTCTCTCTCTCTCGATCGATATGAAAAATACCACTCTCGACTACTCAAAACCACTCTCCAAAACCAGAAACCAGAAACCAGCCTCTCCAAACCCTAACTTCCGTCGTCGTCTCTTGCTTAAAACTTCAATTCTCCTGGTTTTCAGTTAGCTCTTTTCCGTCAACTAACTGCTCTCCACAACCAGTCCTAAGCCCTAACGACGAATTCCCCTTCCCCCGATGCGGATGCTAACGGAAAACCGCTCCCGGTTTTCCTTCACCAGATGAGGGATGGGTTGCGTCATCGGTAAGACCGCCTCCGGCGAGGTCCGGAAGCCTGCCGGAGCCTCCGCCAGCTCCGGAAGGGCCGAGGAGCCTTCCGATGCACCGAAGGATGCAAGGAGAGAGAGGGAGCGCCGGAGCGTCGGCGGTCTCCGGCAGCCGCCGCGGCAGCTTCCTCCGGCAACCGTGTCCGTTCGACGGAAACCGTCGCTGCGGCCGATGAACACGGGGACGACGTGGCCATCGTGGCTCTCCGCCGTCGCCGGCGACGCCATCGAAGGTTGGACGCCGCGCCGAGCCGACAGCTTCGAGAAGCTCGATAAGGTGATCTGATCTCTCACAAAACCCTAGCAAATCGAACTGTCCAGATCAATCATTGTTGCGAGATCTTGCGGTTCGAGTTTGAAGATTCGATCTGATTCGTTTTCTTTGATTTTTGGTTCTGTTATTAGATCGGGCAGGGGACGTATAGCAATGTGTATAAGGCGAGAGATCTTGTGACTGGGAAGATTGTGGCGATGAAGAAGGTTAGGTTTGATAATTTGGAGCCGGAGAGCGTGAAGTTCATGGCGAGGGAGATTCTTGTGTTGAGGCGTTTGGATCATCCGAATGTGATCAAATTGGAGGGTCTGGTGACGTCGAGGATGTCGTGTAGTCTGTATCTGGTTTTTGAGTACATGGAGCATGATCTTGCTGGTCTAGCTGCTTGCACAGGGGTTAAATTCACCGAACCGCAGGTTTGTCTGCTTGAACTTGCCATGTCTCAGCTTCTCAGTTGATCTTCTTGAAATGAGTTTTTAAGTTGCCCTTTCTATATCTATACATTTGTGTATCTGACTGCATTTGATTTGACTGTTGAGAGGCTTTGGAATATGAATTGGTGGAAATGAGATCGATGTGGTACTGTTTGTGTGAGAGAGAGAGAATGTAAAATTCATGGGTTTTGGGTATAATTGTCGATATGTAGTTGGGAAGTAAATAAGTGACTCTGCTCGATATCACAACATTGACTCATTGAGGTTGTGGGTTTCAGCCATGTTATTGTTACCAATGAAAAAAAGGTAAAGAACTCAGCAATTATAATAAAAATAGAATTGTGCATGATACTATGGTTGTGGGTTAAATTGTGTATGATACTATGATATAATTGCAGGGTTTAATTGTGGGTTTAATTGAAGGGTCTATATTAATATAATTGTGGGTTTAACTGTGTATGATACTATGATTATAATAAAAATGCATTATGGATTTATGGGTGAACAATGCATTTCAGGTTTCTGGAATGCACTGCATTGGATGATATTTTGATCCGTCAGGCACAAGTTGCAAATTAATGTACTTTGTAAATATTAATATAAATACAAGGCACTCCCTCAAAGAGGGTGCACGAGTTTTTATGCTGATTTTAATATCGTCAC
This sequence comes from Cinnamomum chago, assembly GCA_038049695.1. Taxonomy (NCBI): domain Eukaryota; kingdom Viridiplantae; phylum Streptophyta; class Magnoliopsida; order Laurales; family Lauraceae; genus Cinnamomum; species Cinnamomum chago. The sequence continues at coordinate 78,304,381 of CP142456.1, forward strand.
ATGCCATTTCCATATACTAGTTTGCTAGTTGTGCTATTGAACCCATTAATTAAAAAGGCCTATCCAGTGACTCTGATATATTTCCACTAAAATTTAGGGGTTCAGTACATGTCTTGAGAATTGAAATCTGTTTGTCTCCATGCCAAAAAGAAGTTAGAGAAAGAAGTACAGCTTATAGTCAATGTGTTAGAACATTAGGATTCCATTTTCCATCATGCAAGTCTTTAGAAGAGATTCACAAACATGATCTTACTCTGCTCTTTGATCTTCTTCTCCTTAGGCTATAGTCAATCAAAGTTGCTCCGTAGTGATCCCTCTTCCCCACTAGCATCAAGAATTTATTGATCAGCAGCAATCGAAATAGGAACTTTGTCCATGATCTTGATGCTCTTTCATAAATCTGTTGTTCTAGTTGTTGTTGTTGTCAATATTATTTCATGAGAATTCTGACTTGGACTACAAGCTCCAAAGCAGTGAAACCATTCTGGACATGCTTGAGGCAGCACTATTGGTGGAAGGATCCCCAGCGTAGTTATCTTCAACCCAACACAATTGCACAAGGTTATAGCCAAAGAGAAGACGAATTCTGAATATTATTGGTGTGATTTCCGGAATGGATTAGACTTGAGAATCCCAAGAAAGCCATGTCTAGACTCATAAAAAAATATGGGAAATGTAAATTAGAAGAAGAGTTTTTAAGGAGATAATTATCTGAATAGAGATATCAAAGGACAAATGATTCGTTGCTTTATTGGGTCATGTTGACTTGCATGCAGTTGGTCTAGGCTCCAATGGACTGGGGCCTGGTCCATGAGTCTTGGGCCCACTTGGTATGGGCAGGCCTGCCTTAACTCTCCATCGCCTGAAAGGACTCAACTTTGACAATTTAAAAGCCTTACATTAATTAGTAGAGGTTAGGATTTGGTCACTGGGAATCTGTAGTTGTAATTCGTGTACCATTGGAAGTGGTTTGTCCTAGCAAAAGATCCAGGATCTCATCCACCACAGCAGCCAGCTTCCAAGGGGCTTTTGCTGAAGCTTTGGCCCATTGGATTGCACAAAATGAGTCCCCCTCCACAATAAGGTTAGGGAGCTTCAGACGGAGAGCTTCTCTAAAGCCAGTTCTGATAGCCAATAATTCAGCCTCATTGGCAGATCATACCCCAGCAGGCCCTGAGAAAGAAAGAACAAGGGAACCCAAAGAATTGCGGATAATACCACCCAACCCAGCCAAACCCGGACTACCAATGGCACTACAATCGAGATTTAACTTGAAGCCCTGTAGGGGATGGGGAGTCCATCTTTGCATGCTAGGAGGAGAGGCCGGAGAAGAGAAATCCACTTCTTTCCAATTTCTCAAAATAAAATCAACAGAGATCCCTTTGAAAGAAGGTAGAGGGAAGGCCCAAGAAGCAGTAAGGAATTTCACCTTATCCCTGAGAAGATCCTCAGCTAATGAATTATCATTAAAACATCTATTGTTCCTTTCTTGCCAAATTACCCAAATAATAACCACGAAAGAAGTCCTCCATAAGATGCGACCCCTACCATGACCCACCCCCAACTAAAAACCTCAAAAGGCTGAGAGAAACGGGCTTGAAGGACTCCACTCATATCAAACGACCTGTAAACAGAATTCCAAAGCCCTTGGGCCACCCTACAATTCAAAAAAAGATGGTCCACTGATTCTGCATCCTTCAAGCACATGGGACATGCATTGACAATAACCTTATTCTGACGTCTAAGTTTATCCATTGTTAAGGTGCCTCCTTGTAAAGCTATCCAAGTGAAGGCTAGGACCCTAGGAGGAGCCTTGATTTTCCACAGCAAAGAAATAAGAGAAGCATTAGAGTCCTCCCTGTCGAAAGCATCATAGAAAGAGGGAACAGAGAATGACCCATCTGTAGAGTGAGGCCAAATCTTCAAATTTTGACCCGTCCAACTGGAGATAAACCTCGTCAATGACGGTCAACAATGAGCAGAACTGCATTTCTTCTACCACCGAGAGATTTCTTCTAAAAGTAGGTCCCCAATTAATCCTTCCTTCATCACACTCTACATAATCACTAACTAGAGCTTTCCCATTTTTGGCACAGCGAAACAAAATAGGAAATTGAGTTGCTAGTAGAGAGTCCCCGATCCAAGTATCCAACCAAAACCGGATTCTATCATCCTTACCGACATGGTAGCGAATGGATTGAGTGAAGGGTTCCTGACAGAATCCCTTTCCAAATCCCAAAAGTCCTACCAGAACCACCATGCACCTCCCAACCCCTCTGGAGACATTGTATTTGGAACTAATAACCTCCTTCCAAAGACCAAAGAGGCAAAGACCAAAGACCAAAGACCAATAGACCCATCTCTGAGGCGCCATAACCACTTAACTAGGAGTGCTTGATTCATCGCTTTAATGGGTCTAATGCCCAGGCCTCCTTGAGCTTTGGGTTTGCAAACTAAAGACCACCTCACCAAGTGGAATTTTTCTTAATCTCAGACCCTTGCCACAAGAAGTTCCACTGCAATTTCTCTATCCGTCTAACAATCTTCCTCGGGCACTTAAAACAGAGATAAGAAGTAGATGGGCAGACTAGATAGAACCGATTTAATGAGAGTAATCCTCCCTCCAAGAGAGAGATAATTCGCCTTGCAAGAAGCTAGTCTCTTCTCTAACATTTCCACCACCCGAGACCACAATGATTCTGAGGGAGTACCAATATAAAGGGGCAGACCAAGATAAGATGTTGGTAGCATTCCGACCAACATACCAGGATCCCCGCAAAGTCAAGAAGGTGCTCTTCAGGCACTCTTAACACTGACCACTTCACTTTTAAAAAAGTTCATCTTAAGACCTGAATCCGCTTCAAAGCTATAATAAGATTCTCATTGGCCACCGCATCTGACATATGACTGAAAGCTTCGCCTATAATGACAAACAGAAATGGAGAGAGGGGATCCCCTTGACGGAGGCCTCTCGAAGCAGGGAAGAAACCTTTCGGAGCACCATTTACCAAGATAGAGAAATGGGCCAGGGAAACACATTCCATAATCCACCTCCTCCACCTTATCCCAAAGCCCATTCTACTCATTAGGTAGTCTAGGAAATCCCAATCCACCCTATCATAAGCTTTTTCCAGATCGAGTCTGATACAAGAGGCTTTATCATAAGCCATCCACAGAATCTTCCAAAAACAGCTCATGCATTTGGTATCAGTCTGATACAATCATCCTAAGAAGCTCATGAAGATGGACGAACTTTTAAAAAAATAATTGAGCAATCTTGGAGGCATATGTGATAGTTGAGTAAGGTATGAAATGAGCCATCTTTGAAAATTGATCGATCAGAGCATTTCGGACAGAAATGGTTGATGCATTCCACTGATCTTCTTTTGGCCTTAGCAAGTTGACAAACCATTCTGGATGTGGTTGACGCAGGAGGATTGGTGGAAACATCCATCCATTGTAGGCACCTTCAAGCAAAAACACAACTACTGAAAGGTCATTGGTCATACCCAAAGAGAGTAGGAATCCTGAACATTATTGACTTGATTTCTATAATAAATTAGAGGTCCATAAATAGGCCTCTTGAGAATCCAAAGGAAGTAATTTCCTTACTTTACTTGGTCTCCTTTCCATACAATCACTTATTCATTGAATCTTGACTCTAATAGAATAGGAAAGCTAAATTAGGAGGATAATTTAAGGAATTAATTACCTAATAAAGATAGTAAAGGACGGATGATTTATGGCTTTATTGGGTCATGTTGACTTGCACACAGTTGGGCTCAGCCTGTTAGGCTATCTGTGGCCTGGACTTGGGTCCAATGGCTGGCTTGCACCAGTGGTCATGCAATAATCATAACATATATTGTGCTTGTTTTGTTTCTGTTTATCTTCTATTTGAATTGTCACAAGTTGGCTCCCTATCTATTCATAATGTACAAACTTCTAAGGCTCAAACTTCAGGAAAATTGCGGCTGGCAACACTACAACAGATGACTCTTTTCACATATATACCCTAAATTCTATGAGAACCTAGGTACTATAACAACACCACTGGCAACAGAAAAACAAATGCAAATTCTAATACTGTGTCTTCTTTTTAAAAGAGGTCATGGTATTAAAAAGCTTCCTAGATAGATGGAAGTCTTCGGACAAGGCTTCAATATGATGATGGTGTCGGTGGTTGTGGTGATGGTGACAATCGTTGCTTTAAACTGTCCGAATCATAGAATAGGGAGCGGCTGCCAATTTTTGGGTCCTGTCCAAATTCTTCTTTGTTATGGCGTCATCTCCTGATTCCAGTAAGGACTTATCATGTCTCTGGGGAGTAGTTCTTCAGCTCTTTTATGATTTCTTTTATGTATTGTTTTTTTGTTTTGTTTGTTTGTTTTTATTTCTCATAACTATTACTGGTCTGCAGGTCAAATGCTATATGAAACAATTGTTTTCTGGCCTTGAGCATTGTCACAACAGAGGTGTCTTACATCGGGATATCAAAGGCTCAAATCTGCTTCTTGACAATCAAGGAATTTTAAAAATAGCTGATTTTGGACTTGCTTCTTTTTATGATCCTCACCACAGGCAACCAATGACTAGTCGAGTCGTCACTTTATGGTATCGTCCTCCAGAACTACTATTGGGGGCCACGTATTATGATGTTGGAGTTGACCTTTGGAGTGCTGGCTGCATTTTGGCAGAGTTGCTTGCAGGGAAGCCAGTAATGCCTGGACGGACAGAGGTATTTCCATCTTCATGGTCTAGAATGCCATATTGCCATTAGAGCATCATAAGCTTAAGTACTTGGCTTCTTTTCTGGGTATATCTAATCTACCCTCAACTAACCTATTCTCTCTCTTAAGACCACTATTGGCTGCTACCTTCTTCTTTCTTTTGGGGCTCAAACCTAAGTATCCCTCACGTTGGAGGACCTGTACATCCATGATCAAATGTCCTAGGCAGGTGTCTTTTGTAGTTGACTTTTTATATCTAATGGTCTAATGTTTTCTGTCTTTCACTACAAGCCGTATTTTATTCTCTTGCCACACACACACATGCGGTCCTAGTTTACCGAGTGCCAGTGCACACGCTTCTTTGTGGAAATAACCATGCTTGCTTAAATCAATTAAGAGATGAGCTGTGATGTTCTAGTTCTTGAAGATTATGTTCTAGTTTGAAACGGACTGCATATATTCTGCTTTCGTATTTTTTAATATTACTTATATCTTGAATCTTAAACTTCCATAGAAAGTTCTGGATTCTTGATGGCAGATCCCTTATGACACACCCCTAGCATTGGGTAGTGTAGGATGGTTTTGATTGAAAGCTTGTCTTCACGTTTACTCATGCTGACTACAGAAGGCCATTTTTATTGGTGCCTTGCAGCATTTTCTAGTTTTTTAGGTTTAGTTTGTGGTCCTTGTCTATTGATGTTTTGTTTCCATTGTGATGTTCTCGTAGGTGGAACAACTGCACAAGATTTTTAAGTTATGTGGTTCTCCATCAGAGGAATATTGGAAGAAGTCAAAGTTGCCACATGCTACACTTTTTAAGCCACAACAGCCATACAAACGTTGTATAGCGGAGACATTCAAAGATTTTCCACCCTCTGCGCTCTCTCTTACTGAAACTCTTCTTGCAATTGACCCATCTGAACGACGCACTGCTACTGATGCTCTGGAAAGTGAGGTATATATTCAAGACACACAAACTTATTAGAATGAATATTATTAGAATTAATAAGAAGTTTCTGGTTTTGCTTTATGCAAAAGAGGTTTCATCGAATCTGTGTTTCGTGCCTAGTTGGAGTCTGCACACATTCCTATTTGTGTGATCACTTCTCCTCATGCTGATGTTGCTGCACTTTTTCATTCATTGGCGTTGATACTCTCTTTTTTTTTTATTAAACCTGCTTGCAGAACGATTTCCTGGTCTAATTGCTTGTGCTAGACAAGATAAGACCCAAAAAGTTGATTTCTTTTCGGGAGTCAATTATTGTGGATGATCGATGCTCCTTTTTTTTGTTTTTGGGCTTTCCTTTTGTGTGGTACAATATTGGAGAGAAAATTCACCTGAGTCGAGAGAGTGGTCACCAGCTGTGATGTATGGATACTTCAAAATGGGCAACATATAGTGTCATATCATATCTGATACTTCACTTTTTATGTGTAAAATCCGTGTCCCTACCATGTTCATGGCGTATCTGTGCAGTATTCATGCCGTATCTGGGAATCATAGGTCACCAGCATGGTTCAAAATAGTGTTGCAACAGGCGTAGTGGCTGGCGCCAAAACAATACATAATGGTAAAAAATGAAAAATCTGAATAAAGATCCAAAAACTTTCAGAATATTGAAGAGTGCCAGAATATTTATTTATTTTATTAGTAACTAAGATAAGGGGTCAGCGGATGCCTCATTTGCATAAAAAGCCCTCTATTGCGGTATGATTATAAAATAACAGTTTTAATTTATTTGTCCACATATATTCATGTTGGTCAGCTATATTAAGTTAGAAACTAATAAAATGCTAATAATCAAGTAGTGTCATCAAAATCTCTTCACTATTATAAATTTTTAAATTTTAAATTCAAAAAAGCTATCTGATACAACTGCACAGAACACAAGACATATTAAGTAATGTTAAAATAATTTAAAGTTTAAAATTCAAACACAGATGACAAAACATATATCATCAATGGAACAATGTGGTTTTGTTGAGACTTGAAAAACATAGATCTACAACTCATAATGCATTTGGATGTGATTTGGTTGGTCCACTTTGAGAAAAAAAAATCATATTTTTATAGAAAAGATTTCCAATAATAGTGAAATAAATAGTAAAAAAAATTGAAAAAAAAAAATCCTCAAACCAGTTGGGATTGATCTATGGGAAATATAGATCTACAAGTTAGAATAGGGACGGACCCTGGAATTCTTCCTTGGAGGGACACTATGTTGAAAAAATTATTGGGAGGGCCACATATAAAAAGTTCATGTAGTTTCCAAAATATATAAGGTTTTTTTTTTTTTAAATTCCGGGGGCTATTTATAAAAAATTATAAAATTTTCTAAAATTTGAAGGGGTTTTCAGAAATTCTGTGCCCCCCAGTGAGTTGGAATGCATTAGATGTGATTTGGTTGGCCCACTTAGAGAAAAAAAATTCAAAAACTACCAAAAATCTGAAAATAAATAGAAAAAAATCTGATTCATATTAATGACTTAACCTATTTTGTTCTAAGAAATTTTAACTTTCCTGTATTTAATGCTCACTAAATGGTTATTATTGTTCTATAGTGTGGAATTTGTAGTATGATCTTTGAAATGGTAGGAAGGATGGATCGATTAGCCCAGATTGAAGATTACATTGTTCATATGTCAAATGGAAGTAGCGAGCATCATAAACTTCCGTAGTAAAATATGTAAGAAAACAATGAGAACAGCATTTACATCCATTGCTTTTAACACCTGCACCTATTCTTTCTATTTTTGTATTAAAATTGTTAAAGTATATCACATTCCCGAACAAAATTAATTGTGTTTCTGAGAGTTGGTTGTTTGAACTCAATTGTTGTCCCTTGGTGCAGTTCTTTAACAGTGAGCCTTATGCCTGTGACCCTTCAAGCTTACCACAGTATCCTCCAAGCAAAGAGTTGGATGCAAAATTAAGGGATGAAGAAGCTAGAAGGTTGGCTTTTTGCTTCTTTTTTTTTTTTTTTAATTTGTTTTCTGGTTTGCTCCTGCTGTTCTGACGACATAGTTATTATGTCCTCTCTTCGTTTTTCACAGGCAAAGAGGTCTTGGCGGGAAAGGAAATGTGGGCGATGGAACAAAGAAAGCCCGAGTCCGTGATCGAGGCAGCAAGGCAATGCCAGCTCCAGAAGCAAATGCAGAGCTGCAAATAAACTTGGATGTATGTAGGACAAGCCTGTCTTGTTATTTTGTCCGGATACCTGTGCACTGCCATGATACAACAATGCCAATAATTTTACTAGACTAGAACTAGGCCTGGCCCCAAAGGATTTGGGTTGACGAAGGATGTCAATAGACCTCCGATTGCCTGGTCTGTGGCCCACCCAAAGGATTGAAGCCTGAATATCTGGGTATGGACCCTTCTTTTGGTCTCAATTCATGATTAGGTCCAGCTCCGGTAAGGGTCACTGGATACTCATGTGCCCTAGTCGTATGCATAAATGATCACACACACTACATAAAGTATATTAAAAAAAAAAATTATCAAGATTATTACATACAAAAAATACAACTTAAAAGTGCTGCAGCAAAATTTGTGACAATGCTCGGTGGCATCCCTGGTCTAGTGATCAAATCTGTCCTGCACGTCTTTTGACTTCTGTGACTTGTGTTGGGCCCGGACTTGAGTTTGGGTCTGTCGGAGTTGAGTCTGGGTCCAACTATTAGATAAATATTGTCTGGATCCAGGCTCACCACGGACCTGTACCGAACCTCATCTATTCACATCCCTAGTGCTTATTGTGCCAGTGGAATGTGACTGACCGACTTTTCTGGCCCATGGCTAAATGCACTGCCCTTGAGTTTTTGTTCATCTACAAAGCCTGACAGGCTTCCTAGCCCAATGTAGTCCTCAGCAAGGTTTGTTACTAGGCTGAGAGGCTGGGTTCAGGCCTTGCTTTCATCATAGGATTTTTTTTCTTTTTTGGTAACCCAGGCTGGGACCCAATTGAGAGCCCCCCCACACACACACGGAAAGACAGCCCACACACACACGGAAAGACAGCCGCCCACACAAGTGGGAAGAGTGTCTGCACACGCGGGAAGAAGTGGCGTACTCGGGTTTCAAACTAGGTGAGAACAGCCACTCGGGTAAGGAGCCATTCTCTCATAGTAGGATAGTTAGTGTATGGACAGGACAATAAAATCCATGGCCAGCTCCTTCCCGTGTTTGAATACAGGCGTCGTAGGTCCCAAGTTAAATGAAATGATGTTGGATACATATTTGAATTTTAGTGCATGGGATCATTATCATGTATTATAATATTCAAGAAAGCAGATAAATATAAAATATTATCCTATTATGAATCTCATAAATCACAAAAAGAAATATCTAGATTATTCTTACAAGTCATTGATGATGTTGACAATGGTATACTAAGAGCAAGAAAGTGAATGAAATAGACGTCTGAGCAGAATCACATCTTTATGGCCACCTATTTTTATATAGAAAATTTCATGATGTTTCTGCCTTTTTTTCTTTGCTGGTAATTGAACTAATAATAGGGAAGCGTGCTTTTACCACAGTTTTTTTTTTTTTTTTTTCTGAAAATAAAGGTTCTGAGAATTTTGTAGATTTGGTAGCTGAACATGTCTTTAGTTAACATTATTGTGCACTAACTCCGGTTTTGGCTGAGACCCTTTTCCACCTTTTTTTTTTTTCTTATTGGTTGCTTCATTATTCATTAATTTCTGATGTTTTCTGTTTGGTTTTCACTTTTCAGAGACGAAGATTTATAACACAAGGGAATGCCAAGAGCAAGAGTGAGAAGTTCCCTCCGCCTCATCAGGATGGATCAGTTGGGTTCCAATTGGACACATCACACAATGGGCCCATATCATTTGGACCCTCAGAGACTTCCTTTGCTTCATCAATTTTTGGTGCAAAGAAAGATCGTGATCGTGATCGTGGTGTTCCACAGTCTGGGCCCTTGGGGAACCCTTCTGCAGCTGCTGGGGAGCCTTTTTGGAGGATGAAGGTGGGGGCCAAGGAAGAGCACCATATGGCTCCTTCTCGAACGACATTTATCCGCACTTTCAAGCCATCCTCAATTGGGATTTCTATGGATCTTAGGAGGAAAGGTAAGAGTAGCAGGAGAGCAAAAGGAAAAGAAGCCGTCTCAGAGGTCTTCGGTGGTGGCAGCACCATGTAGAGAATTGGGGGATTAGGGAGGGGAGTGATGGGAAGTTTTGTTTTCTATTTTGCTGAGATTATATTATTAGGTGTTTCATTTTTGTTCTAAAGCTCTGGAATGGAGGTCCCCTGTTCTTTGTTCATTTAATCATTACATATTGTTGAAGTATTCTGTGGATAATCCACTTGATGAGGAGGACCGTCTCTTACCATGAAATATTTTCCATGTATAGTGTTGTACAGCATTCGGAAGAAAGGGAGGAGCTTTGGTTGCGGTTGTGTATCTTTGTTGGTTAACAAGAGAATCATTGCGTTTTATTATTATTATTATTTTTATTTTTATTTCTTATGATTTAGTAGTCGTCGTCCAAATTGTTTCGTCAGAATCTCAAAAGTGAAAACCTAAGGAGCTTTAATTAATCGAGTGTCCGAAAATGAATGGTTTTTTTAGATGTTTCGCGGGGCCCTACACTACTTAGGTATAGATTAAAAGCATCATCCAATCTTAGGTACAGGTTCCAACTCTCAGCCATCCACAGCAGGAATCAATCCCTCACTCACTTTCTAGTAGAGGCCGTCCAAGGTTTCTGCGAGTGGTCCCCATTTTGATCCTTTCAACTCGGTGAGTTAGTTGCCCTCCACTCGCTTTTACGTTGTGTTCAAAAAGTATTTCTATAATTTGGTTATGGCAGCAACAAAACAACATAAACTTCTCCAATTTTGTAGTGCTAGTTCCAAGCCCAGATAAAGATAAAGGAGCGTTGCACTGGGATTGGGCAGTTTGACAGCTGGTGTGGTGTATAACTCGTCACAACCCAAGCATGAACAATAACAAAACAACTGACATTTAAGCCCTGATTTACATGTAAACCAGGTCACCTGCACTGAGAGTATGAAGAGCCTGTGCCAACAGGCATGAGCCCTAAGTTGTGGCGGTCCACCATGGGTTAAGGGATCAAAAGAAATGCAGTAAGCCTAACCCTTCTGATTGCTGAAAACTGCAAATGTACTTGGTTTTGTGTACACCATCGATATTGAATAAAAAATAATATAGTTACGAAAGTTGGGTATCTAAATTTGCCCAATTTGATCTTGGAGGCATCTTCATCCACTGCTGATACAATCGTGGGACTGCAGAAACATGGACCTGTACAGGGATGATATAAATTCTCTTCACAGACAGCACTGATGCAAGCAGGTATTGAAAAAGAAAAAATAGAGGCTATATATTAAAAATTGAAAAATCGTAATATAATTCTATTTTCATTACAATAACAGCGAGTTATTGGGAGAAAATTGATAATACACATCAGTATCATGATCCCACAATGATCATTCTCTATACACCGATGATCCAGTGTATACACCATACATTGGATCATTTCTAGGTAATTTCCTTGCGAAAATTAGAACCCTTGTTCCATGAAACCCAATGTTCACAAAAAAAGAGATTATTCGCTGGAATTCATGTCTCTCATCACAATCAATAGCTTACAGAAACAAAAGATCAAGACATGAAAGCTAATGATGCACAAGATTATTTACAAATACCGCATGAGAGAGAGCTCCCTAACTTGGCTTACATAAAAAGAATCGCATGACACCAAAAGTAGTCAATCTGCAGCCACCAATAAAGAACTGTTACTATTTTCTCCTAAGCACAAACACAAGTTTACAAGAGAAAACGTGTACCTATTACATTACAGTATTTAGAAATTGGACCTTTCTTAAACCCAACCAACAACACCCGAGGATAGCTCAGACGGCATATATGAAGGTGTTGGCAAGTCCCTGCAAGTAAATGGGCAACCTGGGGTAGGCAGAGTGGTCTGGAACCCACCAACTTAGGCAGCACCTTGCCACTGGCTGTATCAAACTACCAGAGTTTTCCAACCTGGTGGGTTGACCAATCTCAACCAATTACTGCGTTGAAACGATCAGGAAACTCGGAGGGTCAACTAATCAGGTCAATAAAACAAATTTAATTTTTTTTTTTTTTATAATTTGATATGGTTTGTACTTGTACAGTGCAGACCAGCCCCGGCACCGACGTGAAAAAGTTTTTCTATACAAGTTGATGGCCCCACAAGAAAAGGGGTAAATGCATACATTTTCTAATAAAATATAAAAAACATGAAAGTAAAAATTCTAAACATGCTTTTTCAGAGAATGTATACATCAATTTCATATGGATAGCAATTTCAACTTTTATTTTTCATTTTAGTTTTACTTGGACCATTCTATTAATGTAAGAGTTATAAAAGGTTTTCATTTGTTTCCTCTCTTTTTTTCTGTAATCTAAGGAAATAATTTCCTTAGGTGACCTGGTTGGCTTGGCAAGAAAAGAAAAAAAAATTTCACTTGCAAAGAGAAAGGGAGCATCATTAGAAAACTAAAACTAATTGCACACAACCAATAATAGGGATAGAACTATCAACGTCAAAAAGTAATAATCCAAGTGATCAAAAGTACTAGGGCTCAAGGCCAATTAAATCCCCCAAAACAAACCATATAGAAGTCTTCTTTTTTTACTTCTAGAGTAAAACACTTTTCTCACACCCCCCTTTGTAGCTCATATCTTAAGGCTCTCTCTCCCCTCAATTTCACAATCCTTTTTGTTTAATAGGTATTGAATTCTTAGGAATTCCAAGCAATGCCATTATCTTAAAGGGGCTAAAAGTGAAAACCTGCATGGGGCCATCAAATGATTTCCCATTAGATATGAAATGAGTACCTAACCATCACCATAGTAAATTAAATACTATAAAGTGAGTCCCATTTAGATCTACGAGTTAGATAACACCTACTCAATAATTCCCTTGATAGAACTCCCTTCACCTATGAATTCAATACCAATTAGGTAGCACCAATTATACATTGGTTCTTTATGTGGGCTTTACCTTGTAGGCCCCACTTGAGACTATTGCCAACTATAGTACAGAGAATGCAATGGAAAGGATTCATCATAAGATAGAAGGCAGAATGAAAAGAAACAAGATAGAAGGCAGAATGAAAAGAAACAACACATTAGAAAGCAGAACTACCTAAAAAGCTTATGCATGTATGGCTATCATTTTAAATTTTTTTTAAAAAAAAGAGGCATACTTGGGATGGCAGTATGATTGAACTCCTTGAAGCACATTTTATTCAATAAGTAAACTCTTAACAAATTCAACAGTTCAAGATAAAATAGTGACTGACTTGGGGCCAGCAACATACCCTTGCACTGTAGACTAATGGAAAAAAAAGAAGATTTCTAGCACTCTACAATATTCTAGATTATTTAGATACTTTTGCAAAAAAAATTTTTTACAGGTCAACAAGTTTTATGTTGCAATTGACTGTAACAGTCATACCGCAATGTATCACTTTTCGGGGCCAACCTTAACACCCTTCGCAATCGCAATTTTAAACCATGATTCCATCATCACATCGCCCTTTTGCATTAAGGGCCATTCTATAAGCAGTAAAAATGAAGAATCAAAGGTCAATATCCAAAAATGACTATCAAATAACCTACCTTTGAATGGAAGTTGAATCAAGGAAGAAGGTAATTAATACCCAGTCATCACCCTAGTAATTCAAATCCTAGGAGAGTCAAGGTCCCATCTACATCTCTTCCTCATATCCTATGTAATCGATGCAAATGAACAGGCCCTATGTGTTCACTTCGGGACTTTCTTTATTGTACATTCACATTAAGAATATGGACGTAGGTATAAACTTGTCGTCAAGACCTCATTTCTTTCAAGGTAAAATGGGAGGCTTTTGGACAAAGCAAGCAGCTTTGTTGTATCATTTGCTTCACAATAAATTCACCATCTCTCTCCCCTGCCCCCCACACCTCACCCCGCCACTCCCCCAACCCTCAACAACGCAAACACAAAATAAATAAACAAATAATTTTTTTATATAAATTAGGGAGAAATGCAAAATGAATAAAACATAAGATAAAAATCATGCACACGCTTCCCAATAAAAAAAACTTTTATGACAGTTCATCCACAACACAAGTAGCACAATGCAAGACAAGAGCCTGTAGGACAGTTGGAAGGTGCTCATTGTTCAAACCACGAGGCCATTGGTTTGAGTCATTGGGGAAAAAAAGGTGGCAGAATGCTTACGAATTCAAACCAGCCAGCCTAATTTCTAGTATCATCATGGACGAGTATAGCTAAAAATCACATTGATCAATCAACTCTCAAACCACCCACACCCCACCCCACCCCACCCCGCCACACCCCCAACCCTCAACAATGCAAACACAAAATAAATAAACATAATTTTTTTTTCTATAAATTAGGTAGAAATGCAAAATGTATAAAACATAAGACAAAAATCATGCACACGCTTCCCAATAAAAAAAATTATGACAGTTCATCCACAACACAAGTAGCACAATGCAAGACAAGAGCCTGTAGGACAGTTGGAAGGTGCTCATTGTCCCAACCATGAGGCTATGGGTTTGACTCACTGGGAAAAAAAAAAGAAAAGTGGCAGAATGCTTACGAATTCAAACCAGCCGGCCTAATTTTTAGTATCATCATGGATGAGTGTGTAGCTAAAAATCACATTGATCAAACAACTCTCACGCAAATTGGAAATTTGTTCCATAGTCTCTGCCTTCTGCTGTAATTATCTAGAAGTCTGAAATATTCAGATGTACATTTTAGTATGTAACTCTTAACAATTTTATTAAAATATAGCTTTTGGTCAAAATGTATTTAACAAAATGACCACAAGTGCTCCTTGTGGTGAATACATACTCTTTTTAGTTTTTGATTTCTAAATCCACGCTTTTCAAGCATAGGGATTACATGATGGATTGGTCAGCCAATAAGGGGTGGCAGTTCTTGACTCGACTGGCCAACCCAACCCGAACCAACCCACTAATAAGGGTTAAGGGGTTGACCATTTTTATCATTTTCATTGTGTTGGATCTGCATCGACAACTTTGTCCTGATCGATAAATGTTGGGTTGAGTCCACTCTTACTTTTCCCTAGCTAGCCCAATCCAACCCTACTAATTGCACCGCGTACCCAAACCAAACTCAATCTTTTAACTAAAGGTTCAAGTTGACCCTTTTAACTTCCAGGTTGGGTTCGGGTTGAAATCTCAACGTCGTTGATAGATGAGTTAGGTTCAAGTTGGGCCTATACATGTTACACATAGTGCTCAACCAACATTATCTATAAATGGAATGAAATTGGCCCTCGAGGAAGAAATAGGTCCAAGGCTCCAAGCTGATTTGAGTTGGTGTGGGCACTGAGTGTAACATGCATAGGTTCAACCCAAAACCAATTCGCTTGTTTATCAATAGAAAAATTCCAACTCGAACTCAACCTAGAAGTTAAAAGTGTCAACTCAGACTCTCATTAAAAATGATTCTAGTGGGATTGGTGAGTCAGAGTTCAAATAGTTGGGTCAGATTGGGTTGGTTTGAATTATAGTTAGAATAGACTCGACCAAAACTCAAATAATTTATAATCAGGTAAAGAAGTGTCAACCTGAATCTGACACAAAAGAGAGTCAACCAAAAATTGACCCAATAATCGACTTGGTGATTAGTCAAGAATTGCCCTAATTAGCCCACCAAACCATTATGTATTGTCCATGCTCAGAAACCATGGTTTTAAAAGTCAACGAATTAAAAAGAAGAGAGGAATGTTCATGTGCATCCATCCCACACCATAGGGTGAGGGACATGGTGAAGCCGACTTCATGATCCATCCAAACCATCCACACACACGAGACCCTCTGTTTTACACTAGATCGATCAGGTTTTCACCAAACTGAATGGACTGGACCATTGGATCAAGGGTCAAATCTGTTCTTTAATATAAAGTCGTTATACTCGTGGGCCACGAATGAAGGGGTTAGATGCATGGATTGACCCCAAACTTGATATTTGGGGTGGTCTTAAATAGATCTTTCCATCCCCCTATTCCCATCCCCAAATGGGGCCCAATTGAAAGTTCTCATATAATATGTGAGAACTAGTTCTCACCTGAATATTACCAACATATGAGAGAGAGAGAGAGAGATGGTTTGGGCATGTCCAACATAGGCCAGCAGCGGCACCGGTAAGGAATAGTTTGGCTATGAAGGTTGATGGCCCAACAAGGGGAAGTGGTAAGCCAAAGAGGACATGGATGAAGGTAGTAAAAATAGATATGAAGAAATGTAACTTATCTGAGGATTTGGCTCAAGATAGATCAGAATAGAGAAATAAAATTCGTGTAGCCGACCCCAACATAGTTGAGACAATGCTTTGATGATGATATATATACATATAGGGAAATATTCATGTGCATCTATCCCTCGCCACATTATGGTGAGGAACATAGTGGTGCCGCTTTATGATTCATCCAAATCATCCACAAATGGGACCCCCTAAATTACATTGGATCAACTGAGTTTTTACTAATCCGAATGGATTGGACCGTTAGATTGAGGGTCAGATTTTTCCTGTAATATATAGTCGTTAAATTTGTGGGCCACGGTGTAGGGGGTTAGAGACTTAGGCTCGACCTCAAACTTGATATATGGTCTCATCTAATATGACTCCCCCCCCCGCCCCCCGACCCCCCCGCAAAAAAGAAAGTCCCATGATCAATGGGCCCTAGGCCATTCAGTTTGTCCCTCACCATATGGTGAGGGAAGGATGCACATGAATATATATATATATAGAGAGAGAGAGAGAGAGGAGAGAAATTCCCAAAGAATTGGAAGATAAATGCTCCATTTGGCATGTCTTCTACTAAGTTTCTTCTTTGGGAATCTGGATGCATTAGGAGTTCATGTTATAGAATGTGAACTCTTTTTCAAACAAATAAAGCACTTGATGTTTGAGCTTGTATGATGGTGTAGAATTCTAAATTGAACATCGAATACTTTTAGCAAGCTTCATTCCCCTTTTCGCTTAAGTAGGCAATGAAATGTCCCTCTCAACTTGAGACTCTTTCATATATGGGACTCATCAAATGTGACTTTAAAGGGCTTGTTGAAGTAGGCGCTTCTGCAACTTAGATTTGATGCTTTCAAAGGCCTTGGTTACTACTTTGATCAACTGGACTGCACCTCCATGCATTTAGTATGGTGCCATTAATGTGCTTAAATTACAGATGAAACAACAATCTAAAGTGGAAGCTTTTGATTTCATGAATGATTATTGGTGTTGGCCACTTTACAACTACTTTGACCTTGTCTATGTCAGCTTCAATTCCACAAGATGAGACTATGAATCCCAAGTAGATTATGCAAGAACTCATGAAAGTAATTTTCTTTAGGTTGATGTAGAATTTTTCATTGAACAAACAAAAAAAAGTAGTTTAGTATAGCATTCATTCGCTGAGATACCATGGAAATGGACACTTTTCCTCCCTGACGTGGATTTATATATCCAATGGAGGGTGGGAAACCCAGTAGTAAGTTTCGGTTCATTTAGGCCGAACTGGCCGAAACCCCACCCCCCAGCCACCCGCGCGTGTGAAAGATTTGATTAGGATTTAGTCTTGTTTAGCCAGAATACCCGATTCAGTTCCAAATTTGGAGATTTCAGGCCAACAACTCAAAATTATATATTTCGGTCAGTTGCACACATGTCCTCTTCTTTATTTCCCTATTTTCTTATTTCACAATAATAGGGATATGAATTCATTTATTTATTGTCGATTTAGCATATTATCTTGTTGATTTAATAGAATGAATTACATATATAGTTTATATGCAATTTTTCACTTCTTGATATTTTTTCTAATTTCATATGTATTGTTTTGTTTTATTTTCCAAACGTATCTTCTGAGACACCAAAATGATAAATTAATTGAAATGTTTACTGAAACATAGTCGAAATGAAATTGACAACTGCAGTTGAAAATAAAAATCTTCCCCCAAAAGGTGAGGAAAAAAAGAGTACCTTTTTCACTACTCTTAGAAGGATTCCTTTTAGAAAGGCTTTTGCACTATGGAAAAGAACAAGGCTAACCAAATGTATGACAATATATCCTACGACTTCAACTGCTGACCCACGAAAAGTTAAATGCACACGTGATCTTAGAAGTCTTCTCATGACATGGCACAGATGATCTTGGTGGTCCTCGACAATAGATCAAAATGTCATCTAAAAAACCACAATGAACTTACCCAAATTCGTCTTAGAATCTGACGTGACATGCATGCAGGTGCTTAGGCATTGGTTAGTCCAAAAGGCATCACTAAGAATTCGTACAATCTATCCTTGGTTTTAAAGGCTGTTCTCCATTAAACGCTTAGACATATGTAGATTTGGTGGTACTCACTTCAGAGACAATCTTGGAGAGGATTATAGCTCCTATCATCATATCTAGCACAGGTTACAATTGTGGCATCGAAAACCAATTCTTGACAGCAATCTTGTTCATGGTGTAACTGTACCACATGCCCTCCAACTTAAAGTGTAAAGATGACAATTGACAAGAGCAGCACATGGACTTGTGCTCTACCAGAGACATTCTTTTTTAATCAACTCATCAACTTGCTTCTTCAATTCAGTGTAATATGTAAGATTCATCTGATCAGAAGGCAGATTAGGAAGAACTGATCCAAAGACGGGTTCAAGGGCATGCTGGATGTCCCCCATAGGTCAAAGCTTTTCCAGGACAAAATCTGCAAAATCATGAAGCAACTCTCAGATCTGAGGGGGTTGGCTCTTAGCCTCTTAAATACTTCAGGTTCCTTTGTTTCTCTTGTCACAAAGCCATACACTCTAGCCACTTGTTTGCTTCAAATTTTAGACTTTCACATTGAGGATATGTGAAATTGTGAATCCTCTCGCTTATATTTTGTAATCTTCTACCGAGGTGCAGTACGTTTACGTAACCACAGCCAGTTGAGTCAACATAAAAGTGTGACTTTTATAACTTCACAGCTTATCAATTTACACCACTCACTTTTTTGTTCTTTCAATGATAATTTACACCACCCACCTCTTGAGAGCTACTTATCATTGAGACCCTAAACATCATTGAACCTGTAAAATCCTTGTAACTGTTACATACGGCTGTTGGATAATTGGGTGTTTGCAATCTTGGTTTCTCTACTTTATTGTTGTAATGCTGTTGGTTTGGAGGACATGAACATGCTGGTAGCTATAACTTCCTTTGGAAGGTTTGCGACTACACTGTCCATTCATGGCACGTGAATGGGTGCATGTGAATTTGTTGCTGGGCTTTCTTTAAACGTGTTACCTTTATGATTATGTGATGCTTAAATACATTGATTATTGGATTTAGACAATTTAATGTTTAACATTAATTTATGAAGATCCTCTCTCTCTCTCTCTCTCTCTCTCTCTCTATATATATATATATATATATATATATATATATATGAGGTAACGCTACAAAACTCCCCGGGCATTTTTCACAAAAAAACGCCCCTCTTTTAGCCAATGAAAGTGTGACATGTGTCATCAATGGTACACTTATCCATTCTCTCTCCTAAATATTCTTCTAAAACTGTGGATATTTTATAGATTCTCTTAAATCATTGGCTAATAGATAGGGGCAGAAACTCCCCTTTTGAGATAGGGGAGTTCTTGAGAATTTCCCTATATATATATATTAATGAAGATTTCTTTAAGATACTTCATACTTTGAGTGTACCAGGAAATTTTCCTATCTTCATCAGACTTGGATCTTTTGGTCTGAGCCCATCCAGACTACCTGAGTAGGGGATTGGGTCAACCTTGTTCTACAGCAAAAGGACAAGGCCTAGATAAAATAAAAATAATGAGAACACAGTATCTGAAATTATGTTCAAGACCAATGAAATAATAGAAGCTGGTGATATCTATCTGCATATAAAAACAATCAAGCAATATATAAATGCAACAATGAAATGTATCACTTGCATGACATACTTATAACCCTCTTTTAGGCAAAACAGCGCATCATATTTCTCACCAACCTTTGGTATTTCCAGGTCGAGTGACCACCTCAGATGCAGTTGACACTGGTGGAATGTTCGTAAGAGATATGGGCGTCAAAGGTGGGGAAGCAACTTCAGACATTTCTGGATTCTGAGCCTCCATAAATTTGGTCAACACCATTCCTCTCGGACTACCTGACGGTATAGAAAAGCTGCGGGGAAAGCTGCGGGGCACAGTCCCTGGTGGTGTTGGTAGTGGAGATGCTGCATGTGATGTCATCAAAGCCATTTTGTTTGTTGTAGAAAGCTCTTGACTTCTAGACACCAAAGGTGCTGAGTGACCTACTAAACTAGTTCTTGTGGGGATGGCTAAACTGACTGGAGGCCGAGGAAGCTCATGAAGCTCACTTATTTTTGGTGATGACATAAGAGGGGGTGAAGCAGAAGGAGAAACTTTTGGAGACGATGAAGGTTGATGGAGTGGGAAGCGTGAAAGCATGGAAGGAACAAGTTGAGGGTGTTCCATTGAGGATAAAGGACCACTAGCAGATAAATTAGGCTTGCCCGACCATGCCTTACTAGTTAATGGGCCAGAGAAGGCATGTCTTTTGATTTTTTTAGTATCAGAAGCAGTATCCAGATGCTGTAGTGAGAGCCCCTCGGACAAAGGAGGGGGGGCCCGAATCGAGGAACTGTTGCTCTCCTTGAGAACTGACTGTTCTTTTAAGGTGTGGGTGAGGTCTGCCGATTGATTTTCTCTAGAATCTTTCACATGCTTCTTTGGTTCAAGGGGAGATGAATGCCAGAGGTGGTGTGTACGGCCGCTCGTGTTTCCATCCCTTGAGCCAGGTACTGTATTACGTGATCCTGGTGGAATTGTACCCTTAGCATCAACTGGTGTAGGTAGCACATACGTATGAAACTTTTTTGCTGATGAGGGTTGCATGTCTTTTATCTTTTCAGCTGGATCAAACTTCTTGTCGGGAAAGATCGGCGCAGATTGGCTGCCGGCCCAAGGGGCAGCCCAAGGCATCCTACCAAATGCAGGTAGATCTCCTTGAATTTTTGCTAGATTTTCCTGCACAAGAAAAAATGAGCAAAATAAAAGGTGTAGATGTGCAAGCAAATAATTTGAATAAGAATCCTCCAATGAGAGAGTGAATCTCAAAACGTTTCTGACGATCTAATGAATAAGTAAAGCATGATGTAAATACCAATCTTCCACAGTTGTAACCAATCCATTCTAGAAACCAGTCTATGAGGAATTAATGTTATGCCTAAGAAAGGGAATAAGAAACAAAATGCAAAAGCTACTTAACAGAGGAAATAGATACATTTCCAAGAAACTAAATGAAACAATTTAAAGACAAAACTCAGAAGTTTCTCTCTATGCTCTGTGCAGACGAAAAAGAATCAAGATCCATCACATAGCAAACAGTCATGGCAAGTATCCCAGTAAATATCATCTGGACAGATGGACCTATCTAACTATAGGAACTCCTTATATACCCTCAAATTCCCCATTTATCTAAATATCCAAAGCATGTAACCAGATGTAGAATGATAGGGATCTGGCATACTACTCTCTAACAATCTAGGACACAAGGAAATATTTTTCCTCCATAGCTTCTACTTGCCTTTTTTAGTCAGATGCTTCTACTTGGACAATTTAGTTAACCCATTTTATTTCTTAAGATTTACCAAACATGGCAATCTATTTTAGTACACTTAGGGGGATTTGGAAGCTAAAATTAAGAGCTCATTTAGTTTTAAAACTTATTTACGCTTTAAAGTGTTTGGTAACTATAACTAGAGCTCCAAATAAATTAGAACCAGAGAAAAGGCTTCTAAACAAAAATTTCACATGCTATTTTAATGAGACCTTGCTCATTAAAGTGCTAAGAAGCAAGAGTGGATTCAAATGAAGTATCTTTGGATAAAAAAAACATTGATAAAATAGGTGGAATGGATGGAATGGTAAGTAATGGATAAAAATATTCATGATTACTTAAATACCATATTTATTTTTTCACTTCACAGCAACATATTCTTAAAAAAAATAAAGGATAAAAAGAAACCCCACTAAACTGTGCATCAAAAGAAAAGCTTTCCAAAATTCATCCGAAGGGGAAAGAAATAGAAACCCCTGCAAGCCAATCCGAAGACCAGCTTCCCAACCACATCCGAAGATCAGCTTCCCCTCCTGCATGTTTTTAGACACTGTTTTGCAGTCCAGCAGAATAGACAGACATCTGGCAAAATTTCCTTTTACACTGATTCATTCCCTATTCATCATCTAACAAAGGTAATCTATGTTCACTACTGTACATGAAACCTCTGTACACACAGAATTCATGGCAAGTGATGTTCTAACACAGAGCATATTCACCACTGTACAGTTGCTCCACAGGAAGTTACAATAACAAAGTGATGTAGAATCTTCCATCGACCTTTCCACAACAAAGAAAAAAGATAATAATTTACACAATATTTTCATGAATCTTACACCAGGCCTGACTGACATGTTTCTTATCAAGGTTCCCAGACAGTTAAAAACCAAACTGATTCATGCCTGAATAAACAAAAGAAAAAGGAAACAATACAGATCACAGACTAAGCATGATCCTTGACAGAACCAAGTAGAATAATTTATGGTTCTGGACCAAGTATAATCAACATGCAATAATATAGTAGGGGTGGGCTTTTATTTTTTACTTTTTGTTTTCTTTTTTCTTTTGGTGGAAGATAGCAGTCATTTTATCACATCAAGAAATGACTACATTTTCAGATTTAGAGTTTCATTGTCCAAAACATAGGTTAGATCTTCACCTTTGCAGCATCCACAGTTGATACTGGGGTAAATGCAAGGTCCACTTGATCTAGCTGCATTATCGAAAAATCAAACATTAGGCACTGCAAAAGCACTATTATAGAAACTGAAAGTAGTGTCTAAGCTGTCTGGAGTTGGCGGGGCCTATGAGAACTAGAATTTTGTACAAGCTCAGCACATCATCAATTAAAATATGAAGGCCAAAGCAATACAGGCACAATCCTTGTATAGACCTAGTGATACGAGACTAAGTCGAAATTCATGGGAACCATAAGTTTTTGGGAGGTGCAATTAAAGGATTTCGTCATAAATAAGATGATTAGTTGTCCGTGTGATATGATCAACTGTTCCAGATGAGACTTTTGAACTCGGTACAAATCTGCATTTTGGCAAAGGAAAGCTTCAAAAAATACAGGAAAAAAGGCGAACGTAGGCAAGGAGTGAATATAAAAGTAGCAATTGAAGCATACATCTTTATTGAATATATCTTCCATCAAGGAAAAAAAATACTTCCACATGCAAGGAAGAAAGCACAAACAATTTTGTGCAGCTAAATTTTGAAATGGTTCACAGAGATATGAAAAATATTGTCAACTTACTCAACAAAAAGGAATGGGAGGATGCAATAAGCCGTTAAAAATGGAGTGGTAACTTTTTTTAATCTTTATAGCACTTCCAACTCTTTTTTTTTTTTTTAAAAGGTAAAATTCATTAAGAAAAGGCAAGCAGTACAAGAGAGAGATACCTGACAAGCTTACAAGCAACAGCCAGCACCCACAAAAGGAGACAACAAAACAGGACAAACAAAACCAAAAAATGATAGGTAGAAGGCCTAATAAGACAGGGCAATTTCCTTCCAGTTCAGCAACTTTTTAATCTTTCTAGCACTTCCAACTTTAGTTGGCATCTGAGTGCAAAAATGAGGCAGCTTCTGTTCACAAGTGCCAGCAAGTGTAAATTAAGGAAAAGGAACATGAGCAAGACTCCAAAGCAGAAAGGACACATGGGCAGAAAGTTCATGCAACTATTTGGCATCAGTCCTAGCTGAGAATACTTTTATTCTGAAAATGGGTTGAGCTGAGAATAATTCCATTCTGAAAATGGCTTGTGCTGAGCTTGTTAGGCAATGTTCAATGTTCTGTCAGTATTGTTCCCACCAATCATTTCCCTGATTAAAAAACCTCTTATGATTCTTTAATCATTTCCCTAAAATAAATAACATAAGAATGGGTTGAGCTGCGAATTCTTATGTCGGAATTATTCCTACTGTTCATTCCTGAGTAAGAAACGATTTTAAATTGTTCCGAAATTTACTTTCAAGACGAAATTCTTTACCAGAGATATAATCTCTAGGAATGATTGAGAAAGTGCAACCAAATGCAATCCCAGAATTTTCATTCTGTGAATGAAACATATGTTCCCAAAGAATGATGCTAAACAAACCCTAAGCTTCCAATTCCATAAATTTTTCCTTGTTTTTTAGCTTTACCTCCATTGAATTCCTAGATGTCGAGACAACATCTTGTCCATGGTCATTCTGTCCATAGTCAAAACTCAATTCCCCATCATCATTGGCATCGTCCCCATAATCATCATCACCTTCCTCCACATCATCATCTTCAAGCCCACTGAATTGGTAATCAATATGTTGTTGTTCAGTAACCCGTTTTACATGTGGTTCAACTGCCTCGAGGGACTTGAATGCTTTCCTAAAGAAATTTAACTGCTTTCATAAAAGAAACAATAAAAAAGCAAATCAACACTCACTTCAAACCGGTGAATGAAGAGTCAAGATACATAAAAGTTGAGAGAGAGAGAGAGAGGGACGAGAAAAACCTGTGCTGCATGGTGCCGAGCTGCTTGTGTTAGAAGACTTCGAGACTGTCCTTGCTTCAATGATTTCAAACGGAAAACAAACAGCGTTGCCTCCTCATCATAATCCTCTTGAGCTGTTTGCAATTGCTGACAAGAAATACTTTCTACCTTGTTATTTTTTGACCTTCCTTTTTCTCTCTGTGCCGTCACCATGTATTCATATACAGTTCTGAAGACATATTCCCAACATTGCGAGAAAAATAAATGAAATAATCATAGATATCAAAATCATACAGTCTGAATCATACAACTCAAATTCAATCACAAGCATAATATTCAAATCACTTAATAGATCATGATAAACTATCAGTCATGTGATTTCATAATGAATCACAAATCGTAAATCATAAATTGGTTTTATTTATTTGTTCCGAATTGTGCGATTCACGAACTGTATCCCCTTTTCAACAGAAATTTGTCACCTTTCATATGCAAGGATGAAAATATCGGTAGCGGCGGGCGTAGCGGCC
The DNA here is from genome assembly GCA_038049695.1 of Cinnamomum chago. Classification (NCBI taxonomy): domain Eukaryota; kingdom Viridiplantae; phylum Streptophyta; class Magnoliopsida; order Laurales; family Lauraceae; genus Cinnamomum; species Cinnamomum chago. The sequence continues at coordinate 78,329,345 of CP142456.1, forward strand.
CGCCGCCAAACCGATACGAAGCGGGCGATACGTAGCGTATCGGGGATACGTATCGGCGTAGCGGTGCGATTTTAAAAAATCGCCAAAAAAATCTGAAAAAATTCCAGAAAATCCAGAAAATTGTAAAATGAAAGAAAATGTGGTTCTTTTGCAAAAGTAAGTAAGAAAAGGGGGCGTAGCGGTGCCCTCAATATATGATGTCCTGTATCGCTGTATAAATAGAAAATAATAGTAATGATTAGTTTTTTCACATGTATTCATGTTTCTTAGTCATGTTAACTTAAAAAGTAATGGAAAGCTAAATAGAAAAAAATTAGAACATGAAATAAAGGCATAAGAATTAAGAAGACTTAAGAGTTAGGTCATTAGTGAACATTGAACAATCAAATATCAATACTTCAGCATTCAAGGTTCAAATTCAATCAAGTGAATGAACTATGAAGTGATCAACAATCAACATTCAACACCAATTTAGAAATGACAAAGGGAGTAGAGAGTTAGTGAGAGAAATAGGAAATTAGGAATACCTTGATCACCACCAAAAGGGATTTGGGAGACACTTATATTCATACATTTGAACAATATGTAATGTAAACATCATGATAGTACTATTAGAGCCAAATATCAGTGTTTAATTGTTACTTTGTTAGGGTCACTGTGGTGAGACCTAACCCTAAGTATAAAACTTTGGTGATCAAAATTAGCTTAATATGAACATAAACATTATATGTTGCATGCATTCATGATAGATCATTCAATATATGAAAAGTACTGATAAAGAGGCCGAGCCCCGGAGGGCTGTCCGACGGCTCTTTGGGGCTGAAAGCCCCATGCCGTCGATTTTTTTTTTTGAACTTACGCAAGATGGACCACAAAGAGGTGAAAACAGCAACCATAGAGGGAAAGAGATGAAAGAGATGGGTAAAAAACCCTAAAAAGTCCAAAAGGGGGGGTTATACACGTACGTGGCGGCATGTATCGGCCGATACTCTTGACTTAGGAGACATTTGGGACCACAAAGAAGTGAAAATGGAAACTATAGAGGGGAAGAGAACAAAGACAAGGGTAAAAAACCCTAAAAAGTCCAAAAGGGGGGGTTTTATACCCCCCCCCCCCCCCCCCCCCCCCCACGTGTATGGGCCGATACGGTACGTATCGGCCCGTATCGGCCGATACACTAAAGTATCGGCCGATACGCTCCCGTAGCGGCCGATAACTTCTTGTACCGTATCGGCCGATACGCTTCGTATCGGCCGATATTTTCTTCCTTGTTCATCTGAGTTATCAATTTCGAAACAGCTGAAACATTTCTTTTCAGTTGTCCAGCAGCAACAAAACCACATTTATTGTTTTCATTTTTTCAGTGATTTTAGATGAGAAATTATATTTTGGCCGAAGTTCGTGTTTCAGCTGAATCAACTTAAGCTGACGTGCTTATGCAGAAACCATGCAGCACATAAACAATGACCCCAAATAGATTTCCAATATTTTTCTTAATCACTTTTCCAAAAAAAAAAAAGAACGGGTTCAGGCTTTTAACAAAGTTCATTTTAGTCCTTTCCACATGGAGCCCAAAATATAGTATAAATAAGGATTCTACAAGGAGAAACTCACCTGTTGTAACCCAAGCCCTGTAAATTGCAAACCCTTCTCTATAAAAGAAAGGGAAAAAACAAAAAAGAAAAGGACAGTCCCAGTCCCATTCAATCGAAGTCATATCCTTCCCATAATCCCATCCTCTCAATTGAAGTAGGATTTTGTAATGGGCTTTGTGGGGCCCCATCCCTTGTAGGCCCTCAATTTGAATTTGAATACTATTTAATAGAGTATATTAGCTAGTTATGCTAATTAATGGGTTAGTAAGGGTAGTTATGTACTTTCCTAAGTTTTAGTTAGATTAGTCTAGTTGTTTTAGCAATAGAATTAATAGGGGTCTTTTATAATTTTTAGGGTTAGTTAGTGAGTTAGATGCCCTAGCTAGATATTAGTAATTACTATAGGGGGTATCCACTAGAGAATCTTCTAGAACCTTACCCAAAGACCAAAATGCCCTCTACCCTAACCCTTATCCTATACAAACTAAAAGGGGATTTTAGTCCCTAGCCCAAACCCCAACTTATAAATACTACACCTTCCCATGCCATACATTAGCTACTGTTCATCTCTCTCATTTCCTCTCTTTTCTCTCTTCTTTCCCCAAACTCCCTACAATTCTCTCTCTCCCTCTAGAAATCTAAGAAGAAGAAGAAGAAGACCCACAATCTCAGCTACAACTTGTATCTCTCTCTCTATCTTGATCATCTCTTATCCCTCTTCTAGCCAAGGTAAGAACCCTCTTGTAGTTCAATTTCATTAGAATCCCTCTTTCTCTCTCTCTAGATTCCTCTTCCTTATAGAAGTTCTCTGTGGATGTGGGAATAGGAGTAGAGATCTCTTCTAGATCTGAGTTTTGGGCTGATTGTGTGATTGAGAAGACCATAGGAGCTGGGATTTCTTCTTATATTGGCTTGGTTCTCTCCTCTCTCTACAACCTTGCATTTCAATCAAGGCAAGTACAATATACATATTTAGCATAGAATGTATGTTTCCTTTTACATTGATTCTGTAATTTCAATTCAATTAATGTACATGTGTTAGATCTACCCTTGAGCTTAGTTTTGATGGATTTTGGCCATTGAAGGATGGGATCTCTCATTTGGAAGATCAATGGCCCGTTTGGCGATGGATGGTGGAGCATTGAAGTGCTTTTTAAGTTTTATGTTGATATGGTGATGTTTGGGCGAGATTGGAGGAGTTTTGGTGGAAAATTGGATTGAAGGAGATGAAGTCCAGGAATCTGGAATTTCTGCAGGATACGTGTACTCGGTCGACCGACCTACCGGACTGAGCACACTAAAAACTGAGAAAAACAAGTCTCAGTTATTTTTCCTGCAGGACAGACACCCAATGTACTCGGTCAACCGAGCTCTGCTCCAGGTCGACCGAGCACACAGGTTCTGCAGAAAATAACTGGGAGTTGGATTCTCCCTCAAACCCAGACATCCAGTGTACTCGGTCGACCGAGCTCTACTCCAGGTCGACCGAGCACACAGGATCTGTAGTGGAAGTGCTTGAGAGCTGAGACATCATTCTTCCAGGATTTCTGTGCATGCGGTCGACCGCCCAGCCTAGGAGGTCGACCGAACACACAGGGAACCCCTAAGATCAGATCATGTCTTCCAGGTGCTTGACTCATTTTCCCAGTGTACTTGGTCAACCGACCAGGCCAGGGGCTCGACCGAGCCCACTGCACACCGGGTCGACCTGGGAGTCAACATTCTGACAACCCAGTGTACTCGGTCGACCGAGGACACTGTGTACAGTGATTTTCCAGTTTTCATATTCTGAGGTTGTGATCGTTCATGGGACCCATTGACCATCCAAATGGACTTCTATTGATGTGCCAGGCCCGAGTCAATGGCATGGCTCAACCTTGACCTGTGGGGACCACCAAGTAGGGTTTTGGTTGTTATTCTACGATGATTCGACCCTTAAACGTTGTCAATGATGCCCGTAACTTCTGGAGCACCAAACATAGTATCCATTAGCATCTGAGACTCCATTTAGGGATCAAATTACCTGAGATGGACCTGGACCTGAATGTGGTCCATTACCTAGGTTGGAATTATTTGATATTTCCCTATTGATTCTCATACTTGGAGTTCATACTTCACCTATCTTATTACTGCCACTCTTATGTCCTGACCATAACTTATAACTGTTAATTAAATGGAAATGGATGACCTGAACCTAGGACATCTTAGAGGTGACCCGATGGTGTGATTAGGAGAACACTGACCCGCGTCTGTGGCTAGGCGGGCCTTTATTATGGCCTAAGTATGGATATGAGTACCCTTAGATTGAAAAGGTAGTTTATATTGGAACTATAACTCATTTGAAAGAGAATGAGTTGTTTATTAGTGAAAATGGACATGTTACCTCGTTTGGACTGTTTTAGACCAGGCCATGTACCTGATGGGCCTTGGTATAGATCCAACGAGTGGGCTTGGACTTGGATTGTAATCCATGGACTGAATTGATATTTGAACCTCTTAGAGACCTTGTTAGGACCTTGTTCACGCAAGGCAAAGCCTAGACAGATACAGACCTTTAGAGTTTCCTCGAGTCCGCATAGAAATTCACTCAGTTGATTTAAGCTCAGCCTTTGGACTGATCATCACTGGTAGGAGCTATTTATGAGTGTTGAATGAGCTATCATGATGAGCTATGTTTTAGACGGACGGTGTGATACCGAGTCCAGTCCCCCCGAGTGATGAGTGTGGTGAGACTGTTGAGTGTGATTGTTTGCGGGGCTAGTCATTCCCCAGCACTGGTGAGATTCCCCGCTGCGACTGTGTTCAGTATGGGAGGGACACGGCATAATATCCCGCGGTATCCAGCTCGTGTGAATGTGTCATATTGTATTAGATTAGATATTATATTTGTCCTGATTCTATATGCTTATCTTGCTCAACTGCCTAGATCATGTATCTTGACATTCTCTTAACTGCGTAACTGTCTTTACTCTTTTGATACATATGTCCTATGTTACTTGTATACTGTGACTTGCCAGATCATTAGATCTGACCCATTTTGGTGCTTAAGTCTTGACCCCGAGTACGAGGACAATGCGTTTGCGCTCATAGAGGCACCCGTAGCAGGAGATTACGATTAGGGACCGGCCGACCAAGAGGTCGAGCCAGAGGTTGGAGAGCCAGTACCTGGGCTATGAGTGTTTATCTTTGTTTGAGTTTTTGAGTGATTACTGTAGTGAGCTGGGTAGCAGTCAAATATGTAATTAATCTTTGTTCTTATTAATTGATACTTTTAAACTAGATTACAGTCCCGCTCATATTTGATATATCATGATACGTATTGCTTCCGCTTCACTTTTTACGCTTCCACAATTTAACCATTGATATTATATTATTCAAAAGTTTTAAATTGGAACTCACTGCGGACCTACGATCTTGGGAGTTCTCGGATTTTCCGGGAAGTAGCGTGCCAACTTCGGATATTCTGACGACTTTCTCGGTATCCGGAATTGGGGCGTTACAGGCTTGTCTTGCTATTATATTGTAATTTACTTGTATGCATAGAAGATATGATAGAGACGGCTACTTAGTGTGGGCTGGGTACATCAGTATCTTATTGCATGGAAGGAGGGTTAAACTAGCATTGAAATGTCATCTCTTCTAGAACTTGCACACAGCAAGGCATTCCATGAAAACAAATATTTTCCATGTATCTCATTTTATCGGTAGCAATAATCAAACATAACCAATGAAATAAATAAATAAATAAAATCAAACATATAAATTAGCAATTGACAAAGTTATTACCTTTTTCGAAGAGAGATTTTTCTTCCTTTTTTGTCACTAGAGAATTTCAAGGGAGAATTCTATCTATTTGAACGATATGCATGGTCTTAAGTTGTTTTTTTCATTTCTTTTATTTTCCTTTCTCCATTTTTGTTTATTTCCTTCTATTTTATCAAAGGAGAATTTCAAGGAAGTTGCTATGTTATTTTTTTTTTTCCAAAACAGTAACCCATAAAAGAATGGAAAAATGACTGAAGTGGCCAGAATGTTACAGTTTGGAGGCTAACTGATGCACAGCTCGAGTGCATGATAGGCCTACAAGCTAAAAAAGGGGCCCCAAAAGGCCCACAACCAGCCAGCCCATAGAGCGTAAGTTAACCCTTGGTCATTCAAGAATGAACAAGCAAAAGTGAATGAGTAATAAGAAGATCATATGACAAGACTTTTCAGAGAAAGTGTGCATGTGAATATCGAGGAGTCTCTACAAACTGTGATGTAAAAGTCAGATCAAGAAGGGAAAGCTTCAGATGATCTGATTGAACACACAACAACAATCATCACAGAAGCAAATAAAAGCATCAAATGATAGATACTTGATTATGATGAGAACTGAAGACTATCACACCATAAAGATTTAGTTGACTTTGTATTAGGTGACTAACAATGGATCATACTTGAGAATTTCATTTCGGACCCCGTTCGGTTTGGCCTCCGAAGCCGATTCAAAATTTCGGCAAAATTTTTCAGAGTTGTGTTCTGGAAGGAATATAAAAATATGTATATGTATTATATGTAAATATATATATATAAATTAAAAATTCTGGCTAGAGCCCATTTCCTATTGGAGTGAAATTTGGTCGGGTCCTATTTCCAATTAGAGTGAGATTTGGCTGGGCCCCTATTTCCTATTAAAGTGTGAAATTTAGATAGGGTCCTATTTCCTATCAGAGTGAGATTTGGCTAAGTATCATTTCCTGTTATAGTCAAATTTGACTAGGGCACTATTTCTCCTATTAGAGTGAAATTTGGCTAGGGCCCTGATTTCAATTGAGTGACATCTGGCTACGGCCCTAATTTCAATTGGAGCGAAAGCCTTTTTGTAGAGTCTCTTTAAAAAAAATTGACCCCGTTTTACAAAACCTTTTTTTTTGGTAACCCAGCCAAGGGGAACAGGACCTAAGAGAGCCACACACATAGGAAGAGGAAGCCCACACCATGGGAAGGAGAGCCACATGGGAAGAGAAGCCCACACAAGTGGGAAGGAGAGCTCACACACATGGGAAAAGAGGCCCACTCAAGTGGGAAGAGTGGCATACCCAAGGACCGATCCCTGGGCATCCGGGTGAGATGCCGAGCAACTCTTTTGACAACACTTACTGAAAATAGAAGACATCTTGAGAGGAAAAAAAAAAGCAATTAAACTAACCAAGACTGCAAATCAAATTGAGATCTGATTTTTTAACTCTCCTCATTGGAAACCGAACAGGGTTTCTTTGAAGAGTTCGAAAAAGATTTAACAACTCCATTTAGGAGGAAAAGTCAAAAGTTCAGAGTTTCAACCAAAGAAACAGGTAGAGTCAACATGTATTTTTAGGACTTTCAGAGATTTTTATTTCATTTTTCTGATTGTTCCTTTCTCATGAAGCCTTGGCTGTTTTGGAGTGTGGCGTTGTCTGTTTGTTTAAGAGCTGAGTTGGATGGATAATCTTATTTTACATGTCTCAAATAACAGCTTTTAGATTTTCCTTCAAATATTATATGCATAATAAAGGGAACAGGGGGATTTAATAGACAGTTGAGGCTTATGAATGAGAATGAGAACAACCAACAATCTACTTCTCATACTTTTCATGTCCAAAATTTATATCTTGTAATTTATAAATTTTGTGTGAAATTATGCAACTTTCTTTGCACTTTGGAACCTTTGGACAATCATCCAAAGCCAAGAACTGTTCCAAGCTCAGTGTATCCATTATGACTTACTCAAAAGGGAGATGATTTTATCATATTACTTTCTTTAGATTTTAATGTACTTCTACATATTTTGCTATATCTTTTGGAAGAAATTAAATATAATCATTATATAATTTACTATTTACTATTCACGATTTAGAAGCCTTTGTGATTTCACATTATGGTTCAAATTTAAAACAATGGAATGAAGATCGATAAAGGTAGCAAGCAAACTAAACAAGTAAAATGCAATGTGTTCCGACCTTTTTTCATCGCACTGCCGCTTCATTTCCTGAACCAGCAAATAAACCAACTGTTAAATTATACTTGCAGCAGAATGATTGAATAAGAATAGACATGTTATACAATCTTCAAAGGGATCCTAAATTCTACACACGATTCAATAAATCTGATGCAAATAATTTTGGGAAAATTTTGACAGTGTATAAATTCAAGTTAAAACAACAATGTCCCACCTAGTGGGACATGGCCCTAAACAAATTTGATTGGCGTCGTCAAATCCATATAGCCGACCCCACCTAGTGGGAGAAGGCTTGGTTTGGTTTGGTTTGGTTTTGGACAGTGTATAAATTCAAGTTAAAACAACGTCTTCATACCCCAACAGCAATCAGACCAACATTTCTACTAAAATTTCGAATTAGCTCATCATCATCTAGGACTTATCCCACCAATCTAGACTAAGGTTAGGCTTAATGAGATTTACTAATTAAATCATAAACACAAAACAACCTGTCCACATATGCTACTTCTCTAATGTTGGTGCACAAACAAAGTTTAAAAGAACCTAACATGGTACAGAGATTCAAGTTAAAATAGCACCACCTTAATATCCTAACATCAATTAGATCAACATTTCTAACAAAATCACAAATTAGCTCATCATCATCTTAAGACTTATCCCATCAATAGAGGGTTAGCTTAATGAGTTTTGCAATTAAAGGAAAAACAATCTAGGAACAGCTTAATGAGTTTTACTAATCAAACAAAAAAACAAACAAAAGAAAAGGCTATCTCCACACACACGATGAGATTTATTGCTCAATGCTCACAGACTTGGTAATGGATGCATATAACAAAAATATAAAGATGGCACTCCAAAAGTAATTTTAAATGGGAAATTTTCAAACAAGCCCTTAAGCTTTTGCAAAAGGACACAAGTTTCAAAAATGTTCAAATTAGTCCCTAAGTTTTCCAGTAAGTTTTCAATTAAGGACATCCGGCCATTTAATGATATTTTTCAATGACTTTTTCACCCAATTTTTTTAAAATGCCTAAAATACCATTTATTTAAAGCCATGGTTCTGGCAACCACTACATTCAGCCGATCACCATGGAGATGCAAGTTGTCCTCTATCACTGTGAGGGCGCCGGTGAAGAAAATGAAAAGAATATAGAACAAGCGAAGGAGGATTTTATTTCAATGAAGGGTAATTTTGGTAGTTTAAAATTTTTGAAGGGAAAAGTTACAGGAAAATAGCTTTAAATGGATGAATGTCCTTAATTGAAAATTTCCTAAAAAACTTAGGACTAATTTGAAAATTTTTAAAACTTGTGTCCTTTCTTGAAATAAGGCAAAAACTTACGGCTTTATTTGAAAATTTCCCAATTTTAAATATTCAAATGCGCACATTCACCTAGAAAGGACATCCGAATACGGGATATCCACTAACTGATAATAGAAAGTACATCAAGATAATGATGTAACTCTCCACCTAATATTGCTGAGATTAATTATACTACCTGACATTTCAAACTAGCAGTTACCTGCATAGATTTACAGCAGTTTGATGTCACGCATTAGCAATATGTAAAATGAGTGCATTAGAAAACTTGGAAAATAGTTTCATCTTTAGATTGTCATTATATATGCAATTCTAACTTCATATTTTAGACTATCATTTCACTGATCTAAAATAATTTCCATTTTTATTTTATTTTTTTGAAAGGTATCTAATATAAGTTTCAAAGGAAACAGGAATAACTCAGAACAAAATAAAATGAACTCTTATGCTTACCAAAAAAGAAAAATGCGAGTGAAATTTCTGAAGATTGTTGTTGTTGTTGTTGTTGTTGTTGTTGTTGTTATTATTTTAATGATAACGTGATTTGAACCCGCAACCTCAAGGCAACGATGAGTACCTTCCAACTGTCCTGCGGGCTCTTGTCAAACTCTTGAAAATTGTTATTATTGTAAACATTTGATCAATAAAAAGGCTCTATGGTTAGGATCAATCAGAGAACTAAATAACTCCCAGTTCTGCATAACCACCAAGATATCAACTACAGATCATGAAATTGATTGCGCTGTTTCCAAAAAACCAATGGCATAATTGCATGCTTTCTGCATCCAAAATTCCAAATTCCAAAGCTGACTTAATAATAGTTAAGATCCACAGATGTTGTTTTAAAAACCAGACCAGACTGGCCAGTCCAGCACGCTAACCAGAATTGCTACATGTAACAATTCAGTTCAATTAAAACTGCTTACCCTCAGTTGAACCATATGAATCATTTGGTTCAATTGCCGAATTGTGAGAACCATTAAAAGCAGGGTTTTTTTTTAGGAAGGGCCAAGTAAATTTTGAGAAAAAATTAAACAGACTATCTAAAATTTTAGTATGGTGTTACTTTCATTTAAAAGCAAAATCATAACTTTTCAGCTCTTTTTTTTCAATTTGAACCATTAATCTTATAAATTTTGTATGATCTCTTTACTTCTAAATACATTTTCTAGTTTCTTCTGTTTAAATCTAATTATTACATAATTCTGATGGCATTTTGCATCATGATTCGACTCAAATGAATAAACATCGATCTGGTTTTACCAAACCTTAGCTCCACCAGTTAGATGACTGGTCCAGTTCTTAAAATATTGATAAAAAAAAAACTACGAACAAATCCTATAGCCTAACAGTAACAAAGTTCATTGAGCAAATTGATCACCTATCCCACTTGACATCCCTAGAGTTTGGGCAATACATCAGTTATGCAATAAATCTTCACTGACAAGAAGGAAATAATCAATCTTCACGGCCGTGGCGGACGTACATACAATGGGCTGGGGGCTGAAGCCCCCTCCAAATTGGAAAAAAGCCCATAAGGGCCCTTAAGCCCAGCCCCCACTTAAAAATACCCCAAGTCCCCAGTCCCCCCACGTTCCCTTCCCTTTCCACTTTAACCTAAACAGTAAACCCCTGGCTAGTGGCTACCGGCATCAGCATGAAGCCATCCCTCACTCCGGCAGGCGGCAGGGCAGGTACTCATATCTCTCTCTCTCTCTCTCTCTCTCTCTCTCTCTCTCTCTCTCTCTCTCTCTCTCTCTCTCATTAGGTAAAAGAAGACAATGAAACGATGTTTGTTCTCTTGAAAAACAATGTTTGTTTTTCCTTGGAGCATGTTGGTTTGTGATTCCTTGATCCAAACAGGCTAGGAAGCACGGACACCTCTCCGGAGCCAGAGTGTCGGTGTCCGACACGTGTCGGACACGCAAAAAAGAGTGTCCAGCTTATTTTTTAATTTTTTATATTTCGGACACGCTGGGGACACGTTCGGACACGCTGGGGACACGTTCTGGACACGTCCGGACACGCTGGGCCTCTTTTTAATTGAAAAAAAAAAAAGAATAAAAGGGCCATCCTTAAAAAAAGAAAAGCAAAGGGGGCTATTTGCAAAAGGAAATTGATGATGCTCCCTTTTTCTTTGTATGAATTTTATGGAACTATGGATATTTCATGTTTAATGATTATTAATTATGTTCCAATTTTGTATTGCTATTTGATAATTTGATTTGTTTGTTAGTTGGCACAGTGGTACTCGATTTTTTATTTATTTGATTGCTAAATTGATTACAAAGTTAAAATAATAGTATCTTTTAGTATATTATTAGATATATTATTATTATTATTATTAACGTGTCCCCGACGTGTCCGTGTCCTACTTTTTTGAGAAATGCCGTGTCGGCGTGTCCGTGTCGTGTCTGTGTCCGTGCTTCTTAGCAAACAGGCATGCCATTGGAACTCTCCAAACTAGTGGAGTGATGCTACATGTGGTGGTCAGCACATACTAGGACAAAAGGGTGTCACCTTTTCCCACTTCAAGTTTTTATACTTTTATTTTTGTTCCCATTATTCCATATGTTAATAAAACCTCACGTAGGCTTTAAATGGTGATTATGACGTTGTTATATTTTGATGAAGATGATGATGTGGAATGGGCCCAATGGCAATGGGCTTGATTTTTTATGTGAGTTTGTTCCTAATTCCTATCAAGAAAATAGTGGCTGTTGAATTTTGCTTTCAAAGTGGTTTTTGCGGTTGAGATCCTTTTTTAAAATTAGAAAATCTATTTTGGAGAGACCCCGGCCCGAATATTCTCTTTGCTGATATATGAAGGTTCTGACTTTGGCTAACATGTAAAGGTTTGTAAATGCAAGACATTTTCTCTTTTGCGAAAGTTAAAGTTAAGAAATAGCAATTGGCCTTTTCAAGTGACTATCTTAAGCCGCCCCCCCCCCCCCCCCCCCAAGTCAAAATCCTGGGTCCGCCACTGCTTCACAGTTGAGTGGTGTTGGCACCTTGGTTTCACGCACATGCCCAGGGATCAATGTCTGGGTCCTTAAATTATAGAATCACTATTATACCAGTAGCCCAATGTGGCAGGAAAAAAAAAAAACAATATTAGAGAATCAAATGGAAATGGAACAAACCTCCACTGTCCTAAGTTCATTAAGAAGAGACTCTGACGGGGTTGATATCGTCTGGACAATATGAGAGCGCTGAAACATGAACGTTAATAGTCATCACCATGATTATTTCAAGACATTGTCTGAAAAATGATTACTGTGAAAGAATATGACCACAATTTATAGAGACTCACATAGCTATCAACAAGTTTCTGGAGTTCAAACTGCACTTTCCCCAACATTAACAAAACTCTACCTGCATACCATTAAATACTGTTAGAATGTAACACTAATAGCAATGACATCAGTGGCAGCAGAAACAGTGAGGGTGCGCTTGTGCGACGAGGATTCTGCAATAGAAAGGAAAATGGTGATTTCCCATGCACCCCACAGTTTTGTTGTTTGGTGCGAAACAATTTCCTTGCAGTAAAGGAAAACATGAACTGATTTTCAACAATACAGAGAATTCAATTTCCTAGTGGAAGTGTACGAATGTAACATTCCTCTCACCCATGGAAACAGAAATCCACAGAGCAGAATCCTCTAGTTGCACAAACAATTCCTGACATCATTTTTTTATTATTTTGCTCTGGTAAATACTCACAAACCAACACACACACAAACCAACAGAGCTACAACCAGTATCCTCATAAGGTGAAACACCTCCACAAGTAGAGCAAGCAAGAATATATTAATAAAGGGACTGCTAGCTTCAACCTTTAGATTCACTATTCTTCTATCAGAATACTGAATACAAGCAAATAATCACCAAAAGGATTAATGAACGTTTAAATACCATAAATAATAATAACAGTTTGGTCAAGTAAAATCGGCCGACCTAAAACCCAACTCTTCCAACCAAATAGGAGAACTGGAGAAGTATCTTCTTTTTAATTAAAAAGAGAGAGAGAGAGAGAGAGAGAGAGAGAGAGAGAGAGAGAGAGAACAAAATTGAAAAACAACCATCCTGTGTAAGCAAAATGGAAAGCATGACTAAATAATGAGAAACACCACGTACAAAAGTAAAAAAAAAGGAATAAATAGCATTAAAATGTTCAAGGAAAAAGGCACAGATACACAATAGAAACATGATGAAAATATAGGTAAAATAAGGAATGGAAAACCAGAGGACGAAAAAAGCTGAAATTAGAGAGTTTGGCTACAAAAACCAAAATCATGCCTCCCACCTCATCTCCCTCAATCCAACAGGCAACAAGCACGTTGCTATCCAAAGCAAAACTTTGAAGCTGATGGAATTTTATGTGGGTATAAAAAGGGCTGCAATTCAGGTGAATTCAGTCAGATTTTGGGCCAACCTCAATTAAACTGAGCCCAAACAAAGCCAACCTGAATTACACTCAACACACTAATAGAACCCAACTTGACCCAAGTTACGCCCCTAGTTTATATTACATTCTAAAAGTAACAGTTCAACCCCAACCCAAACCCAATTTCAACCCAAGTTGACTTCAAATCAGGTTCATAGATTCAGGCCCAATTCCAACCCAAACCCAAAAACACCCGACTTGAGCCTGCATTTAGGACAGGCTTTGCATCCTAGGAATAGCCACATAAAAGGAAAAATCGTCCATAAAATGTGGTTCCAAAAACCTCCCATAGCTTCTTCATCCAACAGGAAAATGGGGAAAATGATACATGCGTACAGGCTTTTCTATGGGAATGGTTAAAAAGAGACTCGAGGGATGAGACATCTCAAGCAAGAGCTGACTTTCAAAAAAAAATCCACTTACCAGTTTCTTCATCTTCGCTTAATGCAGTTCTCTGAAGGAGACAATCACCCATCTCCCGCAGTGACTCTGAGAACTCTGCAAGATTATACATTCAAGTGAGGAGATTCAGTAAAACAAAAAAGATGCTAACAGCGGTGATATATGATTTATTCATACAGGTGAACTACTAGTAAACTCAAATGTGGTCTTGTTCATAGTTAAACCCAAATCCATCAAAACCAGCAGGAACTTAAACAAGTTCGCTAACTGAAATGCATCCTATGCATGTATGCAGGAAATACATGTGATTCTGCCTAACAAAAACTTCACAGTACACACCATTTTGCAGATATGGACCTGTCTTCTACACGTGCGTACACTGGTTCGATAATACACAGCAGTGGGACATGGGTGACAAGTTATCTGTAGACATGGTTCCCATTCTTTGGAGGTCCCAATTTTCCAACTAAACAAATAGTTAGAAAAAACCTGTTTTAAGCTATTTTATCCTAAATTTGTGCATTAAACATCAGGAGCTTCAAAATTAATGGATCAATTCCAGAGCATGACCAAGAACATAAATTGTTTCTAAAAACCAGCCAACTCTGATGCAGGCCAGATCCACGATGGGCCAGCCCATTGGGACCAAGCCCACTAAAGCCAATTAAAAAAGATTTCCACATCTTTCTAGCAGATAGTCATCCAAGTCTATATTTCCTATTTTCTAGAAGTAGATAAATTTTAGGGATAGTTATGAGGTTAATTAGAAAGTTTTACCTTATTTGATCTAGAGTTTTTTTTTTTAACATTATTTGATCTAGAGTTTATTTTAATTAGAATTGTTTCCTAGAATAGATTAGGGTTAAGAGTCTTTAAACAGAGATGTAATTCCTCTCATCCGATAAGTTCAGTGACTAGTAAAATTTCTCCTTGAGTTTTTCTCTTGTCGGTGGTGTGAGACCAAGACGTTTTGGATCCCATGGATCCCCATCCCTAAGCCTTTTGGCTTAGAGAATAGCCCGTTGGGCGTTGGCTACTCTTCCCCATCCGCACTGTGTGAAAATCTGGGTCGAACTAGCCAAGTAGAGTCACCCATTGCTCAACCCCCAGCTTAGTACTATGGGGAAAAGGCCAAAAAAAAGTGTTAAGTCAACTTCTTGTTGTGAGAAGATTTTGAAGGTATTCTATGGTCTTTTTACACTGATTTTGGAATATCAAAACCACCATTGATGGAAGAACTAAGAAATTAAAGATCAGACAGGGTGAATTTTGAGCGTGCCACTTATTCCTACTTAAAACCATCCTAAACATATTAGAGAAATGTGTTGGGCATTGTTAGAGTGAAAAAAAAAAAAAAGAAAAAAGAAACCCTAAACTTTTACAATAAAACCTTTTTCATCTCAAACCAAAAACACATGAGATGATTTGGTTCATTGCTAGAGGGGGAAAAAAACCTTTTAGGATAATTTCCTCCATGTAGCACAATTTGGTAAAATTGGGTGCTACTTTTATCTGTCTCACTGTTTTCACGTTTGTTCTATTTTTGGGTCAATTTCTTATAAAATTGGTTTCCTTCTTATATACATAACTTAGATTTATGAATTATTGTAACAGTCCATGCATGTTAATCTTGCATAAGTAAATTTGGGGTTTACTTCTTACTTATTTCTCAAAATCTTCATATTTTCCTTTTGGCATTTTATTAAAAATAAAAGTAATCATGATGAAGAACATAGTTGTGCTTATAAATATCTACATAAAAGTCTTTAACCTACAAACCCATTAGCATTTTTAATGACTAACTGTATATATGCAAAGTATACAGATGCCCAAGGCAAGGAAAACACATGCCCAAACGAAAATCCGAAAAACAAAACGTGAAGCCCTCGCGGAAACACCCTAGAATCATACGCATTAGTTACAGTCTTCCGCTAACTAATTAGTGTTATCTATATCACATAAATTTAAAACTTTAAGGGTTGTTTATTCGCAATCACATACATATGCAAATGATTCACATACATCATCATGTCCGTTTGTGCTGTGTAAAAGAAGTGTGAAAATGGTGTAAATAAGTCCATTTACACACCTAAAACAAGTGTGAAAATCACTCACACCTCCTCTGGCAAAAGGCACGAGTACTAGTACAGTCTTATACAGTGATTGCAATCCCATAAGCCCCATCAACCACCCTTATTTTTTTTCATTCCCGTATTTGTAATCCAAACCGTTCAATTTGCTTACTAAACTAATAAACCAAAAGATCTTGACACTAATTATCTTAAATCTTCATAGATTTTGAGTAATTTGTGAAAAAGTCCCAACCTATCGGTCTAATTTCTGCACTTTTGTGGGCTCCCAATTCATGATTATTACCATTCAATATTCTCATACTATCGATAACCATCAAGAAGTTTAGTTTCATATCTTAAATCTTCATGGATTTTGAGAAATTTGTGGTAATGTGTTTCAATGAGTGACGCACGCACGCGGGCGCGCGCACTAAAAAATATTTTTTTACACACAAACAAAACTTATTCAGTTATTCTATTATATTTTTGCACATGACCCCTCAAAAAAAAAATTACATACCAGCGCCCTCAAGGAAAATTTCCTGTGCCTGCCACAGCACAAGCCCATGTAATGATGACAATAAACATCTTCAAACTTTGACATCTTTTTTAATATTTTGAATTTTTTGTATTTCTTTTGACTAAAAATATAAATATGCCAAAATGGGGTAAATACCAGCTGTATCACTGATACATATTTGTTTTCTATTCTAACCAATACAACCTCCACAAACCATATTTTGACTCCGCCTGATGATCTGTGAGTTACTAGAGATAGATAATTCTTACACCACTAAGCCTTCATAGCATTGCATACTGGTCAAAAACAATTATATGCTACTGGATGATCCAATATCTAAGAGAAGAATGCCCAGCAATGCTGAAGAAATCAGCAACCCCTATGAAGACAATGTTAATGAATGTACCATATGCACTATTCATAGTGGCAGCTGCCGCAGAGAGTAAGCTATCATAGCAATTTCTCATGTCTAGCATGTCCTGCAAAACAAAACCAATTGAATTGTGTAAATAGAGAAAGAAAGTCTCCAAAAGGATCAGTAAAGGATTTAAATTGTTGCAAGAAGACTGATAAATTGAGAATATTTTGCCAGCCCGAGACCAAGACGGATACTCATTAAAATATAGGTATGGTTATCAGCCGGCACATACCAGTATCGCCTGATGTTTTCATCCATGGATAAGACAGCGATACAAGATGCTATTTCTTAGGGAGACTGATATTTTGCTTTATAGTATTTACTTATGAAAAAAAAGAAAAAACATTGTTTTCTAGAATTATACAATATTCTGAATTTTTTGGATATTTTTTCAGAAAACTTCTGGGGTAAAAAAAAAAAAAGCTCCGTGACGAACCGTGCTGACCACAAACTACAACAAGATGCTGCATCAAATTGCTTTTCGAGGTCAACTGCGATTTTGAACCATGGTTTACGCCCATTCAAAAACAGGGACAATTTTTTTGGGGAACAACGGAATAGAAGGATTTTTTATGGTAAAGGATCATCATGGAGATATGTGATGTTGAAAATCAAGCCCTACACCAATTGCTTGGCCCCTACAAGTAAAGACATTCTTGGGTGTATCAACATCAGGCATATAGAGAAAATGTTTGGATTCATTAAATGGGGCTCTGGTGACCATAGTTTTCAAAATCGGAATCGTATCGTAAATCGTTCATACCCATGAATCGAATCGAATCGAATCGCGAATTGTATCGTGAATCGTAGGATTTTTTATTTTTCTAATAAAAATACAAAATAATTAAAAATTAAAAGAAAAAGAAAAGGCAATTATTCATAACCATCCATTTTTCCATTTATAGTGGTATAAATGTAATAACAAGTAAGTCTATCATACAATCATATCAAGAACATCATGACATATATTACTACATATAGTTGAATAAGTTTAAAGTATCAATATAGATTTTTTATTATCTTTCAATTAGAATATAAAAATAAAATAAAATCCAAACCATTGATCTTACACAGTAGGATATCTATTAAAGTTAAGAAAGTGTTCATGAAGAAAAAAAATCAAAATAGATTAAAAAAAGAAGAAGATATAAACAAGCACCATACAGACAGTCGAATGCTTTAGTTAAATGCATGTTCTTTATTCATGTTTAAAACCTTATCAAAGCCGTAAACAATTCTTACGAGGTTTTTTTAACTACTAAATAACCTTATAAAAATACAAGCGAAAAAAGAAAGAGAGAATAAAGAAAGAAAAAAGGTAAAAGATAATTAACATTAGCTTATTGCCTATAGCCATTCTCGCTTAGTCAAATAACTTGAATCGCAAGATTCAATGAAACGAGTATCGAATCGTAGGATTCATGTATCATTTGTAAATGGGATTCAATACATAGATACGAATCGTTTTCCTTAAGATTCGGGATACGAATCGTAGGATTCTGATAACTATGCTGGTGACAATCTCTTGCAAGAAGCCTCTCGTGAAACCTTGGTTGGGATGATATAAATTAAGATCATGATTTTGCATGAAGAGGAAAGTAAACTTCACTGTGTTTCATTCGGTGTGGCATGAGATCCACAAGGAAAAGCAACAGTTTTTAACTAATTTTCCTCAGGAGTGAGGAAACACAAGTATGAAATGTGTTGCCCTTATGTGGCGGTATATACACGTGCCTAAATGGAGATGGTAACTCCTAAGGAAACCCACACATGCCTAAATAGAGAGGGTAACTCCTAAGGAAACCCAAGCATGTCGGGAATGAGGCATCATAAGGAATAATCACCATGTGTTGACCTTTGCAGGCCAGCTAGTTTTCTAAGATTCGAATAGAGATAAATCTTTAGCAATAAAAGAAGGCCTCCATCTACCAAGGTCACATTTCCAGAGACCCATTTTAGTGGTTCAAGGTCCATAGCATTTCTTCTAAATTACCAAGGATAACAAAGACTTGGCAAATGTCACTAATTCTACATTTCAACACATTCCACAAGGGCCGAATGAAGAGGCTGAGCGGCTGACACTTTACTAAAATATGAGTCGATAAGGAAAGCTTTTTCTTATTTCACATGAACTAATTTTTTGAGTTGTATGTGATGTTCATGCTTTTGATCCTCTCTAAGAGTAATGAGAGCTTTCATTTTAGTCTCTTTTTTTTTTCTCTTGCTACAATCGGCGAGTGGTAAGTCTGTGAGACTACTACTAACAACCCAACATTGATCCCAGTGCACCCTATAAATGGGAGGCACAAACACCACAGGTCTATCAGTGTGTTGGCCATTTTGCATTTTTTTTTAAAGTTTAATGGAAGTTTGTTATTTAAAAGAAAAAAAAAAGCAGTAAATAGGGTTGATGATATATTCATCTGTAT
The DNA here is from genome assembly GCA_038049695.1 of Cinnamomum chago. Classification (NCBI taxonomy): domain Eukaryota; kingdom Viridiplantae; phylum Streptophyta; class Magnoliopsida; order Laurales; family Lauraceae; genus Cinnamomum; species Cinnamomum chago. Next base: position 78,348,529 of record CP142456.1, read on the forward strand.
CAGGAATACCCACTCTCTATCTACTACAAGGCAAAGAAGCTAATTTTCATGTAGATTCATTTTATAAGAAAAAATAAATAAAAGTAAAAAAGAAACCCCACAGAGAATTCCTATAGGTGCTTAACAAGTCACGGGTTGCATTTCCATCAAGGATGAAAAACGGTACATAGCAGCGTAGCGGTGCGATTTGAAAAAATCATAGAAAATCTAGAATATCGGAAAATGAGAGAAAATGTTTTTTTTTTTTTGGCATAAGCAACTAAGAAAAAGGGGCATAGCGGTCCCCTCATTATATGAGGTCATATATCGTGGTATAAATAGAAAATAATAGTAATGATTATTTTTTTCACATGTATTCATGTTGCTTAGTTATGCTAACTTAGAAACTAACAAAAGGCTCATAAAAAGAACTGACATCAAGGCAAGACTTAAGACTTAAGAGTACCAAGAGAAAAGAATAACTCTACCAAATGGGGTGTCTAATAGGATGTACCTACAGAATAACCCCTTGAGAAGAACCCTCTGTATCGACTATAATTCGGCGAGATCATGTGATTTTTTGTCTTCTTTTAAACATAAAAGAGTAGAAGATTTGCATAGAAATGTTATTTGGAGAGAAGAAGAAAAGAAATAAATCTTATTATGCATTGTAAATTTTTTTGGAAAGTAGGATTTTGTCTCGCTCCATAGCAGCCCCATAGCGGGCGAAGCGGCCGCTATGGATGTGAGCGGCGCCAAATGCCATTTAGTGTAGCGGTGAAAAATAGCGTAGCGGCTGCTATTTTGATTCATGATTTCCACCACCCTATGACAAAGCCAAAATCTAATACAGGGGCAAGAAATTGGTCACAGGAATTTTATACTCAAAAGCAAGCAAAACAGTCATGCAATGTGCTTTCGTTGAAAAAGGTCCAGTCACATAGCATTTGGATGTCCTTGGGAAAAAGAAAAGAAAAGAATATTAATATATTGAGAGCCAATATCGGAGGATTTGGCTAAGGATAGATCGGAGTGGAGAAACAAAATTCATATAGCTAACCCCAACATATTTGGGACAAGGCTTTCGTGATGATGATATTGAGAGCCAATGTCAGTAAGGAACTTAATGAGTTAGTTATTGGAAATTATGGGGCCACATATAAAGGTGAACCATCTGAACAAGACAATACATGTTTATGGAAATTAAGTTTCTAAGCTCTAGCCTTCTAAAAAGTCATGCTAATAAAGCAACAGCCCATTGATGACAGAAAAATAGTGAGCTCACGAGCTGTAGCACCTCAAAAACCTTGTCGGTGTACATCCTGTAATTAGGCATGCAGCCCTATGGGCCCAGGTGATAGATACACAGAGTCATGCCTTTATATATAATGGTGAATTTGCATATTTGACATCCTCAATTACATCCTAACAATTAAACTCTAAATAATGAAATGAAACTTGGTATTTAAGATATTTCCAAATCTCTTAAAAGGCAGTTTAGGAAATAGAACTACAATTTAAAAAATAAAAATAAAAACGTAAAAAGTGTCATCTAACCCATTCCCTTCAGCACCTCTTGGAAGAAGAAGAAGAAGCCAATAAACTGTAGCCAATGCCCTTTTATAGTTGAGTCTTCATTAGTTTTGATGCATGGTTGTTTGATGTTTTTATGTCTTAACATGTGCAAACAATTACTGATCCAAAAAAAAAAAAAAAAACTTGTGCATACACTGAGTATAGTTCTATCCTTATAACTATTTTAGCTTACATTAATTGCCTAAGCTATATTCCCTTTTAATTTAAACATGTGCCCACCTAAATTAGGCACATGCCTCACCTCGCACCCAGCATCCGGGTTTCCTACTAGCCTCAACACCTCGATTGGCCTTGTGCCTTGATAACCTTATGAAAAGTGGCTCTGCCGTTATATTTCTCACATCGAGCATACATCGGGAAGAAAATCATGCACAATTTTGAACAATGGGGGCAGCAATGATAACATTGCATCAAAGAAAATAGTTGATATACTGCAGTTGAATGTGCACAAACATCCACACCATCCCAAATGCACAGGCAATAGAATGAACATCTGTTCACCCTGCTAAAGATTTCTGGCACATCCTTAGTAACCAAAAAATACAGATCGAGAATGTAACACACACAACTGATCAAATATGACTTCAGTAGAGTAGACAACTCCACTCCCAGTTCACACCAATCCAAGTGCATCACTCTGATTATCGAGATAAAGACCCAAACATCATGCCTCGCTCCAAAAGGGAATTCAGTTGTAAAAAGCTCTTCTTTTTTTTTAATGGTTACTTTGATTAATAAAAACAAACAACATGTATATGGTGAAGAATCACAGAAACTGCAATCAACATATATATATATGGTGACAAATTTTTCAAGTTTCATTCCCAAATGATCAGTTTCTCCACCTGATACCTAAAACCAACCAATGCTACACTAAGCCTAAATCTGTATGTGATCATACCTGTACATCTCCAAAAGAGAATTCGATTTAAAAAAAAAAAGCACCAACGAAGCACACAAACCACATATATAACAACCAACATGAGATACGCTTACAAACTTCTCCAGTCGTGCTTCCAAATCACCAGTTCTTACATCTAAGACCTAAAACCAGCCAATGCCGCCCTAAAACCCTAAATCTGCATGCAATCAACAGCGAATATTTCAATCAATAGAGATTTGTCTACAAACTTCTCCAATTTCGCTCCCAAATCATCGCAGTTCTTACAACTGAGACCTAAATCTCACCAATGCAACATTAAACCCTTAAATCCATGCAAGATCTCATCTCTACCATAAATTTCAAAGCGGCACCAAACCAAATCAAGCCGAAAAAACAAGGCAAGTGAGAACCGAGCAAATATCGCGAGATCAGTCAGGATTCAAACGATCGGTAGAGGAACTAAAGAGAAAGAAGAGAAAACCCTAGAAATGGAGTAAGAGACCTACCTGCGCCGCCTGAGTGAGTTCATCTAACTGTGCCGTGGGCTGGAAATCCCTCTTCTCCTTCGATTCGTTCTTGTGGAGAGCGAACCCTCGGAGCTTCTTGAGAGAGGACTTCATGGCTCTTCCGTGCACCTACGGAACACACCAGAACAAAAGGAGAGAGCAAGAGAAGAAGAGGTGGAGAAGGAGATCGTGTGTATTGCTCTTGTGCTCGATCGAAATCTGGGGGAGGAGATGGAGCACGGGAAAGGATCTCGGGAGCAGCGTTTGTGGAGCTCTCGCGCTCGCGCGCTCTGTTTTTATCTTCCCTCTCTCTATAATATCTCGGTCAAAGCAGATGGAGGGGCGATGGAGAATGTCCCGATTAGAAACAGACGTGATTTGATAGCGGGCGAGAGAGAGAGAAGAAAATTTCTGAATTTCCTCTTTCGCAGTTTCCTCTTATTGCGATTGTTTTTTATTGCGATTTCTTTCGTTGTTGAAACTTTGAATGTCCAGGAGGCAGAAAGAGAATGAAAATGGGGATTTGGCTTTCTGGGGTCCGCTGCTCAGAAGTCTGAACATTAGGCTCCCGGTCAACTTCATGTGGGTCCCACCTCCATATATATTGGAATGGAAAATTTTCAAAGAAGTTTTTTTACTGTGTGTTTGGCAATTAATTAGTTAAAGTGAAGTTAAGTGATTATTTCATAAGAGAAATGACAATGAGTCATATCAAAAGTATATAATTTTAAAATTCTCTCATAGTTTTTCAAAAAGGGTCAAAAAAGCAACTTCCTTTTTTCACTAAAAGACAAAAAAAAATTCAATTTTCTATAAAAAAAAAAGTCAAAATAACTCCATACCAAACCCCCAAAAAAGAAACAACATCATAACACTTTATATTTTATTTTCTCTTGATTTGATGCTTCACCTCACCATACTTCAATTCTCCATACATCCAAAGAGGCTCTTAAATTTTTACCTTACTTCAAAAAATGATGTAAGTTTCAGGACTTTCTGAATTAGTCTCGAAGTTTTTCAGAAAGTTTTCAATTAAGGTCGTTTGTCCATTTAAAGATATTTCATGTAATTTTTTCCGTCGGGTTTTTTAAAATACCCAAATCACTCATTCGTTAAAATAAAACTCTCATTCATTTCCTTTATATTCTCCTTAGTCCTCATAGTGATTATGGACACCTCACGTCCCCATGGCGATTAATTGTATGCAATGGCTGTCAAAACATGGCTTTCAATGAAGGGTAATTGAGGTATTTAAAAAGATTGGGGAAAATAGTCATCAGATAATATCTTTAAATGACTGGATGCCTGTAATTTAAACTTACTATAAAACTTATGAACTAATTTGAAAAGTTTTAAAATTTATATTTTTTCAGATAAGGTAAAAACTTAAGGCCTTATTTAAAATTTTCCTTATCAAAAGTCTAGACAAGATATTGAACGTATTGATCGCTTCTAATTTCAGTCACACGTCTCGTTCATGGTTTTGAACACCGGCTTATCAATTGTCAAAAAGGTAGAGGATGTGGTAATTGCTCACACCTATATTTACTGATTTGGGGTTGTGGAAGCCTTGCCCATCTATCTATGTTGGCATCAGATACATAAAAATTATTTATGATTCTGGTGTATCGTGAGTCATATTCTCAGTATTTTGGCAGAGTTAACCTTGTTGTTTTTTTCTGTGTCTTTTTTGACCTGTTGCTTTTCCTCTGTAGGGCGGGGGCGCTGTGAACATGTATGGGGTAAAATTTGCAAGTCTTCTCTTGGTCTCACAAACTGATTATGTAGATGAAAGCTCTTGTTTCATTTTTTAAACTTCCAATAACAGCACATGGATGTTATCAAATGCATTGACCTCAATCACTGATAAGGTCGGTTGGATTTTCACCCACATTGATATGGGTCATTCACATGCTGATAATTGAAGGCCTTCCGTTTTGCATATAAAACCATTAAGATATCAATTGGGTTAATTACATATAAAAATTAAAGTGATTGACACTACAAATTCTATTAAATTGAATAATTAGGACAGATGTGTTCCTTCAAATGGGAACTAATAATTTGATGATAGTGATATTTATTGGTCAAACTGTTCACAAGGGTAGTATTTGATTGAATAGTTAAAATTGGCCGGGGTGTGTTGTTGACATCAGCCTAGTTGGGGTCAACATATATAGAAATGATGTGCAGGGAAGATCATCAAAGTATACATTTCATAAGTTCACACGCATGCTGCTGGTATTTGTATTTGTTTTAGCATATTCATATTCATAGATCTGGTCAAAAATTGTGGGCCAGACCAGACCGACAATGCTCAACAGCGGCACCAACTTGACCACTTACTTGTTGAGGTATTGATCCCAGTTTTACTTGGCCAAACTCTGCTAAATACCTTTAGACCGACACGTATTTACCCAAATCTGAGCGCTGCATCTATAGGGATTGAACTGTAGTTGTTTCTATGGAAGGGGAGTGTCTTAGTTCTCAGTTACAAGTGGATTGGCACTTGACTAAACTCACTCACACACCCCACATTATATGGGCATTGTCCTGGATTTTTTTAGCTCTAAACACAGTTGTTTTCACTGTTTAAATTGATGGTGGTTATAAGAACTTGTGTTTATGTTAAGGATTATTGATGCATGCTTCATCTGCACTCAGCAAATTATATATGACATAGAGGATTGAGAATTGAACTGCCTATATTGTGTGGGGATGGACATGCCTACGGTGGTATGGGCACGAGTGCGGTCCAAGTACTGTGACCATTCTTCTTTCTTTCTATTTTTTACTTTGACTAGTCCAGATCTTGAATGAGAAGGTGGGTCTTCAGTGCGCCACTCACCATTTTTCAGAGCATCCCACTTCAGCTCTACTCGGCTCTAGGAGTTAGATTTTCCCATCTCTCTTCTTTTTATCAGGCTTTCTCATCTACGAAGAAGAAAAATATCATAAAGAAATGAGCAGCTAATATGGTGTCCACAGCAGTAATCAAAACCTGATTTATCACGTGTAAGCTTGAGCTTAATGTGATCAAACTTACTTACATTATGTGGTACTTTCCATCATCTATTAAATCAGACACCGAGACCACACTCATACTGAATTGAAATTGTAAAGTCCTACATCGCTCATGTAAGTGTTCAGAGACTAAGCTATACGTGTGGGTTATCCTTATCGAATGTAATGCATTTTGAGTTAAACTAGGGCCTCTAACTCAAAAATAAAGCCGTGTGGGTTAAGCTAAGGACTCTAATCCAAAGCGAACAATATTATACAAGATGAATTTTATCGTGATTGAAATCTTGATATATATTTTTTTTTCGATGAGATGAGATTCTTGATATTCATCTTAAACAATCCCAATTATCTTTATATGAGCTATGATAAAAATGGATATGGAGTTCATGGCATGTGTTACATAGTCCTATGTCATAGTCTTTATCCACGTGTTTCAGTCCCAAGGTTTTCTCGAGTGTTAACTACTTTTAAACCAAGAAAAAAATGTCTAACTAAATTCGGCTTTGGTTAGCCGGACCAAGCTGATGAGCCGAGTGAAGCCGTGGCTTCCATCCGTCCGCTGAAAATTTGTGCAGATCCAACGTGGAGTGGTAATTCTGTAGGGTGACCCGTCCACGTCTCTTGCTCTTTTTTTTTTTGTTTTTGTCTTGGATATTTCGATTTTTATGGAATAAATTAGAAAGGGTCAAAGTCAGATGTGTGTTGGTGACAAGAGTATGGAGACGAAACCATCATCCCCCTCCCATTTCAATCTCCTATCCTCTATTTTTTTTGTGGACCGGACAGTCAGTGGGTCAGATCCATATATCACAAATGAACACCAAATTGAGCCATCCAGGTTCAATACAGACCCTAGATCGAAGGTTGAAGTCCATAAAAAAAAAAAAGGACTATTGGAAACCGGACAAGGTCCATTAAAGGCCCAAGTTCGATCATGGCTCAAATCGAAGCAAATCCTAAGCCCATTGAAAGCCGGTTTTCAATCCAAGGCAGGCATTATGAATTCTCCAAGTGCCCACACATCATATCTCCTAATGCTTGCAACCAAAAAAGTATGGTTTCTAGTCAAAAGCGACTTTTCAATTGATCAACTTTAGTAAATTCTCAACATCTAAATCTAATCAAATCGGAAATCACTAATTATAACGGACCATCACTGTATTCATGTCAATAGAACTTATCCTAAAAAAAAAAATTTGCTCTCAATCAAACATGCCCTGAGAAACATTTTGTTCGGCTCCATGCGAAAATAAAATAACAGTCCTTTCATCTTATCATAGCTTATTATATATGCTCTATTGACAATACCATATGCATACAAATTCAATTGGATGGTTAATTCATTCTTCACTTTAAAAGGGTTCAGGTCTTGAAAGCCCACAGGTGTGGTGCAGCCCGTCCATGGCTCACTGCTCATTGATTATATTGGTCAAGGCAAGTTACTGTGGGTCCAAATGATGAATGGCTTGCTAAATAAGATCGATGTTGGCAGTTGCCCTGGGAAGAATCTCATGCAAGCTACAACAGCTCCTTTTTCTTTTTTTTTTAATCTCACCCAATTCCTCTTCAAATACGTGTGGGCCCACCAGATTAAACTCCTTGTATGCAACATACAGTGGGGCCCACATTAAATTCCTCAAATTATGGGTAGTTTGAGTGTTTGACTGATCAAAGAATAATTATCAGAGGCATTATTTGGACTGAGCTGTTAGTTGTTGATTAGTTCTTAATCTTTAATTGCAACATTGGAAGTCAGAACTCTGATGTGTGAATGGAAATTGCATAATTTCTTGTGTTCAATTGCGGGTCATAGCCAATAATTCCTACTTTGACTACCTTTTTGTTATGTGTCTCGTGAGAAGTTAGTTTGTCATCTCAGTATCTCATTTCCTTTTGTCAACCAAATCTATTCAATACCTAGGGCGTACTTCTCAACATGGTAGTAGATCTTGTATTTAAGTGATTGGTGGTGGGCCCAAGTATATCACTTTGACCAACCATGGAATTCGTCATCAGCAGGAGGAACAGTGGTGGGCCCCACTGGTCTCATCCTTTGCTCACCCATAAGCCCACTTTAGCTTTACACCAATGCTAACAGACTTTTTTTTTTTAATTAGTAATGTAAATTGAACTTATAACCTGGATTACAATAGTGAGCACCTTTCAATGTACCATGGACCCTTTGTTCCCATGTAATTAACCAATGCCAGTATGCACACTTGGGCTTTGAGGCTATTAAAAATCACTAGAGTGATCAATCAATCTCTTAAATATTGCAAGCATTCATAATTAGGCTGTTGTTTGGCTCCACAACTTAGTTTTTGTGGATTGTGATGATCTAATTCAAAGAGTTAATTATTATATGTAATGGTTATGACACTATATCTCCATAACCTTCTATGACTAACTAATTTAAGATTCAAGTAGATCTTACTTGAATAAGAAGAAGTGGAGAAAAATGTTGACACTACTAATTTATATGGTAAACGTTTTTTTGATGTTGAACAAAAGTAAAGACATGTAGGCAATGTTATTGTGGATAATTAAGATAATGAAATGAAGGTATTAAACTTCAAATAAACGATTAAAATACAGATAGATTATATATGGACGTCTGCAATCTCAATCAAACTTAATTGATAAGTAATGTCATGATAGAGATATAAGAATAACTTACTGTAAGGTCCCCAACCTTAATAGTGTATTTAGCTTCTTAATTTTGGTGATTAGCTTAATGAAAATTGTGATGCTAGCGAATAATATGAGTTTAGTGCTTGAGCGAGTCTCTTTTATCATTAGAAATATATTCGCGAAGTTTCGTTCGATTCCAAGTGCATTTAGACTTAATAGGGGTTTTGGTTTTGATTTTTAGGAAAATTGGGTGTTTTTTATGAAAAAAATCAGTTTTTACCGAATTTGGGCCCGTTGAAATATCTCGTCACGCTCGTCGTTTTTCGTTCTTGACTCGTCACGATTCGACGCATTGAAGCCCCTCAATTAAACACATTTCTCTTATTGCACTCGAGAAGGGCATTTAAGTCATTTTGACTTTTCATCCCCATTTAAACCCCATTTCTAGAGGATTTCATTCGTTTGTACTTCATTTTCAGAGAAAGAGAGCTGGTGCTCATCTTCTTCCTCCCTTCTCCTTCTTGCATGTGAACTTAGAGGCCATTTCAAGTGGATCTTAGAGCACCAGCTTCTTCCTCTCCTCTCCCTCTTCTCATAGATCCAAGTGTGGGTGAGTTTTCCCATTTTCATCTCTTCCAATTTCCTTCTTTTCTCACATTAGAACTTTGCATTCATTCAATTTCACTTCTTTATCTCCTATTGTGCTTAGGAGTGGTGGAGAGCTTGTGGTTAGGAGGGTTAAGCTAGAGTGTAGAGCAGTTGCTTGGAGTTCTCCTTCTTCATTCTTCCCCATTTCTCTTCTTTTGGTTAACGTAAGTTGATTTGCTATGTATAATCGACATGCATGTATGTTTTCTTAAAGCTTTGATGATTTTATTGCTTAGTTACCCACTAATTTCAAGCTTGCTTAATTATTCTTTGATTTTAATACATTTATTTGAGAATTGAATGTAATGGACTTGAAATGGATGGAATGGGTTGACTTAATAATAGGATGTGGTTGTTTGGAGGTCCCAATAGTGTGGATTCTGAAGCTATGTAGTTGTACCTCGAAACTAAATGTAACAATTTCATAGGCAAATTTATGGGCACACGGTGACCTCCGCGCTTAATTGACCGACCCTGACCTGTGCAAAAAATCGAGCCTGTGTCACCGGTAGTGACCTTGCGGTTAACCGCCTAACGAAATTATTTTTCGGAGTAGAATGTGGTTTTGCTCACGGTGACCTCACGGTTAATCGGGGACCCCCTCAGCGGCAAGCCTCAGATGCCCAATTTCCTCTTTTGAAGGGGACTTCTAACTTAGGTTTTGACCTTAGGTGTGGGACCCCTTGACCCTACTCTTGCATGACCAACTTGAAAAATAAAAATGAAGCACAATTGGCTTGGTGTGCTTCGCCGGTTGTTCAAGACTTTTGTGTATGGATGTGAATTGGCCAAATGCACGTGGAAATGAGTTAATTGGTGCTAATAACTTTCGTACACCAATGACTCACCAAATTAAGACATCGTTGACTTATTCTCCATACACCACTACTAGAAAAAAGGGTTTTTATATCGGCTAAAAACCGATATAAAAGACCTATTATATCAGTTTTTCAGTAAACTTCAAACTGATATAAGTACCCCCGATATAATAAACAACTATAATCGATATAATATATGTATTATTTCATATCGATTTTTGGACAACTGATGTCTTTTGAACCTGAAATTATAACACATATTACTGTAAAACCGATATAAAAAAAAGTGAAACCGATATAAAAAATATTTATAATATCGGTTTTCGGAGAACTGATGTGTTTTGAAACTGAAATTATAGCATACATTACTGTAAAACCGATATAAAAAAGAGTGAAACCGATATAAAAATTATTTATAATATCGATTTTTCGGAGAACTGATGTATTTTGAAACTGAAATTATAGCATACATTACTGTAAAACCGATATAAAAAAGAGTAAAACCGATATAAAAATTATTTATAATATCGGTTATAAAGGGCTTTGTTATATCGGTTTTTTGGGATTGTATTATATCGTTTGTTCTGTAACTGATTTAATATTATATATGTATTTTTGTTCTCAAAAGAATTTGCATTGCTGCGCGCAGTACCTATAAAACCTACAGTACCATAAAATAAACCTGCAGTACCATTGCAGTACACTGTACACCAATAAAACTTTGCACTATATATACAAAGTGATCACATATATATAACTAATTAACATAAAGCTTGACTAGACAAATCTCTATGGAAATATTGTGTGTATATATATATAGTATTTACATTGTCTTCCATAGGATGTACAAAAAGTTGAAACTATATATAAACAAAAAAGCCAAAAGAACGTGATTTATATGGAGTATTCATGAACGTGATGGCCCACCGGCCACTACATCAGCAAATCGGAATTCATAAAAAAAATGAATGAACAAAAGAGAAAATACAAAAACTCAGTGTGGTCTGCCCACCTTTCCTTGGTTTTCGCTACTTGTAGCAACCAATGGAAGTTCTGTAAGTTCCTGCCCAAATATTCGAAGAATTCCAGCTAATACGACAGATGAGTTGTATGAGAAATAACAGTATAAATCCATGATAACAGAACATAGCTGTAGAACTTAATACCAGTCAAATCATCATTTATAGTTCTTACTTTACAGTCAATACGGCACAATACATCCATGTAAATTCTTGGTCTCTCATGTTCCTCCTGCAAAACATTGAACTTAGAAGAATTTAGAGATCGTGAAAGAAAATGCACAAAACAATATGAAAGGAATGAAGCAACAAAGTGATCATGTTCCTCTAACAGAAGGATGAATTTTCTCACCCATAAACTACACAAGGAATAAGGTCTCTGCTTGTTGCAGAATCAACTATTGGGTCGAAACAGTCCTGAAAGCAATATGGAATGGAAAGCAAATTAGCAATTTCAGAGAAGTCTTCATTTCATGAGGCATAAAAGACAAAATACACTAGATAGCTTAAATCATAATTAATTATCAAGTAACAGCACTGGAACATCTGCTTAACTAATAAATGCCCCACATGGCAAATGAATATTTTTCATGGTAACTTCCAAAATATGAAAAGGTAAATTTTCCAACAAAGTAAATGTGCTTAGCAACTTTGGTTGATGATGATAGCAGGAAACAGATAAGAGGAAGAAAAATAATCCATCGGTGCTGATCTCAGGAACATAATTGTGGATAATTAATACCAGTAGGTTCTTCAAAAATCAGGCCAATGACACTTGCCGTTAAAATTTAAATTTTAATAATAATTTAAAAAGATTGGCATAGCTTCACAATAAAATACAGATCAAGGATCAACAATTGATTAGGATAGTCACATGAGAATATAATAGTATCGACAAAAAAAATAAAAAAATAAAAAAAGAGCCATTGACACATTAAGTATCTTGGTTCAGCAAGGGAAACTACTTACATGAAAGATAGCAACAACTTTAGAAAGCAACAATTTACTGTCTGAGGACTCATTCTTCCCTTTAAGAAGTCTCCATCTTACGTCAAGATCAGCAGAGTCACTTAAAGATTTTTCACTATGCTTCCGTCTTATAACATCGAAAAGTGACTTTGGAAGTGCCTTTGACCCACGAAGAACCAACTTCTCTAATGCAGTATTGATGTTCTTGCAATCGCTACAACAAAACCACTTGCCTTGTGGCAATTCCTGTTGTGCAAGTTGAAGTAACATATTGTAAAAAACATAAATGATTTAAGATGACAGTGGACAGTAAAGGCAATTGTTTGGATGAAGGAGGCAATCACAAAATTTTTTTATTTAAAAAATCACACCTCTAAATCTGCCATTTGATGATCCTTTAAACAGCCCACATGATATACCTTCTCACACTGAGAGGGGAAAAAGAAAAAGAAAGAAGATACAATCAAAATAGGTCACATAAGCCTACTTAGAAACTCAGACTGTCGGCCATACAAAGAAAGCTGCAATATATGGAGTGTAAACGAGGAGAACAAATATCATACTTGGTCACAAAGCATAACGGTGCGTGGTCCAAATACAGATTTGCTAAAATCATAGGATCTGAAAAGAAAAAGAAAAAAAAGAAGGCAAATGGTAAGTTCAAACTAAAACAAACAGACATGTATCAGAGACAACAAAGCAAGAAGAAATAATTTTCAGCAGAATTAATGAACTTAAAGCCAAACAAAAAACTACAAAAACATACAGAACATGGAATTTTTTTTGAATCCATGCATCTTGAAAGGGCTCAAGATTTAAACACAATAAGGCTAAAGGAAAGGACAAACACCAAGTCCTCTACAACCCCACCCACACTATGTCCTATTCCTAAAGGATTTCATGCAAAAGAAGATCGAAGTGTGATTCAGAGGGCATGTATTAAAATTGGGAACAAAGAAAGCAGAAAGATTGTACAGCCTTCTCATTCTACTCATCATGTGTCAAACTTGTGCCTTCATCTTCATATCAGCATTATCCTTCTCTTTCTTCTATCTCCTCACTTTTTCTCCCTTCATATCAGCAAAGGCTTCTATGTTAATGATTATGGAAGAAGATTGCCTAAAGGACTTGAGAAAAACCCAAACCAAAAAATAAAAGATAAAATCACCCAAATCAGGTGAGGACTGGGGCAAGGGTCCCACCTAAACAACAAAGAGGACACAATAGCACTCAAGAAGAACAGAATATGCATTTACAATTTATGATACTTATTTGTCAATAAAATGAGATCTAAAGGGCTCCATATGAACAGAGACGCATAGATAGGTATAGTTGGTTTCCTGATATGTAGTGGGGTTCAGCTTTGAGAAAAACAAATGATGTGTACTAGATTTTTTTATGATAATAAAATCACAATACTTCCCACTAAAACATGAACAATCTACAACACTTTTGTGACAATCAAAGATGTGAAATAATCATGGGATCATAAAAGTAAGCAGGGACACATTTTCAGAACCATGGAACTAATACCATTAAGAAATTAAAAACCATATACCACACAGAAGGAATCTAAAAACTCTAACTCATGTATGAGTGCTCAAAATGATGCAGTACCTGATACAAGAAAGGGGATGCCACCTAAGTAAGTCTGAAATAGCAACTTAAGGGCTGGAACTCTAAGAATCAGCAATGAAGATGAAACAACAAATCATCTTACAGAATACAAAGTCTCCAGCAACACCCAAAGCCCAAAAAACTAAATGATTGGTGTCCAACATTTCATAGATTCATTAATTTTTGAAATTTCTCATCCTTCTGATGAAAGTTTTAGGATTTGTGACTTGGGAAAAAGACAATCATCTTTCTTCTTCATTTATATTCACATGCTAGGCCAACTACTTTAAGTATTGAATCCAAGACTCCAGGAGAGAAAAAAATTTCACAATTCCATATCTCCCTGATTATTGCTAGTATCCACTAAAATCTTCATTCCATTACAAGATAAAGAAAGATTGTACCAGTCCACAGATAATACAAACATCAAATCCACTAAAACCTTCATTCCATTACAAGATAAAAGAAAGATTATACCAATCCACAGATAATAAAAACATCAAATTAATCTCAAGCTCAAGCTCCAATTCAAATTCTGTAAAACAAAACCTTAATAAAAGATTGAAAACAAAATGAACTGGATTACACCATCAAAACCAGACCCACAGTTTTTCTTACCATCCTTTTCTCCAACGAGTTTCAAATGGAAATCTGATGACAGTGAAGAACTTGGAGAATGAAAACTATTTAACAGAAAAGGAAATGAATAAAGGAACTACAAACCAATGAGGCAACATGAAAGTCACTAGAAATAACAGTTTTAATGGGTGGTATTGTAACATAGAAGCAGAACAACTAACACAAATGGACATTTATTCAATGTAAAATCCCTCAAACAAGAAAAGAGAAGAATAAAAAAACTATGTTCATGGAACAAAATTCTTCCCTCTGTTTTTACTCAAGAAGGGATCTGATGTGAACAAAACAGTAAATTCATTACACAGAGAAGGCCTAGCCATGGGAAATAACAAACAAGCCAAATTTGAAGAATACAAGTTATGATATTCAAAACAACTACAGTGCATCCAGTTCATTCCCAAAACTGGAAACATCATAAACCTTGAACCGAAACTCAATATGAGATCACATGTCATCTTTGGTACAGTTGACAAATGACAAAATCACTACAGGGCCACCATTTATTTCTCACTTCTTCTATTCATTTCTTTCTTCTTTAGAGAAATAGATGCACTGGTACTGATAATGGTGATGACTGAAAACCAATAAACTTCAACCAAAGAAGACAAATCCTAATACATAAATCAGAAGCCTAAGAGCAACTCCAAGGGGAGTTGCTATTTTTAGGGTGCCAAATGCCATTTTGCAACCTTGAATAGTGTTTTGGCATTCCTGAATTATAAATTTGCTCCAATGGTAGGTGCCAAAATGGGGTGCCATTTTAATATTTTAATATTTTTTATTAAAAAATATAATTAAACTTAATGGTTATATTTTAACATTTCTGGCAGTTGTAAATGCTGGAGGCTAGCCTCCAACTTGGAGGCGGCTAGCCGAACTCACCAAGTAAAATCAAATTAATCTTCATCTCTACTGATCTAGAACATAAATCAAACCTTGAAACCAACTTGTCTAAAAAAAAATCTCAACCAACTTGTCCAAACGAAATCCCACAAAATCCTCTTAAGAAAAAAAAAGAGTTTCAGGCACGTAGTCTTATAAATGATGAAGAAAGAGGAAGGAAAAACCCAAATCCTTGTTGATCTATTACAAATCACAATGCAAAATCATCCATTTGATATGGGTTTCTCTGAGTCATATTCTTTTAGAGCTAGAAATAGACAGAGAAGAAGAATACAAAAATTAAAAATCATGAAAAATTAAATGCAATCATGCTAACATTATGCAAACCAAATCGATCACTGAATACCTCAATCTCCACAGCTTGGGAGGCTAGAGCTCACCACATCACCACCTCAATATCCAAACTTCGAAGCTAAAACCCTAACTTCTCGCTCTTTCTCTCCTCAAATCGTTCGAAAACATAAATCGCTCTTGCTGGGCTCCAGCCACTATCCTCATTTAGAATTGGCAGGCATACAGCTTCAGAAGGGTAGATATTAGGGTGGAAAAAGAGGAAACTTGCATTTTGGGGGTTTACTTGGATAGTCCTCACTGAAATGCAGCGTGATGGGGAAAAATCCACCCTCCTAGTCAGTCCCTTGCTTGCTAGGGATTGTGCAGTGCCAGGCCATCAAATTGATGGAACCATCCGTTGCCGTCTCTGGCTTAGCCACGAAACCATGAGGATGATTCTTACGCCAGGCCTTGCGCTCCTCGGCAAGTCGTCCACGAAATCCAATCTCTCATCCAAAAAAAAAAAAACCCCAGATCCAAAACCCCACAAAGCAACAAAAAGAAAAACCCAGAATAAAAAATTAAAAAAAAACCAAATATCCTTCTTGGAGATCTGGAGATCTCTATGAGAGGAGAGGGTGTGCTGGTGTGCAGGGGAAGTGCCGAGGGATGCGATGGTGATGCAGAGAGGAGGGAGAGAGGCTCTTACTTGTAAATGGGATGAGTTCTGCACGTGGAGGAAGAAGAGGGAGAGATGATGGGGCTTTGCGTTGGTGGTGGTGGTGGTGCGGTCTGCGCGCGGAGGATGAAGGGCCGACGGTCCGCGGGCGTGAGAGAGATGAAGAGCAGAGAGACTGGAGAGGGGGGCTGCCTCTTAGATGGGTCTGCACAGGGGGTTGCGAGATGGAGAGAAAGAGGACGTGATGGTGCTGTGCCTTGGTTCCGGTGTGAGAGAGATGGAAGAGGTCTGCTTGCGAGGATCTTTAAGAAGAACTCTGTATAAAATGAGAGAGGCTATCTTATTTCATTTTGTCGCCAAATAGTGCATGAAAGAGAAACCCCAAACAGAGATGGCACGATTGATGGAGAAAGAAAGAGAAGGAAGGGAAGTAAAAAAAGGAGGGAAAGAAGGAATGATGGAGAAAGAAAGAGAAGGGAGGGAAGGAAAAAAAAGGAGGGAAAGAAGGAAAAAACAAAGGGTGGGAATGAGAGTGAGCCCGCGCGGGGAATGCAGCATATTATATCGGTTTTACTAATAACCGATATTAAGGGATTTTAAAACCGATATAAAATCATTGTGTATATAATATCGGTTTCATAATAACTGATATAAAATATAGAAATTAATATCATATATTTTCTAACCGATATTATATATAGAGATTATTATGTCGGTTCCTGTGTAACCGATATAAAAAAAATTGACCGATATAAAAAACCTTGACTGAAGATATTATATCGGTTATATGAAAAACCGATATAGGGCAATTTTTGTAACCGATATAAAACCCTTTTTTCTAGTAGTGCACATTCCGTTAGGGACACTTACGGTACAAGATGGACAACCTTTGACCTACGATTGGCTTGTTCTTCACTCTTGACTCGTAAATCATGTATCCGTAGCTTGTCATATATTGTACACTCTACTCTTGACCATTGTGTAACTTGTAACATAACTTATTAGAAATTAGGCTTGGACCGAACTTAGAGTGTATCTCTAGGTACCTTGTTATCTTGTACTTGATGGACACGAGTGTCTAAACTCGTTTGACTTGTAAATCCTATTGGAAGACTACTCGGTGGGAATTCGTGAACTTGTCTTGTATCTCGACTTGACTAAGAGTAGTCTCATTTGGATGGTCTTGTACTTAGACTCAGTCGAGCCACACATGCTTGTCTTGGATCTTATGTCACATGCTACATCGTCATCATTATCATCTTGCATTTATGGCCAGCTGCAGTTTGAGGATTCTTGAATGGGACGGTTTCTCGGACACTAGGGTGGGTAGTCGGCTAGGACGGTGTCTACGACACATGATAATGATCGTCGGTTAGGACGACGTTGTTATCCCTAGTTGGTAGGATTGGATACCACTAGAGATGAACTTTAGAGTACTGGTAGTCGGCTGGGACGACATTGATACCCCTGGGAGATGGCTAAGACATCCTCAGAGTCTCCTCTTGCTTATGCATTGCATATCATGTGAATGATTACTCTTGTCA
Source organism: Cinnamomum chago (assembly GCA_038049695.1). Lineage (NCBI taxonomy): Eukaryota > Viridiplantae > Streptophyta > Magnoliopsida > Laurales > Lauraceae > Cinnamomum > Cinnamomum chago. The sequence continues at coordinate 78,366,257 of CP142456.1, forward strand.
TAACTTGCTGGGTTACTTGAATTCTTATATTTATTCTTGCTTTCATGCCTAATGTAAGGTCCGCGACCTTACTGGGTCAATTGGGCCCAATAGCAGGCCCATTGACCCGTTTATTTTACTATTATTATAATTAATTGTATCGTTAGATATTTAAGTGGGTTTAGGCCTTGAGTAAGTTTCTTTTAGTGTTAGAATAGTGTCTGCGAAGCTTCGTTTGATTTCGAGTTCGTTTTATCATAGCAAGGGGGGTAGTTTGCAATTTAGGGAAAATTGAGTGATTTTCCGGAAAAATTCCTACCACCGTGATTTTGGGTTCGTTGGAAAGGTCTCGTCGCGCTAATCATTTTTTTCTTTTGGCTCATCGCGATCCGATAATCAGAAACCCTTCAAGTGGTCCATTCCTTCACCGGACCCACTTAAGGGCAATTCAGTCATTTTCTCCCTCCCTTCTTCTTAAACAGGGATTAACCATAATCTCTTATTCATCTCTACAACGGACGAGAGTTACAGCGGCCCATCTTCTTCCCCTTCATCTTCTCAAGCCCAGAGTTTTTGGGAGATATCATCTCGAAGATCCGAACCGCACATCTTCTTCCTCGTGATCTTCTCTTTCCGTTGATTCTAGTTTGGTAAGATTTCTCTCACGCTCATCTTTCAATCATCTTCTCTTTTGGTTAGATTTAGGTTTGATCTTGACCTTTTTTCCTTTCTTTCTTCTTCTCGGTGTCCTAGATTGCATTTGGTTGGGTTAGATTCGTGGTTTTTGCAGTAGAAAGTTTCTCCTCAAGTTTTTCTATTTCAATCTTTTTCTTGGTTGAGGCAAGTAGATATGCATTTTATATTTAAACATGTGTGTATGATTTTTTATTGATTGCAATGATTTCTTGTTAAAATACCCAATTCCAAGCTGTGGTTATGTTTTGATTTGGGATTTATATGATAAATTAGGTTTTGAGAATACTTACTTATTGAAGGGAATCGCTCTTACTACTACTTTTTAAGAAGAAAATAATATTTGATTGTTTGGAGGCACTTGCACCGAGCAGAGACCCTCTAGGCAACATCACAAATCAAAAGTGAATTTATTATCTGACTTTCCGAAAGCAGCGTTTGACAGAAAATCAATACGTCTTTTTATCCATTAGCGAAAGACATGGGTCGAAAGCAGCAACACCACACCTCAATGCATCGTTTACAATGTTAGGAGGGATCCTCATATTTTGGGCATTTAACATCACTTTGATAGGATTTATTTATCTTGCCACTTGTTTTGGGGCTGTGTTTGGGGCTGTACTAATAGAATGTTGTGAAGTAGAGATTATTTTGAATAAAGAATAAAATGCAAGTGAGTTATGATGGTATTTTATTTTTAGTTGTTTGTGATGGAATTTTTTTTCCTTTTAGTGTTGGGAAGTGAAGTTTTTTTGTCTTTTAGTAGAAAAATGGGGTTGCTTTTTTACTTTTAAAAAAATAAAGTGAAAATTTTGAATTAAATTGTTTTTAATGTGATTTTTTTTTTAGAAATATGACTATATTTTCCTTCACTCTGTTAGTAGAGCTGCCAAATAAGCCCTAAAGATAAATTGATTTCTAGTGTTCCATATAGCCCACCAAGCCTTAGAACTGATGTTTGATGAGACCCACAAAAGCGTTAGAACCGATGTTTTAGTCCAAAGATTATTAAGAGAAAGTGTAAATTGACCGGAATGAAAAAACCTCCTTCCACAATTCAACAATTCTATCATTCAGAATATTATGACATAATAAACCAAATCAAGAGCTAAACCAAACTGCTCTTGACATCATAGTGAAACAAAGCACGTTCAGTTGATTCTTTCTTCTCATTGCAAAGAGAACAAAAGGAGAGTTGGTTCTAGATGGACAATTAGGTATAAAAAAACTCCCCAAACCAAAGTTGATGAGTACATGTATGTATGGATGAAAGTAGACTCCATCTACTCTTGCACTGTTGGAGATAATAACAGGTAACACACATGGATAAATTGTTGAAGTTACTCAACTTTAGCTAGGTGTACAAGCTAACCGAAAAAAAATAAAATCAAAAGTATTATTGTTTTTTATTTTTATTTTCCACAAAGACAACACTATTAGTGGAATGTCCTTCTCATTGAGCCCACCCAACAGAAAATATCGAAAAAGGAGACACAAAGGATTGAAGTTGAAGCTGCAAGTTCTTTTTAAGGACAAGAGTCTTAGTTTGAAGAGAAAAAGATGTTATCCTTGTGAAATAAGAGAAAGTAAGATGTTATCCTTGTGAAAGAAGACAACTTTCTTTGTGATAGCCTTGAAGAAATCATAAGAAGAGATAATAAAAGGATATAAGAAGTATGGGAGCATTCTGGATCAGAGTTGTCATTTTCTTACAGGGGGGGATTACAGATAAACCTCTGCACTTTTTTGGCAATTACAAATAGACACTTGCCTTTCCTGATATTTACAATAACCATCTCCTAGTTATGTGTGAACATTCCACTAGATGGTTTTTGGATAAAACAAAACAATATGATTTGATTTTGCCAAATTGCAATTGAGAATATAGTTTTCTTCCATAAGACTGCCATTTGGAAAGCCTTGAATAATTGAGAGCGATTACCATTCAAGAGCTTCAAACAAAAGATGGAAGATAAAAATTTTCAATGAACTTCTAGAACTAAGATCAGAAAATAAATATAAAAAAATAATTTTTACTACTTTATACCATATATTCTACTAATCAAAGGAGGTTAGTTAGGCCATAGACTCAATTGTTGACTACCTCTGCTGACCAGACTCAATTTTTTGTTAAGTAGAGACCATGAACTTGACCATCTCATGACGGGCATTGACGATTACAGCAATTTGGTTTGTCTCTTCAGTTTTTCATGCCCTTGATTCAATGGCTATGATCATCCGATCTAGATGAAGTTTAGGTCATTTTCATAGGAATTGGTTTTTTACTGAGAGAGAGAGAGAGAGAGAGAGAGAGAGAGAGAGAGAGAACTAGTTGCACAGTAAGTTATGGTGCATAGGAGGAATTTTTTTTTTTGTAGCCACTTATGAATTAAGATTTTAGAGTAGATAACAGGGAACATGGATAATGATAATTTTGATAAGTAAGATCATCGACATTGTGATTATTGTCATTGTATCATATTGAACCTCATCTCATCTATCTAGACTAGTTTTTGTGAAAGTTATACCAATTTGAAAATTGGTAGAAAAAAAAGGACCACTGAATTCACGGTACACTGGGCCGCTCGTGCATTGTTCCTAGAGATGAAATTGGGCCTCTGAATCCCAGAAGTGCCTAAATTGCAAATTTGGGTCCAACATATCGATCCATTTTTAATTTGGGTTCCAGTTCAGAAGTGACCCCAAATAAAACCCAGGCCCAGGTTCGAGCCCGAATGCCACCACCACTGTATATTAGAAAATGGACCACCTTTTTTGTGGTAGATTATGGGCCCAACCTGAGGCCCACCCATGTGCATCCCTCCCTGTTTAGCTCTAAGAAAATGTTGTTAATTCGAGTACAACTACTTCAGCATTTTAGGAGAGCAGTTTATATTAAAATGAAACTTACTGTAAAAAGAACTTACTGTTTGAAGGCAGGAAAACAGTGCTCTGATGTTGTAGTTAGTAGATCAGAGATTCGCAGATGATCAAGGCTAGTGTTAACACTATGTCCTTAAGACAAAATTCGCCCCCGCAATGGTGCTTACGAGCTTCAATGGCGTCTGTCTCCCAGGATACAATGATCTGTTCCACAACAGTTGCAGCACTACAAACTGTATGACTGTCGAACCAATTAGTGTGCAGCAACTCTCTCTCTTGACTCTGAATGTGACTCAATGCAAGTGCAGCAGCAGCAACGAAATCGAATTATCAAAACAGCATGAAACGAGATGCATAAATAGCCTGCAATCAGGTCTCTTCATAGGGGCTGCATCTGTTCAAAACAGTGACTATTCACTTGAACAGATGCTTCTTCTTAGGACACACCCTTTCAGATGCGAATGGGTACACCTCTTGGCACACACCCCATTTTGAAAAACGGAATTTTATTAAATAAAATTTCTCCAAAAAATATAAATGGGTAGTGGGCCGAGCCAAGCCCAACTCGCGTGTGAAGCCTAAGCCCAAGCCCAGGCCCGGTTCGGGGCGGCGCGCGCATGTGGTGGTGACCCTACCTTGAGCTAGGTCCTCCCTCCCCCACAAAAGTGGGGTGCCCCTTGGGGCTTATCTTATACTACCAAGATAAGTATATTTATACCCAATGGATGTTTTGCTCCCAAGCAATGTGGGATGCAAGTTTACCACTTCCTTTTGTTTCTATGTTTAACATGTTCAAGTAGTGGTGTAAATGAGGCAATTTCTCATTCATTTTTTAATGGATTAGAGCAACCCAATACATGTCCTTAAACTACTCATAGAGTAGATTACATTCCCATGTATTCCCACCTAAAAGGATAAGTGGGTCCCACGTTTATTTTGGCTCAAAGATGACCAAAATAATGGGTTATTCTAACAATTTTTCCAACAAATGTAGCAGAAGGAAATTGAGAAGTAGGTGTAGCTGTTAGTTCAAGTGGAATTAGGACTACAATTGTGTACAACAAAGATAGATCTGGAATGTGAATCTTTCTAGCATATGCTCTTCTTCAATTCAAAAGAAAAAAAACAATGGAAGAGAGACTTGGGCCAAACTGTTGTGAAATAAGTGGGATGGTCCCACAATTAAAAAAAAAAACTGCTTTTGTTTTCTTTTCTGTCATCATTTTCTCAAAGTCGTATTGGGCCCCACCAACAAATCATTGTCATACTTGAAAGTTAGATTTTCCTTTTGAGAAGTCTTACAAGTTACAATGACTGGCCTTATAGATGAAGGCCCAGTACTACAGGGGAGGGCTTGAGGCCTAAAAGAGAACAAAGAAGAACACCAGGACAGGGAGGAATAGGTATAGGGCCTTGGGCCTTGCACTCCTACATTGTCTTTCTGGTTAAGCTAGTTTGGGTGCTGTTTAGCAATGTGCATGCAATGTCTAGGCTCAGCCGAAATGTGGCCCATTTATTAATTGGGTTGAAAATGTCAACTGAACCCAATATGACGTTAAAAAAGGTCAACCCAAGCCCTTAATGAATAGGCAGAATTGGCGGGTCATACTGCAATTAGTCAGGTTGGGATCATGCCAGGAACTGCCAACCTCTTCATATCAGTGTCGCACATTGATGATATTTGATAATATTATGGTTTTTTTGTTTGTTTGTTAGAAAGTGGTGTTTTGATAGTTTAGGAGTTGCAAATGGCAATGGGTCAGAATGTATAAGCATGCGATTAACCCAAACCTAACCCGCAACTTAATTAGGCTGGAAATGCAATCCATACTTGTGAGGTTCGGTTTTATTTGGCAAGTCAAAGTATAGAAGTCGGTCTGGTCTTGGTCTTGGTCTTGGTCGTTGGTTGCATAGTATGTATAACTCAAGCTGAACCCGAGTATTTATTAATTGGGTTTGAAATCACAACCCAAATCTGGAAATACAGGCTTGGGTTGGAGTTCAGGTGAGAAGATGCGACGACTACATTACACATAATCCAATAGTGTATTTTTTCCTTTTGGGTAATCCAACCAAGGGGCTGAGAACTCATTGAACCCGCAGCAGCGGGGGTGAGCCTTGGGGTGAGGGAAGAAGAACTCGGGTGAGGTAAGGGGTCTTTGGATGAGGAATGAGTTTGAACCCTGATCAGTCAGGTGAGGGAAGGTTGTCTATTGAGAGTTTGAACCCTGATCAGTCATGTGAGAATTGCCGCGCCTTACCATTAGGGTAAGCCATAAGTGACATTCTCAATCCAATAGTTCTATGGAGATATTTCCAAAGTATTTCTTGAATGGGGAATATTGCAATATTATCGTGTTGAGTTTGCGACATTTACTTCTCTGTTTTTTTTTTTGGGAAGATTTTGTGACAATTTACTTAATCTCTCTATAATTTTACTTGTAGAAAATCATAGCCACATTTTTTTAAATTTATTTTCATATTTTAGTTCAGAGAGACATTTTTCTATGCAGAAAAGGCATATATTTTAAAATCTCTTGATTATCTTGAGACAGTAGAATCTTGAAACCAAGATTGTTGATGATGGTCCATACAAGTAAGGCCCATGTGAACCGGTTATTGATTTCTAATGTTAAGACATTTTCTTTTGAACCATTGCTTCTTCATAGTCTATTTTGCATTTTGCACAATAAAAATCAAATGGATAGTTTATTGCGTTTGGGAAATTTTGCATTAGGGCTGGATGGACTGGATCAACATCTAATGGGTCCACATTATGAAAGTAACTCATCATCGACTTCTAATCATGAGATCTCACTGGTTCTATTTCATATGGGGGATGAGAGCATGAAAGGGCCTGCACTGATGACAATTGAGCCTTTCAAAGATGGGCTGCATATATTGTTGCTTGATCGTAGAAAAACATCTCTCCCTATTTGTTTGTGTAAATCACATTGAAATTTCTGGTCAAATGAGATCCACAAACGATTATTCAAGAGGCGAGAGTGAGGAAAATATAATGAAAATATAGATGGGACCATGACTTTCCTAGCTATTGAATTACTAGTGTGATCATTTTTCATCTTCCCTCAATTCAATTCAATTTCCATTAAAAGTGATGTTATTTTATGGTCATTAGGTATCCAATTACATAAAAAAATGCCCCATATGTACAATGGTATATAATACTCTGATTTAGCCGTATATTTATCCTCCAACTCACTCATTACTTTTTTTTTCTTACACATGACGAATGATAAAGTGTATTACACTTTATTTGAAGTGAAACTTGGGTTAGGTAATTAACCATAACAAAGAATGATAGATTGGGTCACTTCTTTTGTATTTTTATTTTTAGGTTTTCTTTATATCTAAATTACTTTGAAATCTCTTTAGTTTTCTAGATCTTATTTTGTCCTTTACAAATTACACTCCAAGATAAAGAAAAGAATGTCAAAATAATGGATACAACTGGCACAAAAATCCTGGGTTAGTATATGATTCTATGTATGTTAGAAACGGGACTGATGAAAGTCCCATAAGTTGGAGAGTATATTAGCCAATAGCGCGTGGAGAGTGTGTGCTAACCATAGTAGAAATTGAAGATAACTTCCGGTCAAAATTAGATAAAAAAACCATCCACTTTAATATATTATAATTGCTTGACCCCTAGCTAGTATCAAATAAGGGACATTCTCTCCTGCAAGAAGTTCACAACCTTTACTTCAGGGAGGATTTTTTTTCTTCACGTTAGTACAAAAGAGTCCACACATCTTAAAAAAGGGGGATTCCACATCAATGGGAAACCTGAATTTCAGGGCACCGACCATGACAACGCGGAGGAGAAAACTCCACCCAATCTATATGGGTGTTGTTTTTGACAAGCAATCTATAATTCTATATGGGTATATGGGTATGGTGCAACAGTTTTGTCCCGGCCACCACAAACCTTGGAGAGAAAGGGAGAGAGGGAGCGGTCAAACAGGCCTGTTTCTTGGTGTTCAATTTCTCAGTCAAAGATAGAGACTAGTCGGTGGGTTTGGTAGTTTCTGATTGGCCCATCCCATCTTCTGTAGAGATCCCAACAAGGACAGAAAACTGCCACATTCCTCTTAATTTCAGAGATAAAAGATAGTTATAGGATATTTTATTATCATCAGTCTTTGGCAAACAAGCATATATATATATATATATATACTATATACAATCCAAACCATCCAATCACTGGGTTCAAGTTATAACCATTATGGGACCCACGAGTTGTACTGCATATAAGCTATTAGGGGTGTAAGAAAAAACCGCATAACCGTCAAACTGCACCAAACCGAACCGAACCGAACCGAACCGCGGTTGTTAACCGTATTTTCACGGTTCGGTTCGGTTACGGTTAATAAAACCAAAAAACCGCACGGTTCGGTTACGATTTTCCACAATATTCACGGTTATTAACCGAACCGAACCGTAAAATACGGTTCACGGTTAACCGCACCGATAACAAATAAAATAATATATATGAGGGGTAAACGAAATTTTCCTTACCTAAAACCAAACCCTAGCTTCTCACATCGTCATCGCCGGTTATTAACCGTAACCAAACCGTAACTGTAACCGTATAATACTGTAATTATACTGTGTTACTGTGTATATTTTTCCACGGTTATTAACTGTAACCGAACCGTATAATATGGTTAACCGCGGTTCGGTTTTCCACGGTTTTTGTATATACGGTTACGGTTACGGTTTTTAAAGACGGAAAACCGCGGTTACGGTTCGGTTAACGGTTTCCCCAAAAAGACCGGTTAACCGAACCGTTACACCCCTATAAGCTATAGGCAGTCTGTTAGAACATTGCTCATCATTAGGAATGGCAAAGAATATAAGTATAGAACTGTGCATTGCATGAAACTCAGGTTACACAAATGCATGAACTAACAAGAGCCGGTGTGCCAGTGGAAGATGCTAACTATGGCAATGTAAAGTGGATTCTCATGAAGATCTAATTAGGCCCTACCGGTGGCTCCATGAATTTGAGTCAATGGGGTCAACAAAATACTTATATTCTGTAAATCGAATAAATTTACTTTCCCCTTTATCAACATTTGTCATCTACTTTCGATAATTCGATAAGTATAGTATAAAATTCTCAAATAATCTATTTCCGATAACCCGACAAATATAATATTGAATTCTAAAAAAAATATTAATTTAATACATTGTTACTGATAGTTCGTAATCCAAAAGCAAAATCCAAATACATAAACTCGTACAGCTTTTCATGTATTGAAATCATTGTATAATAGACTCATTATCAACACTAGCAACCACATCTTTTTCAATATATGTAACCAAACAGTCATTTATCCATTGATCTCTTATTCAGTTACGCAACTTGTTATTTACGTATTTCATTGTTGAAAAAGCTCTTTCTACCATCGCAGTTGTTGCTGGTAAAATCAACGTCAATTTTAAAAGCAAATAAACAAATTGAGATATAATATCCTTATTTGTCTCCACTAATTTTCTAGCAATGTCACCAATTCTTTTAGGGCATGTTTGTGTAGCCCATTTCCGCGGAAAAGGTTGTAGTTTTCTGCGGAAAACTTCTTTTTCATGTGTTCGGTGCGGCAGTTTTCCGCGGAAATGCTTTTTCGCCACGTCAGCTTTTTCCTTCCTAACCATGGAAATAGACTTCCTATGGGGGGGTATGGGAAGTTCATTTCCACGGAAAACCGACCCCCCAATTTCCTCTCTCTCCCTCACTCCACCCAACCACCCTCTTTCTTCCTCTTCCCCTCCCAACCCCACCCACCCCACACACATACCAACCCACCCACCCAATAGTTTTCACTAAAAAATGGTTTTCACTAAAGAAATCCATAGTTGCACCAAACAACATTAGCACCAATTCATCGAGGAAAACCTTTTTGCACCAAACATAAAATTTTGACTTCCGCGGAAAAACTTTTCTAAAGAATTTGAAACCCATGGATTTTGCTAATGTGGCAATTTCCAATTTCCACGGAAATTACATGTACACAAACGTGCCCTTAAGTTATAGAAACTCGTTGCTAGAGCGCATATCAGCAGTGTGAGCCCATTAATTTTATTTAATTCTTGGTATACAGTTGGCCCATTAATTTAGGCCGTGTATATTTTATGGTGACTTTTATTCACTACCATAGCAACAATGAAAAAAGTGATAAGTTGCCTAATGTGGGGTGAAACTCTTAAATTGAGTGGGGTCAAAAGCTTCCCATAAGTTTAATTCATGACATAAAGAATTTTATTTTTTAAATATTTTTTCAAATCTCATTGGGGTCAATTGACCCCACTGTGATCAATTGACCCCACTGTGATCAATGTGGAGCCGCCCATGGCCCTACAGGGCCTCCATGGTAATGGTAATGATCCATTAGATGCATCCCCATTCCTCACAAAAGAATAGTAAAATTATACAAAACCAGAAGTGCAAAAAAATTAGTGAGAGCAATCCGGTGCAGTGTGTTCAGATGAATACTGATGGAATGTGAATGAGTTGATATAGACAATGTTTTTTTTTTTTTTTTTAAGATCTAATGACTGATATCTGACGAGCTTCAGACAAGCACAAAATCAGCGGATGGCCTTTGATGCCACAATAATTTATCGGTCAGGCTAAGAAAAAGACCAAAGGATGAACTCTCCAGATAAGAACATCAGAAGGAAGGAAGAAAAGGTATCTCAATACTCAATCTAAGAAGCTGCCGGTGATCGATAACATGCCCTCTTTGCTGCACGAACAATATCATCAACCTGGAAAGGATATGTCCAGGAAAGAATAAACTTATTATGTGAAGTTTTCAAGATAACCAATGTTCACTTTGTAGGCAAAAAAAAAAAAAATTTCCTCGCATGAATTGCGTACATGCCTCAACACATTAGAGAATGTAAGCATATCGCTGTTAACCATTTGCGCATTTGTGCTTGGGCCAGGCCTGGATGAACCTGAAATGGCTTGTTCATATTTCAACATATAATAGAAGGCGGCCTCAGCCTAGTTCAAGGGTCCGCCTGAATCATAGCACAAAGCCCATCTGTCAGGCCAGTAATGTTGGGAACTGGGCTGAGCACCAAGCACTGACTGAAAATAAAGCATGATTCTGTTGGGCCAAGCACAAAAGCACATCATTATTATAGCTTCATTCAATCAATCTGAGTTTGGCCTAATGAGTTCTAATATTTGCTTCCAAAAAGCAGGCCGAAGATAATTTAATAAAACAACAAAAAACCTGTGGAAGGGCAATTCTTTCGAGATTCGCTGCATAAGGCATGGGAATATCAGCTCCGGCAATCCTCTCGACTGGTGCATCAAGATACTCGAAGCTCTCCTCCATGATAGATGTACTGTTTCAAGAGGGAAAAAAAAAAAAAAAAAACAGCTCAAAAGTAATGTGCTGATGGAAAAAATAGGACAGCAGTCATTTCTTTCACATGGGAGAGGAAGCTAACCAGATTTCAGCACCAACACCATGCTGTGGAAATCCTTCTTCAACGGTCACAAGCCTGTTGGTCTTCCTTACTGAAGCATTGATTGTAGTTCTATCAAGAGGCCTAATCGAAAGAAGATTTATCACCTGTTCGACAATTCAAAATTAAAATCAGGAATCTAGCATTTCGTATCATAAAAAAATATCAAAAGACCAGACGAGCCTGCAACATAGTTGGAAGGTGCTCATTGTTGCAACCACGAGGTTGCATGTTCGGGTGATGTTACTATCGGGGGAAGGAAAAAAAAAGCCTAAATTGGGATATTCATATTGTTGGAGTATGAAATATGAATTCACCTCAGCGCTGATTCCTTCCTTTGAGAGTATCTCTGCAGCCTGGACATTTTCAACCGAGTCAGCCTTTCAGGCATAAATATTTTGAAGATGAAGAGTGAAACCATTTAGAGTAAGCATGAAGTGTAAAATTGAGTTTTCAAAGACCATAGGTAAGAGCTTTGGTGGCAGTTGCCATGAATAAAAAGAAATTGTATGGTCCAGATGCATTGGGTCCAAGTACATTGTCCTGACAATCCCATCAGAAAAATAGTTGATCCAGTGGACCATCATGTATGGGAGATGACCAAAAATAACAAGAATAGCTTAGGATTTTGGAACTGAGAATAGCATCATAAGATTTCAGGTGACATGAATTAATGCGCTAAAATTTGGGTTCAGAACCTTACATTGGAAACCTGAAGATCAGTTCTGAATCAACAACCAACTGAATCAGTTTAGAAGCTAAGATACATGAGTACCAGGTAATGTGAATTCAAATCCAATATTAGTTTGAGGTGTACAATTTGGAAAATCTCCAAAGAAAAAGAAAGGGAGTCATGGCTTCAGAATAATATTTAAATTGATTTAAATATTTGCATTTCAAATCATAACAATGTATCAAAATAACCTCACAAATAAAGTAAAAACCTAAATAATCAACTATGAAAGATTTCAATAGTTTATCTTGACTTTAAAAAAGAAACATAAATTTTATTTAAAAAACCACAAAGAATCTAACTATATCAAGAAGAATCTAACACAGTGCCACTAATACTCCAACACTAAATCTATGTCAATACATAGCTCATTTCAAAGAATGCAAGCAACAAAGCTTGACAGATCAAATGGTTCAACTCAAAGAGTTGATTAGAATAGATCTATAACAATATTATATATCTTACATAAAATCGTGGACAAGAACAAAAACAGATGAGAAACAGAAACTGTTGCCCCTTTTTAGTAAGGATAATAGAGAATCTAGAACTGAGTAAATAACTGAGCTAACCTTACAAGTTACAAGTCATACTATGAAACTTGGGAAGAGAGGAATAGCGCAAGAACTTGGACAAGGATTTCATATTTTGGGGAACAGTTTAGGCATATGCTAAATAGGTTCATAGCAGAATCATTCTTCCTATTGACACAACTCTTAAGAAGGTTAAAAAAATGAAAAAAAAAAAAAAAACAGAGGAAAAATCTCGCATCTAATTTGTACTGATTCAAAGAAGGTATAAGAGTGTTGAGGCAGATAAATTTAAAAAAAGCATCCTTAATGGATATATTGAGAATACATAAGACCTGTATAAAGCGGCAACAACAACTGTAAGAACTAAATGGAGAGGCAACTCAGTTCTCATTTCAAATTGGATTGCAATAAGATTCACTTTGAACCTCTATGTATTCAATTTGGTTATGGACAAACTTGAGAAATCCAGGATGAGGTGTCACGGTGTATATTTAGAGAGAATTTGCATTGTTCAATCAAAATGGAGCTCTATGTTGGAAAATAAAAAACGAGAAGAAAACAATGTAAATGCGGCTGAGGTGTATACAGTAAGATATCATAAAGAAAATCCATAAGGATATGAACACATAACAGCACTAAAGAAAGTATATAAAGTCCACTGGTATATGTAACTAAGATTAATGTTTTCCTCCTTTAGAAGGGTAAAAGAAATGCAATTCTTTCTTTATTTTTTTTTTCTAAATTCAAAGGAACTATCTTTGTTAGAAGACAAATAAATAATTGTGCATAAATCATCGGAAGCATATAGAACATATTAACTTATAGATGATCAAGAACCTTGCAATCCACTGGCAGCTGCCAATCCTGGTAGCTCAGTTGGAGGCACCTCCTTTTCACATAAAAAACCAGAGATCAATCCATGGTTGCAGTGCTCTGATGGTGAGGGAATTGGGTGAGTGTGCTTGTGGGTGGGGTGGGTGAGTACTTACCTTTTCCAAAAAACAAAAAAAAAAAAAAAAAAACTTGCAATTCATCAACCGGATTCTAGACAAGCATTAGTTCTATGGTGCGATTAAAAGGAGAAAACAATGAAACAAATGTAAATATCAATGGAAGGTCATAGAACTTATCGATTCACAAATACTCAAGAAACTTACATTTTACTGCTGATAAACTAAACTCTAGCCAAGCAGCGACAAGTATGAGGTGAGCGCAGTTGTGAAAAAAAAACTAGATAATTATTTATATTTAGGTTGGTTAAAAATAAAAAGATACAGCAAAAAAAGGACTAGTACATGCACCTGAAGAGCGTAGCCCACCATCTTCGAAAAAGCTGAAATAGTTACATGCTCTCCTTCTCTCTCAATCTGTGAATAGAGGACATAATAAGAACATGAAGAAAAACAGAAACTGTCTTAAGCTTTTTACTACTGACGAGAAACATACCTTAGCCTTCCCAATTGGTAGGCAGAAACTGGAATCAAGAGCTTCTGCAGAAACAGGGAAAGACTGACCATATCTGGTACATCCAAGATGAAGATCATTAGAAATACGACAAAGTTTCATGTGATGAAATAATATACATGCTTTAGATCTGCGTACAGCAATTCATTTTCAAGGAAAATAACAGGGTCAGGGTCTCTGATGGCAGCTTTCAGAAGGCCTCGAGAATCTTCTGATGAGTATGGAGCCAACACCTTCAACCCCGGACAGTGAGCATACCAAGCTGCGAAACACTGCACATGACCTCAAAATAAGCACCATCTTTCCTTTTCCAACCTAGCCTAATGCCATCAAGAGCAAATTTAAGTAAACAAAAGCCTGGATTGTCCTCAGCTAGTGCTCCGCTGGTTAGCGACATTGTATAGTGTGTGTAGGTGCATGAATCCAAGTTTCTCGAAAAGAAAAAAGGATTACTAACAAGCTCCTTACCAGCTATTACAGTGTACTCGGTAAGAAAAGATCTCAGATAACATGATATGTTTGTTACTTCCTGCTTTGTCATTAACAGCAGCAACATTTAATTCCATGTTAGTCACATTCCCCCTTTTTCATTAACTGGGCATTTTATAATGGAATTAAACAGGTACTCGTTTTGAAGGGCTCAAGCACAAACATAAAAACACTAGAAGGGGCCATTCAGATCAGGGGAAGTGGGAGCACGAAAGCATTTGCCTTAAGAAAACCATATTTGCTTGGTATGTCAATGGGGCAGGTTAAACAAGTAAACTAAGGGCAGGTGTAATGAGGGCAGAAGGACTAGTGTTCATGACAAAAAATCTGACTGAGGTTCAGGTTGGAAACATGTCGCTCCAACCCATCAGGTTGATATACCCATCTAGAATGGAGTTTAAAGCCCTAATTAATAATGTGTTAATCAGTAACTATAACAAGATAGCTCCTTTACCAAAAAAAGAAAAGAAAGGAAAGATAGCTCTGCAACTGCAGTCTTGGAATTAATTATAATCATGCATTCAACCCTATTGTTTTGACGTCCTTAGAACTTGGAAAGTCTGGTGGAAGGTCCTCATTGTCACAACTACGAGGTTGCAGCTTCAGGTCATGTAGAAATAAAAAAAAAAAAAAAATGTAGGGGAGAGGGAAAGTGTCAATCAGGGTTTGGCTTCTAATTTATTTTACTCCTTATAAGTTTGCTAACTTTCTAGGGAAACCCTTATGCGAGGGAAATTTAATTTTCATAATCATTTTGAGAGAGAGAGAGAGAGAGAGGGAGGAGGAGGAGGAGGAGGAGGAGGAGGAGGAGGAGGACACTGTGATACTAGCAAATGAGGAGAATCAAATGAGAAAGAAGCATGGAAGCTCCAGTCACGTGCAGTTTGAAGGATGATGATGCTGTGTTATTAGCAAGATCATTGGCTTACTCCCTACAAAAGTGGACAAATAAACCATGCTAAAGAGATTAACATGCTTGCCAGCAACCTCAGAGAGGAAGACATAACATCTCACTGGTTATTGGAGTTCCATCTTTCTGATTCTGTTCTTCTTGTGGTTAAGGTCTTTCAACATCTTGATGAGCCCATCTTCCTCTTCATTCTTTGAGAACTCTTAATGAACTTACCATTTTCAATTGAGAAAAAAAAAAAGGAAATGAATCTAGAGAAGTTCCATTTTCATGCACTAAGCTGGAAATTCATAGTTCAAACTTCAAATATGGGACCAGTAAATGTGTAGTTCGTAAATGATAACATGTGTAACTACAAGGATGCATGCCAGCAATGGAGAAGGAATCACGTGGTAGTGGCACCTCATAAGTTGGTTCCTATGAATAGGTTCCAAAATATTCAAATTTGAGGTTACTTTTATTTACAGGTGTAGTGCAAGTGAACCATGCATGTTACCTACTGGCAATCTAAAAATACTGTCCCAAAAATTTAGAGACTACCTACCCTCATGAAAACCAAACTCTTAGAAAGCATCAAAAATAAAAGAAAAGAAAAGAAAAGAAAAGAAAATAACACACCTGGGAGTGTTGGGCACCAACTCCAGCTGCGGCACCATTAGGCCCTCTGAAAACAATAGGCACAGATATCTTCCCAGAAGACATGTAGTATGTTTTTGCAGCAGAATTAATGATGTGATCAATTCCCTGAGATAAAGACCAGATCATCAGATCCACATAAAAATAAATGTGACAGGTGATCCTGCATGTAAATGTTAGAAGAAACTCCAAATAGTAGTAGTCCAGTAGCATAGTTCGAAGGTGCTGTGTCACAACCACAAGGTTGCGGGTTCAAGTCGTGTTACCATTAAAAAAAATTAATGTGTTAATGGAAATTCATGCATATCATTAAAGTGTATGTTCCCATGAGCATGCCACTAAATAGTCTTCCATGAAATAACCTATATAAGCTCCATGAAATGATAGAAACAAGATGCTAGTTATACTAATCAATCTTGCTATGTGATTCTAAGTAGGAGCTTGAAGTACAGCCTTTTCGGGCTAGTTTCAAAAGGCTTAACTTTGGGGAGGCGGATATGCTAGCTACTCAAGGGTATTTTGTTTTGTTGTATGGATTTATGATTCACTTCTACTTGAGTTTGGGTTCTTGAGATTGTGGAGTTGTTTGATTCCTTATTTCCTCGTGTTATTATCTGGGTCACATCAGTTTGCATTGGGCTGCATCAGACAATAACTATGAGAGCATGAAAGTTTTGTCAGCATACTCCCTTTCTCAATTATTCTAAGGATGGAAGTTTGTAATGTACGTTTCATAGAGGAGGACACTGTATGCGTCCTCTATGGCATTTATTTGAGTGTTGTGTAAGGAAAGGAATTCTCAGAGAACTGAAGGAAAATCAACCAATAAAGTAACCATAGCCACTAAAGTCAGGTTCTATTGAATCTCATGGATCTCTTCTCTAAACATTTCATGGTATCCTGATTGTACCATTCTTCAATCATCACGTAAGGTTGCATCTTCCTTCTCACATCCGGAAACCACAACAATAAGGTGCATTCATCCTCCAGATGGCAAATTCCAATGGAAATTTTGACAGGCATTTTTGGAACAAGGGTCGGGATAGCACAAAACTGATAATCACCACCTTCTCAGGCAAAATAAATGTCATCCTTAACCCAAAATAAAAAAAGCTTCAGCCAAATATAAGTATATATATAAAAGCTTCATGCTCCTATGAGAGATATCTCTCACCTTACTATGAGAGATAGGGTGGGGGTCCTCTATCCAATGCGAACAACTTAAATGTGAGGGTCCCCACCATATCTCTCATAGTAAGGTGAGAAATGCTCTCACAGGAGCATCTCCCAAATATATATATATATATATATATATAGAGAGAGAGAGAGAGAGAGAGAGTATTGTCTGGCTGATATGTGGGTCTCTTCATCTATAGATTTTGATAATGAAACAATCAATTGAGGAAGAAGAACCTATTGTCTAGAAACATATGGGTCTCTTCATTTGCAGATTTTGATAGAGGAACAATCAATAGAAGAAGAACCTGTTGTCTGGTCAACAGATGGGTCTCTTCATCTATGGAGGATTTGATAGAGGAACAAGCAATAGTCACTTATTCCGCTAAAAAGATCCACAAAACAGTACCCAAAATGAGAAAAACCAACCTGCAATGCGAAATTAAATGTCATAAATTCTACAACAGGTCGAAGACCATAGTACGCCGCACCAACTCCAATTCCAGTAAAGCCAGCCTGAAAAGTTGAATTAATAAATTTGATGTAAATGACCATTAAGCATGAAAAGACATCTTATGAAAATAAAGGTTCATCCCATAATGCAGTTTAAAAACAAAGAGATGAACTAGATCAATCATGCCGCCATTTCTTCTGCAAAGAACCAAAAAGAAGTCCAAGGATAATTCTGGTATAGGGATTCGTTTAACAACCTCTGTTATTGGAGTATCAAGAATCCTCAGAGGCCCATACTTCTCCAGAAGACCTTTGGTAATCTAACCAAAACAATAGTGGAGAGGTAATTAAAATAGAGAAAAGAAGCAAAATCAACAACAATGTCAAAATCTAACAAAGCTATAACTTTTATATCATTTATCTTCTCTAACCTTATATGCACCCTGATACTCACCAACCTGCAATAAATAAAATAACAGTAAGGACAAAATCAACAGAACAAAAGCTCTGTAATATGTTCTCATCCTTTATTCCTTGATTACCTCTTCACCCATCACAAGAACATTTGGATCGGCAGTCAATTCCTCATCAAGTGCAGAGTTTAGTGCATCCCGCACAGTCATCTGCAATTAAAAAATTAGGTATTAATGTTGATTGAAACAAATAATTAAGAAGAACCAGTATCTGCAAAACATTATTCATAACACACAGAGAGCTAGGGATGGGCCTGTGTTCCTATACTTGAACAATATGGACCTATGTTCAACAACTCCCTGGTATTCCCTCCCCGCATGAATCTGGGAGAAGCCAATATTATAAATCCCATCAGTGGAGTTCAGCCCACTACTGAAGTCCAAACAACTCAAAACCAGTATCTCATCTTGTTTTATCTCAAGAGTCAAATTTTTGCTTCAACAGTAGCTACGTCCACAAGCAGGTTCATCGCATCCAAACTACATGATTTGACTCTTATTTTTCTTATTTCAATCATATTAAGGTAGGTACTGATTGCAGTAAAACTTAACTTCAGACAAACCATGGTAGGACAGATATTTGTTGTGGTTCAGATTTCATAGATGGACCCCACAAATGAATTCACTACAAAAGATTCAGGAGAATTTTGATTCAACCAACCGCAATCACTTGATTTACTTGGCAGTTGGCTCCATTCACCACTTGGGCTTTTATGCTAGTCACAACATAATATTTAGAAGTATTCATTGTCTATTGACAACTTCAGCAATCTAATAAATCTAAAAACATGAAATCTTCTTTAAATGATCAGAGGAGTTATGAGGTGGCCATAGGGATTCTTTTTTTTTCGTTTTTTCGTTGGACCCTGCCTCAGGTGACAGGTCTTTGTTTGTTTCATTTTGTAGTGAACTTGTCAATGTATTTCTCTAGCCTGTTGATCTAGCTAGTACACTGTAGGGGCCCCACCTTGATCCACTGATTAACACTCCAAGGGGCCCACCTCAATGTGGGGCCCACATGGTGCCCCACCTTAACAATCTAGCTAGTGTACCAAATGGTGGCATTCCTGTCTTGATCAAATTCCAAATCATTTCCTATTGGGGCACGTCCAAACAAGCACCCTCACAAATTCTACTATCTCTAACTACTTTTTTTCATAAATTTTACCTGTTTTGCTGCAGCTGCATAATTCCTTGACATCCCATATATGATCCCATGCTGTAATCTTTCCATTGAAGGTCGTAAAATCTTCACAAAAGTAAAAAAGAACAAAAATTTACCCAAATCAAATCATTTCACCAAACACCCAACAACCGTAGTCAATCAAATCACTAAAAAAACACATAAATTCATTGAAAGTTCGCATTTTTTGCATCATTACCGAAGCATGAGAGCCTCCAAATCCAACCTTTTGCCTCAAAATGCCAAACATCTTTCTTCACAACACTTGGATTAAACGCCTTAAACATCCACAGAGAAACGTAAACATTTATCAAAACCTAATCAAACAAACGAATACAGTTCATGTCGATTGGATTCTAGATAAATATATCATATACATAACACACAAAAACGAGTGCCAGCCGAATCGGAGAAGAAGGAATTGGTATCGGAAGAGCGTACGGAACCGTAACGGATCCGAAATCGCTACCGGAACATTCCCATTTCGCTTAAAAAACGGTAACTGATGAATGAAAAAAGTTATAGAAGAAAGGCTTCTTACTGAGATTGATTGAGGGCTTTCTTTTTGTTGTTATCTATAAGAGATTGAAAGCAGTGTGCAGGTGAAGAATTGCCAACACCTGTATGCATGCATATATAAAGATAAAGAGAGAGGAAGGGACTCAAATTCTCTGTGATCGGCCTTCGTAAGTCCATCAAATGGGGCACATGCACGTACATAATCCCCAACTGCTTGGAATTGCTGGAACCCTTTTGAGGAATGTTAAGTCCAGTCCAGTGGGCCCGCTTGGGCCTACCTTCTAAAATCAAGGGTTAAGATGATTTATTGTAGCTGATTTTTTTTAAGACCCTTATCCATGGAACCTAAGCTCGTAGGAATTCAGTGGGCTTTATTATATTAGGTGGACCGCGAATGAGAAGTACATAATTTGAAACAGTGTGAGACCGCAATCTTGCCTGATAATCTCTAGAGACAAGACCTAGAACTAATCAGCCAAGAAAAAGAAATAGGCAAGAGTGAGGCTGCATCCAAATCCTACTTTGATAATATACTAGTTTTGACTATGGACTTATAATTTGCCACCTTACCTTAGGGCATGTTTGTGTACATGTAATTTTCATGAAAATTGAAAATTGCCACATCAACAAAATCCATGGGTTTTAAATTCTTTGGAAAAGTTTTCCGCAGAAGTTAAAATTTTATGTTTGGTGCAAAAGGGTTTTCCTCGATGAATTAGTGCTAATGTTGTTTGGTGCAGCTATGAATTTTTTTAGCGAAAACAACTTTTTAGTGAAAACTATTGGGTGAGTGGGTTGGTATGTGTGTGGGATGGGTGGAGTTTGGAGGGGAAGATGAAGAAAGATGGTGGTTGGGTGGAGTGAAGGAGAGGAAATTGGGGGGTCAGTTTTCCGTGGAAATGGACTTCCCATATCACCCATAGGAAGTCTATTTCCATGCCCGGGAAGGAAAAAACTGATGTGGCGAAAAAACATTTACGCGGAAAACTACCACACCAAACACATGAAAAAGAAGTTTTCCGCAGAAAACTACAACATTTCAAGCAGAAATGGGCTTACACAAACATGCCCTTAAAGTCCTTGGTCGGGAATGTCGAAATTCTCCTGGGACTTATAATGTATGACTTGGCTTAGACGCTGTTGCCAGAGAAAGCAGAAAATATAATGGGACTAGTGGGGCCTAAAAAGAACAAAATCAAGAGAGATATTGAACGGTTTGGATTTCATTGGTGGGCCTCAACGGTGAATTCATAAGGTGGAATCAGAGATTTCTTGGTCTTAGAGGATCTGTATGCTATGTGAAGTTGCAGTCTTTGTGGGGCCCATATTTTAGTACTTGTGGGCCCACTTTGCATTTTCGATGGAAAGAGAACAGAAAACATGCCACGTGTCCCAGAAAATAAGATTCTACGTGATGTTGTGCCACGTGGAGAAGATGACAATCTTGTTGTCTTACGTGGACAGCCCACGAAGTGATTAACGGAAGGTAACAAAATGCCTTTCCTTTTCTCATCCCTAACATATAAAAATGGATTTTACCTAAAAAAAAAAAAATCATATAAAAATGGGAAAACCTTAGCTGAGCTCCGGTGCGAGCACCACATCTAGTAGGCTCATGATCCATTTGAGTGGACCATAAAATACGAATCTTTGATGGTCATCGGTATCAAGTTTGGCACCATCCGAATAGATTTGACCGTTGGATCAAGCCATTGATTAAGTAGTTAGAATGACGATTTGGGCCTCCATCAGCCTTGACAAGATGGGGAGAGATCTTCGATCAGCGCCAAGGAGAGCCCAAAATGAGTGGACGTGGAAAGGTATTTTGGTCATTTCATCCATTTACAAATTCAAACGTCTCGTGATGCGTTTCAGGTTGTTTTTCATTACTTAGTCCCGTTCTTTTATTAGAATTCGTTAAATGAATTCAGATTGTCGGGAAATTCAGAATTCCTAACAGGAATTTTGTGTTTCATTACCAGAATTTCTGAGCATTTGAAAATCCAGGCATTTGAAATTCCAAAAAACTCAGCATTTGAAAAACCACTTTAACAAGGAGAATTTGAAAATCTCACTTGCCACAGGAATTTCAGGATAGGGACGACGGCATTCCAAGATTTCAAAGGAGCTATAGTTTCTAAAAGGAACCTATCCAGTGGGAGCAGGAACTATAATTTCTAAAAGGAACCTATCCAATCGGGCTCCCAGTCAGGTCTGTAGCACCAACCTATCCAGTGAGAGCAGAAACTATAATTTCTAAAAGGAACCTATCCAGTCGGGCTCCCAGTCAGGTTTGTAGCACCAACCTATCTAGTGGGAGCAGGAACTATAACAAAAAGTCTACCGACCCTGACCCTGAACCCCGACTGGGAGCCCAACTCCCCATAAGAAAAAGAACAGAGTTGATGGAATTACAAGGAGAGAAATTCCACTTGGCCCGACTGGGGAGACCGACCCATGGCCTGGTCCCCCAGGAGGGCAGTTGGATCCCAGCAGCACTCTTACAAGGATAATCTAAGCACTGTATGTCGATCGAGATAGGTTTTAGCACTGTATGTCGATTGAGATAGGTATGGGAAGAAAAAGAACAGAGTTGATGGAATTACATGGATAATAATCTAGCACTGTATGTCGATTGAGATGGGCTCTATAATCTATAATCGACATACAGTGCTAGATTATAGAACCCATCTCAATCGACATACAGTGCTAGATTATTATCCATGTAATTCCATCAACTCTGTTCTTTTTCTTCCCATCAACTCTGTTCTTTTTCTTCCTGGGTTCCCTGTCCTAATTCCTGCGGCCCCTTCACTTTCTCTGTTATTCTTCTTCTTCTTCACATGGAGCGGATTCGACTTGGGATTGGTGAGACACTAGAGTTGGATCTTCTTGGGCAATTGAAGCACCGGCTGGACAACCACCCTCAACAGGAGGAGGATCACCACATGCCACCGGCTTGGGATATTGTCAAGAGTCTGACGAAGAGCGACTGGGTCAGCTGTGCAGGATAGTATTGCACCATGACCACGTCGCGACTTTCTTCCCCGAGTGGGATTCTGTTAAGGTGGTGAGGATTGCAGATGAAGGGTTGCGAGTTCAGGTACTTGTCAAAGATGTAGACACTGGATTCTCTTCTCATTGGGTGGTATTCCGCCGCTGGAAATCGAACAGATTATACGTGTTCCAATCTGGATGGATCCGAGAATTCGTAGTCAGGAGGAACTTAAAGGTAGGAGATGAGATTGGATTGTGCTGGGACTCAAAGCAGTCGTGTTTCTTGTTTTCTGTTCTAATGCGTGCTTAAATGACTAGCCATTGCTTGCTGCCCTTAATTTCTCAGTAGTTTCTTGTTTCCTATATTCAGTGAGTGTTTTCATTCATGTTACAGTCGTTCACTTAAGCTCTTGTTTTGTTCTGTCGTTATTTCTAATGAAGAGAGACATATTTGTCAGTTGTGAATGAATTCTATAATTCTTGTCAAGAATAATGTTTATTGTATTAGATCGTCTTCAATTCCATTGATTTATTATACTGAAGATGCTGAATGTGTTCGTACTTTCAAATGATGGTGCATTAGAGGGTGCACATTTGAGTTGTCAATCTTTTCTTTTCAAAAGTAACTGATGGAATTTTACCTGTTAATGGATGATTATAGCCATTGATTTCATGTTCCAAATGATCTCTTGGTGATTACTAACAACAGATGGTAACCAAGTGATATCCAGTTACACAGCCCTTGCTTGGTAATTCAATTGGAGATCACTTGGCAATCATCTATTTCTATTCGTAGTAAGTTCCAACAGAGGTAAGAAACAAGGCTCTCAATGAAATAATTCAAATCTTCTAAATCAGCATTACTCTGCACCCAACTGCCGTGAATTTGCTATAAAAGACTGCACAGTTTCCAGTTCCAGTCGTACAAATTTGTTATGTGTTGCGGATTCTGAGATGTTGAATGCATTGGCCAATCGTTGAGTGGTTTGTCCAGAGGACTCGTGTAGATTCATCTTGGCTGGGCTTCGGCTCACGCTCAACTCGAGCTTAGCTCACCCACTAGTTGAGTTTAAGCTAGAGCCTATTTTGCTGAACCTGACTTTGAGTTCGAAAAAGCTCTTTTGGGTTAATATTATAAATGAGGCTGAGGCCAATCTTGGCTCGTTGATATACAAAACAATGTATAAGAAAGGTGCTGATTCCTAACCCAAGCTCAAACCCAGCTCATTGATAATGAGCCCGAGTAAAAACAAGTCGAATAAAGGGATCAAAGTCAAGCTCAAGCTTGAGCTCTGTTTACAAACCTATAGGCTATAGTTATGCATTCAGGTGGCCCCACATCAAAGTCTCGCATCATGAACACCAATTTCAACAACTTACTCAGTCCCTCTTAATCACACAAATCACCCCAAATTGAAGTAGATTATGTTTTCTTTCCATTGATGTCTTAACCTATTTTCTATTGCATGCTTCACACTTATATGGGTAAAAAATGAATTGGAAAGTCGAACTAACATCTATACCACATACCTTGCGATTCCCGGATGATAAACATTGATAATTTTTGTTTTGTTTTAGCTTTCTATATTTCGATACACCCTGGCCAACACTCTCCTCCCCTCTTTGTTGTCAACACACTTATTGTTGAGTGGTGTTGGAACCTTTGTTTCACACATATACATTCCTGTGTCCTCCAAGTCAAAAAATATTGATCCAGACAAGTAGTCCAAGAAAAAAAAAGCATTCCTTGTTTCAATTTTCTTTCTTAAAACTATGTAGGGACCCATGTGGCATGTTTGAGAAGCTAATTTGATCTAAGGAAAAAAGAAGTGAACCAATTGAGTAACCATTTACCAAAGATCAGCCTCATATCTTGAAAGCCAATTTCATAGTCTTATATAAGATGATTAGAAACTTTTAATGGGCTAAATCTTTGTAAATGTATTTTCTAATGTTTACTAGCAATAAGATTGTTTGAACAAGCATGTAAAGCAGTCCATTTTTGCTGGCAACTGAGGATCTTCATTCTTTCCAACTAGATTAGTATCTTGTTCTTTTACTACCCTCGATGATCACATCTCTAAATGATCCACCGGCTGGAATTATTGGAAAAACATACTCCTGGTGGGACACGATGACAACCAACAAGTATGGCCCAGGAGTCCGCAACATCTTCCAGATTGCACCACTCAATGAGTGGGAGTCCGGATCCTCTGTCGCGGATGATACACGGTAACCGTGAGTAGTTGAATCCTGTGTCGCCACATCGGCAAAAAGCCAGCTCAGCACCCATTCACCGGAGACACCCACTTACAACACTCTAATGGTTTACATGACATAAAGATATATTAGAGGTTTTTTTGATAAATATTGAAAATATACATCCAAAAACCAAAATCTCACAAATAAAGCCCTCCCAAATGGGGTTGCAAATATGTATCTGATTTTCTAATTACCTGGCAATTCCTATCTGCAAAAAAATCAGGTCTGAAATCCATTTTAGGTTCCGATTGATAAATGGGTCTAGTTCCGGGACCCGGCATATGAATTTTTGATATTGTAAATTGTACCTTAAAATTAAATAAAAAATTGGACATTTTTATGTATAATAATGGAGGTAGTAGACTTGATACACTGTCATAAGTTGAATGATATTCTTATTTTAAGAAAAATGAAGAATAAAGAGAAATTAGTAATAATTTTGAAACTAGATTTCAATCCTCTAGGTGGACCTGGTTCCGAACTCGGAATCGGATTTTCTTATTGGAATCGGGTCTGCAACTAACAAAATAGGTTCCGAATCAAAATCAGATCCGGAACTAGAACCATTATTTATAAACGGATCCAGATCCAAGTCCAAATCCACTATGGATTCGATCTAGAACCATCCCGTTTGCAATCCTACTCCCAAATAAACCCCTCCCTCTCAAATATACAAAAACCAAAATCCCCCAAATAAAGCCCTCCCTCTCAAATCCCTTTCCTCTTCCTCAGAGGTGGAGCTTTCGGAGCCGTGGGAGGCTGAGGACTGTTGCCTCGCCGGATAAAGAGAGGTAGCTTGGAAGCCATCTGCTGTGTGTTTGAGGGAGAGGTGGATGTCTTGGAGCTCCTTCTGTTCTTGTTTGCCTCCATGGATTGGAGGCCACCTGGTTTCTTCGAATGCTTGGGATCGAGCGGATCGGAAAGGATGATCCTTGGCATTCATTAGATGCACTAGATGGTTATGATCCATTAGATGCATCGCCATTCCTCACCAAAGAAAAGAAATTTTACAAAACCAGACGTGCAAAAATTAGTGATGGTCTGGTGCAAAGTGCTCAGATGAATACTGATAGAATGTGAACGAATTTATACAGACAATGTTTTTTTTTTATTAAAACCCTAAGGACTGACATCTGACAAGCTTTCAGGCGAGCACAAAATCAGCAGATGGCCTTTGGTGCCACAATAATTCTTAGGTCTGCTAAGAAAAAGACCAAAGGATGAACTCTCCGGATAACAACATCAAAAGAAAGGAAGAAAAGGTATCTCAATACTCAATCTAAGAAGCTGCTGATCGATAGCATGCTCTCTTCGCTGCACGAACAATACTATCGACCTGGAAAGGATATGTCCAGGAAAGAATAAACTTATTATGTGAAGTTTTCGAGATAACAATGTTAATATAGTTTTGGACTTCATTTTAGTCTGGCTTGCAAAATGAAAAGTTTCGGCCGATTCAGAATTTCAGCAAAACTTTTTATAATTACATTTTGGGAAAAATATAACGTAATATATAAGTAAAAAAAAATAAAAAAGATAATGAATATAAATTTATTCCATTATAATAATTTTTTTGGAATTATATTTTGTGAAAATATAAGAAATACAAAATATATATGTGTAAAAAAAAGTAAAAAAAAATTAATACTGTAAAATTTCATTTTTGCCGAAATCTTGAATTTCGGCCGAAATTGACCAAAATTCAAATCGAAAAGTTTTGACCGAAACGAAACGAAATTAATAACTATGATTGGTGAGAGTAAAATAAAGTGGAAAAAGTAGGGTCAAACCCCTATTTCATGCTACATCAGTTTTAGTGTACTTCTACATCTTCCATCTAAACACTCCAAAGTAAAATATAGAACCTGTTTCTTCACCAAAATCTAAAGAGTTTATGTCTAAATTCTCCAAAAGTTGTCTCCTAAAGGTAGAATTCGTGAATCCTCATATTAGATTAAACATCTACAAATGCATAAAAGATGAAATTTTAAGAATTTTAAAAGTTATTTGAGACTTTTTAGGTAAAATCTGAAATTTTAATAAAAAAAGAAAAAACATTTCAAATGCCATAGAGGACAGGTAATCACAAGGCTATCACTGCCCGTAAGTGGACAGGTTTCCTTCATCCCTCTTGGTCACCGGGCCAACCTGGCAAAAAAAAAAAAAAAAAAAAGAGGGGAGAGAGAGAGAGAGAGAGAGAGAGAGAGAGAGAATAAGTCATCACATAATGTCCATGAATTTCCCAGATCACTAATTCTCGTGAGGAATTCTAGTAAAAGAATAGGCCCATTATGTCACAAAAGCCCCTTTTTACTCCTCTTCTACTCCACTTCCTGTTGAACAAACAAAGAATTTAAAAAGAATTATAACAATTACAGCTTTCTTCTGGTGAATAATGATTGTTTATGGGACAGGCATAATCAGGCCCGACTTAACTTTAAAAATACAGGCCATATATCCAACCTAATCTGACAGGGGACATACAGACATGTCAGGTCCAATCTTGCTCATCAAGTCAATTAGGCCCAAGCCCAATTAATAACAAAACACCTATATAATACACCTACAACCTGGAATGAGTTAATCCTTAGAAACCCTGAAACCCTATATTATTCATGGCGAGCATCCGGCTTTCTACCACTTAATTTAAGCCCTGTCCAAATCTTAATCGGGCCCTCTTACTTTAAAAAAATAAATATCTAAACATGACCAGAGTACTAAAACCTAGCACAAATTTGGCCCAAAGCAGTCGGGCCAAAGTCAGACCCAGGCTGGCAGGGTGGCTCAGCCCATGAACACCCCTAACGGGTGAGAACAATCTACGCAAAGTACTGTATGAATTTGCCTGTAGGGGCCACTTAGGATCAAGGGAATTGTGGAGGAGGTTAGGAATAGAAAGATTTCAATAAGAATTAAGCGTACACAAAATATCGACTCCATCTCCACTAGGTCACAACCTACACCCTTTATGTAAGGCCCTGAGTTTGCTCATGTGAGGCCAGGGTTACATGATTGCTAGTATTGAACTCATGGCTTCACGTGAACCAGCAATGGCCAAAAACTAGACCACTTGGCCTGCAAATACACATTTATGACCTGATTGTTTCATGTAATTGAATTCCTATGAAATCTAAAACTATGTCTTCGTAAATATCTATGAATTGTTATATAAACAAAATGAAGGAATATGACATGAATATTAAAAAATGACCATCAAGTAACCTCCCAAAGGAAATTGAATCCTGGGAAGATGGAAACGAATATCCAGCCATCATTACAGTAATTCAAATCTTAAAGGAAAGTTAAAGACCTCATCTACATCACCACCTTATATCCTTAATCCCTCACCACCTCTTTAACAATCCTTCAATGGAACTCATCTGACCATGAATTTCTATATATTCTATGCAAAACAACAGGCCCTCGATGGTTTTCTCGTAAAGCAAAAACAGGTGAAAATGGAAAAGTACTATGAAATACCTATATATGCATAGATTTCAATAGGTGAAAATGGAATGTATTGATTAATCAATCATCAATGTGAAAAACATCATGGATACAACTTTGGAATAGTTGAATTGCTTGAAAATATACACGAGAAATACTAGATGGAACAACACTTTTAGGCGTCGCAGCCATGATGAGATGTAAAGGTTTCTCTCATTGCCAAATTCAGTCACAGTAGCCTGCAACAGTGTTAGGCTCCGTCCCGAGTTAATCACAATTAACTCTAGTTAATCAAGCTTAAGACTAATTAAGCTGATTTAAGTGAACTAATGGTGATTTATTGCTAAATGAAGTTGAATTAGCCTAATGTGATTAATATAGGCTTAATGAAGTAGTAACTATGATTATGAATGAATTGAATGAAAAATGAAGCTTAATTAAGCAAAAAGAAGGAATTGTGTATAAATACGGATTTATACGTATTTTGTCGAATTCGGAAACTCTTGATACTCGCATGTGTATCTCGACGAGTACGATGATTTTCATATAAGGCTTGAATTGATTCGATGAATATTGGATCAAATGGATCTTGAGTTGACTTGAAATGTGTATGAGAGAATAAATGGGGGGTTTAATGTAAAAATTAACTTATAAGATGAGATGAACTTCATTCATCTCATCCTAAACCTAGGCAACTCCTTCCACAGCTGTTTCTTCTTCTTCTTTCTTCAATTTTCTTCATCAAGTGTGTGGTTTAAGTGAAGTGGAGTGAAGAGGAGTTCATCATCTTCATCATCTTCTTGAGTTTTCATTGAAGTTAGAGCTTCAAAGAGTGAATTTTTATCTCAAATCCAAGCTAAGCAAAGACTAATCTTCAAACAAAGGCAAGTGCTTACATATGTTTATGTTTATTGAGGTGTTTCCATTGATTTTGATGGAAAGAATTGATGAGTTAGATGTTAGAGTGATTATGGAGTTTGACACCTTAATTAGGTTATGAATTAATATGATAGATTAGTATAATTCTGATTAGATTAAGTGGATTAGTAGTTTTGAAGTACTTTTGTATATTCATGCTAAAATGGTCAATCAGGTTCCTCACCTACCAGAAGGAAAGGGAGAAAAATCCCTTCACTGCACTGCAGGAACAAAACTCATGTTCTGTATCTCTAGTGTGGCAGGTCGACCTACCAGCAGGGGCGAGTCGACCTGGCACACTCAAGTGCCTGACCAAAATACTGTTCCATCCTTTTTCATATATAACTGTAGGTCGACCTGGGCCCTGCCAGGTCGACCTGGCCCACTGGAAAATGTGGAAAAACGTCCGGTTTTGTCTGAATTTCCGGAATTAAGAGTTTAAGCTTAGAAATTGACCATATTATTTATAGTACGAAAAATTCAGTGAGTTTTGGATTCTACGAGAACTAAGGTGAGTCTTGAGGGAAGTATGACTAGTATTAGTGCTATACCTCCATAAGTGTTAACTAGGGTTATCTTAATGCATAATCATATACGTAATGTCATCTATAATAATCTTTGCATTAATAACCAAAGTTACACTTAGTGGTTGGTTAGAGAATTCATTTAGGATTAAACTGAGATTAATGTGAATTGTTAACGAGTCTGGCACTACCTAGTGGTTTCCGAACTCATTATTGAATGGAATTGAATTGAAGTAAGAAATGAACAGTTACGAAAGGTAACAATGAAATGACTATTCCTACTGCAGTAGATGAGATTGGGGTGTTCCGGAGCCCGTGGTGACACCAGTGCTCTCTGATCAAGACACTGGGAGATCCCACCTAATTGGACCGAAAGGTCATTGATTGAAAAGTCATACACGGAGAAGCCATTAATAAATATTGAACAAAATGAATGAATATGAATATGAAATGCTTCCTTTTTAGGAAGATCTGAATGAAGTTGAAACCAATGCTAGTGTAGTTGCCAGTATTATTATCATTGTTATTTGTATTTGATATTGATTGCATAGAACTGTTAAGCAATGAATTGTAGGAATTATGAACATGCTATAAATATATGTATACCTTGTTGAACCGTCGTGTTCACGGTATTACTGATGATGTTACAGGCTCAGTTGTCCGTACCGGTCCCTCCGAGACCGTCCCGCCAGCGGAGGAGGCCCATTCGCTACCTCCAGGAGGTCTAGCCGAATGGACATGATTGGAGAGCGCATAACATGGAATATTTTGGAAACTTTTTAGGAATTGTTTTATATATTCATTTTTGGTATTGTAAGTAAGTCCCCTGCATTGTATTTTAAATATGCAGTGGTTGATATTAGGAGAACTGGAATTGTGTAAAGTGAACTTTACACTTGAAAGTAAAGAATATGATTCATTTTGATTAAATGGTTGTCAATGTATATTATTTGTATATTCCGCACAATTGTACATTGACAGGTACGTATGCAAGATCCTTTGTAGATTCGATTAACTTCGGTTAATTCGGGTTTACGGGAGTAAGTATTATTAACATCGCGACTCGGGGGTTAACCTTAATGACTCTGATCTCGGGTCCGGGTCGTGACAAACAATATAACTCATTGACAGAGAGACTTTATCAATAGAAATAAAACTTACAAAACTTTTAGACCGATGCAACAAGAATTGAAGTATGCCATCAAAAGCCATGGAATGCAAGTAGTAATCCAGTGGCTTTTGTTCACACATCAAGAAGAAGCCTGCGAGGGTCTTCAACGACATCCTTAATACGACGAAGGAAAAAGACTGCCTCTCTCCCATCAATAAGCCAATGATCGTATGTTAGTGAAAGGTACATCATTGGCCTTAGAACAACGTTTCCATCAACAACCATCGGACGACTCACAGTTGAATGCATACCGAGGATGGCCGACTGCGTGAGGTGGTTCATGATTAGTGCCAAATCCGCAATTAAAAAAAGGGAAACAAGAGATAGAAAGGGGGCATACTTGTGGTGGATTGCTGATTAGTGTACTCAAAAGGCTTCCATAGACTCCACCGTTGGATATTGTAAATGACCCTCCTGCCATCTCATCAATAGATATTGTGCCATCGTTTGCTTTCTTCGCAAGAGTATTGATCTCCTTCTCTATTTCAGCAAAATTCGTTTTATCTGCATTTCGGATAACTGGGACAACAAGGCCCTGAAAAGAATCGGTAGACTCTGTAAGCAACCCAAATTTTCTTATGTCCAAGCACTAAGATGCAATATGCAGCAAGTTCTATCTTTACAGTGAAGAGCTAAGCAGCAAATCATCCATGAATTATGGTTGAGAAGTTTTCTTTATGAAGAAAGAAAAGATATCAATAGATAGAGTCCTTACTGCTACACTGGCAATCAATTGAGCATGAAAGCTTAGCTTAATTAGGTGTTCTGAAATTTATGATTGGTACAGTGACAGCCACCTCATGTGGAAAATGGGTTGATGATAACATCCCTTTTCATTCCATATAAAGAAGAGGATAGCAAACACAGATGCAATTATTGGATAGTCCATACTAACTTCGTTTTTGTACGGACCAGAAGTATATCTCAAGGATTATACACATGTTCTACCCATGGTTAACTTTGTAAAACAGTGTATGCCTAACCAGAGTGGACTATTGTAGAAAAAATGACAATATTAGTAAGAACGATAAATGGAAATTCTGAATTTTCAATTGGTAGCAGGCAAAAAGTCCCTGTGCAGCTCTGACATTTGATTTTAGAGCCTTCAGACTCATTAGGAACATTTAGAACGGGATAGCAACTTTAAGTCAAACAAAAACTAAATGGATGGGAAAATGACACACCTTCGGTGTACCAACAGCAATGCTGATATCTATATATTCTCTATATATGATATCTTCACCATCAATGACTGCATTTACAATGGGTTGATTCTGAAGTCCACTAACTGCACCCTAAAGAAACAGAGGAATGAGAGTCAAACCATCAACTAAGGGTTGAACTGCAAATATCACACATATACCATACCTTCACAAATCCTGACATGAGTCCCAACTTCACCCCGTGCTTTTATAAAAAGGCATCTTTGTAATCAGAACGAAGCTTCATCAAGTTAGTCCTATACCATGAAACATAGGAATGAATGCATCCAGTAACAATCTGATCATTGGATTAATACCTACAGAAAAACTTCAAGGACAATCTTATCATTGGATCCCTCTATTACATGCTAATTATTTTTAAGATTTTTTTATTTTTATTTTATTTATTAATTTATTTTTGGATTAGAGTCAATGTTTGGAACACACATCCATACAGTTTCTGACTTTTCCCATAAGAACTTTGTAGCTTATGAGGGCAATTGCATTACAAGGTTTTTGCAGCAACCAAGTTACATAGTGACTTGGTTTATGAGTAGGTAGGAATACCCAAATGGTTGAACTCCCAAAATAAGTGCAAACCAAGTTACTTGCACTCTGTTTACATGGATCCAAACAGGTCCTTTGAAAAAACAAATATGGGGAAAACCCCTGCAACAGCAGATGAAACATGCATATCCTATAACTGGTTGCAGTTTAGACAAAAGATGGAAGGGGTTCACTGTTGCAACCACCAGCTTGAGGGTTTGAGTGATGTTACCCCATCAAGAAACGATGATTGGCTGTAGTTCATAACATGCTACATCATATGAATCAACATAGCCTAAATTTATTTATATCATTTAAGTATACTTATAAAAATGAGATTTTACAAGCAGGTGACTCATGAGTCATGAATAAAGGAAAGACACACTCCACATCCAAAGGGAGTAAGACAATTGAAATCAGTAACTTACATGTCCACCTCATTGAATGTTGTAAGCATTGCAAATGTGTTTTGAGAGTCCTTCAAGCGTGTAGCAACCCTTTCTCTAAGTCTAGTCATAGGAACCTGAAATAACTCATTTTAAAAAAACATTGAAACAACAATGAGGCTTTCCACACATTACGTTTCAAGTGTAACGATGAAAGATTTTGCAAACTATACATTGATATAAATGGTAGCAGTTTAGACTTACCCTCCTCTCCCTTTCCTTGGGAGGAAGCTGAGGTTCTGTAGCTGAGGGTTTGGGAGGAGCAAGGGAAGGAGCTTTAGGCTTTTCTGCTTTAGACTTTTTCTTCTCCACTACCTCCTTTTCTGCGGGAGGAGAAGGCAGAACAACATCCTCAGATTTCTTCGTAGATGGGGCCTTTGATATACTGCTGCCAGACTTTGAAATGACAGCAACCTTGGTTCCAGGAACTACAGTATCGCCTTCCTTGGCTACAAACTACAAATACAAACAAGTATCAACACTACTACATTTGTAAATCTATACACTTAAAAAAAAAACTTGGAAAATAGTAACAGTGGAATATTATAAACAACCATGCTAATGATTTTTTTTTTTTTTTTCATTTACCTTCTCAATAATTCCAGCTTCAGGACTTGCAACATCAATGGTCACCTGAGAGAAGAGACAGTTGAAGTATTATAAGAAGCATTTCTCCTTAGATAGCCATGGGTTCATATATCGGTATCAGATTGAACATTCCCAGGCAACAAACTATGTATCAGCTGCATCAGTGATGAGGGTCAGCATGATAAAGTTTTAGCTGAAAAGAAAAAGTAATTAAATAGACGCATCCAGATTGTGGTCGCTCACATCAGCCTGTATGGGCGACACAGATGTGAAACAATTATACCAATGTCCGGTACTAGTTTCTTAAAAAAATTATACAAATCATCCCAATAGTTTAAATGGATAACCACTATTGTGAATGCTTAAAACCACATCACTTTAAGAATACAGTAGAAAATAAACCATAATAGTCCTTCAAGGGAAAACAGTTTTCTCTTTTTAACCAATGATGTTATTTGTGGTTAGGACCCGCCTTTCAATAATCCAACTCATTTTTTTTTTGCTAACGGAGGGTTCCCAATCCTTTGGACTGGACTATTTCCTTCGAGCCCAGAGAGAAGCCGGGTAAAACCACCGTGGCCCCTAAGTGGTAGCACAAGTGGACTCAACCTTCGGTTCCTGA
Organism: Cinnamomum chago; assembly: GCA_038049695.1. Classification (NCBI taxonomy): domain Eukaryota; kingdom Viridiplantae; phylum Streptophyta; class Magnoliopsida; order Laurales; family Lauraceae; genus Cinnamomum; species Cinnamomum chago. The sequence continues at coordinate 78,400,607 of CP142456.1, forward strand.
AGAGGGGGGAACCAGGAGTCGATACCAGGACCTCTAGCTCCGAAAGAGAGAGGAACCGTGACCTTGACCACTCGGCCAACCCCTTGAGGTTAATAATCCAACTCATTCATCTGGTGGGCCCAAGGGATGGGCCATTCCTAACCACCCAGCTCCGATAGAAGATAAATCCTAACTTGTGATATATAGATATATCCAAGCCACTTCAAAACGGCCAATGTAAGACTCAATTGTATTATGCTGTATATAGAAATCTCGTAGAAATAATATACTGTATATAGCAATTAAACCAGGGTGGACTGCACAATAGCCAAATATGTATACATATTGGAATTGAATAGTGAAAAGTGAAAACTACAGACTATTTCTTGCAGGGATTGCAATTGTAATAGATTTCATGAAATATTTTGCTTGGAATTAGTATATATCTCAGATGTGAAAAGCGATTTTGTCACAATAGGGTAAAAATCACTCCTCTGTACAGCCCATCTAGGAAATAGCAATGGACATGAGACTATACCACAAGACTGATCAGCCCTCAAAATCCATCAGTGAGACCCATCTCTGAAATCTAAACCACTCATGATCATGGTTCCGTTGAGTATTGGCTGTGGACCAATTTTCACTCCAACAAGAGCTGAGCCCACTGTAAGATGAATTTCGTGTAAATACATTATAACTAACCAATGAAAGTGAGAAAAATAAATAAGAGAAGAAGAAAAGACTCATATTTGGATAATGAACATGTTCAACATCTAAGTTTTTTTTTTAGGTGGGTGATATATGGTAAAAATATGAGATAAAAAAAATCTCAATTACCTGCTATGGAGGTCTCAATTTCTGCCTGTTCTTCGAGAAAATGGGCTAATTGGGTTCATAGATGGTATCTATCCTTATCTGTCTGAATTTCTTGTTGATTCTGATGGAATTCCAACCAAGGAACCCAATCCTAAATTTGTTGAATGGATCCAACAAGACCAGAATGTCTTGTGTTGGATCAATGCTACATTGACTGAGACCGTACTAGCACATGTGGTTGGCTTGTCATCAGCACAGGCAGTCTGGACTGCTCTGGAAAAGCGCTTTGCTTCAATCTCTCGATCTCACATTATACAGTTGAAGACCCAACTTCAATCTGCAAAAAAGGGAACCCAATCTATCACTGATTACATACAAAAGATTAAGCATCTGTCTGACAGTCTTGCTTTTGCATATTCTCCTGTTGATGATGACGATTTAGTAATCTATACACTTAATGGATTACCATCTGAGTATGGTCCCTTTAACTATCAGAACTAGTTCTAGTCCTATTTCTCTTGAAGAACTTTATGTGTTGTTGTTATGGGAAGTGATGAATATCGATACTACACTACAACATGTTCCAGACTTCTCTTCTACTACCCTTCTCTAGTCCAAAGGTGACTCAGCTAAGTCAAATACTTACAGCAGCAACAGAGGCAGGACTGGTTATCACTTATCAGGGCAGAGGCGGAGGTCGATCTAATCCCAAAGGTAGAGGTCAAGGCTTTCAGATAAACAGTCCACAGCAGCCCTTTCAACAGAAGCAGTGCTATCAAATCTGCAACAGAACTGGACACTCTGCTATGGATTGTTACCAGCGTATGAACTTCTCCTACCAGGGGTGCCATCCTCCTTCTCAACTTTCAGCAATGGCAACCTCTCACAACCCTGAGCAGACGTGGTTCGCCGATGCTGGAGCCACGAATCATATTACCAATGATATCAACAATCTGTATATTCAATTAGAATACCAACGCACAGACAAGGTTGCTATAGGCAATGGTCAAGGTTTGCAAATACTGAACTTTGGTTCCTCTATCGTTAGAACCCCCTCTACTGTGTTTTAACTTGATAATATTTTTCGTGTTCCTGACATTGCCACTAACCTCGTCTGTCCATCGGTTCTCTAAAGACAACAATTGTGTCTTTGTTTTTGATGCTTCTGGGTTTCGAAGGATTGCAAGTCGGGGAAGACACTTTTCCAAGGGTCGAGTAAGAATGGCTTATATCCATTTCCAAGTGTCATCTCTTCTTCCACTCATGCTGCTGCTCTTATTGGCGAAACCAGTTCAGCTGAAACCTGGCATAAGCGACTGGGTCATCCATCTGCTTCCATATTTCATCAAATTGTCTACAATAACTGTTTTCTCAAAGGCTCTGCTAAAGTTCCTTTTTGTGAATTCTGTCGCTATGGAAAAACTTGTAAACTGCCATTTTCAGTTTCCACTACTGTTACTACTTCTCCTTTGCAGTTGCAACACAGTGATTTATGGGGTCCTGCACCCACTAAGACTGAATGTGGATTCAAATATTATGTGCTCTTCATTGATGATTTTACAAGGTACACCGGGTTGTTTCCTATTATCAATAAATCTGATTTTTTGATACTTTTAGATTGTTTAAATTGCAAATTGAAAATCTACTTTCCTTGTGAATTAAGAGTTTTCGTTCTGATGGGGGTGGGGAATTTATGAGCAAACGATTTCGGTCCCTTCTTGCTGAAAGTGGGATTCTTCACCAAGTGTCCTGCCCGTTCACACCTGAACAAAATGGGTGTACTGAAAGGAAACACAGACATGTTATTGAGACATGACTCACATTGTTGTTCAATGCACATATGCCCACCAAATTTGGGGCTGATGCCTTTCTTACTGCCACCTATTTGGTCAACAGAATGCCCCACCAAATGCCTAAATTTTGTCTCTCCATGGCAACTTTTGTTCTCCTGTACACCTACCTACTCCACCTTGAGGTAGGGCTGCACAAAACCGGACCGGACCGCAAAACCGGACCGGACCGGTTTTGAAAAACCGGTTATATCCGGTCCGGTCCGGTCCGGACCTTTTAAAAACCGGTCCGGACCGGACCGGATTAATAAATTTTTTTTTTTTAATTTTTTTAATACAAAACTTTAAGTATAAAAAATTCCCAAGTCAAATACCATAGTGAAATCGAAGATCTAGTTTCTTACATTTGGAAAAAGAGGCAGGAAATTGACTGAAAATGAAAAAAAAAAAAAAAACTTAAAAAAAAAAAAAAAACTAATAAAACCGGTCCGGACCACTTAAGTGGTCCAGACCGGACCGTTTTGGACTGGACCGGACCACTTATAAGTGGTCCGGTCCGGTCCTCTCATTTAAGCCGGACCGGAAATCCGGTCCGACCGGATTCCGGTCCAAAAACCGGACCGGATTTCCGGTTGGGCAGCCCTACCTTGAGGGTCTTTGGGTGTGCTTGCTATCCTTGGCTTCGTCCCTATCACAAAACAAACTTGAGCCACGCACTAAACAATGCATTTTCATTGGATACAGCCTCAATTACAAGGGATATAGGTGTCTCGATGTATCCACAGGCAGAGTCTTTCTATCTAGACACGTCATTTTTAATGAAACTCACTTCCCTTACGAAGCTTCTAATGCTCATAATGCTTTTCCTTCTTCTGTCCCCAATCCCTTTCCCTTCTCATTATGGTTCAGGCCTGGCATTCCTTCATCTCCCTCCATTTTAGGACCTTACCAGTCCATTGCTTCTACATCAGTTATTCCCGCCTCTCCTATTGTTCCCCCACTTTATATCACTAGGTTCCATCCCACTGCTTTAGTCCACAGACAATCCACTACTCCTCAACAACCTACTACAGTTCCTTTACCCTCTTCCAGTTCCTCTGTAGCAGTTTCCTCTACATCTCCCTCTACAGCTTCCACTCAGCCTTGATTCAGACAACAGCCCTTGCCTTCTCCTATTCTTTGAGACCACACTGTAACTGAACCACATTCTCCTGACCCTGCCCTTTCCCCCTTACCATTATCCTCAAATAGGCATCCAATGGTCACTCGCTCCAAAGATGGCATTAGCAAGAAGGTCTTTTTCTCCACTAAGCATCATCCTACAGTTCCATCAAATGACTATTATGATGCAGCAGAACCCTCCACTTATACAGAAGCTTCCAAATCTGTTGTCTGGCGTCAAGCTATGTCAGAGGAATTCTCAACTTTACAAAGACAGGGGACTTGGTCATTAGTTCCTTTCTCTCCAGACAAACATGTAGTAGGATGTTGTTGGGTATTCAAGATCCAGCATAAACCTGATGGGTCTGTTGCTCACTATAAGGCCCGGTCAGTTGCTAAAGGCTTCCACCAATAACATGGAGTTGAAAACAATGAAACCTTCAGTTCAGTAGTCAAGCAAGCTATCATCAGAGTCATTCTCTCCCTTGCTGTGTTCTATAATTGGACCATTCAACAACTTGATGTTACAAATGCCTTCTTGCATGGGATACTTCAGGAAGACATTTATATGGTTCAACCCCAAGGGTTTGTGGATCCTTGCTCTCCTCACCACCTCTGCAAGCTCCATAAATCTCTCTATGGATTGAAGCAGGCGCCTAGAGCTTGGTTTGAGAGATTCTCTAATTGTCTTCTGAGCCTGGGCTTTCTCAATACCTATGCTGACCCATCTCTGTTTATCAAACATCATCAATCCTCTATTACATTGGTCTTGGTTTATGTTGATGATCTCCTTATTACCGGGAACAATTCCATCTACATTTCATCCTTAATTCGACAGTTAAGTATGGTCTTTGAGATGAAACACTTGGGGGATTTACATCACTTTCTAGGCATTGAGGTTATCAGAACATCTCAAGGTCCCTTTCTTTCGCAGAGTAAATATGCATATGACCTTTTACTGAAAACCTCCATGTTAGGATGCAAGCCCTATGGCTCTCCCTGTAATTACAAGTTGGTTGCTGCTCTAGCTGCATCACTTCCTCTCCCAGATCCCACACTTTATCGTAGCATTACAGGAGCTCAGTGGCGGAGCTATGTTAGGGCCCGGGGGGGCCAGCCTTTGAAAAGCTATTTTAAAACACCAAATTGGGCCCCCCCAAGGTAAAACTAGGAAATGTGTTAAAAGGAGAAACCAAGAGATGCATTGGAACCGGGTGCTCTAAAACATCAAGTTTCTGATATTCATTAATCCAAATTAATCCAAGATTCGGTAGTTTCTCATAATCTAATGGTGGGCTCAGGCCCTCTTATAAAATCAGGAGGTTTGTCTAGTAGGGTCCCACTTGGGTAATTCTGAATCTAATAAGATGGAAAGCCTAAATAACAACCGACTCTTTTGACCAAGAGAGAAACAAGGAAGTCTGAGATTTCAAGTTAGTTTTTAAAGAAAGAGATTTCGATTCTCTCCTATTTATGAAATCTCCATGTCAGCAAAGAAGAAAGAATTTCATTGCGAAAACAAGGGGCGTTTTTTTTACAAAATGCCCAGGGCGTTTTGTACCCCCCCCCCCCCAATATATATATAGGGTCACACTACAAAACTCCCTGGGCGTTATTTGCAAGAAAACGCCTCTTCTTCTAAGCCTATGAAAGTGCCATGCCATTCAATTTAAATAAAGATAATGAGATTTAACACAAATGGTAACACAAATGGCAAGTTAGAGATTTGTCTTGTGGCATCCATCATATTTTTTCACATGGCATCGATTATGTACGTTATGTGTTCAATTATATGGTGGGACTCGCTCATATTAAAATAAGATTTGAAGGATAAATCCATGTAGGAGTCAGGATTCAAGATGAATGATTTGGGTTATCATCATGTGAACCCACAGTGGGACCCTCTTATTTTAATATGATAGTTACAATAATTAGTGAAATAAAATTTTATTCAAGTTTTGGCCCCCCCAAAGATGAAATCCTGGCTCCGCCCCTGCAGGAGCTTTGCAATATCTTACATTGACACGGCTTGATCTCTCTTTTGCTGTTAATCAAGCATGTCGGAAAATGCACCATCCCACAGACCATGATTTTACTGCACCCCAAAGGATTCTGCTCTATATTAAAGGCACACTCTGTTATGGAGTTTAGTTCAAGAGAGGCCCTCTTCAGCTGACAGCATTCTCTGATGCTGATTGGGCTGGTAACCCTCTGGACCGTTGTTCCACCACAGGAATTTTTGTGTTTTTAGATTGCTGCCCAGTCTCTTGGAGTGCTAAGAAGTAGAGTACTGTTGCACGCTCATCTACTGAGGCTGAATACCGATCTCTTGCCCACATTGCTGCAGAGCTCTCATGGATTTGTATGCTTCTGCGAGATCTTCGAGTGTTTCTGCCATCTCGACTTATTCTTTGGTGCGATAATATCTTTGCAATTTCTCTGGCTGCTAATCTTGTCTTTCATGCCTGAACAAAACGTGTTGAGGTCGATTATCATTTTGTTAGAGAAAAAGTGTTACAAAAAACTATGGAAGTTTGATATGTTAATACTCAAGATCAATTAGCTGACATCTTTACCAAGGGTCTCCATCCCAGACGTTTTCAATTGTTGCGTTCCAATCTTCATGTCACTGACAGTCCCATGAGCTTAAAGGGGGCTGTTAACCGAGCTACTCAGGAACTCAGATCAGTTGAAGACAATAGTGACTCAGTCATTCTAAAGAGAGTTGATGGTCATCATCAACTGACAAACAGAAACTAAGTTAGTTGATCTTTCAGTTATTCTGTTGTAACAGGAATATGTTCTTCTTGAGTTTGTTATGACCAGTCTATATAAAGACTGAGATGTGTCTGTAATTGCTAAGTTCAACAAATGAGAAATCTCTGAACACTTTTTATCTCCTCTTCTTCTTCTTCCTTCCTTCTTTTCTAAGCTTTCTAACAGTGACCTATGAAAAGCTATGGCCTATCAGAAGCATATATAATGATTTTGTTTCCTGAGCCTTCATCGTTGTTCACCTTTAACAATGGGCCAGTACTTGTGCTGGTGAGTTTAAACACATTTAATGCCAAAAAAATGTTTTTTCAAAATATGTGACAGGGGACATTGACCGATGACCAACAACTCCTAGGACAACTCTACAGGCTCCTAGGACAACTCAACAGGAAAAGTCATGCATGGAAGTAACAATTCCTGGAGCAATAACTACACAACTTTTTTACCAAAAAAAAAATAAATTACACAACTTGTATGTCACTAGGGCCTATTTGATAATTTACCTTTAAAATAAAGTGGAGTAAAGTGAAATGAAAAGAATGAATAAAATATAAGTGAGTTATGATGGTATTTTATTTTTAGTTGTTTGTGATGGAATATTTTTAACTTTTTGTATGAGGAAATTGAGTTTTTTTGTCTTTTAGTGAGTAAATGTAGTTGTTTTTTGACTTTTTTTTTTGAAAAGATGAAGGGAGTTTTGGTAAAAAGTGCTTTATATGGGATGTTTAACTTGACTTGACTTGACTTGACTATATTAGTAAAATTACCAAACAGGCCCTTAAGAGTCCCGATCTTCGAGAAATAGTGAGTGATTGGAGGCTTTGGAACTTCATTGTAGAACTCATCTCTTGAAATCTCAGCTAATACCCTTTTTTTTTTTACATATAATGTCTTAAATTATTCACTCTTTCCTTATATAATATCTCTCCAAATTTTACTCCAATAGAAGTTGGTCTCACTATAAAATTAAATATATGATTAATAATATAACTAACACAAACTTGTATAAGATCTCTCCGAATTTTACTCTAATGGAAGTTGATCTCACTATAAGATTAAATTTGTGATTAATAATGTAACTAACACAATCTTTTTTTACACATTATCAATAATATTCATTTGTCACATTATTATCAATGGAAAGTTTTCTCCTACGCACACGTTCTTACATGACCCGTGTATTCAGAATGTCACCAAAGGTGGGGGCTCTTAATTTCATCAGGGTCCCGCGTGACAAACGATAGTGATGCATAGTGTGAGGTATGTAAGAGAAAGTTGTCCTATTAATGATATGCTCACTCTTACGAGTGGATCAAGTCCTACTGGATTAAACTTGAGGAAAAGTGATCATTTTGGCTCTACAGGCTGGGCTGCATATTAATAGTAAAAAGTTTGATAATTGGAGAATTAACATATTTTTCTTTCATCATTTTATTCGTTATTATTCTTATCATTGTTAATGGGTAAAGAAGCGCATCAAAATCCTTGGTCGTTCAACCATCATTTGCCCCCACCGGAAGAATTTCTTGGCTCCGCCATTGGATATCAGCATTGCTGTTGGTACACGGAAGGTGTGTCATTTTCCCATCCATTCAGTTTTTGTTTAATTTAAAGTTGCTATCCCGTTCTAAATGTTCCTAACGAGTCTGAAGGCTCTAAAATCAGATGTCAGAGCCGCACAGGGACTTTTAGCCTGCTACCAATTGCAAATTCAGAATTTCCATTGATCATTCTTACTAATATTGCCATTTTTTCTACAATAGTCCACTCTGGTTAGGCATATATTGTTTTACAAAGTTAACCAAGGGGAGAACATGTGTATAATCCTTGAGATATACTTCTGGTCCGTACAAAAATGAAGTTAGTATGGACTATCCAATAATTGCATGTGTTTGCTATCCTCTTCTTTCTATGGAATGAAAAGGGATGTTATCATCCACCCATTTTCCACATAAGGTGGCTGTCACTGTACCAATCATAAATTGCAGAACACCTAATTAAGCTAAGCTTTCATGCTCAATTGATTGTCAGTGTAGCGGTAAGGACTCTATCTATTGATATCTTTTCATTCTTCACTGTAAAGATAGAACTTGCTGCATATTGCATCTTAGTGCTTGGACATAAGAAACTTTGGGTTGCTTACAGAGTCTACCGATTCTTTTCAGGGACTTCTTGTCCCAATTATCCGAAATGCAGATAAAATGAATTTTGCTGAAATAGGGAAGGAGATCAGTACTCTTGCGAAGAAAGCAAACGATGACACTATTGATGAGATGGCAGGAGGGTCATTTACAATATCCAACGGTGGAGTCTATGGAAGCCTTTTGAGTACACCAATCATCAATCCACCACAAGTATGCCCCTTCTCTATCTCTTGTTTCCCGTTTTTTAATTGAGAATTTGGCACTAATCATGAATCACCTCACGCAGTCGGCCATCCTCGGTATGCATTCAACTGTGAGTCGTCCGTTGGTTGTTGGCGGAAACGTTGTTCCAAGGCCAATGATGTACCTTTCACTAACATACGATCATCGGCTTATTGATGGAAGAGAGGCAATCTTTTTCCTTCGTCGCATTAAGGATGTCGTTGAAGACCCTCAGCAGGTTGCTTCTTGATGTGTGAACAAAAGCCACTGGATTACTACTTGCAATCCATGTCTTTTGATGGTATACTTCAATTCTTGTTGTGTCACATCCTGGTCACAAATCACCCTGGCTTAGTGTAATCTCCGAGGTGTAATATATATACTCTCATGCGTTGTACTTATCTCGAGCCAAATACAACACACGAATGAGAGAAAATAACTTTCCATACACGTGAGTTAAATCTCATTAGAACGCTTCAATAGCAATTAATCATAGCGGAAGCTATAATTCATTGGGTGAGAGTATCAATTCCCATTCAGACTATTTAACATTTCAAGTTTAATTCAAAAGAATTTTACATTTATATACATTGCTTTACAAAAGAGGGTGTATAAAAGAGCTCTAAACAACATTAGCAAAAGTATAAACAAAAGAATAATTAAACCTTAGTGTGGCCCACGCAAAAAAGGGCTAGCCACACTCTAAGGAAACTCTAAAGAAAGGTCATCACGCACTCCGAGGAAGATCACTAAGCGGTTACGGGCTCAGGCCATTCTTCTATTCCTGAAGGTATCTCTGAGGTAACCTTCTCTTCCTCCGAGGCCACAGCTGAGCTTTTGACACCAAGAATAGTATCATCAATACGACGATTAAGCAAGTATAGGCAATGATAAGGAATTACACAATGTATCAAATTAAATTTAAGACGAATAAATTAATAGATGTCAATGATGAGTATCAATTAGGCAAACTGTACAAAATTGAATAATTCATGTTTGTGAGTCAAATAAAATGAAAACATACTTATTGGCTACTACCTTAAGCTCATCTCAAAAGAGAGCAAATCTAGTTGGAATGTCACAAGCGGCCCGACCAAAGGCTAGCTGGCTACTCGGGTCTGGAGTTCCGGTGCTCCAAATGACTTACTGTAGTGGCCTCGAATAACTAAACCAAGTTCAGCCCCGTCGGGTATCACAGGGTCGAAGCTAAGTAGTGTCGACTCGATCGAATCAAATAAAAAAAATCAAGTAATAATCAATCATAACCAGACTTGAGTAAGTTTGCATTTTTACTTATTCATAATCAAATTGAATATAAATCACATTTCCCAAACACTTACTCAATCCATATTTTCGACGAATACTGAACCGGTATATAATACTGAAGTTACGAATAGAATGTAAACAATCGGACATCGACAAACACTAGTGAAGTAACTAATCTACTAATCGGACTTGATTGTCAATAAGAAATTATACTCCAATATGAAATGTTGTAATTTTAAGGAATCAAAATATTTTACGAACCAATACTAAACTATTGATTTTAGTCTTTCACCGTCCAATACAATGTAAGTTTGGGAAAATCAACATATTACTACCTTATTAGGTGTCACTATTATGAGAAGTACATTGAGTTTCCAAACTAACCCTCATGGCGTAGTGTTAGACTAATGAATACCCATTGGACCAAGTAATAGGGTCATCGGTTCCATTTTAAAGTCATAAAGGTCTTAAGGCTCCTAAATCCTATGAAAACAAGGGTATGCATCTCAATTATCTATTTGGAATAATTAAGAGGGGTTATGATAGGTTAAGGGTGGAATTTCACCCTAAAAATTGGGTCGGAAAAAAGGTCACCTTACAGCTTCAAGTTCGTTCGAGCGAGGTCTTCAGAAGTGTGGTCGCTCGAGCGGAGCCATGTTCGATCGAGCAGACCCATCCAGAGGGGTGGACGATCGAGCCATCCTTTTGTTTGCTCGATCCATAGCTTTAAATGGAGGTTCGCTCGAGCGAACTGTCTAGAATTTCTGCTTTCAAAATTCCTCATGGTTTCTTTCCCCCATTCATATCTAATTCTCTCCCACTACAGAACCTGCACAAATGGAGTCTTCTCACTCCCATTTACATCATAAATAACCCATTCCATCTAACCCATCCATGAAAACCATAAACACACTAATCCATTTATTTATTGAAGACAGAATCATTAGAAGGAACTTCATTGGAATCAAACAAAATCAATCATTATGCAAATCCAAATTAGTGCTTATACTTGCCTCTATTAAGAGCTTTTCCAAGCTTTCCAACTCAGACCCAAGAAAAACCCTAAATGCTCAAACCCTAATCACCAAAATCATGCAAAGAAAGGAAATGAATGTGCATGTATGATCTACCCTAAGAGCCTTTTGTCTCTAATGTAGCTCAAGATACAAAAACAAAGGGGTTACGGCTCTTACGTACCTTAACAAGGAACCCTAGTTGGGAGGAGTAGGGAATGAAGAAAATAGATTCTTGATCCCAAAGGTGGGAATAAGGTGAAGATAGGGTTGAACAGAACCGGACCGCAAAACCGGACCGGAACGGACCGGATTTGCGGTCTTTACAGCACAAATCCTGTCCGGTCCGGACTGGATTCGAAGGACCGGTTATATCCGGTCCGGTCCGGTCCAGACCTTTTAAAAACCGGTCTGGACCGGACCGGACCGGATTAATAATAAATAAATATTTTTTAATTTTTTTAATACAAAATTCCAAAGTCAAATAGCTACTAGCAGCCATCTACTGCTGTCTGCTCTGTGGGATCATGAATGGGCCTGCTGGGTGCATTCTGAAGGTTTCTCAAACAACGCAGCGTAGATAGTTTAGATGGCCCAGATCAGATTCAGAAACCATTCGGTTTGGGCCCACAACGAAGTCGAGCTCTTCCTGGATCTTTCGTTGGACATCTGGGTGCTTGATCACCTCCGCCATGGCCCACTCATTAGTCACAGAGGAAGTGTCCGTGGCCGCAGCTATCATGTCCTGCCCAATCCACTATACCATCATGAGCAAAATCATTTGAATCTTTCTACAAAGAAAAATGTAGCATAAGCAATGGGCCAGATTGGCCCATTGGGCTTCTCACCTTTAATTATTTCTGGTTTAGTGGCCCGTAGCTTTATCGATGGTTGGTATTGGGCCCATAGATAATCAAGCCTGTTACCTATTAATGTCGGAAAACTAGACATATTTAGGTGTAATTTAGATGTGAGTTGAAAATGAAAAAAAAAAAAAAAAAAACTTAGAAAAAAAAAAATGAAACCGGTATGGACCACTTAAGTGGTCCAGACCGGTCCGGTCCGGAAATCCGGTTGTGCAGCCCTAGGTGAAGAAGATGAAGATGGAGATGACAATGGGTCCAACTTTAGCTCCTAAGGCACTTGTACTCACTCTAGCAGTGATTGAAGGAGAAGAGGATTGGAGGAGAAGAGGAGAAGAGGAGAAGAGAGAGAGTAGAGAGAAAAGAAATGGAAAGGGAAAGAAATAAGAGGATAGGATTGTATATAAAAAGGGGTAAGGTGCCATTTTGCAAAAAAGTCCATCAACATAGCCTATTATCATTTTAAGTCAAATGAGGGTCCAATTACTAAATGGTTGGTCAAATGGAGTAGGTTCTAATATAAAAATCGATATACTCATCAAAATATACGCGATGATGCCAAAATGACATACAAACTATGCAAAATGCATAAATTGATAATTACGAAAAAGTCATTGACTCTATTTAACCGAGTTGACTCTATTCCAACTCACCTATTCAAGATTCAAGACTCGACTAACTCAGTCTATAGGGGTCAGTCAACCCTAATTATCATACTTAGTAGATAAACACAATTAATTTATCTAAAATTCACTTAATTAGTACTAATCAGGGTTTAATTGGGTCGGGGTGTAACATGTTGCATCGGAATAAAAGTTTTGTAAGTTTTATTTCTATTGATAAAGTCTCTCTGTCAATGAGTTATATTGCGGGCTACTGTGACTGAATTTGGCAATGAAAGAAACCTTTACATCTCATCATGGCTACGACGCCTAAAAGTGCTGTTCCATTTAGTATTTCTCGTGTATGTTTTCAAGCAATTCAACTATTCCAAAGTTGTATCCATGATGTTTTTCACGTTGATGATTGATTAATCAATACATTCCATTTTCACCTATTGAAATCGATGCATCTATAGGTATTTCAAAGTACTTTTCCATTTTCACCTGTTTTTGCTTTACGAGAAAACCATTAAGGGCCCGTTTCTTTGCTTAGAATATATAAGAATTCATAGTTAGATGAGCTCCACTGAAGGATTGTTAAAGAGGGGGTGAGGTGTGAAGAATATAAGGTGGCAATGTAGATGAGGCATTTGACTTTCCTTCAAGATTTGAATTACTGAGATGATGGGTGGATATTCGTTTCCATCTTCTCTTGATTCAATTTCCTTGGGGAGGTTACTTGATGGTCATTCTTGGATGTTTAGGTCGGATTCCTTCATTTTGTTTATAAACAATTCATAGATATACGAAGACGAAGTCTTAGATTTCATATATAGGAATTCAATTACATGAACAATCAGCCCATAATTGTGTATTTGCAGGCCAAGTGGTCTTCTGCTGTAGTTTTTGGCCATTGCTGGTTCGCATGGGAGCATGAGTTCAATACCAGCAATCATGCAAGCCAGGCCTCACACGATCTAACTCAGGGATCATGTCTGTACTCATCACGTGGCATTTGACTAGGAGCCTTTACCACATGGTTGGAAAAGTGGTTTTATTTTTAGTGGTATGGAACTTTTGAAACTATGGGTAGGAATTGATCCCCGGTGCCTCTGTGAGATGAGATGCCCCTTTTCCGCTGTGATTAGGTTACCTCCTTCACACACACACTCCCCAGGGAATTGCTATGTTTCTCATGTTAGATGGAAAGTGATGTCCTTGGTAACTATCAAAACTTCTTCTTTTTTAACCTGAGGGCGTTAGATCAAGGGTCTATGTTGACCAAATGGAGATGATATTTGGTGTACGCTTAACTCTTATTGAAATCTTTCTATTCCTAACCTCCTCCGCAATTGCCTTGATCCTAAGTGGCCTCTACAGGCAAATTCATACAGCACTGTGCGTAGATTGTTCTCACCGTTAGGGGTGTTCATGGGCTGAGCCACCCTGCCAGCCTGGGTCTGACTTTGGCCCGACTGCTTTGGGCCAAGTTTGGGCTAGGTTTTAGTACTCTGGTCATGTTTAGATTTTTTTTTAAAAAGTAAGAGGGCCCGATTAAGATTTGGACAGGGCTTTAGATTAAGTGGTAGAAAGCCGAATGCCCGCCATGATTAATATAGGATTTTAGGGTTTCTAAGGATTGACTCATTCCTGGTTGTAGGTGTATTATGGGTGTTTTGTTATTAATTGGGCTTGGGCCTAATTGACTAGATGAGCAAGATTGGACCTGACATGTTTGAGGTGGTCAGAGCTCATGCTAGGAATTTATGTCCCGTGTCAGATTAGGTTGGATATATGGACTGTATTTTTAAAGTTAAGTTGGGCCTGATTATGCCTGACCCATAAACATCATTATTCACCAGAATTTAACTGGAATTATTATAAGAAATAATTAGCAAAAGGTCCCTAAAATTGAATCTATCCAGCCTCCAAATAATTAGCAAAAGGTCCCTAAAATTAAATCTATTCAGCCTCCAGTCTAGGCAAATTCTTTTTAAGGGCTCTGGTTTAAGCAACTAAACTGTTTGCAGCCAGAGGTCCTTAGATACAATTTACATGACTGATTTACTCTTTCAGCCATTTTAGGAATAAAATTTTGAAATTTGAAATTTGAAATTTTGGATTATCCCTCTTTTTCATTTTGCATTATCCCTCTTCTTCTGGGGCAGCTGGGATTGCAACGGGTCTGTTTGTGCAGACACCATTTCAACGAAATTGGAGTGGGGGCTTTCGTTCAGAGAAGAAACCCATGATACCACTTGTTTAATGGTTGGCCACTTTTCAGTTGATGTGAACATTATTTTGGACGATTTCAATCACTGGATCATTGGATCTTGTCGTTGCTGATCCGTGCTTAATCAAAGGGTGGCTATCGTCTAGTCATGGAGTTTGGAAGTCTTGTGTGTGTTTTTCGGTCATGGTTTCTGCTCACATTGCCCCATTCAATGCTCTCACAGAAGGAACAATAGCACCAGGGAAGGGCGATTTGGGATCCTATTTTTTCGGCCGGACCCCAAATCGCCGGAGGCGCCTCGTCTCGACCCCACATCTTCGCAGACGTAGTCGCCGCTGCCACTGCGCATCGACGGAGAAGGAGGGTTGCCGCCGCTGTCGTTGTGCCATGACCGGAGAGGAAGGAGACCACCACTGGCAGCAGTGTCTTCTGGTTCTTGTTGCAGAACCAGAACGGGAACAGAAGAAGAACGTGGCCTGGACTCTGCAGCAGTTCCGAGTTGGGTCGAAGTCAGGTTCGACTTGATCGGGTTGTTTTTTCTGCTGGACCCCACCTTGAGATCTGAACGTAGTCGAGGGTGCTGCGCCATCGCCTGAGAAAGAAGTTTATCTGAGTTTTAATAAATTTATATGAGTTTATGTCAAATTTATCTGAGATTTATATATTTTTTTTCAAATTTATTTGAGTTTTGCGCAAATTTATCTGAGTTCTCAAAACAAATTTATCTGAGTTCTAGACAAATTTATCTGAGTTTTTTGGCTAATTTATCTACATTTTGGAATAAATTTATCTGATTTCTGGACAAATTTATCTCAGTATTTGGCAAATTACTTTTTTATTTTTGAAAAATATAGCTGACTTTCTGATAAATTTATCTCCATTTGGAAAATTTTAACTAAGTTTTTAAACTAAACTCAGGATGTTTTTTTTAATTTTATTTGCATTTTTTAAAATAAATTTAACTGAGTTTTGGCAAAAATACTTTAGTTTTTGGCAATTTTTTCTGAAATTCTGAAAATTGGGTTATCTTAGTTTTGGCAAATATATTTGCATTTTTTAAATTTATTTACGTTTTTTTAATTTTATTTGCATCTTTTGAAATTTATTTACAATTTTTGAAATTTATTTTGATCTTTTGAAATTGATTTTCATCGTTTGAAATTAATTTATATTTTTTTAAATTTATTTGGATCTTTTAAAATTTATTTGCATCTTTTTAAATTGATTGTCATCTTTTGAAATTTATTTATATTTTTTGAAAATTATTTGGATCTTTTGTAATTTATTTGCTTCTTTTAAATTTTTCTACATTCTTTTGAAATTTATTGCATTTTTTGAAATTATTGCATTTTTTTATATTTATTTGCATTCTTTCGAATTTGTTTTGAGAACTCAGATAAATTTGCGCAAAACTCAAATAAATTTGAAAAAATATATATAAATCTCAAATAAATTTGACATAAACTCATATAAATTTATTAAAACTCAGATAAATTTCTTTCTCATGCAATGGCGCAGCACCCTCGACTACGTTCAGATCTCAAGGTGGGGTCCAGCAGAAAAAACAACCCGATCAAGTCAAACCTGACCTCGACCCAACTCGAAACTGCTGCAGAGTCCAGGCCACGTTCTTCTTCTGCTCCGTTCTGGTTCTGCAACAAGAACCAGAAGACACTGCTGCCAGTGGTGGTCTTTTTCCTCTCGGGTCACGGCACGATGGCAGCGGCGGCAACCCTCCTTCTCCGTCGATGCGCAGTGGTAGCGGCGACTGCGTCTGCGAAGATGTGGGGTCGAAACGAGACGAGACGTCTCCGGCGATTTGGGGTCCAGCCGAAAAAATAGGATCCCAAATCGCCCTTCCCTGGTGCCATTGTTCCTTCTGTGAGAGCATTGAATGGGGCAATGTGAGCAGAAACCATGACCCAAAAACACACACAAGACTTCCAAACTCCATGACTAGACAATAGCCACCGTTGTCCTACAAATATTGCAATTAACTTTTCACCCTGAATCCATTATATATGTAGCTTTAGAGTGACATAAGTCAAACATTCAATGGGAACATGTGAGTTTGGTATCCCCTGTTTGGACGAAACAGGGGGCCGAAACCGGGGATCCTCTTCCGTGGTGGATTATACGTTGGCGACTTGTGATTTCTAATATCCTGACACACAAACTGAGTTTGGATGTATGTGAGATGTCACATCCATACTTGCAGTTGTGGGAGAATTTCTAATATCCTGGCCACTTTCTAAGATGTCACATCCAAACCACACGTTATGGGCAAAAGATGTTATATAATTCCATGCACTCTGTTCTTCTTCTAATTCCATGCAGTGCTAGATTCTCCTTCCAATTCCATCAACTCTGTTCTTCTACTTCCTGGGTTCCCTTTCTTTGTTATTCTTCTTCTTCACATGGAGCGGATTCGACTTGGGATTGGTGAGACCCTAGAGTTGGATCTTCTTGGGAAATTGAAGCACCGGCTGGACAACCACTCTCAACAGGAGGAGGAGGATCACCACAGGCCAGCAGTTTGGGATATTGTCAAGAGTCTGAAGAGGAGCGACGTCGGTAAGCTGTACAGGTTGGTGTTGCACCTTGACCACGTCAAGACTTTCTTCCCCGAGTGGGATTCTGTTAAGGTGGAGAGGATTGCAGATGAAGGGTTGCGAGTTCAGGTGCTTGTCAAAGATGTAGACACTGGATTCTCTTCTCATTGGGTGGTATTCCGCCGTTGGAAATCGAACAGATTATACGTGTTCCAATCTGGATGGAGCCGAGAATTCGTAGTCAGGAGGAACTTAAAGGAAGGAGATGAGATTGGATTGTGCTGGGACTCAAAGCAGTCGTGTTTCTTGTTTTCTGTTCTAATGCGTGCTTAAAAGACTAGCCATTGCTTGCTTCAGCGAGTGTTTTCATTCATGTTACAGTCGTTCACTTAAGCTCATGTTTTGTTCTGTCATTATTTCTAATGAAGAGAGACATATTTGTCAGTTGTGAATGAATTCTATAATTCTTGTCAAGAATAATGTTTATTGTATTAGATCGTCGTCAATTCCATTGATTTATTATACTGAAGATGCTGAATGTGTTCGTACTTTCAAATGATGGTGCATTAGAGGGTGCACATTTGAGTTGTCAATCTTTTCTTTTCAAAAGTAACTGATGGAATTTTACCTGTTAATGGATGATTATAGCCATTGATTTCATGTTCCAAATGATCTCTCGGTGATTACTAACAACAGATGGTAACCAAGTGATTTCCAGTTACACAGCCCTTGCTTGGTAATTCAATTGGAGATCACTTGGCAATCATCTATTTCTGTTCGTAGTAAGTTCCAACAGAGGTAAGAAACAAGGCTCTCAATGAAATAATTCAAATCTTCTAAATCAGCATTACTCAGCACCCAACTGCTGTGAATTTGCTATAAAAGACTGCACAGTTTCCAGTTCCAGTCGTACAAATTGGTTATGTGTTGCGGATTCTGAGATGTTGAATGCATTGGCCAATCGTTGAGTGTTTTGTCCAGAGGACTCGTGTAGATTCAACTTGGCTGGGCTTCGGCTCACGCTCAACTCGAGCTTAGCTCACCCACTAGTTGAGTTTAAGCTAGAGCCTATTTTGCTGAACCTGACTTGAGTTCGAAAAAGCACTTTTGGGTTAATATTATAAATGAGGCTGAGGCCAATCTTGCCTCGTTGATTCCTAACCCAAGCTCAAACCCAGCTCATGGATAATGAGCCCGAGTAAAAACAAGTCGAATAAAGGGATCAAAGTCAAGCTCAAGCTTGAGCTCTGTTTACAAACCTATAGGCTATAGTTATGCATTCAGGTGGCCCCACATCAAAGTCTCGCATCATGAACACCAATTTCAAACAACTTACTCAGTCCCTCTTAATCACACAAATCACCCCAAATTGAAGTAGATTATGTTCTCTTTCCATTGATGTCTTAACCTATTTTTTATTGCACGCTTCACACTTATATGGGCAAAAAATGAATTGGAAAGTTGAACTAACATCTATACCACATACCTTGCGATTCCTGGATGATAAACATGGATAATTTTTGCTTTGTTTTAGCTTTCTATATTTCGATACACCCTGGCCAACACTCTCATCGCCTCCTTGTTGCCAACACACTTATTGTTGAGTGGTGTTGGCACCTTTGTTTCATACATATACATTCCTGTGTCCTCCAAGTTAAAAAGTATCAATCCAGGCCAGTAGTCCAAGAAAAAATGCATTCTTTGCTTCAATTTTCTTTCTTAGAACTATGTAGGGACCCATGTGACATGTTTGAGAAGCAAATTTGATCTAAGGAAAAAAGAAGTGAACCAATTGAGTAACCATTTACCAAAGATCAGCCTCATATCTTGAAAGCCAATTCCATAGTCTTATATCAGATGATTAGAAACTTTTAATGGGCCAAATCTTTGTAAATGTATTTTCTAATGTTTACTAGCAATAAGATTGTTCGAACAAGCATGTAAAGCAGTCCATTTTTGCTGGCAACTGAGGATCTTCATTCTTTCCAACTAGATTTGTATCTTGTTCTCTTACTACCCTCGATGATCACATCTCTAAATGATCCACCGGCTGGAATTATTGGAAAAACATACTCCTGGTGGGACACGATGACAACCAACAAGTATGGCCCAGGAGTCCGCAACATCTTCCAGATTGCACCACTCAATGAGTGGGAGTCCGGATCCTCTGTCGCGGATGATACACGGTAACCGTGAGTAGTTGAATCCTGTGTCGCCACATCGGCAAAAAGCCAGCTCAGCACCCATTCACCGGAGACACCCACTTACAACACTCTAATGGTTTACATGACATAAAGATATATTAGAGGTTTTTTTGATAAATATTGAAAATATACATCCAAAAACCAAAATCTCACAAATAAAGCCCTCCCAAATGGGGTTGCAAATATGTATCTGATTTTCTAATTACCTGGCAATTCCTATCCGCAAAAAAATCGGTCTGAAATCCATTTTAGGTTCCGATTGATAAACGGGTCTAGTTCCGGGACCCGGCATATGAGTTTTTGATATTGCAGATTATACCTTAAAATTAAATAAAAAATTAGACATTTTTATGTATAATAATGGAGGTAGTAGACTTGATACACTGTCATAAGTTGAATGATATTCTTATTTTAAGAAAAATGAAGAATAAAGAGAAATTAGTAATAATTTTGAAACTAGATTTCAATCCTCTAGGTGGACCTGGTTCCGAACTCGGAATCGGATTTTCTTATTGGAATCGGGTCTACAACTGACAAAATAGGTTCCGAATCAAAATCAGATCCGGAACTAGAACCATTATTTATAAACGGATCCAGATCCAAGTCCAAATCCACTATGGATTCGATCTAGAACCATCCCGTTTGCAATCCTACTCCCAAATAAACCCCTCCCTCTCAAATATACAAAAACCAAAATCCCCCAAATAAAGCCCTCCCTCTCAAATCCCTTTCCTCTTCCCCAGAGGTGGAGCTTTCGGAGCCGTGGGAGGCTGAGGACTGTTGCCTCGCCGGATAAAGAGAGGTAGCTTGGAAGCCATCTGCTGTGTGTTTGAGGGAGAGGTGGATGTCTTGGAGCTCCTTCTGTTCTTGTTTGCCTCCATGGATTGGAGACCACCTGGTTTCTTCGAATGCTTGGGATCGAGCGGATCGGAAGGGATGATCCTTGGCATTCATTAGATGCACTAGATGGTTATGATCCATTAGATGCATCGCCATTCCTCACCAAAGAAAAGAAATTTTACAAAACCAGACATGCAAAAATTAGTGATGGTCTGGTGTAATGTGCTCAGATGAATACTGATAGAATGTGAACGAATTTATACAGACAATGTTTTTTTTTTTTTTTATTAAAACCCTAAGGACTGACATCTGACAAGGTTTCAGGCGAGCACAAAATCAGCAGATGGCCTTTGGTGCCTCAAGAATTCTTAGGTCATGCTAAGAAAAAGACCAAAGGATGAACTCTCCGGATAACAACATCAAAAGAAAGGAAGAAAAGGTATCTCAATACTCAATCTAAGAAGCTGCTGCTGATCGATAGCATGCTCTCTTCGCTGCACGAACAGTATTATCGACCTGGAAAGAATATGTCCAGGAAAGAATAAACTTATTATGTGAAGTTTTCGAGATAACAATGTTAATATAGTTTTGGACTTCATTTTAGTCTGGCTTGTAAAACGAAAAGTTTCGGCCGATTCGGGATTCCAGTAAAAAAACTTAAAATTATACTTCGAAAAAAATATAACATAATATATATACATATATAAGTAAAAAAAATAAAAAAGATAATAAATATAAATTTAATCCATTATAATAATTTTTTTGGAATTATATTTTGTGAAAATATAAGAAATACAAAATATATATGTGTAAAAAAAAGTAAAAAAAATTAATTATGCAAAATTTCATTTTTGCCAAAATCTTGAATTTCGGTCGAAATTGACCGAAATTCAAACCGAAAAGTTTTGACCGAAACGAAACGAAATTAATAACTATGATTAGTGAGAGTAAAATAAAGTAGAAAAAGTAGGGTCAAACCCCTATTTCATGCTACATCAGTTTTAGTGTACTTTTACATCTTCCATCTAAACACTCCAAAGTAAAATATAGAACCTCTTTCTTCACCAAAATCTAAAGAGTTTATGTCTAAATTCTCCAAAAGATGTCTCCTAAAGGTAGAATTCTTGAATCCTCATATTAGGTTAAACATCTACAAACGCATAAAAGATGAAATTTTAAGAATTTTAAAAGTTATTTGAGACATTTTAGGTAAAATCTGAAATTTTAACAAAAAAAGAAAAAACATTTCAAATGCCATAGAGGACAGGTAATCACAAGGCTATCACTGTGGGTAGGATACTTGCCCCCAAGCTCTACCCAAGGATCAATCTGTAAGTGGGCAGGTTTCCTTCATCCCTCTTGGTCATCAGGCCAACCTGGCAAAAAAAAAAAAAAAGAGAAGAGAGAGAGAGAGAGAGAGAGAAGGAATAAGTCATCACATAATGTCTATGAATTTCCCACATTACTAATTCCCGTGAGGAATTCTAGTAAAAGAATAGGCCCATTATGTCACATAAACCCCTTTTTACTCCTCTTCTACTCCACTTCCTGTTGAACAAACAAAGAATTTAAAAAGAATTATAATAATTACAGCTTTCTTCTGGTGAATAATGATTGTTTATGGGACATGCAATAAGGCCCGACTTAACTTTAAAAATACAGGCCATATCTCCAACCTAATCTGACACGGGACATACAGACATGTCAGGTCCAATCTTGCTCAGCAAGTCAATTAGGCCCAAGCCCAATTAATAACAAAACACCTATATAATACACCTACAACCAGGAATGAGTTAATCCTTAGAAACCCTGAAACCCTATATTATTCATGGCGGGCATCCGGCTTTCTACCACATAATCTAAGCCCTGTCCAAATTTTAATCGGGCCCTCTTACTTTAAAAAAAAAAAAAATATTCTAAACATGACCAGAGTACTAAAACCTAGCCCAAACTTGGCCCTAAGCAGTCGGGAAAAAGTCAGACCCAGGCTAGCAGGGTGGCTCAGCCCATAAACACCCGTAACGGGTGAGAACAATCTACGCAAAGTACTGTATGAATTTGCCTGTAGGGTCCACTTAGGATCAAGGCAATTGTGGAGGAGGTTAGGAATAGAAAGATTTCAATAAGAATTAAGCGTTCACAAAATATCGACTCCATCTCCACTAGGTCACAACCTACACCCTTTATGTAAGGCCCTGAGTTTGCTCATGTGAGGCCAGGGTTACATGATTGCTAGTATTGAACTCATGGCTCCCCGCGAACCAGCAATGGCCAAAAACTAGACCACTTGGCCTGCAAATACACATTTATGACCTGATTGTTTCATGTAATTGAATTCCTATGAAATCTAAAACTATGTCTTCGTAAATATCTATGAATTGTTATATAAACAAAATGAAGGAATCTGACATGAATATTCAAAAATGACCATCAAGTAACCTCCCAAAGGAAATTGAATCCAGGGAAGATGGAAATGAATATCCAGCCATCATCACATTAATTCAAATCTTACAGGAAAGTTAAAGACCTCATCTACATCACTACCTTATATCCTTCATCCCTCACCACCTCTTAAACAATCCTTCAATGGAACTCATCTGACCATGAATTCCTATATATTCTATGCAAAGAAACAGGCCCTCAATGGTTTTCTCGTAAAGCAAAAACAGATGAAAATGAAAAAGTACTATGAAATACCTATATATGCATAGATTTCAATAGGTGAAAATGGAATGTATTGATTAATCAATCATCAAAGTGAAAAACGTCATGGATACAACTTTGGAATAGTTGAATTGCTTGAAAATATACACGAGAAATACTAGATGGAACAGCACTTTTAGGCGTCGCAGCCATGATGAGATGTAAAGGTTTCTCTCATTGCCAAATTCAGTCACAGTAGCCTGCAACAGTACAACTCATTGGCAGAGAGACTTTATCAATAGAAATAAAACTTACAAAACTTTTAGACCGATGCAACAAGAATTGAAGTATGCCATCAAAAGCCATGGAATGCAAGTAGTAATCCAGTGGCTTTTGTTCACACATCAAGCAGAAGCTTGCGAGGGTCTTCAACGACATCCTTAATACGACGAAGGAAAAAGACTGCCTCTCTCCCGTCAATAAGCCGATGATCGTATGTTAGTGAAAGGTACATCATTGGCCTTGGAACAACGTTTCCACCAACAACCATCGGACGAATCACAGTTGAATGCATACCGAGGATGGCCGACTGCGTGAGGTGGTTCATGATTAGTGCCAAATCCTCAATTAAAAAAAGGGAAACAAGAGATAGAAAGGGGGCATACTTGTGGTGGATTGATGATTGGTGTACTCAAAAGGCTTCCATAGACTCCACCGTTGGATATTGTAAATGACCCTCCTGCCATCTCATCAATAGATATTGTGCCATCGTTTGCTTTCTTCGCAAGAGTACTGATCTCCTTCTCTATTTCAGCAAAATTCATTTTATCTGCATTTCGGATAACTGGGACAACAAGGCCCTGAAAAGAATCGGTAGACTCCGTAAGCAACCCAAATTTTCTTATGTCCAAGCACTAAGATGCAATATGCAGCAAGTTCTATCTTTACAGTGAAGAGCTAAACAGCAAATCATCCATGAATTATGGTTGAGAAGTTTTCTTTATGAAGAAAGAAAAGATATCAATAGATAGAGTCCTTACTGCTACACTGGCAATCAATTGAGCATGAAAGCTTAGCTTAATTAGGTGTTCTGCAATTTATGATTGGTACAGTGACAGCCACCTCATGTGGAAAATGGGTTGATGATAACATCCCTTTTCATTCCATATAAAGAAGAGGATAGCAAACACAGATGCAATTATTGGATAGTCCATACTAACTTCATTTTTGTACGGACCAGAAGTATATCTCAAGGATTATACACATGTTCTACCCATGGTTAACTTTGTAAAACAGTATATGCCTAACCAGAGTGGACTATTGTAGAAAAAATGACAATATTAGTAAGAACGATAAATGGAAATTCTGAATTTTCAATTGGTAGCAGGCAAAAAGTCCCTGTGCAGCTCTGACATTTGATTTTAGAGCCTTCAGACTCATTAGGAACATTTAGAACGGGATAGCAACTTTAAGTTAAACAAAAACTAAATGGATGGGAAAATGACACACCTTCGGTGTACCAACAGCAATGCTGATATCTATATATTCTCTATATATGATATCTTCACCATCAATGACTGCATTTACAATGGGTTGATTCTGAAGTCCACTAACTGCACCCTAAAGAAACAGAGGAATGAGAGTCAACCCATCAACTAAGGGTTGAACTGC
Organism: Cinnamomum chago; assembly: GCA_038049695.1. NCBI lineage: Eukaryota > Viridiplantae > Streptophyta > Magnoliopsida > Laurales > Lauraceae > Cinnamomum > Cinnamomum chago. The sequence goes on from CP142456.1 coordinate 78,425,381, forward strand.
AAATATCACACATATACGATACCTTCACAAATCCTGACATGAGTCCCAACTTCACCCCATGCTTTTCAAAAAAGGCATCTTTGTAATCAGAACGAAGCTTCATCAAGTTAGTCCTATACCATGAAACATAGGAATGAATGCATCCAGAAACAATCTGATCATTGGATTAATACCTACAGAAAAACTTCAAGGACAATCTTATCATTGGATCCCTCCATTACATGCTAATTATTTTTAAGATTTTTTTATTTTTATTTTATTTATTAATTTATTTTTGGATTAGAGTCAATGTTTGGAACACACATCCATAAAGTTTATGACTTTTCCCATAAGAACTTTGTAGCTTATGAGGGCAATTGCATTACAAGGTTTTTGCAGCAACCAAGTTACATAGTGACTTGGTTTATGAGTAGGTAGGAATACCCAAATGGTTGAACTCCCAAAATAAGTGCAAACCAAGTTACTTGCACTATGTTTACATGGATCCAAACAGGTCCTTTGAAAAAACAAATATGGGGAAAACCCCTGCAACAGCAGATGAAACATGCATATCCTATAACTGGTTGCAGTTTAGACAAAAGGTGGAAAGGGTTCACTGTTGCAACCACCAGCTTGAGGGTTTGAGTGATGTTACCCCATCAAGAAAAGATGATTGGCTGTAGTTCATAACATGCTACATCATATGAATCAACATAGCCTAAATTTATTTATATCATTTAAGTATACTTGTAAAAATGAGATTTTACAAGCAGGTGACTCATGAGTCATGAATAAAGGGAAGACACACTCCATCCAAAGGGAGTAAGACAATTGAAATCAGTAACTTACATGTCCACCTCATTGAATGTTGTAAGCATTGCAAATGTGTTTTGAGAGTCCTTCAAGCGTGTAGCAACCCTTTTTCTAAGTCTAGTCATAGGAACCTGAAATAACTCATTTTAAAAAAACATTGAAACAACAATGAGGCTTTCCACACATTACGTTTCAAGTGTAACGATGAAAGATTTTGCAAACTATACATTGATATAAATGGTAGCAGTTTAGAATTACCCTCCTCTCCCTTTCCTTGGGAGGAAGCTGAGGTTCTGTAGCTGAGGGTTTGGGAGGAGCAGGGGAAGGAGCTTTAGGCTTTTCTGCTTTGGAGGCTTCTGCTTTAGACTTTTTCTTCTCCACTACCTCCTTTTCTGCGGGAGGAGAAGGCAGAACAACATCCTCAGATTTCTTCGTAGATGGGGCCTTTGATATACTGCTGCCAGACTTTGAAATGACAGCAACCTTGGTTCCAGGAACTACAGTATCGCCTTCCTTGGCTACAAACTACAAATACAAACAAGTATCAACACTACTACATTTGTAAATCTATACACTTAAAAAAAAAACTTGGAAAATAGTAACAGTGGAATATTATAAACAATCATGCTAATGATTTTTTTTTTTTTTTTCCTTTACCTTCTCAATAATTCCAGCTTCAGGACTTGCAACATCAATGGTCACCTGAGAGAAGAGACAGTTGAAGTATTATAAGAAGCATTTCTCCTTAGATAGCCATGGGTTCATATATCGGTATCAGATTGAACATTCCCAGGCAACAAACCAATATGTATCAGCTGCATCAGTGATGAGGGTCAGCATGATAAAGTTTTAGCTGAAAAGAAAAAGTAATTAAATAGGCGCATCCAGATTGTGGTCGCTCACATCAGCCTGTATGGGCGACACAGATGTGAAACAATTATACCAATGTCCGGTACTTGTTTCTTAAAAAAATTATACAAATCATCCCAATAGTTTAAATGGATAACCACTATTGTCAATGCTTAAAACCACATCACTATAACCACTATTGTCAATGCTTAAAACCACATCACTTTAAGAATACAGTAGAAAATAAACCATAATAGTTCTTCAAGGGAAAACAGTTTTCTCTTTTTAACCAATGATGGTATCGGTGGTTAGGACCCGCCTTTCAATAATCCAACTCATTCATCTGGTGGGCCCATGGGATGGACCATTCGTAACCACCCAGCTCCAATAGAAGATAAATCCTAACTTGTGATATATAGATATATCCAAGCCACTTCAAAACGGCCAACGTATCCATGTTGCACTTGCATCATATCTGTTACTTCATTTGTACTGTAAAAGCATCCATGGCACGTCTCTGTCATATCCATCCTGAATCTGGGCATTATAGGGCCTCCCTGTCCAGTTAGACACTTCCAGATTGGCAACTACCGTCAACAGTTTAGCAGGAGAATTTCATACAGTTAGGATAATATAAAATTATGGAGTTTTCTTTTAAGGCATCTGCCATCCTTGATAGGGAATGTCATATGCAAAAGATGGCACAAATGTAAGCTCATGGGGTCAAATAACTATAAAGGAACATTATAGATTCCCTTTATAAGTAATTGTCTTATTAGAGAATGTTTGAATAATTTGCTGAGAAAGTAACTTAAATAAAATGTCATCATCGGGGAGGGAAAAGGCCGTGTAAAGGAGTACACTTTCTGATAATCTAAAGTAATGTAAAGTAAGATGAGAAATCAACAAGTGGTAAAGTAACCACTCTAACTATGATAAAAAGCAATTTTTCGGTGGATGGGACTTTTTTTTTTTTGAAAGGTGTGCATGGAACTTTACTTTCCCACTTCTTATGACCAAACAAACAAAGTAAAATTTCTGACTGTTGGGATTACTTTTCCACAGATTTCACTTTACCTTGGGAAACACAAACATTAAATTAAAGAAAGTACCTTATCAGTTTCGACCTGAGCAATCGTCTCATCAACTTCCACATGGTCACCAGGCTCTGTTCCCATGGATAAGAGGTGTAAGTTCTCAACAAACAAGAAAGAATACATTACACCAAGACACTTTCAATGGATGTTACCTCATAAATGGAACTTTCCTCCTTTTTTTTTTCCTGTTAAGTCTAAAGAATTCGTAATAACAAAGAAAATTACAGGTGAGAGAGAGAGAGAGCAATATACATACTCTTCAAGAAAGCCGCCAGAGTGCCATCCGTAATGGACTCACCCATAAATGGTACAACTGCATCAACCTGGTCCCCTTCATTGTACAGAGGAATCATCTGATTACTTAAGCAGTCTTTAATATATTGAAATTGAATAGTTACTCAAAACAGTAAAGAGATATAAGCCAAGAGAAGGGAGAAATCCAGTGCTCGCACCATTATCTGAAGCAAATGACCTACTCAATAGTTGGTAAGGTGAGACTTTCTGAAGGTATCCAACTTCCCTGCATATATCCAAAAAAAAAATTAGAGGAAAGGGTGAGAGAGCAATATGCACAATAAAAATCCCAAAAAAGGGCTGGTCATATTTTCCAGCCCACAAACTGAAGCTAATACATAAAGTGAGCAGCAACCCAAGAAAGGCTTCAATAATCAAGAGAAAGTGTTTCAGCATTAACTGTAAAAAATAAAATATTTTTTTTTCAGCCACTTACTTCAGGCTCTTTGAACTGACTGGACCACCTGCATGACATATAAATTGCAGTGGTTAGTCTCTGCAAAGATAACAGACATAAGTAAGCACCCATTGGTTGCAAAAGAGTTTATATCATGACCTGGCAAAAGATGGTGACTGAAGTTCCGAACTTGTCCATATCCTCTTATCAGTAATAATGTCTGGAAAAGTTTGCTAAAATATCAAGATTATGAAGCTTATCTCAAAAATGACAGAAAGGCAAAATGCTACTATATCTTCTTCAAATATTTTGCGGTGTACCGTGACAAGAAATTTTTGAATAACCAGGGAAACAGCTCAAAAGTTAAATATTTTTTTACATTAATGAAAAAAAAAAAAACACAACAATTCCTCCATGTATCAGTACTTTGCATTGTGTTGTACCAAAGACCAAAGACAAGTGAGATCATTTTTTAAAATTGGCTATAAAAACTTTCCATACTAAATTATGAGTCCACTTTAGAAGCTAGCCCTAATTGGGGTGTTCCACAGAGACAACGTGCTACTACAAAGTCCAGGTGTAGTGCGCGCCCCCGCCCCCCCCCCCCCAATTTTGTGAGAAATAGGCAAGGGCTCCTACACCTTCAATAGGGGCTGGAGTAAAGAAACTAGCCCAAAAGTTACAATTGGCTGATCAGAACATGGGTATTTATTTAAACAGGGAAGAGTCTAGGTTGGTAAAACTTAATAGAAAAGGACAAGGATTAATCTAGGCCGCTTCAATCACTAACACTTAGATACGAAAATCCTTAATTTTACTCAAAAAGGCACTGTGGAACTTGCTGGATGTTTTAATATAACATATAATGTACACACACGTACATATAATATTGATAAAAAATACAACAATAAAAGATTTCAGTGGTCATGTAACGAAGAAGATGGCTACAGATAGGATAACGCACATGAAGGATGCAGGTGACATTTCAGAGTGGTTCTAACAAGATACAAATAGGTTTTTTTTTACAAGACATAGGAACACTTAATCAACAAGTATTCTGAAATTATCCCAGGATACAATCTTCCTGGCATGACATAGAATATCGATTTTGGATATCCCATTAAGGACAATATAGCTACCAAGGAAATGATCAATTGTCCGAAATAAGGTGTTGGAGCCTTTTAAAACACTCAAAGAGATGTTATTGAGGCTTGGCATTCGCCAAAGACATGGTTGGGAGTCCAAGGCGCATAAAGTTGTTCACAAAAGGAAATTCAGTGGTGATACAGAAGTCCAAAAGATTAATAATGAAAAGCAAGCATTAAGGAATGACAGAGAACAAAGATTATATAAAAGAGTTAAATAAAAGGTATCTATAACTTTACCAAGTTCAGAGAATCAGAAAACTCTTTGATTTAGTACTCCACTCAAGATTCAGCCAACACCCAAATGCACCTTCATCAATTTCTTTCAAAACTCCCACTTTAAAGCGAGAATCCAAACATCACACCACAAATTCCACCAAAAGAAATCCATTCAATTCAACCAATTCCATAAACCCTAATCCTAAAAACCTAACTCATAATCATGCCATTAACATCCAAACTCTTCCAATAATCATCAAATCAAGGGGAAACGCATCATCAACATAAAAATAGGAAAAAGAGAGCCATCTTTCAGGAAACAAACAAACAAACAGAGATCTCAAAACGAAAGATCAATAACCCAAATGATGGGGAAATCATATGCAGTGAAATTGAAAGAACATAAAGAGGAATCCGAGCTTACCGACACGGGGCGACGAATGAGACGAGCGATTCTCGATGCCATTTCCGAGATTTCCTTCGATCGAAGGGAGAATCTGAAAATGAGATGAATCGAGGAAGAAAACAAAACCCTAGAAATGGAATCGAATGAACAGATCTGTTTCCGTTTTTATGCTTATTGCGTGCTGGGAGAGAGACCAAAGAAAGAGTACAGAGAGCAGGAAATAGAAGTGGAGGGATCTTTTTTTCTTTATTGCCCTCGGTTTATACATATATGAATTGAATTCCAAGGTCATTTTGGGAACATGGAGATTTCGGTTCCTATTTGAGTCTTCCATATAAAAGATGTGCATGTGCAGAATCCGAATCCGAATCCGAGGACGAGGGTTGTTGCCCGCCTTGTAAATCCATTAGCGGGGGCCCACTTATAAAATCCATACACCTTCAACATCATAGGCCCCTCATGTATTGTGGCCCACTTTGGTTTTAGTGTATGAAAAATAATACTCGACCCAAATCCTAACAACACACTACCAAAGCTGCTCCTAATAGGAGCTTGTCAGGTGTGGATCCCTTTTTTAAACCCAATCCATTGTCATCCTATACCCCAAACCAAAGCTGCCCTTGCACAGGAATTCTTACCATTGGTGTTTAAAAATTTAGATTAAAGGCGAATGTCCAAAATCTCAAATAACTTCCCCTCATGTGAAAATAAAATGAAAGAAAGATGGGAAATAAACACACAACCATCACCCTACTATTTCAAGTTCGTAGAAAGTCAATGTCTCATCTACATTACTGCCTAATATCCTTCACCCCACACTTTTTTAATAATCTTAAAAATGAAGCTTTATTTACCATAAATTTCTATATATTCTATATAAACAAACCAGCGTCAAGTTCTATTTTAATCAAAATTAGCCAACCATCTACATTGATTACATGGAAAACACGTGTTTCATTCGTGATCAGTTTAACATTTGCCATGACCTTAATTAAGGTAAAGATGTTGATGACCCTCATTTTCTCAAAGTTGGGCTTTACCAGGGTGGTCATGGGCAGGGCCAGCGTTCGCCAAACCTCGGCAGTGCCTGCCTTGGGCCAAGTTCGGGCCTTGGGTTTGGTACTCAGTCCACGGATGAAGTTAAAAAAGTTAGTACCGTTTAATATTTGGGCCGGACTTGGGTTTTGTGCTTATAAGGTAGTGACTTATTTGCTCAAACAAGTGATAGAAACCCTTGAACAAATGATATAAAGCTCAGCCCCGCTCGGCTTGATCCGATTGACTAAATGGGTGGGCTCGAGCCTGCCATGTTTGATATGCGGTACTTAAAATTGGGTCCCGTCTGGATACCCCTCATCCAAATGCTATTAAAATCATCATTCTCAACACAACAATATGCATGTGTTAAGCTCCTAGCTCAACTAGTCAATGCCTCAAATTTTCTCTTGCCATATAAGGGCTTGTTTGGCATCATTTATCTGTTGAAGATGGTAACATATTAGCATATCTTAAATTCAATTTCACTACAGCGCCTTGACTGCAGCCCCCTTAAATTTTTTTTTTATCTTATCCTTGACCCATCCATGAATATATAAGATATGGGTGTCACTGTCAGGCAATGATCTTTTCTCCCTTCTTTCTTGACCACTCCATCACTTTCAAAAGAGCCGTGCTACGCACCCCGGGATCCATACCCCAACCGGACCCCGGGGTGCCTGGGATCCGTCTGGGGTATGGATCCCGGGTCCTTAGACTTTTTCCTTTCAAAACCCATACCTTTGCCTTTCCAGTGTGGAAGAGATGACCACGCAAAAGAAGAGGTAGGGTATGGGTGGATTTGAGGAATACTGGAGGTACGTGCACAAAAGGATTCTGGATAGTTTAATGTATGGCTTGAAACCAAATGACTCGCGTTATAAACAGAGAATAGAGCCGTTTTTTGTTTTTTCCTTAAAGTGGGAGTCGGGTAAATCCCATATAGTCTTAGTATGATAGTGCAGTTTCAAATCCTTAATCTCCGAGAACAAAATTGAATATAGAAGTTAATATAAGGACCGGATACCTTGGATAGACAAGTCTGGGGGGCATTCCAAACTCTTACTTCCCTTCAGCTTTATTAAGGAGAAAAATTTAAGTGACAGATGTTCCTATGAGAGATATCTCTCATTTTAAATGAGAGATTGGGTTGGGAGCCTTCACATCCATATCCAATGCCAACAACTTAAATGTATGAGGGCCTCAACCCCTATCTCTCATAGGAGCATCTCTTATTTTAAGTAGGTCGACTAACCCACAATATTGTTGCTCATGATATTTTTTGAAGGTCATGCAAGTTTTTTTTTTTTCTTTTGAAGTACAATTAATGCACTCTAATGACATCTTTATATCCTTTTATCATTTGCCCATGAGAATCGAGTTTAAAGGCACTAATTTGTAAAATTCACATATCTTCATGTTGAAATTAGATTGTGCTGATCTGCAATAAATTTGTTGGGAAACATTCTATGCTGTCGAAATAATCTACATTATCATCAAAGCTCCGTCCCAACCATGTTGGCGTCGAGTATATGAATTTTATTTTTTCATTCCGTTCTATCATAAGCAAAGTTCTCAAAGAAGTTGTACCTTTTTTTTTTCTATTTTTACCACATCCTTTTCAACCTATTCCTACCCCTTTGGTGTGCCATCAACTATACGTTTTCTTACTGAGGCCGTTCCTGGCCTGCTGTGAGAATGGTCTAGAATTAACAAAATTAGCATAATCATATTTCCTTTAGATCTAAATTAATTAAGAGCCTAGAAAAAAAAAAAGAGATAAAAAAACACATGAATGAAGTGTTTTGTTGTGTGGAAGAACCATAGCAGATCCCTATGCGATTTGGCAAGTGCAGGGGCGGCTTTTCTCCTTGCATTACCTGGTCCAGTAATTTTGGAGCAAAGGGTATTGGAAGGTTTGACTTTGCAAACAGGAAAGGAACGGGTCAAACTTCCCTTTGAAGGGTGGCCCCGCAAGCTTGTTAGCTAGAATGATATCAACCGTCAGATCGTTTGAAGCAGTCATAATTCGGTGGGCCGCAAACGTACGAAGGTTGCAAGGGAGACTGGGCCTAACATTGATTGAGCCTATTTTTCACCTGAATTCGAACACTGGTATTTTAGAGGCCCACATGTTTAAGACATATCCTTTCCTGGCCTAATGATTAAATGTGATAGGCTTGAGCTGCTAAATAAATGGGCCATCTCAAGGTCTAACAATAATGGGCCCATTAGGCTCAATAAATAAATGGGCTAGGCCCCCTGAAGAGCTTTTTAACTTCACCAACAATGCATAAGGAAGAATATCATGGGCCGGTTTCTTTACAATAACTCTGGAAATTCTCCAAAAGGTGCTGTCCACCTGGTGGAATTCCTGAATCCTCCTCTTGGGTGGAATTCCTGAATCCTCCTCTTGGGTGGACCATCCAAAAAATTTTAGCAAAATCCAAAGAGGTTGGAATTCCGAACGTCTTTTGACATTGTTTTTATGATATATACTGTATTTTTAAGTAATGTAAAGAAAGAAAGATGGTTGGATAGTACACCCCATCTCCAACTTATCCATCCTTATTTCAAGCATTTTACTTCTCTACTGCAAAGCAAATAAGAAGAAGAGAATAATGCGGTGAAAATGAACACATGCACTTCAATATGAAAATATACGGGCCTGTGTACGACTTCCTGTAGAGCTTGACTTCGGGAGATAGCCAAAACCGGGCTGCTTTGAGTCTGATTCGATGGGCATCGCTGCTGTCTTCGGGCAGCTTGTCGTCCTTGAGGTAAGCGATGATGGGGTCCATCCAACTCGGGCCGAGGTCAATACACGACACTTCCCGAGGTGGATGGGGCTGATGCTGGGTGCGGCCAAGGATTCCACTTCAATGGTTCTCTTTCTTCCTGCTTCGACAGCGCTGGCCAAATTTACAAGGGCATCTGCATGGGAGTTCGCTTCTCTGCCTATCTGTTTGATTTCGGCCGTATGGAACTGAGAGAGCAACTTCTTTGCCAGGGCCAAATACGCAGACATCCGGTCGTCGCGAGCTTGGTAGTCCCCAGTCAGCTGGTTTGCCACCAACTGTGAATCACTGAAGACCACCAGCTGTTGAGCTCCGAGGATTTTGGCGCTGTTCAGTCCGGCTAAAAGGGCTTCGTACTCAGCTTCATTGTTCGACGCCTTGAAATCCAGGGTCAGAACCTGCTCGATGACCAGTCCTTCTGGCGATTGGAGAACAACCCCTGCTCTGGCTTTTCTCGAGGTGGAAGATCCGTCAATGAAGACTTTCCAAACTGGGGCGACGGCTTCGCATTGTGATTGTTCAGAGCCCGTGGGCGCCTTATTCTCCTTGCCCCCCAGTTCGGTGCCGAGCTGGGTTGGTGCCGAACTTGAATCGAATTTGGCAAGGAAATCCGCCAGAACCTGGGCTTTGATCGTTGTCCTGGGCTGATACTGAATCTCATGCTGCCCCAGTTCGACAGCCCATCTTGAAATTCTTCCTGAAAAGTCAGCATTTCTGAAAACAGACTTAAGTGGGTGTTCCGTAACAACCACTATGGTATGTGTTTGAAAGTAATAAGAGAGCTTCCGTGAGGCACTAACTAGTGCCAGTGCTAGCTTCTCGAGTGGCAAGTATCTGGTCTCGGCATCAATCAGGGTTTTGCTTGTATAATAGATGGGTTTCTGGATCCTATCCTCTTCTCGGAGGAGGACCGAACTCACTGCATGGTCCGAGACCGCCAGGTATAAATACAAAAATTCTCCGTGAATCGGAGTGGACAGTAGAGGAGGTGAGGATAAATAGACCTTTAGCTCCTACAAGGCCTTGTCACATTCCGGAGTCCACTGAAACTTACAATTCTTCTTAAGAAGTTGAAAGAAAGGCCGGCACTTATCTGAGGATCTGCTGATGAACCGATTCAGTGCGGCTGCCATCCCGGTCAGCTTCTGGACTTCCTTAGCCGAGGTGGGACTCTGCACTCTGAGGATTGCCGAGATCTGATCTGGATTTGCCTCAATTCCCCTGCGTGTGACTAGGCTTCCCAAGAATTTGCCGGACCCGACACCAAAGGCACACTTGGAGGCATTGAGCTTTAGCCCGAATCTCTTCAGTGTGGCGAAAATACTAGCTAGGTCTGCCAAATGGTCGTGGGCTCGCTTGGACTTGACCACCATATCGTCGATGTAAATCTCAACAGTCTTGCCGAGCTGATCACGAAACATCTTGGTGACGAGTCGCTGGTAGGTGGCGCCTGCATTCTTTAACCCGAATGGCATGACTTTATAACAATAAGTCCCTCTGGGTGTAATAAAAGCTGTCTTCTCTTCATCCGGCCCATACAACGGAATCTGGTGATAGCCGCGGTATGCATCGAGGAAGCTCATTCTATCATGTCCGGCTGTGGCATCGATCATCTGGTCTATCTTCGGGAGGGGAAACCTGTCCTTGGGACAGGCCTTGTTCAGGTCGGTAAAGTCGACACACACTCTCCATTTGCCCGTCTTTTTTTTTACGACCACGGTGTTGGCTAGCCAAGTCGGGTATTGGACCTCTCTGATGGCGTCGGCCTCGAGCAGTTTATCCACCTCTTCGACCACGGCTTCGGTTTGTGGCACCCCGGTCTTGCGAGCTTTCTGCATCACAGGTTTATGATCATGGTTTACATTCAATTTATGGCATATTACCTCCGGGTCGATGCTAGGCATTTCTTAAGGCGTCCAGGCGAAAGCTTCTTTGTTCTGCACCAGGAAATGGATCAGTTTGGTCCTCTCTGGCTCCCCGAGCTGACTGCCGAGCAAGAAGAACCGTACCGGATCGTGTGAATCGATCCTGATTTCGGTCAGGTCCTCCACGCTCTTACTCTCTGGGTCTTGGCCGACCTCGTCTAGCTTCTTCTCCAGCCTCTTCTCCATCTCGGCCATGTTAACCTCCTTGGGCTCTCGTTCTCCGGATACCACAGCTGTCAGGCATTGCTTGGCTGCCTGCTGATCTCCTTTGACTGTGACGATTTCAACTCGGTCATTCTCCCTTGCCCACGGAAATTTCAGCTTCTGGTGAAGAGTGGAAGGGACTGCCTCCAGACTATGGAGCCAAGACCTGCCCACTATGGCATTGTAAGGCGAGGGTGCGTCGACCACCATGAAGGTCGTCGTAACAGGCGCGCCACCGGCCTCGACCTTGAACGTCACCTTCCCCTTGAGGTAAACTGGTTTGGCGCTGAAACCAATGAGGGGAACTCGGGCTTCCTGCAGATCCTTTTCCGTCAGTCCCATCCTCTGGAAACTGTCGAAATAAAGGATCTCGGAAGAACTGCCAGGGTCGACGAGAACCTTCTTTACGGTGCAATCCTTCACGCCCTGCTTAGAGCAATCAAACCTCAAAGTAACGATCAGTGGGTCGTTGTGGGGAAGCTGCACTCCATCCAAATCTGCGTCTGTGAACCTGATTTCGGGCCGCTCCCTCCGGGCCCTCTTCGGAGCCGAACCGAGCTCGGCTGCCATGACTTGCTCAGTGTGAGATGCTCGCCTGGCCTCGGCACGGGCTCGGTTACTCCCCTTGGGCGACGGGGCTAAATGTATGACATTAATGATCTTCTCCGACCCGTCGCTGTCATGGCCCCTCTCATCTCGGCGTGGAGCTCGGGTATCGGCTCTGGTGTCTGCCTTGACGAACTCCTGCAGGTGTCCCTCCTGGACAAGCTTTTCCAAATGCGACCGCAGTATTCTGCATTCTTCGGTCTTGTGGCCGCCCTCCTTGTGATACGCACAAAACCTCGTCTGATCTCGGGTAGACGGGTCGCCTTTCATGGGCTCTGGCCAGCTGAAGTATGGCCTTGTCTTAATCTTATACATGATCCTGTGGATGGGCTCCCTGAAGACCGTGTTGACTGCCCGATATGCGTCCTCGGATAGCCTGGGCCTCTTGCTTCTTGCTGAGGCGAACATCTGGGTCCTTGCCGAGCTGGTTGGCGCCCAGCGCCTGTCTGGCTCGTCTCTTCGTCGCTCGTCTCCCCGAGGCTCATCTCTCCGGGAGGGTCCTCTATCCTTCTTGGAGGGCCTCTCGCCTTGGTTCTTCTGCGTGGTCCCATGGTTCTCCCGAGCCCGGGCCTGGTCGTCCTCCTGGGCAATGTAGTGGTTGACAACGGACATGAGCGTTGTTATGGAGGAAACCGGGTTTCTGGCCAAATCTTTGCGAAGGTCACTGTCAGGCAGCAGGGCATTCCGAAATGCGAAGATGACCACTTCGTCCTTTGAATCTTCAATCTGGCTGTAAACCGTCCAGAATCGCTTCGCAAACTGGGTAACGTTCTCCCCTTGCTTCATCTTCATGGCCATGATATCTGCATCTGTCTTCGGAAGGACTCTGTAGGCCTGGAACTTCTTCATAAATGATTGCTGGAGCTGCTGCCAGCTCGAAATGGATCCCTCCGGTAGTGCACAGAACCACTTCAGGGGGAGGTCACCCAAGCTGGAGGAAAAAACTCGACAGTTCAGATGACCCTCATCTCCCCAGACAGACATCCTTTGGGAGAAATGCCTGAGATGCGCCGCTGGGTCCGAGACTCCGTCATAAGTAACGAATCTTGGTACGGTGAACTTCTTCGGCAGGGGGTACCTCCTGATGTCTTGAGAGAAAGGAGACGCGCCGAGATCAATGGAGTCGTAACAAACGTCCTTTTGGCCTCGGCTGAGACCAGCCACCTCCAGATTACGCTGGACCGTTTCCCTTATGCGGGCATCCAACCACTCCTGATCATGATACCTGCTCTCCGGAATGGTTTCGGACGTCTTCCTCGAGTAGCTATGGCTGGCACTCGAGCCTTCGTCTCGAGTTCGGTCAAGCCTTTTCTTGTTCAGATGGTCCCTCAAGTCCTTCTCGGGGGAGTCGGGGCGCCTGCCACGAGACATCCTCCTCTCGTGCTGTCGCTGTGAGCGCTGTTGTTGTCGCAACCGCTGCTGCTGAGACTGCTGATGGGACTGTTGCCGGAGCCCTGCTGAACCCGTGGCTCTTTCCAGCTGCTGCTGGAGCTGGAGGATCAGAGCGTCTCTCTCCTTGATGGCCTCATTCTGTACTCTAATCTCTTCAAGGGTGGAGTCGAAGTCATCATCAGAGTTGTACTCCTCATCCTCAGTGTCTTCAACATCCTCCACCTGATCAAAGGGGCGTGGTCCGTCGACCACTGGAGACTTACTCCGCTGGTTTCGTCCCATCAGGAGACCTGCAGGCTGCTGCTGGGTATCTCCCCTCCGGGGAGCAAACTCCGAGCGAAGGTCACGCTCCTGAACGTTGATTCGGATGAGATCATGTTCGGCGTCGTCCTCTGCAACTGGTTGCTTCCCAGACCTCTTCTTGGCAGGAAGGAGGTCAGAGGATGGTCCCGCACGCCTGGTCTTGGAAGTTTCTCCGCCTTTAGCAGCTCTCCTCGTCATGGTGATAGGGAAGATTATGTCGATCGTTCCCCACAGACGGCGCCAATTGTAAGTGTTAGAAAAGTATACTCACAAGGTTAGGAAGCCTTCAAGGACTTACTCACAGTACCGGAGAAGCAGCTGCGATAGGTTGAACCTGAAAGGGGAGAAATGAGAGAGTCAGAGGACCCTGACTGTGGGCAGCACAGGGCTCTCCGATGCTCAAGTTAGTCTCTGATCGGAGGAGGAGGAGAGGAAGAGAAGAGATCTCTCGTTCTATATGTGAAAGTGCTTACCTTCCTCCTGGTTGTCTTGTGCCTTATGTAGGGAATAGTTTTGATGATTGTGCCAGTGGGCCTTGTGATGTGACTAGGGTCTCATCAGCCCACAGTCATTAATGAGGGTCCATCACAGCCCTCATTGCATTTAATGAGGGTCCGATCCGCCCATACTGCATTTAATGCCAGTCACATTGGGCCTGATCTTGCCCTGATCTGTTGACGGCTGAGGTCCCATCGGACCCCTTTCTTGGGCCCCGTCCTTATGGGGGCTGTAGCCAAGGGATGCAGTTATAATCTGAGTAGCCGAGACTGGATGAGGTGGCGCGGCCGAATTGAATATCACTTTCCCGATATCAGCAGCTGGGGCCGAGACCGGAGCAGCAAGGGTCCGTGTCCGAGACCGATATGGACGTGCTTTGCCGAAACCGAATGGGGGTTTATTCACAAGATGGTCCCCACACATATACTGTATTTTTAAGTAATGTAAAGAAAGAAAGATGGTTGGATAGTACACCCCATCTCCAACTTATCCATCCTTATTTCAAGCGTTTTACTTCTCTACTGCAAAGCAAATAAGAAGAAGAAGAGAATAATGCGGTGAAAATGAACACATGCACTTCAATATGAAAATATACTTTTTTTCAGGTATAATCAAAATGATAATTTTCCATGGAAATTCAAGCATTGTAACACAACAAATAGGATAACTACAAACACAATCTTAGGAGTGCAAGGGTGACCAGCAAGCAAATGCAGACCAGAGAAGAGTAGTTCAAAAAGATACCCCAGATAAATAAGCTGCCTTGGATCCACTGTATAAACAAAAGTGCATAGGATGCAATGGTCGTGATGGTGGCGGACATGCCCACTGTTTAATGTATATATTAAAGTAAAATGTTCTGCTATACAATTTTGACCAGCTCCTCTCGGTGTTGCTGATTCTAGACCAAGAATGGCAATGGATTTGAGTTTTATATAAGTTGGGGCTAACCTGAATATACCTTGAATCACACATACCCTTGTGCTCTTGCCTGACCTGTGACTGGTTTATAATCTGTGATCCTAAACCAAGAGTTGGGTTTGATACTAGATGTTCTTTTGGAGTGGGCCAGCCAAAACCCGAACCCACACCAAACCTGACTCGAGTTGCAATATTTAAGTTTATGAGTGCTCTGAACTCAACACGCGCGCGCACACAGCCAAACCCGCATAGGAGGGGATTCGAGTGGGTCACCCATTTAATCCAACCTGTTGCCATCCCCACTTCCAAACAGTCCAACTGATGATAATAATAATAAAAAAAACCTTGGTAATGCAATGACAGAGTTGAGCTTTATATATATTTATATATATATATATTATGATGATGAGATTGGTATGGCCGAGGTCTTTGACCCAACATGACTAATCCCCCTGGGTGGTGTCCCCTAAACCCACGTAAACGCACACTGGGCAAATTTGGGGCCATTTCGAACACAAGGCATGGAGAGCTAGCAAACCCACACCTAATGTCTCTCCTAACTGGTAAGAAGGATTTAAGATGAAGGCAATGGCAATTTAGATGAGTGGACATTATAAGCTCAACGCCTAATGCCACTCCTAACTTGTAAGAAGGATTTAAGAGATCTGATAGGGACCCATGTGAGGAAGAAGGTGCAGTAGGTTGAGCAAGGTCAGAAACCAAAGCATTTTCTTAGCATTTTTAATTTGTTTACATTGCAATTTCATTCGAATTTGTGAGATCAAATTACATGAGCATTTTTAAACATGCATTAAAATTACCCTCCTTTAAATATTTTGGACAAGGAATAAAGGCAATGAAAAATGGGCTTCTTCATCCAAAGTGGTTGAAGTATCGTCATATATTGGGCACAGTTCTAGCAAGAGGTGTACTATTCTCAGGACTTCAAAGTTGTTCAAGGCTCAGGTCATAGGAGCCCATACAATTCAGATGAAGGCAATGGCAAATGTTACCTTATAAGCTCAAATAAGCAACTTGAAACACAAGTCAATGGACAACACCTCCGCATGCAAAACACAATGCCGATGAAGCCTTGACTCAAGTCACCCATGGATTGGGACGATTGGCCTGCTGATGGAAAAATCATCATCTCAGAAGATGCCTTCTTTGAAAAGCATACCAAGTTTGCCATCAAATATTAAATTGTGCATGATTGTCAAATCAGTCATTATAAAAGAAAATGAATTTTAACGCAGAACAGCATGGAAATAGAGTCTTGCATTACATTGTTGACACCTCTGACCTCACACTCCCAAAAAGAAAATAATTAAGCCCTTGCAATCCCATCTATTAGACATGTCTCTCCATGGAATCAGCCAACAACACCACTCAACCTTCTGTTAATTGTCCATGTCCATCTCATCTAGCTTTGACTTCTAACAATGTTTAGGTCCTTCACTATATCCATAGCTATCATGTCATCCATCTGCAAGAAAAGAAACTCTAATACAGTAATACCAAAACAACACCCAAAGCACTCCACAACCTAATATAGTTAGCAACACAACTGGCATACAAAGTCAAAAGGGCAATAAAATGACATGTTCCACTCAACCATGAGAATTTCCCACTACCTACCTATTCATTCTATTTTCACCTTGGAGACTGAGGTCATGCCAATGATCTCCATATTCAAGGTAATTTATTCCTGCCTAACCAAAAAAATAAAAGAGAAACAAGAAATTGGCTTAAAAGAAACAATTGCAATCATAGAGAGCAAACCCTATCAATCTGATATCTGAACAAATAATCATGCTTAAGGGCTAACATATTTTCATACTTTAAACTAAAAAAATTGACAAGAAATTCACGAATACAAGCAAAAAATAGCAAACAAGAAAAAAAAAAAAAAAAGGTCTCTCTTAGGAAGTGAGTCAAAGATATAAGGTGGAAATGTAGACGGGATCCTCACTTTCCTCAGATTTGATCTTACTGGGGTGATGATTGTGTAAGGTGTACTAATTTTCCACCCAAGGGGAGATTACTTGATGACCATTTGGTGATCTTCAATTCTTCACCTTACTTTCTTCAATTGCAGCCTCTTTGATGAGAAGATATTTCCTAGAATTCCTAGGAATTCAATTTCTTACAAACAAACAAGCCCTTGGTTTTAATCTACTTATGCAACATTTGCTGTTGAATTAATTAAAGATCAATGCCACTCTATCCCTACCCGTACCACACCCTACATCCAAAAAAGAAAGGGATTGAAATACTTACCAAGGAGATATTGAGGTATCATTTACTATAAGACTAAAACGATAACATATACAGCAAAGAATGCTGGAAGCACAGAAGAGGTTTCCAAAACTTTCCGCCAATTATATATTATAGACCTAATAATTACATATAAAGACGAATATATACTATGTTTAAACTGAAAGGCCCCCATCAAATGCCTTAATTTCTTAAATGCAACTGAGTAGTGCTCCAACTGAGATACTGGCCTACCCTGAGCCTGAGCCTAGATATTAACAAGCTACCAAGCAGGCTTGGGGATTTGTTTCTGCATAATGGGTGGGTTTGGGGCTAGGGCATTAAAAACCTGTCAGGGTGGGGTTTGAGCCTGGGTCTTACATATATAAAAGCTGAGGACTAGCTCATATAAGTTTGGCTGAGTCCAGTCCGTTGCCACCCCTACCTGAGTATGCAAAATAAACATCAAAATTTAATATTCTTAAATTTTTGGATTTTGAAGGATACTTTTAGTATTTTGTGTTACAACACATATACTCAGATAAATGATAGGTCTCACTCTGCTGCAAACATTTGCTCCCTTCACATAAAAATCTCATTGGATCATCACCATTCTTTCTGCCATAGCCACTAAAATCAATTTTTTTTATCTCTTTGAAACAGATTGCTACTATTATATTAAATGAACACAAAACAGGCTGGAAATTTTGTTCTTTTGTTTTAATTAAGGCAATCATTTCCTCTGTAGAAATATAATTTCTTTTCAACATAGCCAACTTATTTTCAAATCTTTGCATCACAATCCCTAAGTAAACTTACATCTTGGATTCTCATTCTACAAAGTCAACTTCTTCTGAATCCTTTTCATCACAAGGTCATACATAGCCTTAGAAATAGGATTTGCACCTAACAGGAGGATGAAAAAAAGATACAACAATTGTAAGCTCCCCACTTCCTAATTGCTTAAGGATGGAAGATGGCCCAGTAATCCCTTATCCACGCAAACCCGAGTCATGTCACTCCTGCCAAAACTTACCTAAAAGTTTAAGTGGTCTTTAGCGCATTTCAAAACGGTCTTCACCACTTAAACATCTTCCTTTAAATCATCACAAATAATTAGTGTAGTGTATCACCTGCGAATTGGAAATGGTAGATCAACAAATTCTCACTTGACTCCGTTAAACAAACCTAAATCTTCCATTTATGCCAAAAGCTTCCTTCTACCATGATCATGAACAAAGGCATAAACCGATGAAGGATCATTTTGCCGGACTCACCTTCAACCTTTACTCAACAGTTTACAATAATTAAAAAGAGCTTTAAATAACAGTTGGCAGCCCATTAACTAAAATCGAGAAAAGAACCAGTATGTATTCTAGGTTCCATTTCATTTTATTTTGAACTGAAAACCAGCCTTCCTAACATGTATGGTTCAAAATCCCATTCTACATTATCATAGCCCTTTACTAAATCGATTTTCAGTAGAGCTGCTTAATTTTCCTTGTTTTCTTTTGAGTGAAGACAGTCATTGGTGATGAGAATAACATCAAGAATTTGTTTTCCACTTACAAAAGCCCCTTGAGTAGCTTCAATGATATTCCCATTACTCGCCCAAGCAGAATAGCTAATACAGTAGATATAATGTTATAAATATGGCACATAAAGTTTTATAAAATAAAAAAAAAAACCCTCCAATTCACATTGCACCTTCCACTCATATAATCATAGTGATAAGGATGTGTTCAGTTTCATGCAGAGAATACTATTCAATGGACCTCCTCCAGTGATGCTCAAACACCTCACACTACTCACCTTGTTGTTGTGTATTTTTGCTCAAACACCTCACACTAGTCACCTTGTTGTCGTGTATTGTAACAATAATTGACAATCTAACTCGAGGTATTTTACCTTCAGTAAAGGAAATCTGTCTCTTGGAAGAGCAAAAACAAATTCTGATCACCAGATTCAAAGGGTAAAAAAAAGGACAGGTAGCTATGGCCCATGGAACCAGAAACCTGTATAAGTTTGAGGGGGTTCAAGTCACTCTTCCCCTTGAGATATATTGTATTGTGGTAAGTGACAATTCATATAGCTTCACATCCCATTTATCATGACTGCCACTTTGTTTCTGAAAAAGAAGGTGAAGGTTCAAGAAGTGAGCACTCTTAAGTAATCTAATAATCAAACAGCTAATTTTGTCACTGAAGGTAAGAAACTTAGTCTATTGTCGTCCAGTTTGACGAGGAGCACTTTGGACCAAGCTTGTGTTGGGTTTTTATGGTGCCCAGCTTTTGGGTCCTATAGGGATTAACCAGCCTTATGGAACAAATCTTTCCGACTTTCTCCCTAATGTTCTACTATTTCTCATCATGTCTCCATCTTCTAGTGTGTTTCCTATAATTAACTTCAACTCCAGCTTTTGGGTCCTATAGGGATTAACCAGCCTTACCCCAATCCGAGCAGGCAAGCACACAACTCCAGTGCTCCAATTTTTTTCTATAGCACAAGAGCATTAGCGCAAAATTCTAAATATAAAACTAAAGATAGGCAATACTGTGAACTAAAATAATCATTTTGCCCTATGTTTGGCAACCAAAATAACAACACTCAAAGCTCAATGCAACTAAAAGAACATCAGCAGCATTTTTATATTTTTACACAAATAAAAAAGGTTATACTCTGAAAACAATAGTGATACATACACATACATATATGGAATAAAGAGAGAATATCAATACAATATTCAGATTATGAATGATGATGATGAGAGTAAGGATACAGCAATCACAGTTTATGGGTTTGAGTGCATATTGTCTGCTCAAAATACAATACAAATTCCAAAAATCACCACCCCCCCCCCCCCCCCCCCCCCCACACACACACCAAAAAAAAAAAACACCAACACTAGATAAGCAAGTGATTTATTTAAAAAAAAAACACAAAATGAATCTAAAAAATTTACAAAATATGCTTCATTCAAAATGAAATGAATTTACATTTACCTTATAGCGCATAGAATTCAAAGTGGAGTGGGTGATTGATGGTGCAGAGGACTTCACTTGACATACCAAGAGTTAAAGAAAAGGCTCGGATGGCTCAACTTGCATCACGTCACTATTTACAGACTTTTGCCCAAATGTAGGGAGGGCTTCTAAGCAGTTTTAAAATTGCCCATCCTCAGAGAAATCAACTACAACTGAAACAGTTGCTCCATTTGGCAAGAAACCTCTCTCATCCATCATATATAAAAAATTCAATTGGTTTATACACAGCTTGCATCACATCACTAAGTATGGTCTTTCGCAAAAATGAAGGACTGACTTCTAAGCAGTTTAAAATTGTCTATCCTCTGAGAGAAATCAACTACAACTGAAAAAGTGCCAGCATTTGGTAAGACATCTCTCTCATGATCTCATCCATCATATGGAAAAATTCTATTGGTTTTATACATTTCAGTCAGTTTACAAAAGCCGTATATAATTGGATTAATGTGTGGATGACTGGATGTTTAACAAGCAACCATTTTCTTCCATCTTTAACAACAATTCATCAGCCTCCTCCATTAAACCTTCTCTACGAAGGCTATTGCTCATTATTTCATACGTATTGGAATCAGGCACCAAACCATACCCGGAGATGCCATCAAATAGCTCTTTTGCTGTTTCAGGCTTCCCGTCTTTACAGATACCAACAATGAGGATATTAAAAATTTCGGTACTAGGCTTGGAGTTAGAGTTGATCATATCATGAAACAAATTTATTGCCTCGTCAATGCAATGATTTTTGCAAAGCCCATCCATTAATGTAATGTAGGTAACATGGTCAGGACTTAGCCCACAAGCTTTGATCTCATTGAAAAGATTCTGTGCAGACGTAACATTACCAATGCTCAATAATCCACCCAAAAGGGTGTTGTACGTAATGATATCAGGCACTAATCCCTTATGCTGGATTTCTTGGAAGAGCCTCAGAGCCTCATCCAATCTCCCACACTTGCAATACCCTTTGATTAAGATATGATAGCTGCATAAACTATGCTCAAGGCCCCAAGCAGCCATGGAGTCAAAGAGTTTTACAGCAGAATCCATTTGGCCTTCCAAACAATAACCATCCATCAACACTGAACAGGAAATCGCATCTGGTTTCTTACCTCTCTGAATCATCAATTCAAATAAATCATGAGCTTTTACAAGCAGCCCTTTACTGCGAAGGGCACCAATCATTATCTTGAAGGTTACGGCATCTGGGGATATATCCCTACCTATCATGTCACTGAATAATCTTGAGGCTTCTTCCCACTGACCTGAACTGAACAATCCTTGGATTAAGGAATTATAAGTGATAACATCTGGTGAAATGGTACTAGCAATCATTTCTGAAAAGATGTCCAAAGCATTATTTAACAACCCACCTTTGCACAAGCCATCGATGATGATGTTGTATGTCCAAGTATTTGGCCTACATTTTGCCTTCTCCATCCTCTTGAACAAATCGAGAGCATCACTGGTGTTTCCAGTTTTGCAAAGCCCATTTATGAGAGTGCTGTATGTAATTACATCAGGTAGATTTCCATTCTCCTCCATTTCTGAAACGAATAATAGGGCCTCCTTTACCGACCCGGTTCTGCAATAACCATCAATGATCATGTTATATATGGCTGTGTCCGGCTTGCATCTCCCCTTTTCCATTGCCTTTAGTATCTCAAGAGCATCATCAACTTTTCCAATTTTGCATAGCCCATTTATGAGGGTGCTGTAAGTATTTACATCATATGGGTACCCCTTCTCTAGCATTTCTTGAAAAAGGTCTACAGCCTCTTTCAGCAACCCATCTTTGCAAAGACCATTGATGATCATGTTATATCTAGTGCTGTTTGTCTTGCATCTCTTTTCCATTGCCTGGAGCATTTCAAGAGCATCATCAACTTCTCCCATTTTGAAAAGCCCATGTATGATGGTGCTGTATGTAACAGCATCTTGCGGGCACCCCTTATCTGCCATTTCTGAAAACAAGTCCAGGGCCTCTTTCACCAACCCATCTTTGCAAAGACGATCAATGATTGTGTGATATATAATGTTGTTCGGCCTACATATTCCTTCTTCCATTCCCCTGAGCATCTCAAGAGCTTCAACAACTTTTCCCATTTTACAAAGCCCATTAATAAGGGCACCACATGTAATTACATCAGATGAGTACCCCTTGTCCACCATTTCTGAAAAAAGGTCCAACGCCTCTTTCAACAAGCCACCTCTGCAAAGACCATCGATGATCGTGTTATATATAGTGGTGTTCGGCCTACAATTCCCCGTTTCCATTGCCCTAAGCATCTCAAGCGCGTCTTGGACTTTCCCCGCTTTGCAAAGCCCATTGATGACAGTACTGTGCGTAATCACATCAGCTGGGTACCCCTTCTCCACAATCTTCTTCAAGAGCACAACCGCCCCACTGATATCACCCACAAAACAGAGCCCTTTAATCAAAGTAGTCATAGTTACAGGATCAAGCTTGCAACCCCTTTTAAGAATTTCCCCCAAAACAGCAAAACCGAGATCGACTCGCTTCAAATGGCAGTAACAATTGATTAGAGTGTTCAGAGTAACCCTATGTGGTTTGATTCCAGCCAAATTCATCCTTCTATACAGATCAACAACGGTGGAATAATGTCTCATTCTGGAAACAGCACCCAACAGCCGATTAAACGGGTCGATTGAAGGAAAGGGTCTCATCAGAAGCATTTGATCGAACATATTCAGTGCATCATCAAGCTTCATGTTCTCCAAGTTGTTACATTGATATTTCAAGGAATCTAAGAACTGGGTTCTACTGAATTCATCATCAGGATTCAAATTGGCAGCAATATTTGAATAAGATATCCTAATAATTGCAAATGGGTATGAGAATAGAGAAGATTGGGAAGGATTTGTACCATTTTGGAATGCAGAAGTGGCTGTTCTTGAGGAAGAAATGGAGAGAGCTGAAGCTCTCATCAACATCATATTTGGTGAAGAAAAAAGCCCCCCTTTTTTTTTCTGGCTTTTGGTCTTCTTCCTTCAAAGGTTTCCTGGTCTGTGAGGGTGGAGAGGTTGAAAGCGGTCGGCACTGGATCCCAACGATTTCATTGGGAAAGAGAAAAGCTGACCATGGTAGAGGTGAAAAGGCCGCGCGGGGTTTGCCCATAGTTGTAGAAGGCCCGGACCCATTTAAGGGCCTGCATTACCTAGGCCCTTTTCCTACCCTCGTGGACCTGGGCTGAGCCAAAGTCTTCTCTAGGGATATTGCCTACATAGCTGCCCTTAGACTTGAGATTCGCTCTTGAGTGGTCAAAGTTTAAGTATTTCTCCATACGATATCTTTGGGTCGTGCGATATCGGACACATCATACTGTGCAATGTCCTAAGGCTGTGCGATATCGCACACATCATTCCATGTAATATCCTAGGACTGTGCGACATTGCACTATTATTGTAGGAACAGATCTACGTGAATTATATAAAGCTTAATTGTTATGGGGCAAATGTAAGATGTAAGAACAGTTGTACGATCAATATCCTTTTCTTCTACATTATCATCCTGCACGTTTATCATCCTCCTTTATTTGGGTTTTGAGTTACAATAAGCAACATGAATTAAGTCTTTATTTTAAGTTCGTAGACCTGTAGTTGGAATAAAAAACATGTATTTTATAACAAATATATAAATAATTCTATAATCACACAACAAATGATTCTTTACATATGTTACATAGCAACTAGTGGGGACCACCTCATGACTCATCCAAATGGAAACCCTCCCCGATGGTCACTAATCCTATAGTTTTGCATGGATCCGAATGGATTGGATCATTAGATTAACGATCAGTTTTATTTTATTTTTATATAAAATCATTAAACTTACGGTCCATGTATGAAGGGGTTAGAGTCACTAAATTGGCTTTAAATTTGATGTTCAGGGTGGTCCCACTTGGGATCTCTCATCCTTCATGTCCCATGATTTGTGATATCTTCAACAACTTATATACACACTAAAGTATGTACATGATCATTTTTCTATTGTCAAGTAGGCATTAACGTATTAAAATGATTAAATCAACCTTACACATGTATTTATCATCCATCCTGATAAACCGTGCATCACACCGGTCTTACCACTAGAATACATTATACAAGAAAAAAAACCCAAAAAGCCCTCAATTTTGAGAAAGAGAGAGAGATTGTTTTCACCTGGCTATCAGGGTTTGATCCTGGGCATGCCACCTTCCCTCACCCGTGGGTTTGTCACCTCACCCAAATCGGGTCCCAAATATAGGCACCTATAGCTGGGTACAAAATAAAAAAAAGAGAGGAGGGGGCCCGTTGTGGAGTTGAGTCACTCTGTGAAGCTCAAAATGCTGGGCCTACTTCATCTTTTTGTGATTCCGGAAACAGCACTAGCATTAGCATTAGCAATAGCAATTGTAGAATTCAAAGGACAGCATTACTCAAACGCCTACCTATTATTTGAAATAACGTTCTTCTGCTAAGTGAAATGGTGGCTGTGAGAAGATCTGTTGTAGCCTCATTGTACCCAACTGCAACAACAGCAAGAAGAAACGCTGTGCAATATGGTACGGCCACGGGCATTTCTGATCTTTCTAGTCATCTTGGAGAATCGGATGGCTTTTCTACTCGAACCCAATTCGAGAATTTTGTCAAAAGCCAAAGCAAAGTAGGCAATCTCAGACTCAATGATGCACTGCACCTGTTCGATAAAATGCTTCGGATGGAACCCAAGCCTTCAGTTGCGACTTTCACTCATCTATTAGGAGCTATGTCCAAAATGAAATATTTTTCCACAGTGGTTTCTTCTTGTAAGATGATGAATTCGGTTGGAATTCTACCCGACTTGCATACACTCAGCATTCTGCTCAATTGCTTCTGCCATTTGAAACGGGTCGATCTCGGTTTCGCCACTTTTGGGGGCATCCTTAAAAGAGGTTGCAGACCAAATGTCATAACCTTCACAATTCTGATTAAAGGGCTTTGTAAAGCTAGTAAGATCAATGAAGCAAGAGAATTCTTTGCGAAAATGGTAGAAATGGGGTGCTTATGTGATGTAATTACATATGCCACCCTCATAGATGGGCTTTGCAAAGCAGGTAACATTAAAGAGGCTCTTGGGTTGCTCAAGGAAATGGAAGCAAGGAGGCTTGCACCAAACATGGTGGTGTATAACACAATCATTGATGGTTTATGTAGAAGTGGGTTGATGAGTGAGGCCATGGAACTCTTTTTGGAGATGGTAGAGAAGGGGTACCCATGTGATGTATTTTCTTATGGATCTCTCATAAATGGGTTCTGTAAGATAGGAAATAATCGGGCGGCTCTTGGGTTGCTTAGTGAAATGGAGAGGAGAAGATGCGTGCCGAATGTAATTGTGTATAACACAGTCATTGACAGTCTCTGCAAAGATGGATTGACAAAAGAAGCCATTGAGATCTTTATGAAAATGTCCAATGGCGGCATTTCACCAGATGTTATTACTTATAACTCCTTAATTCATGGCCTTTGTGCTTCAGGGCAATGGAAAGAAGCAAAGAGGATTTTTGATGAAATGTTGGGTTGTGGAGTCTCACCGGATGTGGTAACATTTAGCATACTGATGGATGGTCTTTGCAAAGAGGGAATGCTAGAAGAAGCGAAAGAAATTTTAGTAGTGATGATTCGAATAGGTGAGAAGCCTAATGTGGTTACATATACTACATTGATGAATGGGTATTGTTTGAAAGACCAAACCAACAATGCAGTAAAGCTCTTTGATTCCATGGTGGACAGGGGTCTTGAGCCAAATGCTATCAGCTACACTGTGCTGATTAATGGGTATTGCAAGTGCGGGAGAATAGATAATGCTATGGGGCTCTTTCACGAAATGCATCGTAAGCAGTTGGTGCCAAATCTATTTACTTACAACACTCTTTTAGGTGGATTGTGCAGCACTAATAGAGTAGCGACTGCACAAAAACTCTTTAGTGAGATGCAAACTCACGGCCCAAGTCCTGACCTTGTTACATACGTAGTATTGTTGGATGGGCTTTTGAAAAAGCAAAGGATTGTGGAGGGATTGAGATTATTTCAAATGATGATCGACTCTGGAATCAAACCTAATATTCAAATCATTTCTATCCTTATTGATGGCTTGTGCAAAGATGGAAATCTAGCTGCTGCGGAGGAAATATTTAATGGCATGTCTACCAATGGCTTTGTGCCCGATGTTGTGACATACAATATAATGATAAATGGGCTTTGTCAAAAGGGACTAATGCAAGATGCTAGTGACTTGCTGGTGCAGATGGAGAAAAATGGTTATATGCCCAACACTAATACTTTGAATCCAATAATTTGTGGCTTCTGGAAGAGCGGAGAGATAGATAAAGCAATGAAATTCCTTCATGTAATGGCTGAGAAAAATGTCATTCCAGATGCACATACTGCCTCTATTGTTGTTGATTTACTTTCAAAGGATGATCGGCGTGAAGACCGTTTAAAATCTCTTCCTACATTTCCGCGTAAGCCTGGGGTTGGTGATAATTTTACTCCCAACACTGATATCATCTTTAGAGGCTGAGGCTTATTTTATTCCCAATGAAGATCTGGGAGAGACTCCACATTATATATGGGAGCTACTTTATAAACAAACTGTACTTTGTAGAGATGTATGTGAATTTACTTTTATTTTATTTTTTTATAGTGATCATTGTCCCCATCATACACAAATGCAAGACTTGTGGGAGTTGTGGCACAAGAAGAAGGTCAGATCCTCATTCTGTTGTTGAGAACCTTGTGTTGTGACATCACTTGTTTTTTTCTAATTTAAATGTTTCTTTATATTTGGGTATGGACCAAGTAGATGCAGAATCATGTCGATATCATTACTGTGATGTAGTTTGGCTCATTATGATCTAAAGCAGGAGAACCAAGATGGTCCAACACAGAGCTGTAATCGATCTCCAGGCCCTCCCTCTCCCTCAAAGTGAATTGTTCTAAAATTTTACCCCGATAGAAGTTGGTCCCACATAAAATTGAGCACATTACATTTTTATTCACATACTCAATCTTATAATGGGAACAACTCCTATTGGAGTAAAAAAATTCACTTTTAGGGGCTCGGATTCTTAAGATGTGGGCTCTATCCCCTTAGCTCCGCCATTGCATTTACACATAAACCACTGTTTTTTAGTTATGTTGGCCCTAGAATTGGAACCAGTATTGCTTAAATTTCTATTGATCTAATAACTCGAAGACATTTAGTTTCATTTATTAAATCTGCATAAAATATAAGAAAATATCAAAAAATAAATAAATAATTTCCACCTATACATTTGCACTCGTGTGGGGTCCACATTTATGATCTTAACCATTCAACATCCTCGTATAAAGAAAACTTTAAAATCTCAAGTTTCGTGTTTAGACCCTCAATAATATTGAGAACAATGCAAACCCAAAAACAACTAAATCCATATTAGTTACTCATGTGATAATGTTCCTTCCAAAGAAACATGATGATAAACATCACATATGTATATTTTCATGCTCAAAATACAATCGACCCTTTAGTAAGCTCCAATTGAACTGAGCCCAACATTGAAAAAAACCTTATATCCCTTTATATCTCAAATGGGTAAAAAGTTTTTTAAAAAGGTATTTTTTGAAAAATGAAAATAAATATCCTTATATCTTTTTTTCAAATCTTTCTTTAATTAATCATATAAAAGAAATAATCAAGTCTAACCAAAATGGCCTAGTAGGGCTCACGTCAGCTACCTTTATGCGTGGATGGTTAAAAAAGGGGATTTCAAATGACTAAATAACTAGTTTTATCAAATGGTTATAATCATCAAAATCAAAATCATCCGTTTTCGGAAGAAAAGAGGATAAGTAAAGACAAAAATAATGTTATTTTTTTCATTTCTCAAAAAATTATGGAGAGGACTTAGATAGAAAAAAATTGTTGAAAACTTTTATAATTTTTTAAAATATTCAAATCACCTATACTTTATTTTAAAACAAGGCAAAAGCTTGTACCTTTTCGAGATTTTCCCTATCCCAAATATTAGTAAAAGTAATTTTCATCTATTAGAATTTTGTAGTTGGGGCCCAGCGATAGATTCCCGTTTCCCACCCTCAATATGACCGTTGAAGTTGAACGACTATCTCTCTCCAAATCAATTTTAAAATAAATTTTCAAATATGACCGTTGGAAACCCAGGCGTTTCTCAACACCTCAAATATCTCTGAAACCCCCCCTCCATTTCTCCTCACAACAGAACTCGAACTAAAATCACACGTTTCTCTCCTGCAATTTGGTTTCTTCTCATCTCTCTTCACGCAAAGCAAACTACGAAATCCATCACAAATTCTGTCGCAACACACACAAAGCACACCCACCCACTTTCAGAATCCATCAGAAATTCTCCACACAAAAAAACACACGCACAATCAAACAAAGATTTTTCCATTTTCTCTGCAATCTTTCTTGTTTTAGTTTTCATTCATGGCAGAATACAGAGATGCCCATGTCGTCGAAATCCCAGTCGACGAAGAGCACCAACAGCGAAATCATTCCATACCCAACAATGCCTCCCTAATCCACCACCACCCATTAATGGAGATCTCCCAGAGCCCTGGCCATCTCTTGCTTCTCAAGCTCTGGCAAAGAGAAGAAGACCTCTTCGGCCGGAGAATCGCTCTCAAAGAAGCCCGATTGGATTGCATTAAACGCGAGGTCTTCCAATTGTGCTGCTTCTTTTTTGCATTCCATGGATTCCACCTGACCCTTCTCTTCACCTCCTCAATTCACAGGGAAGAAGGGGCTTGCCGGAAATGGTGGGTCCCATCTTTTCTGTCTCTCTTCACTTCCCTTGTTATAGTCTCTCTTGTGCAGTTGAAGCTTTTCAGGTACTTTAAGGTTTTGGGGCAGTTGCAGAGGGAGAGGAGCGATAATAGGGCCCTTGGTAGATGTATTCAGGAATTGAGAATGAAAGGGGCAAGCTTCGATCTAATGAAGGAGCCGCAGACGGTGAAGAGGATGAAGAGCTCGAGCGTTGAGATCAAATGGAAGCCCAGGAAATGGTGCTCTGACAATGTTGTTACCATTTGTCTCCTCTGCTTTACGGGTTTGGTTTTCCCTGCTTCCAAATTCATCATATGCAGTTGAACTGAGGACTGGTGGTTTCTTTGAGAAACAAAAAACAAGTGGGTAAGTTGGATCATCTTTTAAATGGAAGATCATAGATTAAGGTAAGAACTAATTGTCATTTGCAGGGCATGTTTGGTAAGGGTCAGAAATCCACGAGGTGGGTATGTTGGGTCTTTAAATGGAAGATCACAGATTAAAAAGGTAAGAACTTCTCATTTACAGCTTTATTTTGTTTTACATCACTTGTTGAGGGCATGTCTCTGGCAAGGGTAAGAAATCCACCAGGAATCTGCGGATTTGATGATTCTTTTCTGCCTTCGAAGCAGGGATTCCTCGCTGACGATTTGTATACTTGGGGATTTTACATTAATATCAATGCATATGGTTGAGAAAAAATTCACAACAGGTTAGGAACGTGCGAGGAAACCTGCTGGGCTTGAATTCAGTGATAGAAAGCTTGAAGCTCAGACAGGCCCAAGTAATGAGTGCTTGTAATTTTTGTGATTGCCATTGGGATGAAGGGATTTTCATACATGGGAAAAAAAAGAGAGTCCAGTGTGAAGGGTAACATTTTTATCACATTTGACACATGGAGAAAACCATAACCGAAGAGGAGAGAAAAGCTCAATGTTTCCAAACAAACTTGAATCCTTCCTTTGTCACTCAAGGGTAAGCTTTTAATCAATACACATTTTGTCACAGTTGTCATACAAATGACACGTGGAGAAATCGAAAACCATAAAATTTAAACTTCATACACTATTTTTGATGAGTTTGTTGCAAATAATACACATACATTCCCTTTTGTATAGTGGACCCATCACCCCCCACATATACTAGCTAGAAGGAATACAAAGGCTGAAGGCTGATTGCAACATTGGTACCTTGCCTCCTAGTAACCAACAGCCATTGCCGGAGGCACTCAAGACTGCCAAGGTAATTTGCAGAACCTAATGTGATAAGTATGTTCTGACCCTCGGACAGCCGGTTGCACCTTCTCAGGAGAGCTGCTGCATGGTCATTGCCTGTAAAATAACCAAAGTGGAGAAGTTCAAATTCTCAATGCTGTGCATGGTCATTGCTGAATGTTTTCTTTCCATACACTTGACAACATCGCTGCCTCTTGATGATGTTCAAATTCTCAATGAAGCAGCTATGTATGTATTAATTTTGCACTACTTTCTTTGGCAACTGCAACTGTATATTTCTTGACATGATTCTTGCATTGTGTTTAGGTACACTTGAACAGCTGGAACAGTTGTTGTGGGAAAGCAATTACCTGCTGGATCCTTTTGCCTCAAAAGAGCTATTGGGCGGGTGAAACAAGGTTGCAGGGAGAGGAAGACAACCTGAATGGACTGCTCTTCCAATGAAGAAGAATCTTCCTATGCTTGAGGCTCTAAAGAAGATCAATTTCAGGACGGACAGCAAATAGTACAGCAAGACGAGGGAAAGATATAATGGAGGGCGTAGATATAATGAAGATTGCAGATCCGTCATTTGCACGAGGCAAGCCTTGGATGAAGCAATTGGATGCAAGAACCTACAAAGGAATGGACAGAACTCAAATGCACCTTCTTCCACCGCTCAACTGGCAGCAAGCAATGAACTTAAATAGCGCCACCAGTCTCTGCAGCTTGAACCTGATCTTGGAAATGATGGGGCACTGTATGTAAATCTCCATCGGAAGATACTCCTGCCTGTAGGGCTCAATTTGTTGACTGGAACACCTAGTTCCTCAGTTTTGAACTTCCAGGGATGAGCAAAACTCTTTGATAATATAAGCAACTTCTTTTCTAGGGATGTCTTGTATTTAGTATCACCAGATAACAAGTCATTTTTGCACCAGATAATAAGTCATTTTTGGTGAAATTAATTGTTGGCATCGCCTCTCTTTACATCACTCAAAATAAAATTTCGGCAAAGGGATTTTTTTCACTTCTCATCTATCTTTTTTTTTCCCAAAAGGAACCATCTCAATCTTAATGATCCCAAAAGGAATCATTAATGCTTATAGCAATTCCAACAACAATGGGCCACCTCTAACACGCACACAGTCCTAACTCATTGATTTTGAGGTATACGGATTTAATCGTTACCCATTGACCTCTAGCACTTCTGCAGAGAGTCCTAACTCATTGGTTTTGGAGTATATGGATTTAATCGTTACCCATTGACAGGTCCAATTATGTACCATAGTCAAAATCATTGGTCACGGGCATCAATGCATCAGGGCAATGGATGCCATCTTACATGATGCTGCTTCTAGGACTACATCATCAACCCCAAGCGGGTTCATCAGAGCAATCAATGCCATCTTACATGATGCTGCTTCGGACTACATCATCAACCCCAAGCTGGTTTCATCAGGGCAATCAATGCCATCTTACATGATGCTGCTTCTAGGACTACATCATCAACCCCAAGCTAGGAAAAAAAAACTCTATATTGCCTACCATCATGGGTCTCATTGATTTGTTTTAGCTCACACTAACTTAGTCCGTCATTTTAATCAAGTTGGTAAAAAGGACCACGCCACCAATATAAAATCCTATTGTGAGAGAGCCTACTTCACCATATTAAAGGTAAATCAATTGAACGTCTGAACATAAATGGATCGAGCAAAAACAAATTACCCCAACAAAAGAACGGCCTCAACAAAAGAACCATGTTCATTCTGATAAAGAAACCCTACAAATTTTAATTTCTTCAAAACTCTACAGCAGCCAAAAGGCAAAAAAAAAAAAAAAAAAAAAATTAATAAATAAAGAAAAAGAAAAAAAGAAAAGAAAAGGGGGGAAATGTAAGAGGAATGAGCAAAAGCGAGAATCATTTCAGGTCACAAACCCTCAAAACCAGATTAATGTTGAGAACAGGGTTTTCCGTCCTGAAATAACCATCAAAATTGGGCTTACAAAAAATTGTAAACTTGGTCTAGAAGAATAAGCATACTAAATGACAAAACAGGAATTCTCTCACCGCTTAGAACACTGATAAATTTGATCACACTCAAATTGCAAAAAAACTTTCAAGACTCCATACCCTCAAAACCAGATTAATGTTGAGAAGAGCGTTTTCTTTGTCCTGAAATAACCATCAAAATTGGGCTTAAAAAAAATTGTAAACTTGGTCTAGAAGAATAAGCATACTAAATGATAAAACAGGAATTCTCTCACCGCATAGAACACTGATAAATTTGATCACACTCAAATTGCAAAAAAACTTTCAAGACTCCATTTACACACAGCAGCAGTAACAAATCATAGATGATATATGAATATACCCTTGCTTATCAACCAACCTTCTGATATACAAACCACAGTCAATTAACGCAAAAATTCAAAGGCTACATTTAATCATTACAAAGGCAATAATACATCTACCAAAAGGCACCAAACTGGACCGGGGTTTTAAAACTTGGACGAGTCCAATTCCAAATTACTTGAAGTTGAACTTTGCTGGCTTAGATGGGACTCACCCAAGATTCTCAGACTGAGCCTAATGAGACCTGGTCAGGCTTCAAAATCTATTGTCCTTGTCATCACCAGCAACACCAGAGCCCACACTGTTAAGACCCTTAAGATAATCATCACCAGCTCCTCTGCCGACACTGACCTTATCCCTGAGATCATCCGTCAGCTTCCTCTTTCTCAATCCTCAACCACCAACAAGTTCAATCCAGATGACCCAAAAGCCTAGCCTGTTGAATAGAAATTGGAATAATGCTCTCTTCGTGAGACTATCTTTAAAGACTTCGCCCCTTAGCCAGGAGAGAGGAAGAGGTGATTGAGGCAGCACTCACAGCCAATATTAATGGGTTCAGTAGTGGGCCCAACTCCGGAGAGTCACACAGATTCAACTCAATCGGCCCCTCCTGTATCGGGCCAAGTTCAAGAATTAGCATCCTTGCACCTGAAACCTTTAAAACAAAGCACAAACTGAAGCAAACATAAATTTCGATAATACCATCTGTAATTAAATCACAGAAACCGAAAATGATAAATCATCCGGAAAGGAGCCCATGCCTCTTCCAATTGTAATATGCACAACAACCAGTGTAGAACCAAGATATTCTTTCTGACCATGATCCAACATGATGAGATCCGCTGTAGAATACCAAATCATATAAATGTGTGATCCGACCACAAGGATGATGGAGATCTGATGTATAATACTAAATCAAATGAATGTGTGATTCAACCAACCAACTTCCAACATGAATTTCAACATCATAATGTGGTACAAATAAATTAAATTTCTTTTGAACCATCATAGATTAAAAAGGAGGCTAGACTTCCCATTGAGCGAAAAGCCAAAACAAAACAAATTCTGAAGCAACCGCATAAGAGATGGGCCTTGATTCACTGCAACAATAACAAGAGACGGCAACAAAGACAACCAAATATGTAAGGAAACACTTCCAACGATCAACCAATGAGTGAAGAACGTTAATCCACTCCAAATGCGGACAATAACAAGAGACAACATAAAGACAACCAAATATGTAAGGAAACACTTCCAACGATCAACCAATGAGTGAAGAACGTTAATCCACTCCAAATGCGGACAAGATCAGTAGATAAAATCAAACCATCTTCAACACCAGAAATGCGTACAGACACCCATCAAGAAGAGCACCTCAATCTCATCCAGCCATAATTTGACTGCAGAAAACACACTCTAAGAGCTCAATTTCCTAGAGTAACTAGGATAAAACATACAGGTCTCGTCATTTCGAGAAGCCAATGTACATATTTGCTGCAAGTTAGTCAAGAATCCTGCTCCAGATTGTAATCCCTTGAATGAAACACAGCAAGGAAAAGAAAAAATCCGTGAGACGCCATATTCATCATTATGAGAGTAAAAAATTAACCCCTATGATGAGCTCCACAGAACCTAGAGGAAAAAAAATTGCCATCGGATCAGTAATAGAACAAAAGGGAAAGGAACCCACTTCGAATCAATGACAAACTATACTCAAATCTATCAAGACCCTTTGATATACATTGTTCTGTCGTTCACTAACAACTCGAGGTTTTGGTGATTCTGGTTATTAACAAAATCAATGACAAATCACACACCAATCTCATTTTAGTCCAGACAATAGCTTGCATCGAATCCTGTCCACAACTATACCAGCCCTTATAAGTACAAAAAGGATCAAAGAAAAGCTTCAAAGCAACCTGATTCCTGATGTTCAGTGGCCCTCAATACCAGATTCACGTCCAAACAATGTAATCCTAATTCCTGAAAGAACCATCAAATCAGCTTCTCCATAAATCATGTTAACTTGGGCACAGAAGCAATGAATGAATTTGATGATAGTCAAATTACAAACCAACTTCTGTCCAAGAATTTCTTTAATAGCCCTGTAAAAATGACGCCAATATAAGAGACCAAGTGAATAAGTAATGGTTCATCACCCACTCCTATGTCATATATGAGAGGATAATAAGAAAATAAGTAAAAAGTTTATCACCCACTCCTGATATTATACATAAGAGAGAATAAGAGAATTTAGGTCATAACTCCCTTCTAGAAAATAGAAGGCGAACTCCTCAAGAATTGCCAAGGTCGAACTTTGATGATAGGAATTAACTGGATAAACTATCTTCCACCTAAAAAATAGACAAAACAAGACAACGACAAAATTGAAAGCTAAAAAACTTTGATTTTAATTATACTATACTAAATGATAAACAAAGAATAAATTAGCACAGAATACCCTTCAACAAATCGATAATTGTAGATAACAAACTCATTTTAGGTGAAGAATCCCTCCAATAGCACTGGTAAAAATGTTGTCAATCCAAGTTATCATCAAAATCACAAACTTTACTTCCAGAGCATCAACAAATCATACACGACCTCCATATAACAACTAACAAAGAGAAATCTATAAATATATATACATGCTTGTGTTATCATATAAAAAACACAAAAAAAAAAAAAAAAAAATATTTTTAAAAGAAGAATTGCGTCTCTCTTTTTTTATCCTTCATTTTTGCATGTGCCACCTTCTAGACAATCTGATGTGGAAAGACAAACACCGATGCAAAATGAAAATAAAGGGATCGTTGAGTGAAAGCACAAAAAAATATATTCCATAAATAAGAAGAACCACGTTTCTGAAGAAAACCTATAAAGTTTGATCTCTTTGGAACTCCATTGCACTAAGATTGAAACCTGTACAAAAAAGTTAATTCACCATCCCAAAATTGACACAACAGAAAGTTGAACAGATATCAAGCAAAGAACTTAAAAAAAAAAAAAAAAGAAAGAAAGAAAAAGAAACAGTGCACCAAAGAAGCAAAGCACCCAATTTCAAATCAATGACAAAACCACACTTCAACCTCATTTTAGTACTGATTATCTATTGCTCGCATTGAACCCTACCCGCAACTATACCTGCACTCTTGTCGCAACTATACCTGCACTCTTGTATAACATGTAAAACAGAAATACAAAACCGATAAATAGAAGCTAAGAAATGCAACCTAATTTGGCCCAAAGCCCACAACTATATGCTAGCCCTACTTGTACAACATGTAAAACAGCAGTAATAAATTGAGCAACAAAAGCTTCAAAATGTAAACTAATTCCTTACATTCAAAGCCCTCAAGATCAGGTTGATGTCCAAACAGTGGAATCCCGATTCCTGAAAGAACCATCAAAATGAGCTGCTCCTAATATCAAGTGAACTTGGCATAGAAGCATGACCATGCTAGACGAACCGATATTTTAGTCACATAAGAAACCCTTCAATGAGTAGAAGTACAAACCAAGTTTCTGTCTATAACTACTTTTGTAGCGCCTGTAGAAATGAAGGCTGCATTAAATTTAAAATCAGGAACTCCACCGCCATAACATCATCAACTAATCCTGGATGACCTCCATGGAACAAAGATTTTTTTTTTTTTTATGATTCCATGGAATAAAGATGGGGAAACATTATATATATATATATAAAATAAACTGATGTTAGATATTTCTCTTATAAAAAAAGTCGCCCTATCCTTTTCTTATCTTTCTTTTTTGTCAAGTTAGTCATGAGGATCTCCCTCATTCATATCTTCTTAGAACCCTGTGCCACCAAGATAATCAGAGGTGAAAATCAATATACACCATTTAAACTGGACATAAAGAGATCACTACGCAAAGCGTACCACAGTAATATATATAACCATGTTCCTTTTGATGAAGGAAACCTATAAAGTTAGACCGCTTTAGCTCTCCAATGCAAGAGAGAAACCTACAAGAAAAAGATAATTCACCATCATGACAATAACATGATGATGTCAAAAATTCAATGTGCACCAAAGAAGTTAGATCAATGATAAAGGGCACAGCCTAATTTTAGTAACGACTATTGCTCACATCGAATCTGTCCCATAGTCATGCTATCCTACTTGCAGCATAGTGTAACATGGAAGAGAAACATGAGAAGAACCCAAACAAAACAATAACTTCAAAAAAAAAAAAAGAAAAAGAAAAAACAAGGATCCCAATTCGTAAATGTAGATGCTAGTATGCTCTCACAAACGAACCAATGTTAGAACAATAGTATATCTTAATTACTAAATGAACCTCAACCTCAACACATGCCTTCATTAAACATTGCTAACTAGTTTATCCAAAAAAAAAAGTACATAAATAAGCTCTTCTAACATGCAAAAGGAGCATATCCAATTATCCATACTAAAGAATGACAACTCAGAATTTAATCAAGTGGTTCTCAATAAAAAGATGATTCAATTACTTCCCAATTTTTACCATCAATCCTGCAGACTATATGGCTGCAAAACATGTTAGAAAAATAATTGAATAAAAAGCCCGCTTTTGATTAGTCGAAATTATTTGTCAAGATGAGTATCCTACACCTTAAAAGCACCAATCTAAACATATGCTGAGAATCGAAACCTCCAACTTCAAAAAAATCAAGGACAAGAATCACGAAAGAAATCCCACAAGATTTGCAAAGACCTTCCTCCAACCATAATCCTTGAAATTCTTCTCCTTCCTATAGAATAAACAAGAATGCCAATGATGAGTTTTATCTCAAAATTTCAATTTCAGCCACAAATTCATCTACACCATCTGAAAAAACTTCTTAAAGAAATCTCAAACCCTCTTTTCCATGATCCGTGATTAAAAGAAGACCCCACCGTCCTTGTTGTGTAATTCAACCGCACCATCATAAGATCATAAGCAAATTGAAGAAAATGGCATCAAAACCTCCTCCTAGTCGTAAAGAGAAGAAAAGAAAATGCACAAAGAGAAAATAAAAAAAAATGAGTTGAAAAAATAAGACTAGATGTGAAAACTTGATTGTGATATTATAAAATAGAATTGGAAGAGAGAATACCAAACCCATCAACCGAATGATCTTCCATCTCTCATAGCCCCAGATAAAATAACTTTGCACCATCCAAAGAAAAGAAAAATACCCGAAAATCCAGATTCACCAGCATGGGACTAGATAGCCGAGAACATAAAAGAGACATTAAGAAGAAAGATGAAATTGCCTCGAACAAAAGACTTCACAAAATGCATCATCAATGGCTCCTGGTTCTTGTCAGAGTGAAACCACATATATAGCTAAAATCATATAGCTCAATAAAACATAAGAAAAATTAAAGGAATCCCGACTTGTAGTTACACCATACTTCCTGCAGCATGTAGTGTATCAATGAAGAGAAACATGAGAAGAAAACAAACAAATCAAAAGACGTTGAAAAACACAATGATCCCAATTCCAGATTACCGACACTAGCAAGCTCTCACAAATGAACCTATGTCAGAACTCCTAACAATAGTATCTTCATTCCTGAATGAACCACCAACATAGGCCTTCATTAAATCTCGCTAACTACTTTGTCCAAAAAATAAACAAGTAAATAAATAAGCCTTGCTAACTTATTGCCAAAGGGTAACCATACTAAATAATGATAACTCAAAATTCAATTGCATACACAACACCTCGAAGATGATCCAGTTGTTCTCTAAGCTTAATCATCAATACCACAAACTGCATGCAAAGAAAGTGGTCATTCTTTTTAGTCCAGATTTAAGAGAAAAACCTTAGTAGAAAGTCATGATAGGAAAATAAATGAATAAAAAGCTTGCTCCTGACATAGCTCAGGCATCACCATTCCAATGCAAAAGGCTACCACCAAAAAAATCATCCGTCAAATTAAGTTTCCTAGACCTGAAATAGCATGAATCTGAACTAATGCTGAGAATTGAAACTCCCAACTTCACAAATATAAAGATAAAACCAATATTAGATGAAGAAAATAGACATCGAAACCTCCTAGTCTTACAGAGATAATAAAAAAAATGCTAGAGAGAATAAAACAAAATGACATGAAAAAAGGACTAGATGTGAAAACTTGATTGCAAATTATAAGATATTGTTGAAAGAGTACATACCAATACCCTTAAACAAAATGAACTTCCGTCTCTCATAGCCATAGATTTTATAAGTTGCATCATCTAAAGAAAAGAAAAATAAACAAAAAACTAGATTCACCAGCATGGCACTAAACAACCGATAGCTTAAATGAGACATCAAGAAGAAAGATGAAATTGCCTCGAACAGAAGACATCTGAAAATGCATGATAGACAGCTCATCGTTCTTGTCAAAGTGCAACCACCTATATGACCATAAACCAATACAATATAGGAATTTTGCCTAGTATGTAAAGTAACATTGAATATAAACAAACAAATAAAAAAGAAGTCGAAAAACAGAAGGATCCCAGCTCCATATTACTGACGCTTCTTTCTAATCAAGAATTAAGAGAGATTCCATGGCCAGAGATAGTGGTAGAAAAACAAATGAATAAATAGCACGCTTTTGACATAGCTCCCACATCCCCGCTCAAATGCAAAAGGCTACCATCATGCTAAATTTCCTAGACTTGAAAAGGGAACAATCCAAACATATGCTGAGAATTGAAACTTCCAACTTCAAATAAATCAGGGACATGAATCACCAATTCTTCCCACAGAACAAACAAACATGCCAGCGATAAATTTTATCTCGGAATTCCAATTTCATCCATGCAATCTGAAATGAGAATTTTTTTTTTTTTTTTTTACTTCCTAAAGAAATTTCAAACCGACTTCTAACGTCCATCATCAAAAGAAGATCCCACTGTCCTTGTTATGTAATTCAAACGCACCATCACAAGATGATGAACAACTTGAAGAAACATACATCGACCTTTTCCAACTAAAATAGAAAAAAGAAAAAAAAAAGACAATTAGACAAGGCCTAAGATAAATTGCAAACGGAATTCAATGCAATCAATCAAACCAAATAGAAGGGAAAAAAAAAAAAGATAAGGAAGCTTACGAAACCATAGATCATCTCCAAACTCAAGAACTTGCAAGACATAGTCCTCACCAAAATAAAAACACGTGCAAGATCACCAACCAAACACAAGACTCAAGCAACAGCCAAATCCCCGTAGGAAACCCTACGTCACCAAATTAAATCGCCTGCAAGGTCTAAATAGGATAGCACAAAGCTTTGATTTTAATTATACCAGAAATGATAAACCAATAATTACTTGTGAACAAAAACACATTTAATAAACCAATGATTGTCGAATTACAAAACAATTTCCAGTCAAGAATTCCTTTAATCGCACCCTGTAAAAATGTCAAACGCATCGAAGTTAACATCAACAGCTCCACTCCAAAAAAAAAAACATACATGGCCTCCATGCTAACAAAGATAGAGAAGCATTATATGAACACAATTTTTTTTAATAAAC
This sequence comes from Cinnamomum chago, assembly GCA_038049695.1. Taxonomy (NCBI): domain Eukaryota; kingdom Viridiplantae; phylum Streptophyta; class Magnoliopsida; order Laurales; family Lauraceae; genus Cinnamomum; species Cinnamomum chago. The sequence continues at coordinate 78,465,474 of CP142456.1, forward strand.
CAATGATTGTTGAATTGCAAAACAATTTACAGTCAAGAATTCCTTTAATCGCACCCTGTAAAAATGTCAAACACATCGATGTTAACATCAAGAGCTCCACTCCCAAAACAAATAAAAAAAAAAAAGCTACAAGGCCTCCATGCTAACAAAGATAGAGAAGCATTATATATACATACAAGGAGATGCTCCTATGAGAGAGCATCTCTCACCTTACTATAAGAGATACGGTGGGGGCCCTCAAATGCATATCCCATGCTAACAACTTAATTGTGAGGGCCCCCACCCTATCTCTCATAGTAAGGTGAGAGATGCTCTCATAGGAGCATCTCCCATACATATATTATTATATATCGATGTTACAAATAGAAAACATAATAGTTTCTTTTATAAAGAAAAATGCCGTTCTTTTTTCTTATCCTTCATTTTATCTAGTTCATTGTGACTCAATTTTTATCTCTTGAGAATCCTGTGCCATCCAGACAAATTCTATGTGAAAAGAAATATATACCACTTATATTGCACATACATAAGAAAAACCCAATCCTAATAGGAAACTTGCCTAATCACTCGTGTCCCCAAAGCTACCACTGGTGTAACATAAGGTCCAATGCAACCTTGCTCCTGAAAACCACCAAAACAAGCATATGTGGTAGAACCAAATTATCAAGTTCAGAAATAACATCCATGTTATAGAGCACTAGTTTAAACCAAAGAGAACTCAAGAATCGATGAGATCCACCTTTAATGGTAAGAATTACTAAGAATAAGTATCTTCCACCTAAAATTTAGACAAACAGAACAATGACAAAATTTATAACTCAACTTTGACGTTGATTATACCATAGCATATGCTAAACCAATAATTAATTGTGAAACAAAAAACCCTTTAATAAATCAATGTTTGTCGAAGTACAACCCAATTTTCATTCAAGAATTCCTTTAATAGCACTGGTAAAAATCCCGAGCGGATCCAAGTTAAATAAACATAAACCGACCACCACAAAACCTTCATGGCCTCCATGTAATAACGACAGAGAAACATACACAAATATATATAAATCAACGACATATACGTACATACAAACACATAATAAATAGTTTCTTTAAAAAAGATGCCATCTTTTTATTTTATTTTTAAATGGTAACTTGTATTGATCAAAAGCTTCATGGTATAAAAGGGCTATACTGAGAAGCGGCTGGGGAAGAACCGCAGAAATAAAGCCACCGCCCAAAAAGAGGAGATGCCATCTTTTTATTATTATTCATTTTTGTCGAGTTTGTCATGGGGATCTCCCTGAACACATAATAAATAGTTTCTTTAAAAAAGATGCCATCTTTTTATTTTATTTTTAAATGGTAACTTGTATTGATCAAAAGCTTCATGGTATAAAAGGGCTATACTGAGAAGCGGCTGGGGAAGAACCGCAGAAATAAAGCCACCGCCCAAAAAGAGGAGATGCCATCTTTTTATTATCATTCATTTTTGTCGAGTTTGTCATGGGGATCTCCCTGAATTTTGATCATTTTGGAACCCTGCGCCACCCAAACAATCAGAGATGTGAAAAGCAATATACACCATTTAAACTGGACATATAGGAATTACTGTACAAAAGCACAAAAAAGAACTACAATAAAAAAGAAAGAACCATTTTATTTACCAAAAAAAAAAAGAACCATATTCTTTCTTTGTTTTTTTACAGGTGAACCATGTTCTTTTTTATGAAGGAAATCTACAAAATTAGACCTCTTTTAACTCTCCATTGCAACAAGAGAGAAACCTATAGAAAAATGACAATTCACCATTACAACACTAACAAAATAGAATGTTGAACCAATGTAAAGGAATTTATAAAAAAAATACACCAAAGAAGAAACGCGAAACACGCCACATTTCATATAATGACAAACCCACCCTTCAACCTCATTTCACCGACTATCCACAGCTCGCATAAAATCCCTCCCACAACTATTCCAGCCCTTATAAAACATAGAAAAAGGCAGCACTAAACCAATAAATAGGCACTTTAAAATGCAGCATGAATCAAATCTAGCCCACAACTAAACCAGGCCTTCAAATAAAACATGCAAAATAATAGTAAGAAACCAATAAATAGGCACTTTAAAATGCAGCATGAATCAAATCTAGCCCACAACTAAACCAGGCCTTCAAATAAAACATGCAAAATAATAGTAAGAAACCAAGCAACAGAAGCTTCAAAATGCAACCTGACTTCCTGATGTTCAATGACCTCAAAACCATATTGATTTCTAAACAATGTAATCCTGATTCCTGTAAGAACCCTCAAAATAAGCTGCTCCTATATCTTAGAATAAAATAATGTCCATACTATATTTCATTGTCACATATGAAACCCTTCAATGAATAGATTATTGTCAAATTTCAAACCATATTCCTGTCAACAATCACCTTAATAGGGGTTAATGATGAACACATTCAATTAAACATCAAAAGCGCCACTTCCACACCTTTAATAACAAACCATAGTTAATCACCACTCCTATATGGAATCCTGTAATCACCCGTGTACCAACACAGCCACCATTGATGGTTCATAAGGTAGAAAGCAATTTTGCTCTTGAAATAGCAGCACAAGTTACAGAACAATATTGCAAACCAAGGAGAACTCCTCAAGGATCAATGAGACCCACCTTTAATGATGAGAATCATTAGGAATAAGTATCTTCCACCTAAAAGTCAGAATAACAAAACAATGACAAACATATAAAAACTAATCTTAATTATACAATAATAAATTATATAACAATTAATTGGGAAAAAAAAAACCCTCAACAAACTGATGATTGTCGAATTACAAACCAATTTCCAGTCGAGAATTCCTTTAGCAAACTTGTAAAAATGCCGAAGGCATCCAAAATTAACATCAAGTGCACCACTTCCAAAACAACAACAAATCCTACATGGCCTCCACGTAACAAAGACACAGAAATATGTATAAATATATATATTATTTTTACATACAATCACAAAATAAAATAATTTCTTTTATTAAAATAGTTGCCCTGTTTGGACCGATCCTTCATTTTAGTCAAGTTTGTCATGAAGATATCCCTTAATTTTGATCCCTTTAGAATTTTGCATCACCCAGACAATTCGATCTGAAAAGCCATATACATGATTTAAAATGGGCATAAAGGGCTCTCGTTGCGTGAGAGCACAAAAGAGAACTCCCTTAAAAAAGAAGAAAAAACTATATTTATTAAAATGAGAGAAAGCTATAAAGTTGGACCTCTTAAGAACACTCCATGGCACCGAGAGAAACCTGTAGCAAAAAGACAATTCACCATCATGACACTAACAAAAAGAATATTGTGCAAACGTCAAGGAAAAGAATTTGAATAAAAAGAGTGCGCTAAAGAAGAAAAAACCCCATTTCAGATCAATAACAGACCACCCTTCAACCTCATTTTAGCACTGATTATCCATTGCACAAATCAAGTCCTGCCCACGACTATATCAGCCCTTCTAGTAGAACATGGAAAATAGAAATACATTACCCAATAGAAGCTTCAAAATGCAACCTAATTCAAACTTAGACCACAACTACACCAGCCTTATTGTAAAACATGTACAATAACAATGACATTAATAAATCCAGCAACAGAAAGCTTCTAAATGCAACCTGATTGCTAATATTCAAATCCCTCAAGATCAGATTAAATTCCAAAACTCCAGACTCTGTAATCCTGATTCCTGAAAGAACCATCAAAATTAACTACTCCTAAAATCAAGTGAACTTGGCACGAAGCATGCCCATACTAGACAAACCGATATTTTAGTCACATAAGAAACCCTTCAATGAATAGATGAGTGTTAAATTACAAACCAGCTTTCTGTCAAGAATCACTTAGCCGCCTGCAAGTTTTAAATTCAGCACCATCCAAAGAAAAATAACCAAAAACCCAGATTCACCAGCATGATACTAAACAGCTGAACATAAAAGAGACATCAAAGAAGAAATAGGAGACTTTCTTGAACCCATGACATTTCAAATTCATAGATCGCTCCACATTCTCGCCACCGTCCCAACCGCATGTAGCTAAAATCAGGTAGCTCTAGGAACCATAAAAAACAATATAGTTGTCTTGCCTCATAGTCATATAATATCCTTCTTGCAGCATGCAGTTTAACATGGAAGAGAAACATGAGAACAACTCAAACAAAACCTGAAAAACACAAGGATCCCAATTCCTAAATGCAGATGCTATCATACTCTCACAAACAAACCTATGTTAGAACAATAGTAGATCTTCGCTCCTGAATGAACCTCAATACATGCCTTCATTAAATCTTGCTAACTAATTAGTCAGAAAATAAAATAAGTAAATAAATAAACCTATCTAACTTGCAGCATAAGCATGATAACTCAAAATTCAATTGTGTGGCATTTACAACACCTCTCAATAAGATAGTGACCCAATTGCTGTCCGAATTTTAACCATCAAGCCCGCAGAAGCTGCAAATTGTGGTAAGAGAATAAACGAATAAAAGACCGCTTCTGACAACTCGTGAATTACCATTCCAATGTACATGGCTATAATCAAAATCTATCTGTCAAGATAATCCTAGACCTGAAAAAGGACCAATCTGAACATATGCTGAGAATTGAAACATACAACATCAACTAAATCAAGGACAAGAATCAAGGAGAGAAAAGGGAAAACCATTCATATAAAACAACTTGCGCCAGATTTGCAAAGACCTTCCTCCAATCATACCATTTGGAATCACTTCTCCTTCCTGTAGAATAAACAAACATGCCGACGATGACTTTCATCTCAAAATTCTAATTTCATCTGCAGATCATCTAAAATAAGCTTTTTTAAACCCAAACCCTCTTTTCCATGATCCATCATCGAAAGAAGAGCCCACCATCCTTCTTGTTGTGTAACTAAACCTTCTTTTTGTGTAATTCAACCTCACCTTCACAAGACAAGGAAATTGAACACTATTTGTACGGAATAAGTATCTTCCACCTTTAATGATAAGAATCAAAAGGAATAAGTATCTTCTGCCTAAAAGTCAGAATAACAAAAAAATGAAAATTGATAACTTAAAACTTTAATCTTAATTATACCATAATAAATGATAAAACAATTAATTGGGAAACAAAAAACCCTTAATAAACCGATGATTGGCGAATTACAAACCAGTTTCTTTAGCAAACTTGTTAACTTGTAAAAATGCCGAAGGGGTCCAAGTTAACATCAAGTGCTCCACTTCCAAAACAACAACAAATCGTACATGGCCTCCACATAACAAAGGCAAAGAAACATGTATAAATATATATATAAATTAATTTTTTTTACAGACAATCACAAAATAAAATAATTTCTTTTATTAAAACAATTGCCCTGTTTGTACCGATCCTTCATTTTAGTCAAGTTTGTCATGAAGATATTCCTTACTTTTGAATTTTTGATCCCTTTCAAATCCTGCATCACCCAGACAATACGATGTGAAAAGCCATATACACGGGCAAAAGGGATCACTGCGCGAGAGCACAAAAGAGAACTCCCTTAAAAAAGAAAAAAACTATATTTATCAAAATGAATGAAACCTATAAAGTTGGACCTCTTAAGAACACTCCGTGGCACTGAGAGAAATCTGTAGGAAAAATATAATTCACCATCACGACACTAACAAAAAGAATAGTGTGCAAACGTCAAGGAAAAGAATTTGAATAAAAAGAGTGCGCTAAAGAAGAAAAAACCCCATTTCAGATCAATAACAGACCACCCTTCAACCTCATTTTAGCACTGATTATCCATTGCACAAATCGAGTCCTGCCCACGACTATATCAGCCCTTCTTGTAGGACATGGAAAATAGAAATACATTACCCAATAGAAGCTTCAAAATACAACCTAATTCAAACTTAGACCACAACTATACCAGCCTTCTTGTAAAACATGTACAATGACATAATAAATCAAGGAACAGAAGCTTTGAAATCCAACCTGATTACTAACATTCAAAACCCTCAAGACCAGAACAGCATCCAAACTCCAGACTGTGTAATCCTGATTCCTGAAAGAACCATCAAAATTAACTACTCCTAAAATCACGTGAACTTGGCATGAAGCATGCCCAAACTAGACAAACCAATATTTTAGTCACATAAGAAACCCTTCAATGAATAGATGAGTGTCAAATTACAAACCAGCTTTCTGTCAAGAATCACTTTATTAGCCGCCTGCAAGTTTTAAATTCAGTACCATCCGAAGAAAAATAACCAAAAACCCAGATTCACCAGCATGATACTAAACAGCTGAACATAAAAGAGACATCACAGAAGAAACAGGAGACTTTCATGAACCCATGACATTTCAAATTCATAGATCGCTCCACATGCTCGCCACCGTCCCAACCTCATGTAGCTAAAATCAAATAGCTCTACGAACCATAAAAAACAATACAGGAGTCTTGCCTCATAGTCATATAATATCCTTCTTGCAGCATGCCAGTTTAACACGGAAGAGAAACACGAGAACAACCCAAACAAAAACAAATCAAAACCTGAAAAACACAAGGATCCCAATACCTAAATGCAGATGCTAGTACACTCTCACAAGCAAAACCTATGTTGGAACAATAGTAGGTCTTCGTTCCTGAATGAACCTTGGCACATGCCTTAATTAAATTTTGCTAACTAATTGGTCCAAAAAAAAAAAAAGTAAATAAATAAACCTTGATAGCTTGCAGCACAAGCGAGATAACTCAGAATTCAATTGTGTGGCATATATGACACCTCTCAATAAGATAGTGACCCAATTGCTGTCCGAATTTTAACCATCAAGCCCGCAAAAGCTGCAAATTGTGGTAAGAGAATAAACGAATAAAAGGCTGCTTCTGACAACTCATGAATCACCATTCCAATGTACACAGCTATAATCAAAATCTATCAGTCAAGATAAGTATCCTAGACCTGAAAAAGGACCAATCTGAACATATGCTGAGAATTGAAACATACAACATCAAATAAATCAAGGACAAGAATCACGGAGAGAAAGGGCAAAACCATTCATATAAAACAACTTGCTCCAGACTTGCAAAGACCTTCCTCCAATCATACCATTTGGAATCACTTCTCCTTCCTGTAGAATAAGCAAACATGCCGACGATGACTTTCATCTCAAAATTCTAATTTCATCTGCAGATCATTTAAAATAAGCCTTTTAACCCAAACCCTCTTTTCCACAATTCATCATTGAAAGAAGAGCCCACCATCCTTCTTGTAGTGTAATTCAACCTTCTTGTTGTGTAATTCAACCGCACCATCACAAGACAAGCAAATTGAAGAAAACATGCATCGAAATCTCCAAGTCATAATGTGATTAAAAAAATGCAAAAAGAGTAAATAATGATAACGCAGAATTCAGTTGCATATACTGCCCCTTAAATAGGACAATGATTTAGTTGGTTCTCCAAGCATAATCATCAATACTGCAACTGCATGCCAAAACAGCCAAAACAGGTCACGTTTTCTTTTTTTGTCAAGAGAAAATCCATGGCTGGAAATTGTGGTACGAAAATAAACGAATAAAAAGACTGCTTCTGACACAAATGCCACATCACCATTCCAATGGATAAAGCTACCATCGAATTTCATCCGTCAAAATAAGTTTCCCAGACCTGAAAAGGCACGAATACAAACATATGCGCTGAGAATTGAAACTCCTAACTTCAGATAGGAATCACCCAGAGAAAAAGACCAAAATAAATATGATAACCAACTCCCCCAAGAATTGAAAATATATTTTCATCCAGCCATAATCCTCTAGAATCACTTCTCCTTCCTAAGGATAAACAAACATGCCAACGATAAATATATCTCACAATTCAAATTTCATCCACACCATCTGAAATAAAAAATTTAACTTCTCAGAGAAATCTCAAACCCTCTTCCACAAGATCGATCCATCATCGAAGCCCACTGTCCTTGTTGTGTAATTCAAACACACCATCATTAAACCAAACCAAATCGAAAACAACAGACAATTAGAGAAAGCAAAATTGCAAACAGAACTCGAGCCAGAAAAATGGAAACAAATACTTGAGGAAGTCATTCTTAGGAAACCCTAGATCATCTCCAAATTCGAGCACCCGCAAGACATGTTCCTCATCAAAACACAAGCATGTGCAAGAAGCCCTAGATCACCAAACACAACATTCAATACAAAATCCTAGATCACCAAATTCAATCAGGATACATCTCTAAACGAAGAGAGGCTTCCATACCTGCAACAGAAACCAAGAGGATGAAATGGAATTGAGAGGGAATGCTCGAGTATTTATAGGCATCTGATAGGGAAAGGTAGGTGGAGAGTCGGTCCAAAGAACAATTTAGGAATGTCAATTTCTGACCCGATTCAACTCAAACTAATTCATCTGTGTCAATTTATATGTCTTCAGGAGTCTTATTTTATATGGGTAAATAAAAGAAGATCTACCTAAATTAGAAACCATAAAACCTAATCAAACTAGAAAAAAGGAACATTTCAAATAAAAATCGGGGTGTTCATGATATAAATTGGACCAAGCTTTAATATATAAGTGGTAGAAAGTCTAAAGCCTGATCTGGCCCAGCCTAAACCGACCCATTATAATTTTGTGAAAATTAGTCTAAACAACTGTTAGAACGCTTGTAGAAGTCATAAAAAGATCTTGCTAACTAATTGGTCAAAAAAATAAAATATGTAAATTAAAAAAAAAAAACCTTTCTAACTTGCTGCATAAGCATGATAACTCAGGATTCAATTGTGTGGGTATATACGACACCTCTCAATAAGATAATAACCAGCATGGCTGCGGATTGTGGTAAGAGAATAAACGAATAAAAGACCCCTTCTGACAACGTGACAACTCGCAATAATCAAAATCCATCTGTCAGGATAAGTATCCTAGACCTGAAAAGGAACCAATCCGAATATATGCTTACAACATCAAATAAATCAAGGACAAGAATTACGGAGAGAAAAGGCAAAGCCAAGGCAAAACCATTCATTAATATAAAACGACTTGCTCAAGCTTTGCAAAGACCTCCCTCCAATCATACCCTTTGGAATCACTCCTCCTTCCTGTAGGATAAACAAACAAACATGCCAACGAAGACTTTTATCTCAAAATTCTAATTTCATCTGCAAATCATTTAAAATAAGCTTTTTAACCCAAACCATCTATTCCACGGTTCATCATCGAAATAAGAGCCCACCCACCATCCTTCCTGTTCGTGTTGTGTAATTCAACCCCACCATCACAAGACCAGCAAATAGAAGAAAACATGCATTGAAATCTCTAGTTGTCCAAAAAAATAAGAAAGTAAATAATGCTAAAGCAGAATTTAGTTGCATATACTGCCCCTTAAATAAGAGGATGACCCAGTTGCTCTCCGAGCATAACTGCATGCCAAAACAGGTCACGTTTTTAGTCAATAGAAAATCCACGGCTGAAAATTGTGGTAGGAAAATAAATGAATAAAAAAAAAAAAAAAACTGCTTCCCACACAAATCCCAGATGACCATTCCAATGCAGAAAGCTACCATCGAATTCCATCCGTCAAAATAAGTTTCCTTGACCTAAAAAAGGACCAATACAAACATATGTGTTGAGGAATTGAAACTCCCAACTTCAAATAGGAATCACCCAAAGAAAAAGACCAAAATAAATATGATAAAACCAACTCCCTCAGGAATTGAAAGCATCTTTTCCTCCAACCATAACTCTCTAGAATCAATCCTTCTTCCTAAGGACAAACAAACATGCCAGCAATAAATATATCTCAGCATTTGAATTTCATCCACACCATCTGAAATACAAATTGTAACTTTTCAAAGAAATCTCAAACCCTCTTCTACACGATCGATCCATCATCCAATCGAAGCCCACCGTCCTTGTTGTGTAATTCAAACACAACATCACAAAACCAAACCAAATCGAGATCAAGAGGCAATTAGAGAAAGCCTAAAACAAATTGCAAACAGAACTCATTGCAATCGATGAAGCCAGATAAAAAGGAAACGAATACTTGAGCAAGTCATTCTTACGAAACCCTAGATCATCTCCAAATTCGAGCACCTGCAAGACATGTTCCTCATCAAAAGACAAGCGCGAGCGAGAAACCCTAGATCACCAAACACAACATTCAATACGAAACCCTAGATAGATCACCAAATTCAATCATAATAAATCTCTAAACGAAGAGGCTTCGTTCCATACCTGCAAAAGAAACCAAGAGCGATGAGATGTAAAGAGAGGGAATGCTCGAGTATTTATAGGCATCTGATCAGGAAAAGGTCGGTGGAGAGTCGGTCAAAGAGGGAAGTATAGACGGACGAGATTAAAGGACGGAGACCAATGAACGGCTGGATCAATACATGCTTTTCTAAGTCGGTGGGTGGATTTCGTTACGGTCGTTGCAACGTTCGAGTCCATTTAGGAATGTGGACGTTTGACCCGATTCAACTCAAACTATAATTCGTCTGTGGCAATTTATATGTCTTGATGTCTTCACAGGGTAAATTAAAACAGATCAACCTAAATTAGAACCATAAAACCTAATCAAACTAGAAAAAGGGAACCTTTCAGATAAATATTCGGGGTGTTCAAGATATAAGTTGGGCCAAGCTTAATATATATTTATATATATATATATATTTTACTAAATAGGTTCAAACTCTTTGGATTTGACTAATATTTTCGACCCCATAAGAAAGCCGGGTAAACAAACATGTGGGCTAGGGTGATAACACTAGAAGACTCAATCTTCGACTCCTGAAGAAAGGGGGACCGGGAGTCGATACCAACCAAGCTTAATATATAAGTGGTAGAAAATCCAAAGCCTGATCTGGTCCGCCTAAACCGACCCATTATAATTTAGTAATAATTTATCTAAACAATCGTTAGAAAGCTTGTAGAACTCATAAAAAAACTTGATTCAGCCCTAATTGGCCCAGCCCAAATGAGTAAATGGGCAGCCTTAGGAATGACATTTATGGCCCTTTCAAGCTTGAGGCAGGCTTGCTTCTATGTTTGTAAGTCGGGCCTAACCTAGATTGCCTCATCCCAATTATAAACAATCCAAATAATATCAAAACCTATAAAACATCACCAGCCCAAACCTCTATTGGGAGGTGTGATGACTCTGACAACTCTCAAGTCTGATGTACCAAGTATCCAAAACACAAGTAAAAGTCTGATTTACCTCTCAAGTATCTGAAGATCCACTTTATTGCTTCTCAATGCTCTTTCTCAGGGTTAGAAGGAACCGAGGGATACCTGTTAATCAGGTAAACGACAGTCAGGACAGCTTCACCCCAAAATGGCTTGGGTAGCTATGCAACTCTATTCATGAATCTCATCCTTTCAAGAATAGTACGGTTCATTCTCTCTGCCATACCATTGTGTTGTGGAGTATCAGGAACTGTTCTTTCATGTCGAATACCATGCTTCGAGCAATAACCTTTAAATTGGTTGGATGTGTACTCTCCACCATTATTTGTGCGGAGACATTTCAAGAGTTTTCATGTTTCTCTTTCAACCATGACATGAAACTGTTGAAATACCTGGAATACTTGATCCTTCGATTTCAACGCATAAACTCAGACTTTCCTGGATGCATTATCAATAAATGTGACAAAAAACTTATTGCCACCCAATGACTCCACTTCCATTGGACTACAAACATCAGAATATACCAAATCCAACATATTAGATTTTATCGTTGATGTTTTAGAGAAAGATACCCTGTGTTGTTTACCAAACAAACAATAATCACAAGGGTCAAGGGATGTACCTTTGGAGTAATGAATTCGATCTTTCTTTGACAATAACTGCAGTCCTTTCTCACTCATATGTCCCAGTCTCTTGTGCCACAAATTTGAAGAGGATCTGTCTTCAACAGCATTCAACACACCTTTGCAAAGCTTCATATGTGTCTTGAACAGCGTATTACACGCATTCCCTCTCGTAACAATAAGAGACCCTTTAGTGAGTTTCCACCTGCTATTTCCGAAGTAACTCTCATAACCTGCACGGTCCAATGAAGTTCCGGAAATCAGATTCAACCGCAGATCAGGAATATGTAGCACATCTTTCAGCGTCATTGTGCAACCAATATCAGTTTTAATGCAAACATCACTGATCCCAACAATATCCGAATGATTTGTATTGCCCATCTTTACAGTGCCAAAGTCCCCTGCTTTGTACGTTGTGAACATCTCCTTAGAAGGAGTAGCATGGTAGGATGCTGCTGTGTCAACAACTAACTCAACATGATCATCTGCAACACTCAAACACTTTTCATCTTCATTGGCCAGTATCACTACTTCATTATCCAAAGTAGTTGTAGTGTTAGTGTCATTCTTCTGCTCATTGTTGGCTTATTTCTTTTCCTTCAAGGCAAAGCAATTTTTTTTAATGTGACCCTCATTGCCATAATGAAAGCATTTTCCAGACTTTTTCTTAGTCTGTGATCCACCTCTAGACTTGCCACGACCTTCCTTTGGTCCCCTACTCTTACTCCTCCCCATTTTCTCTGTAACAAAAGCCTGTGTATTATCTGTCCTGCAGTTTTCCTTCTTGTTTCTTCATTCAACAAGCTGCTAGTAACCTGACTCATTGATAACACACCATCTAAAGTAGAGTTGCTCACGGAAACAATCAATGTCTCCCATGTATCTGGCAAAGAACTTAAAAGCAATAAAACTTGCATCTCATCATCAAGGACTATCTTCATTGTGATTAATTTATTTACAACACATTGGAATTCACTAATTGATTTCTTGATTGCATTGATTCACGTTTTCGCATACACGCGCACAACAAGTGGTATAAGAGCCTAGGTTTGCTAGGGTTGGATTGTGCCGTGTTGCGATCGACTGATCAAATCAATGATTGATCCAGATTTCTGCGCGTAGTCTTCATTGCAGAACAGAGATCGGTTCCAATCTCGCGTGGGCCACACTGTTCCAGAGTTGCAGAGGACTCTGGAAATTCAGAGGATCCGAGATCCCCATCGCTGCGCACAGGAGACCAGCGCTGCCTGGGTTTCTTGATTCGCAGAGGGCTGACGCCGTCCGCGTATCGCCAATACACCGCTGTGCAGATCTTCACCGGAGAAGGCGTCTGATTTTTCCACACTGATCGGAGTCATCGCCGGAGAAGGGTGCCGCCTCATCGTGTCGTGGCAGAAGGAGAAGACAACGCTGGTTGCAGAAATCCCAGCCGTTCACTGCTTCATCGGAGTAGCCGCCCACCACTGGACCCACATCGTCGCCGGAGTTCCTACTCGTCACCGGACTCATTCCGATCGCTGTTTATCCACCATAACGATCAAATATTAATCTTCACTATTTTTAGAGCCAAGTCCTCACCCAAAAAGGTCTTATGGAAGATATAACTTTTGTACCTGTGAGGAAATATGGACGTGAATATGGAGCCTAGTCACTCTAGTCCTTCTCTATCTAATCGTCCAGACCAGCCTTAGTTTGCACTATCTACTCCAATAAGATTGTGGCCCACCATTGTTGATGATGTGTAAAACGCTGATTAATCCATTTGTTCTTACGGTGTGAGGCCCCACCCCTTGTGGGCCCTCTATTGGAATATTTGAATACTATTTAATAGTATAAATTAGTTAATTATATTAATTAGTGAGTTAATCAGGGTAGTTATGTATTAATTTCCTAAGTTTGAGTTAAATTAGTCTAGTTGTGTTAGTAATAGGGTTTATGGAGAGTATTTTGTAATTTCTAGGTGAGTTAGAGAGTGGAGGCCCTAGCTAGGATTTAAAGTTATCTATAGGGGGGTATTCCTAAAAAGTCTTTTCTAGAACCTTTCCACCTAATGACCTAAAAGCCCTCTACCCTAACCCTAATCCCATACAAACATAAAGGGCATTTCAGTCCTTAGCCAAACCCCCAAATCCTATAAATCTAGCCCATTTCCCCCAAAACCTAGCTACTATTCATCTCTTCCATTTCCCTCTTCTTCCTCTCTCTCATTTCTCCCTTAGAGCTGTGTATTGGCCTGTTTTTGTGCTGGAAAAGACATTAGGAGCTGAGACTTCATCTCCTTGCTTTGGATTGGGTTTTTCTCTTCTCTATATCTCTCTACAACTTCTCTTACATCAAAGGCAAGTTTAATATACTTACTTAACATAGGTTGTATGCTTCTATTTCATTTGATTCTGTAATTTTAGTTCAGTTCTTATACATGTACTAGATTTTACTTTGAGCTTAGTATGGATGGATTTGTGGCATTGATGGATGAGTTTTACCCATTTGGAAGATTAATGGCCCCTTATGGTGTTGGATGGAGGTACATTGATGTGTTTTTGTGTTTTCTAATGTTCTGGTAATGATTGGGCGAGATTGGAAGTAATCTAATGGAAAAATGGGTGGAAAAGGAAGAACCCAAAAATCTGGTTTTCTGCAGGGTTGCGTGTACCCGGTCGACCGACCTGCAGTCCAGTCGACCGGGCACACTAAAAATATAGGAAAAACAAGTCCTAGTTATTTTCCTGCAGAACTGACCATTTAATGTACTCAGTCGACCGAGCCCTGTGCCAGGTCGACCGAGCACACAGGTTTTGTAGGAAATAGCTGGGAGATGGGTTTTCCCTTAGAACCAGAAATCCAGTGTACTAGGTCGACCGAGTCCTGTGCCAGGTCGAGTGAGCACATAGGAATTGTAGTAGGAAGCAGCTGAGATCTGGGACATCACTTTTTCAGGGTTTTCTTTGTATGCGGTTGACTGCCCAGGCTAGGAGGTCGACCAGGCACACATGGGACCATTGAGCACAGACCAAGGCTCCAGGGGGGCTTGACCCAGTTTTTCCAGTGCACTCAGTCAACCGACCAAGCCAGGAGGTCGACCGAGCACACTGCACCTGGGTCGACCTGGAGGGTCAACATCCAGTGTACTCGGTCGACCGAGCCCTGTGCCAGGTCGACCGAGCACACTGATTTCAGTGATTTTCCAATTTTCAGCATTTTGAAGTTGAGATCATTTATGGGGCCCATTGACCATCCAAATGGACATCTATTTGTGTGCCTAGCCCGAGTCAACGGTGTGGCTCAACCTTGACTCGTGGGGACCACCAAATTAGGGTTTTGGTTGTTTAATCTAAGATGATTCGATCCCTAGAAGTTGTCAATGATGCCCGTAACCTCAGGAGCACCAAACACAGTGTCATTTGGCATCTGAGACTCCATTTAGAGATCAAATTACCTAAGATAGACCTGGACCTGAATGTGGTCTATTACCTAGGTTGGACTGTTGTTATTTTCCCGTTGATTCTCATGTTTGAAGTCATACTTCACCTTTCTTATTACTGTTACTCTTACCTCCTTAGTATAGCTAATAACTGTTAATTAAATGGAAATTGAGGACCTGAACCTAGGATATCTTAGAGGTGACCCGATGGTGTGAATGGGAGAACACTGACCCGTGTCTGTGGCTAGGCGGGCCCTTGTTGGGCCTAAGTATGGATATGTGTACCCTTAGATTGGAGAGGTAGTTTATATTGGGATTATAACTCATGATGGTTGAGAATGAGTTGTTTATCAGTAGAAATGGATATGTTGCCTCGTTTGGACTGTTTTAGACCAAGCCATGTGTTGATGGGCCTTGGTATGGATCCAACGAGTGGGCTTGGACTCGAATTGTAATCCATTGACTTATTGATATATGAACCTTTTAGAGATTTGGTTAGGACCTTGTTCACGCAAGGCAAAACCTAGACAGACACAGACCTTTAGAGTTTCCTCGAGTTGGCATGGACATCCACTCGGTTGATTTAAGCTCAGCCTGTGGACTGATCATCCACGGTAGGAGCTATTATGAGTGTTGATGAGCTATCATGATGAGCTATGTGTTGTTAGACGGACGGTGTGATACCGAATCCAGTCTCCCCAAGTGATGAGTGTGGTGAGACTGTTGAGTGATTTGCGGGGTTATTAATCCCCAGCACTGGTGAGATTCCCCGCCACGACTGTGTTCAGTATGGGAGGACCGCGGCATAATATCCCGCGGTATCCAGCTCGTGTGAATGTGTCACATTATGTTAGATTAGATGCTTTATATTATCATGATTCTTTATGCTTATCTTGCTATACTGCCTAGATCATTTATCTTGACATTCCTTAACTTATGTAACTGTCTCTACTCTTTTGATGCATATTGTCCTATGTTACTTGTATACTGTGACTTACCAGATCTTTAGATCTGACCCATCTTTGGTGCTTAGGTCTTGATCTCGAGTTCGCGGACGATGCGCTTGCGCTCGTAGAGGCGCCTGTCGCTAGAGACTTCGTTTGGGGCCCGGCCAACCCCGATGTCGAGCCGAAGGGTGGAGAGCCGTTACCAGGGCTTTGAGAGTTTATTTGTTTGGGTTTTTGGAGCGAATTTTGTAGTAAGACGGGTAGTTATCAAAGATGTAATTAACTTTTGATCTTAACAACTGATACTTTTAAACTAGACTGTAGTTCTGCTCACATTTGATATATTATGATACCCGTTACTTCCGTTCCACTTTTGAGCTTCCGCAAATTTTACCGTTGTTATTATATTGTTCAAAAAGTTTTAAATTGGACCTCACTGCGGACCTACGATCTTGGAAGTTCTCGGATTTTCCGGGAAGTAGCGCGCCAACTTCGGGTATTCCGACAACTTTCTCGGTATCCGGAATTGGGGCGTTGCATACGGTGTTCAATTTCATAAAGTGTTTATGATCATAATCTGAATTTAAGAATGAGCCTTTCTCAATATGGGTGCAAGTTAGGGTGGTCCAAGCTTGAATCTGCATCTCTTGACCTGTAAATAGACCTAAATTGTGCTGCGGATTCTCAAGTTTGGGCTTGAAAATTTGTAGCCGGCGTAAAAATTAATGGCTGGACTTGAGATCAGGACTCAAATGTGATGAATATGCATATGAATTGATTTCGTAGTTTTGTTTGTTATTACTTATTATATAGCTAATTTTTGTATAACATGAATTACATCATTTGTTCTACTAATTAGATTTATATATAACTTCTTTACATTTTCAATAATTCTCATTTCAAGTAATTATGAAAATCGAAGTTTCAGCTCCTTACCATGCCCACTAATCCAAATCAACATCAAATAAATAAAACTGAGGTTGTAAGACCCCACCTAATAAAAGTGATTATGAACAAGGCCCACTTATCTCATCAAATGAGAATACCTGCTGTATCAAATGACATGCACATCATCAGAAGCTAATCCAAACCAAGGTCAAGCATTTAAAATACAAATTCTTGGGGGCCAACCTACTACAAAAAAAAATAAATTGATGAATGGGGTCCAGTAAAATAAATTAAAAACAACGGTGTCTATGGGCATATCATCCCACCTAAAAAACCACACACATCTTTTAATACCATATCAATTAAAACTACCAAAACATAGCCCAACAACATTCATTTACTTTGGTCCATGACCTGTCCCATAATGGGGCAATGCTAAGCAATTGTGCCATTTAGCACAACTTCAATAAGCAACGCTAAGCAACCATTGGGCACCATCCAGCAAAACAGTCCCTCTATAAATTATTCACTTCAAGGTATTGTCAAGCAAGGATTTAAAAGCTGCTCATGTATGTCATCAGCATGAGAATTGTGATAAAAATGTATTAATTAAAAGCTAATCCCTAACAAAAGGAAGGATTGAATAAAAACCAAACAGTACTAAGCTATTAATTCATACTACTTTTCCCACAATTCTCATTAGGGGTGTAACGGTTCGGTTAACTGGTAAATTTGGGAAATCCGTTAACCGAACCGTAACCGCGGTTTTCTGTCTTTCAAAACCGTAACCGTAACCGTATCCACAAAAACCGTAGAAAACTGTAACCGCGGTTAACCGTATTAAACGGTTCGGTTACGGTTAATAATTGTGGAATGCCTTCCTCACATAAGGGGATAAATGTGAATGATTGAAGGTAAAATAACATATAAGGAGCAATTAAATAAGGTAAGAAATATTTCATTTAGCCCCCTTATTTTTTCTTTTATTTGTAAATGGTACGGTTAACTGCATATGGTTAACCGAATCGTATTATACGGTTCGGTTCGGTTAATAACCGTGAATTATTATGGAAAACCGTAACTGAACCGAACCGTGCGGTTTTTGGATTTCATTAACCGTAACCATAACCGAACCATGAAATATGGTTATTAAACGTGGTTCGGTTTAGTTCGGTTCGGTTAGACGGTTTTTCGGTTTTTTTTTTACACCCCTAATTCTCATGCAAACTGACCTACATTAAAACAAAAGCCACAACACAAGAGAAGGGAAGTGCATCATAGTTCTTTGTTCCCAAACTAACTTGCATCATTCCGTTTCCCAAGGATAAGCTTTTAATTAATACATTCTTATCACAGCGAGTGGCGAATCGGCAGCATTGTTCAATATTCTTGACACATTTTAGTCATTGATAAGCTTTCAATTAATCCATTTTTGTCAAAATTCTCACTCAAATGACACATGGAAAAAAAGCTAGCCTCAAAATTAATTGCTTTGCGCCAATCTTGACACGTTAGTTGCAAATAAGACAAATAGTTCCCTTATTTATATATATATATATAGGGCTGCTCCCCTCAGCTGCAGCCCTCTTTAATATCAGCTAGGGGTGTAACGGTTCGGTTAACCGGTCTTTTTGGGGGAAACCGTTAACCGAGCCGTAACCGCGGTTTTCCGTCTTTAAAAACCGTAACCGTAACTGTATATACAAAAACCGTGGAAAACCGAACCGCGGTTAACCGTATTATACGGTTCGGTTACGGTTAATAACCGTGGAAAAATATACACAATAATACAGTATTATACGGTTACGGTTACTGTTAATAACCGGCGATGACGATGTGGGAAGCTAGGGTTTGGTTTTAGGTAAGGAAAATTTCGTTTACCCCTCATGTATATTATTTTATTTGTTATCGGTGCGGTTAACCGCATACGGTTAACCGAACCGTATTTTAGGTTCGGTTCGGTTAATAACCGTGAATATTGTGGAAAACCGTAACCGAACCGAACCGAACCGTGCGATTTTTTTATTTTATTAACCGTAACCGAACCGAACCGTGAAAATACGGTTAATAACCGCGGTTCGGTTCGGTTCGGTTCGGTGTGGTTTGACGGTTAGGCGGTTTTTTCTTACACCCCTAATATCAGCTGTAGGCATGTGAGGGGAGCAGCTGCAACCCTTCTCACATGCTTGCAGCTGATATTAGAGGGAGGCTGCAGCTAAGGAGGGCAGCAACCATATATATATATATATATATACCACCCCACACCATACAAATAAAAAAGAGAAGAGAATACAAATCAAATAGGGGATGGGTGTTTCGAAGATTGCTACCGTGCTCCTAGTAGCCATAGCCTTGGCCGGAATCCTCCTTCCGGGCAATCGGGTTGTCGGGCAAGATTGCAAAATAAATTTTGGGGCCCTATTATTTGCATGTGGTAGGTATCTACAAATCCCTGCACCGCCAGTTGCACCTTCTCAGGCTTGTTGCAATTTGGTCCAGCAGGCTGACATTCCTTGCCTGTGCGGGAAAGTAACCAAAGAAATAGAGCGGTCAATCAGTATGGAGAAAGCCGTCTACGTCGCAAAATATTGCCAGCGGCCTCTTCAATCTGGAACAAAATGTGGAAGTAAGATAGCTCTCTGATTCTCTCATTCATTTCTCTAGATGATTGAAAAAACTAGTTTCACTTTCACTTTTTCAAATGAATTGAAGGAAATCGGGGAAGTGATGCTGGAATCCATGTTTGGAGTTTGAAACCATAGAAGGACTAGATTCACAAGCTTATTTTATAATTTTAATCTCAAGGGGTTGGATAAGTGGTTAGGACTACGGTTCTTCTCTCTTCCGGAGTTAAAAATTTTGGTATCGATCCCTCGGTTCCCCCTCTTCAGGAACCGAAGGTTGAGTCCACCATTGCTACCACCTAAGGGTCACAGAGGTTTTACTCGACTTCTTTCTGGACCCGGAGGGATTAGTCTAACTCAAAGGATTGGAACCCTTTGTTAGCAAAAAAATAAATAAATATATATATACAAAATTATATCAACTTGTGACGTATATATTCACTGAAAGACAATAAGAGATCGATATCTATTAATAAAGGGATAATTGGTGAAGACTCATTCATAGGCATGTTGGTTAGTTCGATTATTCAGACTGATGGCCAGATGGTTCACAAACTTGTCCATGCCTGGCCTGACCAGCCACTTCTGTGCCCTAGATCATCACTGTAATACTCTAATCTAATATGTTTTTTAACCCTTTTTTTTTTGTGTATTTCAGGCTATACCGTTCCGAAGGCATGAATATGGATCAAGGGGGAGATAAAATATATAAATAAAGCTCAATGGCTTGTACTTTGGAATAATGGATTATCTTATAATATAATGAAGTTGTCATTATCTGTTATGTCCTCTTTTTTTTTTTAATCTGTTATATCTCATGCCAAAGTCTAAATTCGAAGAAGACAAGTCTAAGTTGAATTTTCAAGAAATTCTCACAATGCAATCATGAAAAGGGACACATAATGGTGTGTGCAAATTGGGGGTGGTTATGTGCTATCTCAAACGAAGCCCAACCTGAATCATACTAGATTGACCCAGTCAAAATTGATCAGAATGAAAGCAGAACCTAGATGAAGTAGATTGATCTTATGACAATGGGTTCAAATAACTGACATGGACGAGTAGTGAGTTCCATCGACTTTCAGAATGTCCACTAGGCCCACTTGGTCCTACACCTCCTAAATGCCTACAGGACTGAAAGTTCAAGCTCGGGCAGTTTAACTATCGGACCATAAAACGGGCCCAGATCCAGTCCATGGGCCTAAAATCAAGTAAAATTTAAGTCCAATCTGGGCAGAGCTTCAATTTGTTACTTGTGTCATTTCGGTGATATTGCTCAATTAGGTACTTAGGTTTACTTCATTTTGCAATGTCATTCCAGGAAGAAAGCTTTCCCACTGAAACTGGTAGAGAGCTAAACTGTCAAAATACTTATCATCATGGGCCCAGCCAGACTGGGAGGTATTCAAGTCCAGTCGACTTTGGAATGGGAATGTTTTCTTTAAGCCAGCAGGCTAGATTCAAGCCTGATTTCTAACCCAGTGGTTAAGTTGTCCCACTTTCTACACATGGGTCCCAGGTTTAATGATCTAGACCGTTGAGATATATACATGGCCCCACCTTGAATTTGGATGGCCCAAAAATCTATTTGATAGAAAATTTAACCCCAACAAAAAAAAAAAAAAAGGTCCAAATATAATGCCTTATACTTTGATTATAAATGGTCAAATTTGGATATGGAGTATGAAGTGGCCAAACCGTTATTTAGAGATGACAATGGATAGGGTTAAGTTCAACGTGAACCCAAGACTTTGTTAAAATGATTGATAATGTTAACTTAACTCCGAGGGGTAGTTCAGTTGGCCTAGGACCACGGTTTGCAACCGGAGGTTGTAGGTTCGAAATTACACTACCACACTGGGGCTACAGGCGAGTTTACTTGAGGGCCTGTTTGGATGTAGGGTGAATTGAAGTATGGTGAGGTGAAGCATCAAATCAAGAGAGAATAAAATATAATGTGCTATGATGATGTTTTGTTTTTTATTGTTTGGTATGGAATCTTTTTAACTTTTTGTATAGAAAAGTGGAGTTTTTTTTTTTGTCTTTTAGTGGAGAAGGGATGTTGTTTTTTTGACTTTTTTTAAAAAATTAGGAGGGAATTTTGATATTGTGTACTTTTGATATGATCACTTGTTATTTCTTGTCTGGATTTACTTCACTTCATTTTAACTAGTTAAGTGCCAAACACGCCCTAACACTTAATTAAAATGTCAGAGTCGGGTCTAACATGAGAGGCATGTTTCTTTACTGTTATTTTTTTCTAAAAATTTCTCATGTCGGGGATTTTTTACATTGATATGTTAGGGATTTCTAACATCAACATGATAGTTGTCCACTTGGCATTTCAAATGTTATGCTTTTCCTTTTTAAACGGAGTTCAAATGTCATATTTAATAGTTGGAAGAATTCTAAATTTCAATCCATCTCAAAATGTCCCAAATAGCCTCTGGAATTCTCAAAACTCGAGCATTTTAAATGCTGAATGATAATGAGGAATTGGAACTCCGGGTGGAGAACAATATTTGGAGAATTTCAAATTCTCCATACAAGAATTCTGAATTTCTTTAGACAAGAACTCTTAATGTTCTTGCTAAAGAACGAACACTAAGGGCATTTTATTTTAAGTACATCAGTCATTGAACTACATTAAGACTGTGGACACTTATCGAGCCCGGTTGAGCATGACTGTGGACCTTTCATCACTAAAGCAAGCTCAACCCATATATTAAATAAGCAAAAAAATTTGATACGAGACAAAACCAATTACTAAAACACAAGGCAAAAACCCGGCGCAAAATAGCCAACTCAGCCCTGAGCAGTCCTACCTGCTCTTCAATGGATAAGCAGGGAAATGAATCACAATTCTCATGTAACTGACACACATGAAAAAAACCGTGACAATATAAGTTGGGTGTTGCCAAATACAGTGAGTCCTTCTATTAAGGATGAACTTTTAATTAATACACTCTTATCACAATTCTCATTCAAATGAGACATAAAAAAAAAAAAAAAACCATATCTAATGAGTGAAAAATGGGCTCCAGGGTTCAATATTTCTAGACACATTTTAATCCTTCAATTGTGAAGGATAAGCTTTCAATTAATACATTTTCATCACAATTCTAATGCAAATGACACACATGCAAAAAAAAATAAAAAATGGCAATATAGTTGGGTGTTGCCAAAAATACTTAATCCTTCTTGTGTTAAGGATGAGCTTTTAATTAATATACTCTTATCACAGTCCTCATGCAAATGACACACATGCAAAAAACAATGGCAATATAGTTGGGTGTTGCCAAATATACTTAATCCTTTATCAGTTAAAAATGAGCTTTTAATTAATATACTCTTATCACAGTCCTCATGCAAATGACACACATGGAAAAAACAATGACAATATAGTTGGGTGTTGACAAATGGAAAAAGCTATTTGGCCCTCCTGGGGGACCAGTTGGGCCATGTATCATGACTCTTGCCAAATATACTAAATCCTTCCTTTGTTGAGGATGAGCATTTAATTAATACACTCTTATCACAATTCTTATTCAAATAGGTCAAGGATAAGCTTTCAATTAATACATTTTTATCACAATTCTCACGCACGCAAATGACATATATGGAAACAACCACGACAATATAGTTGAGTGTTGCCAAATATACTAAATCCTTTCTTAGTTAAGGATGAGCTAATAATACATTTTTATCACAATTCTGACGCAAATAACACATATGGAAACAAGCACGACAATATAGTTGAGTGTTGCCAAATATACGAAATCCTTCCTTAGTTTAGGATGAGATTTTAATATATTTTATCACAATTCTCCTGCAAATGACACATATGGAAACAACCATGACAATATAGTTGAGTGTTGCCAAATTTACTAAATCCTTCCTCGGTTAAGGATGAGCTTTTAATTAATACACTCTTATCACAATTCTTATTCAAATAGGTCAAGGATAAGCTTTCAATTAATGCATTTTTATCACAATTCTGACGCAAATGGCACATATGGAAACAACCATGACAATATAGTTGAGTGTTGCCAAATATACGAAATCCTTCCTTAGTTTAGGATGAGATTTTAATATATTTTATCACAATTCTCCTGCAAATGACACATATGGAAACAACCATGACAATATAGTTGAGTGTTGCCAAATTTACTAAATCCTTCCTCGGTTAAGGATGAGCTTTTAATTAATACACTCTTATCACAATTCTTATTCAAATAGGTCAAGGACAAGCTTTCAATTAATGCATTTTTATCACAATTCTGACGCAAATGGCACATATGGAAACAACCATGACAATATAGTTGAGTGTTGCCAAATATACGAAATCCTTCCTTAGTTTAGGATGAGATTTTAATACATTTTTATCACAATTCTCCCGCAAATGATACATATGGAAACAACCATGACAATATAGTTGAGTGTTGCCAAATTTACTAAATCCTTCCTCGGTTAAGGATGAGCTTTTAATTAATACACTCTTATCTCAATTCTTATTCAAATAGGTCAAGGATAAGCTTTCAATTAATGCATTTTTATCACAATTCTGACGCAAATGGCACATATGGAAACAACCATGACAATATAGTTGAGTGTTGCCAAATATACGAAATCCTTCCTTAGTTTAGGATGAGATTTTAATACATTTTTATCACAATTCTCCCGCAAATGATACATATGGAAACAACCATGACAATATAGTTGAGTGTTGCCAAATTTACTAAATCCTTCCTCGGTTAAGGATGAGCTTTTAATTAATACACTCTTATCTCAATTCTTATTCAAATAGGTCAAGGATAAGCTTTCAATTAATGCATTTTTATCACAATTCTGACACAAATGGCACATATGGAAACAACCATGACAATATAGTTGAGTGTTGCCAAATATACGAAATCCTTCCTTAGTTTAGGATGAGATTTTAATACATTTTTATCACAATTCTCCCGCAAATGATACATATGGAAACAACCATGACAATATAGTTGAGTGTTGCCAAATTTACTAAATCCTTCCTCGGTTAAGGATGAGCTTTTAATTAATACACTCTTATCTCAATTCTTATTCAAATAGGTCAAGGATAAGCTTTCAATTAATGCATTTTTATCACAATTCTGACGCAAATGGCACATATGGAAACAACCATGACAATATAGTTGAGTGTTGCCAAATATACGAAATCCTTCCTTAGTTTAGGATGAGATTTTAATACATTTTTATCACAATTCTCCCGCAAATGATACATATGGAAACAACCATGACAATATAGTTGAGTGTTGCCAAATTTACTAAATCCTTCCTCGGTTAAGGATGAGCTTTTAATTAATACACTCTTATCTCAATTCTTATTCAAATAGGTCAAGGATAAGCTTTCAATTAATGCATTTTTATCACAATTCTGACGCAAATGGCACATATGGAAACAACCATGACAATATAGTTGAGTGTTGCCAAATATACGAAATCCTTCCTTAGTTTAGGATGAGATTTTAATACATTTTTATCACAATTCTCCCGCAAATGATACATATGGAAACAACCATGACAATATAGTTGAGTGTTGCCAAATTTACTAAATCCTTCCTCGGTTAAGGATGAGCTTTTAATTAATACACTCTTATCACAATTCTTATTCAAATAGGTCAAGGATAAGCTTTCAATTAATGCATTTTTATCACAATTCTGACCAAATGACACATATGGAAACAACCATGAAAATATAGTTGAGTGTTGCCAAATATACTAAATCATTCCTCAGTTAATGATGAGCTTTTAATTAATACACGCTTATCACAATTCTTATTCAAATAGGTCAATGATACGCTTTCAATTAATACATTTTTATCACAATTCTCACGCCAATGACACATATGGAAAGACCCATGACAATATAGTTGAGTGTTGCCAAATATACTAAATCCTTCTTCAGTTAAGGATGAGCTTTTAATTAATATACTCTTATCACAATTCCAATGCAAATGATTCATGGATAACTATAAAATTAATTATTTCATGCCATTTCTTACGAGTGTTGGTAATGAAATACAAGCAGTCGGTCCTACAATTCCCTTATATATAGTGGCACATCACCCCTTTGCATCCCACCCCACACACCATACTTGTAATCAAGAAGAGAAGGAATACAAATCAAATAGGAGATGGCTGTTTTCAAAGTTGGTACTTTGCTCATAGTGATCATAGCTTTGGCAGGAATCTCCCTTCCATGCAATTGTGTCGTTGCCGCGAAAGAATGCCCAGTAAAATTGGACAATCTAATAGCGCAATGTGCTAAGTTTATTCAGATCCCTGGACCGCCAGTTGAACCTTCTAAGATCTGTTGCCAAGTGATCCAGGATGCTGACATGCCTTGCCTGTGCACGATGATAACCAAAGATATAGAGAAGTTTTTAAGTGTGGAGAAAATCGTCTACATCGCAAATTCCTGCAAGCAGCCTTTTAAATCTGGAGCAGAATGTGGAAGTAAGCAAGTTATCTCTGATTTTCTCATTTCTCTAGATCACTAAAAAAAATTAGATTCACTTTTACTTTCTAAAATGAATGGAAGGAAATGGGGAAAGTGATGGTTGAATCCATGTTTATAGTATGTTTGGTAATAGGTGAGGAATTCATAGATGTGAGGATTCCTTACTGCCCTTGGAACAACGATTCCCTGCTGAAGATTTCACATCAATATTGGTGCATATCGATGCATATATATATGAGAAAAAATAATTTAAGCGCAAATCCACGAAAGTGAGGATTTCTGAATCATACAAGGGGAGGTCAGATTTGAAAATCCACACAAGTGGGGATTTCCATTGGTCCAAGCGCTCGGGGAATTACAATTGCCAAATGTGGATTTTTCAAAACTTTGTGGGAAGCAGAAATCTTTTCCTTGAGGAATTGGTTGCCAAACGTGACCTTAGAATTTGAAACCATAAAAGGATTGGTTGCAAGCCTAAGTTGTGAAGTTCGGTTGACTCATATTAGGCCCATTTGTATATTACAATTATGTGATATTACTCTAATCTAATATATTTTAACTCTTTTTTTTTTTTTTTTTGTATTTCAGGCTACACCGTTCCGAAGGCATGAATACGGATCAAGGAGAGATGAAATAAATGGATAAAACTCAATGGGCTTGTACTTTGGAATAGTGGATCATTTATAATATATTGAAGTTATTAATCTCTGTTACATCTTAGTTTTGTTTTAATCTGTTATATCTCATGTGAATGTTCAAATTCGAAGGAGCCCATCTAAGTTTGAATTTTCATGGGCTTAGCCCAGTCCAAGCTGAAACCCAGCTACATTTTTCTTCTTTAGGCCTATTTGGTCGAGTACTTTTTTGTTCTATGGTGATAACTCAAATGATAAAAAGGAACCCACCTGTGTGCAAACTGGGTGGGTTGGGTTCTGTACTATCACAGCCGAAGCCCAAACCTGAATCATACTAGGTTAACCCAAACCAAAGCTGATCAGAATGAAAGCAGAACGCAGCCCATATTGTAAATTCTCTACCTAGGTTGATTTTATGACAATGGGTTTAGAATAGTGAGTTTCATTGTCCTTCAGATAGTACACTAGGTCCTACACCACCTAAAATGGTTCAAGCAAGTATGATCCACTATGAATTCGGAGGAATTTAATTCAAAGTAGGCAAACAGGCTTTAAGGAAATGTTATAGGAGGGTTTAGGGGCGGAGAAGAGGTTGGCAAAGGAAGAGGGAAGATGGATGGTGGGTTGGTGGAGGGGAGCTAAACTAGACAAGGGAGGGAAGGACGAAGGATCCAGGATCTGATCAGAATATTGGTTGGGAAGAGGGGGGAAACCTGCTAAGCGGGCTGGTTTAGATAGAGGGAGGTGGAGAGCGGGAACAACTGGGGTTAGAGTGTCTGAAGAAGGGGGAAAAGAATCTAGGATTTGGCCTGAAGGCTGGGTGGCCCAAGGGTGGTGACCTGCTAAGGAGGATGAGTTGGGCAGAGGGGGGTAATGGGCGGGAACAAGGGGGTTTTGAAAGTCTGAGGAAAGAGACTGGCTGTGGATTTGGATTTGACTCAAAGGATGGGTAGGAGGAGGGGGAAAAGGATCGGGGTGAGTAGGAATAGGGTGCTGGCCTACTAAGGAAGCTGGGAGAAGATGGGCGGGAACTGGTGGGGTTTGAAAAACAGGCAGGGGTGACTGGTTGAGGGGATGACTGGGAGGTGGAGGATAGATAGGAGGTGGGAGGGGATGGGGAAGAAGAGGAGGAAGACGTTGGTGAAAGGGTCGGAAGGGAGGAGTTGGAGGAGAAGAGACAAGCTCCGGTGTCATTACCCTAGCTCCGGGAAATTGAGAGACAAGCTCCAATGTCATCCCCTTATACTCGGAAATTAAAACAGCAGTCTTTTTCCCAAGAAAAATAGCTCCCCTGGCTCAGATGGCTTCAATGACTTTTTCTTCGCTTATACCTAGGATATCATAGGCAATTCAGTTACCTCAGCAGTGCAACACTTCTTCCAAACAAAAAAATCCGTAGAGCATCCAATGCTTTCTTTGTTTCTCTTATCCCAAAATCCAACTCCCCTACCACCTTTGCAGACTTTAGGCCTATCAGTCTATTAAACTTTTCTTATAAAATCATCTCCAAAATCCTTGCTTGCTTCTAGGCTCAGCCCTCTCCTTCCCAATCTGATCTCCTCTTACTAGGCGGCCTTCATCCACGGCAGATCAATCCACCACCACTCAGTTCTTACTTTTGAGCTCTTTCAAAGACTCAAATCCAAGCTTAGTAAATGATCTCTTTGCCTTAAACTAGATAAATCTAAAGCCTTTGGCAAGTTCAATTGGTCTTTCCTCTTCTCTGCTCTAAGATTTTTCAATTTCTCTGAAGACTGGATTTCCCTCATAAAGGAATGTGTTTGTACATCTAGATGCTCTGTCTTGATCAACCGATCTCCTCATGGTTTTTTTGGCTCCTCCTGTGGTCTGAGACAAGGTGACCCCTTATCACCATACCTGTTCATTATTGCTGAAGAAATTCTCAGCCTCCATCTCCACAACCTCCACTCCCAAGGCACCATCCTCCCCCTCTCCCCAATCCCCCTCACCCCCTGCCACCTCCTATATGCTGATGACATTATCATCCTTATGAAAGGAGCTACTTTTGGTGTATTAGCTCTATAAGACCTTCTTGACAATCCTCATCTGGTCAGCACATCAACCTCCTCAAGAGTCAGCTTCTTATTGGCAAATGTGGCAATAGAAAGAAAGTTAGGATCTGCTCCATCCTTAGTCTTCAAGAGAGCCAAGTTCAGCTCAAGTATCCGGGTTTCCCTATTGTGTTTGGCACTCCGAAACGTCTCCACTTCCTTCCCCTGCTGGACTCCATCAATGCCAGACTTTCTGCTTGGAAAGCCAAAACTCTTTCCTTTGCAGGCCGACTTATCCTCATCAAGCATGTTATCTCCAGTATTCCTTTACACAGTGCATCTATCCTTCCCCTTCCAATTTTCATCTGCAAAGACATTGAGCGCCTAATGAGACACTTTCTCTGGTCAGGCAATGCTACTTCCTCCAAAATTAACTATGTGAATTGGTCTCAGGTCACTCTCCCCAAGCTGGAAGTTGGCCTTAGCATTAGACGAATTTCTGAAGTTAATAATGCATCTCTCATTAAGCTGGGTTGGCAAGCCTCCACTATGAACTCCTTATGGTCTTCTTGGTTCAAGAATCGCTACTTAAAGTACAAAAATATTTGGAATACAGCTAACACCACCTATGGATCCTACATCTGGAAAAGAATTCGCCACCTTGCTCACTTCATCCACCAAGGTAGTGCCTCGGTTTTTTGTAATGGCAATGATATCAACATATGGCAAGACAACTGGTATGGAGACAAGCCTCTCTCTGCAGTCTTCCCCAACCTGCATTTTCCTCTGGATCAATGCCTTGCTTTCTTCTTCCACTTCCACTCAGGTTCTTGGCATTTCCCTTTGAATCTGCCTCCTGCAGTTCTAGATTTGCTCTCCTCTGCCACTTCCCTCCTTTCTCCCAGCTCTTCTGATAGAGATCTCCTTATCTGGAAGGCAACCACCAATGGCAGTTCTCCCAAAGCAGTGCTTGGAATGCTATCAGATCCAGAGGCATCACTCTCCAGTGGCCTCCCCCGATCTGGAATGAAATTTCCCTCCCCAGAGTCAGTTGCTTTGGCTGGCGTCTAATGCTCAACCGAACCCCTACTGAATCTTATCTTCAGCACTTTGGCTACTCTTTAGCCTCAAGATGCAACCTTTCCTTCAATGGAATTGACTCAGTCTGCCACATCTTCTTCTCCTGCACTATAGCTCAGTCCCTTTCGTGTTGGTTGCTCCACTCAGCTCGTGCCCAGCATCCCTCTTCCTGCTCTGCTTCTTCTATCTGGAACTCTCTTTCTAGAGGTAACGACTCAGCTGGCAAGTCTCTCATGGCATAGATCTTCCTGTCTGTCCTTTACACCCTTTGGAAGACCAGAAATGAAGCTATCTTCAACAATCAACATTGTCCTCTTAACCTGATCTTAGGCAATCTACAAGATGATCTAAGCTTCTCTCTCAGGAAGATTTCCAAACCTTTTGGTAGCTAGCAACTAAGCTCCCTTCTCAGATCTATAAACATTTCATGTCACTGATCTTAGAATCCCCTTGGTAGCTTGTTGTAGCTCTTTTCAGCTGTGGCTATGCTGTTTTTGTTTTTTCTTTTGTTTCCCCTCATTTTCTGGAGGCTTTATTCTTTGTATTCTTTCTTCTCCTTCTTAATAAAATTACCCTTTTATCAAAAAAAAAAAAAAAAGGCTTTAAGGAAAATATAATAGAGGGTGTTCATGACCGGATCGAGCAGGACCAAGCTTGCCTTTGCCTGGCCCGTTTTGGCTACTGTATCTAATACTCAGGCTTGGATCCAGCCTACATGCCTGAATGTCAAGCCAAACCTCAGGCATTGTAACTATTAGGCCAGAATCCATAAGACTAAAAACACTGTTCAATTCAAGTCCAATATGGGCCGGGCTTCAATCAGGCTCAGAATCATAAGGCTCATGAAATGCCCTAAAACCATTTTTTTTTTAAAACAATGTTGTCTGAAATGATTTCATTTCAAGTGGAAATTTCATTGAACTTCCAGAAAAAGTTCGTTACTTGTGTTATTTCAGTGAAATTGCACAATTTGACTCACTTTGTTTTGCAATGTAAATAAAAAAAAAATCTCCCCACAGATGATGAGTCCCATAAAAAACCATTGTTCATATTCCAGGAAGAAAGCTTGCCCATTGAAATTGGTAAAGAGAGCTAATTCTTCAGAATTACATGTGCTCATGATGGCCTAAGTCAGACTCTGGGCCTCAAAACCTAACCCACAACAGTCTGGAATGGGACTGTGTTTTTTAGACTTTGGGCTAGATTCGTGCTCGATTTCTAACCTGTTGATTAGCTTGTCCTGTCTTGGTAATTCGTATTCTTAATGAGCCCGACACATTCGAACTTATTTAGCACAATCGCATGTGTGTATTGCAAGTGGAATGGCCCAGGACTAAATTCAGGCTTCTGGGCTTCATCTAGGTTGGAATATTAGGCCCAATAACCAACCTGGATGAGCAAGCAGAAGTTAGACCTGGCTTGATACTGGACATGAACTCCCCCAATGGGAATCATATAGTAACAAGTAACACTATTAATAATACTCAATTTTGTATGATTTCAAATGGGCCTCTATTCCTTTTCTTTGTATCATTATATCCCATAGCATTTACAACTTGCCTAGTTGCCCCTCTTTTAGTAGACTTTTACAACAAAACTATATGTATTTAGAGTTTAGATTCTAGGATTCCATACTCAGGAACATTTTTTATTTTTTTTGAGTTAAGGGTAATTGTATTGCAAAAAGGGAAAGAGAGACATGGGTTAAAATTAACCCCCAGAACAGAGCATACTACAAGGAAAAACGGAAGGAGGGCTTAACAAAAAGAAACCACAAAAAAGAGGAAAACAGGGAAACGCTGAGGAAGATACCCATGGGAAGATCGCTTCAAAGGTGGCTGCGTTTCTGGTCTTCCATGTAGCATGGGAAACGCTGAGGAAGATAGCTGCCATGAATTTGGTTCCTTCTTTGTCATTCCTTCTGGTGAGAGACAACCAAATTGAAGAAGCAGAGAAAGGAATGGGGGATTCAGAGCTGGCTGCAGTGAGGGTCCATTGCCAAAGAGATTTTGCTAGATCACATGAGAAAAAGAGGTGATCAGCAGAGCCATCATCTATACGACTGAGGTTGCATCTGGAAGCTAGAGAGTAGCCCAGACGAATATCTTCTTTCTCCTCCTGACCATCAGGGGAATGCTGACGAACCATATATGCCAAGGCTCTTTTAGTAGGGTTGATGGCAATATCCCTACAATTCCAGTAGAGGACTTTTATCATGGGGGAAAGCTGGAGGAGGTGATCTTGTCTCTAGACCTCCTTGTGACCGGGCCACTTGCTTGAACCAACTGAGATTTTTTCCCCTTCCTTGATTTTTTATTTTTCCCTGCTCCTGAAGTATCTTGAGGAAGTAAAGGAGCTGAGCTTGAGTTAGCCTCCATAGTTGATGAAGGCCTTGAGTGATTTGTTGTGGGTGTTATTGCTGAGATGATGATCTGAGAATCAATTTCATCAACAACTTGGGAAGCCATTGTATCTACTACTTCTGGATGCAACTCAAAGCCTGGAGGGGGGCCTGTTGGAGAGTTCCCTTCTGAAATGGACTGAAGGTTTTTTCAATTTATATTGGGATTGAAGGTTGGGTCTGCCAGAGAGCAATACTCTAAAATGGAGAAAGGATTTGAGGTATTGATGGGAGGAGTTGGAGTTATTTGGAGAATTTCTGTGGTAACTGCATATGGCAGCTCATTGGGAACTGCCTTGGGCCTTGGAGATTTGGGATTAGAGGCAAGATCTTTTTTGGAAAGGAGCCTGGGCTGGTGGTCCCGTTGGTTGTTGGTTATTGTTGGTTGTGAAGGGGGATGTTGGGGAGGAACAATCTTTAGAGCTTGGTTTTGAGGCATGACTGATAAATATGGATCTTGCACTAATTCGGGGGGCCTATGGGTTGGTTGAGGATGATGGGCGGTCAAGGTAGGAATGGGGGTCTGGCCGGAGTTTAGGTTTATGGTGCTATGGATGTTAGAGAGGTTGTTCTGGGGTGGAGATTGAGCAAGGGGAGGAAGGTTAATCTGGCTTGTAGATGCAGGGACATGGGTGATAGGGAAGGAAGGGTCTGCTGGTTTGATAGTGTTAGCAGGTTTAGAGAGATTGGAGGATGGGCAGGAGAGGTTAGTGTGACCTGGGGAGAGACAGAGAGAACAAGGGATGTTTTCATAGGCTACTTCTAGAACCAGATCTCTTTCCCCTTGAAGTTCCACTTGGATAGAAGAAGGTTTTGGCTTAGAGAGATCTATGTTGACCAGCACCCTTGCAAATGCAAGAATTCTTTGGGCTCTGGTTATTTCATCTAGCTTGATTGGTTGACCAATGGTGTTTGCCAAAGAGAAGATGATGTTTTGGCTCCAGCAGTGATAGGGCAACCCTGTTAGTCTAATCCAGACATGAGCAAAGGAAGGCCAGTCTGTTTCTTCTTGACCAGGGGACCAGGGCAAGAAAGAAATTTTTTTCTTCTCTATCTGCAGGGGAGAGGCACTAAGGATGTAAGCTTTATCTTCAGCTGAGTTGAATCTGAAAATGAAGTGCCCTTTGATGGTGAGGGAGACCATACAGGGTCTGGAAAGGGCCCAGGATTTTGCTTTCTCTTCCACCCATTCAAGAGAAGGGCGTTTGCCAATGAATCTGCCTATAACAGCATAGGAAAAGGACTCTCGAAGAGAGCATTGGTTGGGGTATCACTAAGGATGGTTTACCATTTTCCCAGGTTATGGGTGGATAAGTGACTGACTGGTTGGAGGGTTTTGGGTCAGCAAAGAGGTTGGCAAAGGTTGGGGGTGGAGAGGGTTGAGAAAGGGTGTTAGTACTATCTAGCTGAGGATAGAGGGGGGGAACTTGATGAGGAGGGTTGGACCATATTGATGGAAAGGTTGGAAGTGAAGAGGGAACTTGGTGAGGGCCTGATGAGCAATCTGGGTGACCTGAAATGGTCAATGTTGGTGGTAGGGAAGTGGAAACTTGAGGGTGGCCTGAAGGTTGACTAGCATGCTGAAGATGGGGGGGGGGGGGGGGGGGGGGGGGGGGTGAACTTGATGGGAATGGCTGGACCATATTGATGGAAAGGTTGGAAGTGAAGGGGGAATAGGGGGAGGGCCTGAAGGGGGGGCTGAATGTTGGCTGGGCAGGGGGGGGGGGGGGGGGGGGGGGGGGGGGGGGGGGGGGAGTGGTGAGGTGGGGGGGCTGGAGGTTGGCTGGGAAGAGGGGGGAAATGGTGTGGTTGCAGTGATAGCAGAGGAGGGGGAGGCTGGCTGCTGCTGGCCGGAGAGGGAGTATTTTGGGCGGGATAAATGGGGGGGAGCATTTTCAAAATTCCAGAATCACAATCTCTCATACTCAGGAACATGAGTGAATGAGAAATGAAAGGGAAGGCATCAATATCTCAATAAATAAATGAACTTGAATAGGTTAGAAATTTGGCTTGATTAGTAATAATGTATTGGAATTATCATTGTCTGTAGTGTCTATTCTACTAATTGATAATGCTACTGTTTGTTTAGAGAATTCATGTTGGGGGATATATAAATTCTCTAAATGCTGTTACCCCAAATTCACAAATGCTTGAGGACCTCAATATAAGCTAAAAAAGCCAATTCATAAGATTGAACTTCTGAAAACTCACTAATCAAAATTGGGAATTCAAATTGCCAGGGGACGGCAACCTCTCACATCACATACTCTAAAGAGATTTTCAACAACAAGAAATCTGTCAAGATTTTTATTTTCAAATAAGGGAATTTATTTACACTACAAACATAAATTAGTTGCACTCTATTCATAGAACCCAAAACAAACAGAGGCTAGATCCTAACCAGTCCAAAATTCAAGTTTGGTTCACCTATCGCGGTTACTATATGATCACTGTAAACGGACCAATCACAGTGAGCCACGTCATCTACAAACCCACGTGCAACTGCTCCTATTTGATTCCAATCCTCTTCCAACTTCCAAACCCTCTTCCAACTTCCAAATCATGTAGGTTTGTGGATGACATGGCTCATCATGATTGGTATCACTCTGATGTTGATTGGGTGGCAAACATTGGCTCACTTTGGTTACATAGGTCCTAGGTCCAATGTTCTAGGTACAGTTGATAAATGTATGGCTCTACCTTGAACTTGAGTGGTCCAAAAATCTATTTGATATAAAATCTAAACCCCAATTTCTATTGGCCCTCACAAAAAAAAGTAAAAAAATATGGAAAATGATCCAAAAAAAATGTCATGCTTGGATTAGTACCGGTCAAGTTTGGACCAGGCGTATGAAATGCTTTATTTGGTGAAGGCCCAAATCATTATCTAGAGGTGGCAATGGATAGGGTCGGGTTTAGCACTATGGGTCACATTTGTTGGTTCAATATGAACCAAGCCAATATTGTTAAAATGGTTGAAAATGTCCACTTGAACTCACCTTGGAAGTTCTTTTTTTTTTTTTTGGTATATACTCACCTTGGAAGTTGAAAAGGGTAACTTGAACCCTTAGTAACAGGTTGGAATCAGGTCCGGTTGAGGAGTCATGGCATATTAATCCATTGGGTTAGGTTGAGTTCTAATCCAGATGGTGGGCTGAATCTGAATACAAAGCTCATTTATTACTTGGGTAAAACATTCCAACCCTGAGGGCCTATTGTTTGTAGGATGTTTGTGTTAATGTCAACGTCCACCCTCGCTCCTAAGCGGTCATAATTTTGATCGAGCCTTTGCCCTCACAATAAAACTATTGTTATGCCGTTTTCTATCATCAATTGGTTTTGGGATAAGTGGTAACTCAATGGGGTGTAAAATCGCGTTTTGTGAGTTCGCAGCGGAGTCGCGGCGGGTGTACTGTTGAGGGAGGGATTGTTGAGGTCAATGTTCACCCTCGCTCCTGGTCAAGCCCTCGCCCTCACCATAAAACTATTGTTGTGCTATTTCCTATCACCAATTGGTTTTGGGATAAGTAGTAATTCAATTGGGTGTAAGATCCTACCGTTTGAGATTTTCTATTGGGAGATATCGAAGAATTTTTTTTAACGAGAATTTCTCCAAATGTTTTCCCCTTATAGAATCTGGATTCACAAATGCTTTACGATTTGAGATTTCTATCAGCCAAATGTAACCATCCATAAGGTTGGATTCTACAAACTTCCAAGTCAAATGGAAATTTTCAAATGCTAGACCAACCAATGAATTGCTATTAGAAATTTTAAACAGTTTAGATTTTGAGGATTTTATTGGAAAAACTCACTTAGAGTAAGGGTAGACCAAAAACTTATGTATCAATGGAAGTGGTCTCGGGGGCCCTTTTTCGGTTTTTTTTTTCCTGCCGAGAGTGACAACATCCCTAATCATCACACGTGCAAGGATATCTTCACTTCTGTTTTTTCTTCCTCCTCTTCCTCTAGCTCCTTCCGGTGAGGACTTGGGTGCAGGTGAGAGGTTGTCGCCGAAAGTGCCACATTCTCACATATAGTCCTATTCATCACCATGTAGAACCTCTCAGCACTTTAATATCTCTACACTAGAACCTACCCTACGTCAAAATCTTGCATTGGTTCCGATTTAATTTTAAAGAGTAGATATGTTCTTATTTTTTTTTTTTTTTTTGTCTTCGAATCTTTAAATGTCGCATGTTAGAAGAGATTCTCTATAGAACGGCTCCTTAACTTAGTGGTAAGAAGTTTTAGTTTTCATTGGGAGGTCTTGGATTCTCTATTGTCTTTAAAAGGAAGCGGGACAAATCAAATCATTATAAAACTAAATTATAGGTGATCGACCCTGGAAAAAACCATAGTGAATAATAATCAATTGCAATGAAAATGAGAAATGAGTTTAGGTGTATAGGTCATTTTGTGTTTCTCAGGATTTATGGTTTAGGTTTTTGTTGAATGAGTGCTTTAGGTTTTATGGTTTTTGTATGTTCATGGGTGCATTCTTTATTGTTTAGGTGAATGAACGTCACAGAAAAGGATGTGTCTCTTTAAATGTGAATGTGAATTGTAAGCTACGGTTTCTTTGATCGCTCTTCAAATGTTTTTTAAACCTATAACAAGCAGTGACATCCCTATTCAACACAATTAAATATTCAGTTAAGCGGGGATATCCTTGCCCAACACATCTCTCAGTTCAATATACTATAGTGAACGTTGATATCGTTGCTAAATGCAATAGAGAAAGAAAAATGAGGAAAAAAAAAATGACGAGAGGGCCTATATGGTATATATTAGAATTAGAGGATCTTTTGGAACTACACTGAGTCTAGCAGGAAAAACCCTCTCTAAAATTCTCATTAGGAATGATTGCAGAACAAAAACACCAATACAAGCTAGAAGTAACAGGGGTCATCTCCAACACTGAATTACCAGGTCGGGCTCAGGTCAGGTCAGAATTGCCAGCTCTCCTACTACATCCTACACGAAATCCAACTTTTGGATGTGTGACCCACCATGCCGCCAACCCACGTGATAGACAATAACCCAAGTCAGCAATCCAAGACACACACACAGGCACAGGACACACATGAAAGAAGCTTTTGGAGGTGGAGAAAGGGAAATGTGCAAATGGTGACGTGCAGGACTTCAAAAAGCTTCTGATGATTCTTAACCAAACTCACAAGGAACTTGGTCGGCGTTCTCTTGGGCAGCCTGTCATGCCCAAGCACTTAAACCACTACACTTCGGTTTTGTATATATATTACTACTATTGCCTACCACCTCTTCAAAGTAAGATATTCACATTTTAATGCACTACCTGTTTGGATGGTCAAACACCTTTTTCGTTTTTAGCGTGTGGTTTAGCATCCTGCAATTTATTATTATTCTTCTTGTTGTTTTTTTTATTGCTAGGATATATATTATTGTTGTATATACATGTCTTTAAGTATCTCTTGTGTATAATAATAATAATAATTATTATTATTATTGTTAGAGGCATTCAGATCATTATTCTTTCAACCACTGATCATAAGCTCTAAACTGAGTCTCGACTCGGTTGTCCGAAACGATTCGAGTCGACTCAGGAGACTTCGAACTCAAGCCGGTGAGTCCCTTTTCTTTCTATTTTTTCTTTAGTTTTTCTTTTCTCTGGGGGGATCCAGATTGAGATTGTAGTCAATAAACACTGCTTTGGGTGTGTTGGGTCTTCCTTAAATTGCTGGCTGATATCATATTTGCATTAAACCCAATTCGATTGGTCTAGGTATGAATTTTAAAACAACTTTTTTTTTTCTTTTTTGCTGACGCATGTTCCAAATCCTTTGCGCTGGACTAATTCCTCCGGATTCAGAGAGAGAAGCCGGATAAAACTCCAGTGACTCCCAAGTGGTAGCACAAGTAGATTCAATATTCTGTTTCCGAAGAGGGGAAAACTGATGGTCGATACCTTAACCTCTAGCTCCGGAAGAGGGAGGGACATTCTACCAATCCCTTCATAACAACAGCAGCTTATTTGGTGCATCTGATCCCTTCACATCTTAATCAACCATGTGGTCTTTTCACAAGGATAGCTGTGATCTCTTGGGGGATGTGCTGCTTATGGAGACAATGGGCTAGGTCCTGTCCAGTAGGGACCAATTGAAGGATTGGGACCACTCCCAATTGATTTGGTGGGTTTAAGATTTTCAGATCCAAGGGATCTATCATGATCGAGACATGAGCTTCAATATAACCTCAATATGGTCATAAACTCCCTAGGAGGGATAAGTGTGTATACACAAAAGTTTTATTATGAGAACCAACGCATATTTGTGCCACTAAAAAAAATACTAAACCAATATGTGCATATGATTATATCACAAATTTAGTCTGAATTTCTGAGTCAACTAGGATGAATCATATAAAAATTAATTACCCAATTAACGTACCAATTAGGATCACACATGAACAAGATTTTATTATGAGAACCGACTACGTATAATTGTGCTACAAAAAAGTTCTAACCAATGTATGCATTTGATTCCATCGCAAGTTAGTCTGAAATTCTGAGTCAACTGGGATGAGTCATATAAAAATTAAGTACCCAATTAACGCACCAATTAGGATCGCATATGATCGAAGGGCCTAGATGAGACCTATGGATTTTTCTCACAAGCATCCCTTCGTCGATTGTAGAATGGATGCCTAATAAGAGAAACAAATAGAGAACACTAGATTGCCTAGCTGGTTGGAAACCTGAGTACCCTCCCTGAGCAGGTGTTATAACTCCTTGAATGGAGTTTCTTGCAGCTGGAGAAGATATCATCTCAAGGGACAGTTTCTTACCATGCAAGTGGCTATCAATATTTCCCAGGGATGTGGGTCTCTAATGGTCCTAGTCCAGATAAATGGATCTCAAGCAATGGGCAGCTTGAATCTCTCACTGGCTCTACCCTCCATGCCAGGGAGGTATCCAAGGAGCCACATGAGGATCTCAAGCATAATTATCTATTGTTTTGAACAAATTGCAATTCAGTTTGAGAACTATTGCCATCAATTTAATAAGTTTTGTACTAACTCTAGTCGGTATATATCCAACTGCAATTGGAGTATACTTAAGGAGATTGATCATATAACTTTACTTTGATTTTTTTTATCACGTGTTTTATGTGTAATCAATTGGATGGAGGGTCCAACTTAGATTATAGTGAAATTTGGCCCTATGTTAACATAAAGATAGTTATTTTCAGTGATTAGAATTTTAGATGTAGGCTTCAACTATGGATTTATTTTGAAAACTCAAGTGAATTAGTTCAAGAAGCGAATCAAATGAACCTAGTCCATTGGATTTTTGGATCAAATTAAGTTTCTATTCATGAATTAATGCGAATTGGTAGGACTGCAAGATAGGTAACTATGATCCCAAGAAGTGTCAATTTAATAGAAGGGGACCCTTATCCAAGAAAAGACTTCACCCCACTAAACCATGTGGGGGTGGGGGGAAGAAGAGAGAGGTGAGGTGAGAAACCTTCCAATTAGCGGATAGACTCATCACTCATGTGAAGAGCCGCGCAAGTGGGCCAACCTAAAAGTCCACCATGTCCAATCCTCTTTGCTTAATCATTTTTTAGAGCCCACATCAAGTCCTAATCAGACCAAACAATGCCAAATTTCTTCCAATGCTGAATTGCAAAAACAAGAAACAATTCTGAATCTCAGAGCTTAACCTTATCATGCATAATCCATCCATTTGAATGGAAATGTTTCCTAAAATAATCATCCATCAGATCATCTATCAGATTTTCACCTTTTTCATATTCTCCCTACATTAGAGTGAATCATGTGGCCCAGATGCTATGGATTTATTCCCTCCAGGTTCTTATTCTTCTGCAAGATGAAAAAAAAAAAAAGCATCTCTTTTGACAAGTTAAAGATTAGATAAACATATGCCAATCTTTCCTTCCATTTTCCTAAAAAGATTACAGGCCTTTCAGTGACAAACAGCAAGTGCCAACCCACCCATTTCAGAAACATATTTGAATACACACAAGAGATAGAAGATAGATTAACACTGGCCTGAATCTTGGGGTTGATTACAAAAACAAAAAACCCACTTACAATTTCTCAAGTTTCACCATTTCTAGAGACATGTCAATGACTACTCTTCCTGCCTTTTTCTTTTCTTTGAGATCTTCTTCTGTTTCTTAAAAAAGTTATTAACACAGACAAGAGACCCAAAAGCCAGCAGTAGTAGAATTGTCAACAGATTGGATGGTTATTCTTCTTGGGTTTTGCATAAACCAGAGTTGGGGTAGGTACACAGCCAATTGAAGAGACCTTATGGCTTTCTTTCACAAGGAGATGAAGAGAAACTATTGGAGCTGCTGTTTTCTTCATTGGGCGATCCAGCTGAAGAGATTTCCGTGATACTGCTTGAATCAGATGAAGAAGAAGTCTCTCGCGCCATGAAATCGATGAAACCGATTCTAGGTGCCCCAAGATTCCTGGCCCTATAATTTGTGCGAGCTTGGGTGGTTTCTCCATCATTTTTAGCACTTCTTTTCTTCAAAAAGATGCGACAGAGAACCCAATCTTCCATTTGCATCATGGCATTCTGCAGATTGAAAGAACATTAGAAACTTTTTAATTCTAAAACACTATTCTATATAGACTTGAAGGCGGGAATAAAATTCACATAGTAGACCCCAACATAGTTGAGACAAATTTTTGAGGATGCGATGAATGATATAGTTAGTTTTTGGGATAATCTGAAGAAATACAAGGAGTCAAGGACTAGAATTCTTCAACTCATGGACTTACTTGGGTGGAGTTTTTCCTCTGAGGGACAATGCAACCTCTGCTGCCAGTGGTGTCCGAAAGGCGGTATTCATGCATGATCCAATCAGTTCTAGACCCTTTTGGGGGCTTTCCTCTGTAGAAAACCAGCACCTTCTTCATCCCTACCACTTGGTTGCTCCTGGAAGCCACAATCTGCTTATCCAAGCCAGTGGCCTTCCAATAACCTGACCCAGTTGCTCTGTTTGGTCGATTCCCATTTGGGTATTTTGCTTCCCTGATGCTAAAGAAATACCTCTCTTGTTTCGAATCGCCTAAACACACAAACCCCATTTCTCAAATCAGATTATTATCACAAAATTGCAAGAAACAAAAATCATAATTGAAGGCACATTACCACTTGACCCAACACATAGTTCAGGCCAACTAAGACTAAAATTTATTAAAAAAACAAGTTTGAAAAGTAATGATTATAAGGACCGTTTTGAGCTCATGAGTTGGTAAGTGCCAAATGATATTGTAATACTTTGATATGATTCATGATTCTTCTTATTAATGTGATAATGTACTTGGTATAAATTATAAAAAAAAACACAAAAATCAAGTGAATTCTCACTCACCTGGAAGATCCCAGGGATCGGACTTGCAAACGTCAATCTCGGGGATAATCGAGGCAGGCAAAGGGCAAGAGAAGACCTTCCTCTTAAGATACTGAACAACAAGCTCTTCATCAGTGGGATGGAACCGGAACCCAGGAGGCAATTTCACAACTCCATCTCTCACAAAGTTCATTTTCTCCATGTTCCTTGGACGAGCCTCCGAACAAAAGAAAAAAGAAAACTAACTCCTCTGACTCTCACTATAGTTCATCAAAATTCAAGTAAACCATGTAGACTTGTTATCACTTGCGTTGATATAAATACTAGAAAAAAGATGATGACAAAGGAAGAACAAAGTGCAGAGAAGAAAGATAGAGAGAGAGGGAGAGAGAGGGAGGAGGGAAAAAGGAGATGTGGGTTCCTTGGCAAAAGTGAAGGTTCTTTATACTAGTGAGGTTGCTAGAATAAGGACGATTGGTTTGGCGTAAACGAGACTCAAGCCTCAACTTTGACGCGTTCTTCCAAGAGGGTGCTTGAGAGAGGGGGAGAAAACTTGGAATTGGAGTGTGTTTGGAGAGGATGAAAAGGTTAAAAGAAAAGCAATCGAAAGCATCTAAAAGTCGCCTTGGAATTGCATTTTTTTCTTTGCCGCTTGCAAGGGCTCGACGCAACTGCAAGGAGAAAATATGCCAATGCCAAAAAAGGCCAGCCCCACCACCCTCAAGTGGCCGGACAAGGGTCCAAACAGGGTCTTAAATATTCTTGGGCATGGAATGACTGAAATGCACTCAATGGGGGTGTGGGAATTGGATTCCTTTTGCCTTTTGGGAAGAGAGGGGGAGGGGTTCTTTGGGTAATTGGCTCAGGTCCGTGAAGGTGAAGTCACTTGATGTCATGCTTACAGCTGGAGGTCACAGTCTCTTCAATAAATGGAGAGGGATCAAAGTTTTTGGGGCAAGTATGAAAATGACCCAATTGCCCTAACCTGCATGTAGAAATTTCAATTCAAGACGGTAATTTTTTACTGGCAACCCGATTCATTTAATGCTCACCCTCCAAAATTTATGGTTTGGGTTGACATTTAATTGAGTTATTCACTTTTGTTCTCATCATACCGTTGCATTGATGTTAACACGCCCCAACATTAACTTATATCGAATCGGAATCTTTGAGAGATTTGACCCACCATCACCGCAGGGTAAAACCTCACTTGAGCCTTGCATCCATTGATAGACATGGACCACAATTTAATTGATTATCCAAAGGATATGGAAAAAAAAGAGGTATACATATATTGACTTGGATCACACACGGTTCTGATTAGATGAACAAACCCCACTTTGTCCATTGAAACTTGTTGATCATTTGATTGGCATCTTTTGAGGGTCATGTCCATTTGAAAGGGGCCCATGATTTGGATGGCCTGGATTGATCTATACATCTCACACATGTAATTTGCATCTAATGTTGGTCTTAAAAGCCGATGCGCCTGTTGACCATTGCTTTTAATTACACATTTAATAATTAACAATTCAATTTGTGAGGATTATCTAATTAGTGTAATTTAAGATTATGCTACTGAAATGGGGGCCATGGATCGGGTGGCATGGACCTCAGATTGATTTACATGTGCCCACATGTAATTAAGTGTTTGGACTTTGGACTCATCAGATAAAATTAAATATAGGAGGTTCATTGTTGTGCTTGATATTCTAGAAATAGAATGAGAGGGCCCATGTGGGAGTTTGATCGCTAGGAGAGGGGTGTTTTTGTCATTTTCTATGGGCACCTTGGGAATTAAAATTTTAGGACCTACTTGTCCCCAAAACGACGGGCACCATCGTCGGACTTGGACTAGCTGACAATCACGCCACCTTCACATGATACCCTTTCAAGATTTCCTCAGATCTCCTATTGGAATTGACTGAATTGCCCTTTTCTATTTTGACTGAATTTTGATAGCTCAGCTGATTTTTCCTCTGATTTTTACTCTCTCTCTCTCTCTCTCTGGTGTATGGTTAATTGATAATCTAGAACATTGTTTACCACTGATTTGATGAGTCACTTGATGGATGGGCTATATCCGAGGAAGTCCAATCTTGTAAGAAAATCTTAGCCCTATAATAGGCAATCT
The DNA here is from genome assembly GCA_038049695.1 of Cinnamomum chago. Classification (NCBI taxonomy): domain Eukaryota; kingdom Viridiplantae; phylum Streptophyta; class Magnoliopsida; order Laurales; family Lauraceae; genus Cinnamomum; species Cinnamomum chago. Next base: position 78,509,326 of record CP142456.1, read on the forward strand.
TTGAAGTGGTTATCAACAAGAAGGATAGAATAAATGGCAGGTTTAGACTTCCGGACCATATTTGAAGTTTTATCCAATCTTTCTAGCACTGGAATATTGCTTTTACTTTTTCACTCAATTTAAATATAAGGCATGCGCCAAAAATTTATATTTATGAATCACCATCATCATCAAAGTTTTATTCTAATTATGTTACATTATCTTTATATATAAAGACATTTTTTTGATAAAGTAGATTGAGTACTTGCTTCCATATAAAAATAGATATACTCAAAATTTGTCTAGTCGTTTTTATGATAAATCTTTTATTAGAAATCAATAATTAGCACAAATAAAACTTGAATGTAGAGACTCGAGTGATGGCTAAAATGTTTTATGTGTCTTGTGCTCGTGTGTAGCTGCATGAAAATTGCTCCTTTTCCATATAGATGATCCCACATGTACTGTATCACTAACCCCATCTAGCTTGAAAGAAGAAGAAGAAAAAAAAAAGTAGAAACTTTTGAATGGAGCATTAGAGGTTCTCCGTGCATTGGTTGACCTTAAAATAGTCTATACAACATGGCATGGCACCCATTGGGGTAATGGTCAAGACATGATCCCTAGTTGCCTACTAGTTCAAATAGTTGTAATAATGGTTTTGTGAGAAAGGAATGTGAGTCTTCTCAAGTTACGACGGATTACAACCCCATAAATTAAAAGGAAAAAAAACTTGGAGGATTAATAATTATGAACAAGCATATAGAGAAGGCCTATTTGTTTTATGTAATTGAATACAAATGAATTATAAGATTTTTATTTTAAAAATGACTAAAATCAAGAAATGTAAAATTTTAAAAATAACCATCAAATTATCTCCGTCCGTTAGAAAATGAATAAAGGGGAGGTAGCAAATTAATACTTAGTCAACCATCCTAGTAATTCACATCCTAAAATAGTGATGTTGGCATCTATATCGATATTTCATATCCCACATAACTACACTCCTCACCTCACGACTTTCCCCTTCACCTATTAATAATCCTTCAATAGAGCTTATCTTGACTTTGAATTCCTATTTAATCAATTTCTACATTTTCTATGCAAACAAAAAAGCCCAAAAGTGCAATTTAAGGAACACTCTTGAGTACTTACTTGTTCTCAATACATAGTTTATATTTGAGAGAAGTATTAAAATAATTATTTGAAAAATATCATTATCCCAATTTGGGAGTTTTCAATCTAAAGCATATATTTTGATCATTATCTAAGTCTTGTCCCATCTATCCAAAAGTAATTTTCTTGAGTTTTACTATTACAGTAACCCTAGTTACAATCATTTTGTAATCTCATCATGTCTTTTGAATGGATAAATGAAATAATTAATCATGTGCAGAAAGCAAGCCATATTTACATTTATATGTAATGAGTATAAACTTTTCAATGGTATCAATAGGTGGGGAGGAGCGTTTAAATGATGGTCCATCTACATGAATGCTCCAATGATTGGCCATCAAAATTGTGGGTTCAAATGGATCATACACCAAAGCTCAATCTATACCTTAGCAGCTCTTGAATTCTTGATAGTATCAAATCTCAAGATTTTAAAAGTTGGTGTTTTTTATTTCCATATATGGAGAACATAGGAATAAAGGAAAAGCATAGCACTTACACCACCATACATGGTGTGGATTCCATGTTCCACGAGCATCTCCACCAAAAGCCATGTACCACGAGGCACGAGCGCACCACTAGATGTAAAGAAAAGGTCAAAAGGGCCCGTGTCGTGTACTTTTGAGCATGTTTCTAAAATTCCTATTAACTCGCTCGAGTACAGGTGAGTTGACTTGACAGTTCACTGTGTTGAGCGAGTCAAAAGGATTATGATTGAATATGACAAGTCCTAGGTCAGAATCTTTACCTCCTAGGCTTGGTTCTTTTAATTTATTATTATTATTATTTTTTTGCTAGATTAATATAATTATTATTTGGTACATACTAGTCCTAAGGTGATGCAGTAACTTAAGAATCAGGTATTAATCTTTGGATATATATATATGTGTAAAACTAGGGTGGCAACGGCTACTCACCCATCAGTGTATTGGCTATTTGTTAAATTATTATTGGTTTATTGGTTGTGCTTCACTTTTAGGGTGGAGACTTGGGAACAATTCATTGTTAATAATGTTAGATTAAGGTGCCTTGCCATTGTGATTTTAGTGGGATGACCCTATGCCTATTGGTTTCTTGAGTCAAGTGGGTCTATGAGTTTTTCTAGAAGGATCTTGATTTGAGACCACATACATAACATAGCTTAAGTAGGGGTTTGGATCCAAGTCTAAACTTTACTTGTTCAGTTGAGTAAAAAGGTCAGAACCAAACAAGAATAATATGATAGAAACGCAACAACAAGAAGAATATTATCATTAATATTATTGTTGTTGGTATTAATCATAATAAATCCTACAAGGGTTATGGTGTTTGCAGCAATGGTCTCACAACATTAAAAAGAGTTTTGGTAGATGAGCTTTATATATTAAAAAACAGGCATCATTATATCTTGTTGACCAAGGGCAACAAAGAGTGGAAGATGATAGAAAAATAAAGTTTGTTTGTAATAAAAATCAACAATATTAAGAGGGGAAGAACCAGAAAATATGCCTTGAGGGGCCCCTATGAAGAAAAATTCCTTTTTGCGTAGCATTTTGCAATATGAAAAGCTGCTGAAATTTCCCTTTGTACTAAGGAGCTTTTAAAAAAAGTCTCAAGGGGGTTCATGGCCACTCCCTGTCCCCCTAGTTCCATCCCTTCTCATTATAAGTTGCAGATGGAAGGTAACAAAGAGTGGATGATGATAGGAATGGAAAGTTGTTTCTAATAAACATCTTTTGATTAAATGGCTATGAGTGCTAATTAATGAGGCTGCTTCTTTATTAATAGCTAATCTATCAAACCAACTTAGAAGATCAACAGGCTGACTTATATGCTATGTATCTATATAAAACCTCTTATTTCTGTTCACACCTTGTCATCAATCACAATCATTTTTGTATGTTTCTTATGTTCCACACATGGATCAACCTACACCGATCCTACCCTGACCCATCCATATCTGGATAAGGATCGTAGATTTGGACCAGACTTGGACCCAAACCTGATGAAATTTATATGGACCCAACTTAGACGTGGCTGACACATGGGCAGAGTTGGGACCTAACTTGTCTCAATTACAATTCTATCACACACATAGAAGTTCTTTTCAAGAGAAGAATTCCAGAACATTTGGACTTTTTATAATAGGAAAATCCGCCCAAGTAAATGATAGCCAAGAATAGTGGAGAATGGATAAATTTGGACATGGAAATAAGGGTGGACGAATCCTCATGGTTGAGTGGTGATGGAACCTTAGCGTAACACACATTTCCAGGGATTGAATCCTGAGCCTTCCGGCTTAAAGGACCACTCAACTCAGCACACACAAAAAAAAAAAAAAAAAAAAAAAAAAAAAAAAGAGGAAAATCCAAATCCTATCTTCTAAAGCCTCAAAATTTCATGCCTCAAATATTGCATGAAAGTTTTCTAATTAATTCAAACTAATAACAGAGAAATATTCACTTGTAGATGTTTTCAACAGTCAAGGAGGCATGGGGTCTGCCAAAAAGATCAGGATCCCCTCAATATAAAGCCTCCATGCAAAAATGTATGCCAGATAAAATTATACTGTAGTCCTCAACTAGCCTAATTTATTAGTCCAAGGGGTCATTCTTGAGGTGCCCCATTCCTTTGTTGAGTGCTTTACTCGATTGCAACATGCTCCGTGATCCGCCACACAACACGGTCCACCCGTGCTAAGTCGATCCGTGGCCCCAAAGTGAGCTGGGATGCCCTTTACCATTGGGCTAGCTATCCCACCTTTCTTGAGAACTACTCCTAATTCAAAAGCCAAATGTATAGAAAAAAAAAAAAAAACAAATCAAATGGCAATTTCAACATTCTAAGAGAGGCCCAAGGATGTTTTGGGAATGAAAATTATAGGTGGTGGTAACGTAGCTGTTTGTGTTTTAGTTGAACTCACAGCCTCAAACATTGACCCCTTCGATTGGTTTCCGTATGCAGAAGGGAAACCCAGACAACAAAAAAGAAAGAAAGAGAGATAGAGAGAGATGCCCAGAATGAACGGTAAGTATGGACACAAGCTTTGTCTTTCTTAAGCCAAAATGCGGCTCTTCTTTCTTGCTTTTCAGGCATTGTTATCACCATTCCATACTCCACATGGTATCACCCTAACCCATGCTCATTCACACTATTCCCATACAAATAACATACATTTGCCTCAATCTGAGCTGTTCAAATCATGATCATCATTGTAGATAAAACTCAACCCAAAAAGAACAAAGATAAAAATAATCTCAACGACCAGATCTTTCCCAACTGAAATCAACAGTTAAAATCACTCCATCATCCGAATTTATATATTGAATGAATGGTTGGGATTGTTATTGATGTGCGTCAGGTGCATGTGCAAAAGATGTATGCATGTGGGTGTGGATAATCGTTCTCTCTCTTTTTGTTTAGTGGTTTATGTGGTCAAAGTGGTTTGCGTGTAGGTGTTGGAGAGAGTTTATGAGAGAGATGGAGGGAGAGGGAAACGTCACAAGTTGCAATTATTGTGTTTGAAGAAAGAAAAATTGCTTTTAGGGTGTGCAAAATGTCTATGTAATTGTCTTGGTTCATTTGGATTTTGTGTGATTCCTTGGGTGTTCTCTTTTTGGATTGCCTGTGGCCCATAAGTGCTATGGATAAGTCATAGCCCACAAGTTGGTTTTTTCTTTCAGTTTTTTCCTTTAAGTAGAAGGAATAGTTTGTATATTCATGCATTGTAATGGAGGGATTGGATATTTCTTTCACCATAAGGAGTTGCTCTTTAACAAGCAAAGAGCAACTCTATATGTAATTTTCCATTTGTGTAGTCTTGTGCTTATTATGTCATTGTTAGGACTTTATTAACTCCCCTTTTCACTTCTCTTTTTTCATCACACACACACAAAAAAAAAAAAAAAAAAGGAAAAAAAAAAAGAAGAAACGAAAAGTTCTTGGTGCCATGGTTGACTTTAGAGGGGAAAATGATCTTTTCTACTATTATTGTATTATTTTCCTCCGTATGTTTTGCCACTATCAATATAGAATATTAAGAACGACCTCTTGTCTGAGTGGTAAGAGGCCCTAATTCTTGTCTTGGGTTCGAACATGAGCAGACACTTTTCTTCATCCAAGGCTATGATACCTCATCCGATGTCTACTTCCCTCACAAGAGGGCTCCCCACCTCACCCTAGGTTTACTCCCCTCTCCAGAGGGCTAGGGCCCAAGCCCCCCCTAAGTTGGGATACCAAAAAACGAAAAAAATAATAATAATCTAGAATGTTATCATCATCCACTACAATGGCCTACTCTCTCTACTAGGCACTGGAATTAGATCTTTCACATAGGCATTCTCTTCATCTCTAATGCCGTCTTCAAAAAATTTCCTTTGATCCATTTCTATTTGGATTCATTCGATGCATGTTTGTATAGAGTTCTCAGTCGTTTGAGATTCTTCTCTGAACATAGTTGTAATGACATGAAGGTGCTCCTTCAAGCACAAATATAATAGGTTTTGTTGTGAAATGTCTTTAATTTTTGGTGGTACCTATGATAAGGCATCCGTGTATGTAGAAAAAGTATGATTTATATTTTTTAAGTTTCATAAAGGTCTCTCATTTTGAGTTTTTTTTATAACTAAGGTTCCCTCAAAGAGTTGTTTATTTGAGAAAAATATTTTCTTTCATTTGGAAAAGGCATCACAAAATATGAATGAATAAGTAAATAAGTGATCAAAGGGGCAAAAGGGATTTGATTATATGGTGTAGAGAGAGCCTTCTTGCAGTCCATTATCATATATATAATTTTTTAATAATCAATAGCTCTCATGTCAGAGCAGACGACCTAAGCACAACACTTAAAATTGTAATGTCTTAGTGCTTATCTGACGTAGCAAAAACACGCGGATTAAGAAAATTACTGTCCTTTACCTGACAACAAAACCCTAAATCTACAGGGAAGAACTATAGAAAAGTTCAACGTGAAATTGAACTTTATATAATTCCTCATTAGAAGCATAACAATGACTTAAATGGCATCTCAAAACCCTAATTACTTTCCTGGCAAAAGACACTAAAAAAAAAGGGGCATTAGGCGAGAGGTCCCTCAAAGTGTGACTTTGTTGCAAACAGTCCACAAAAAAAGTCATGCTGCCAAAGGTCCTCTAACACATTTTCATAACTGATATGTCTAATTTACCCTTTATTTAAATCATATCCCATGATTGGTGCGATATCTCATTAATAATAGTTAACTACCACTTAATGGGCCATGATTAATGGAATCTCATTAATGAGATTTTCAAATAAACTCTAAAAACACACAAATAAATTTAAAAAAATGCAAATAAATTTCAAAAAACACAATAAGTTTTTTTAAAAGCAATAAATTTCAAAATAACGCAGATAAATTTAAAAAGATACAAATAAATTTCAAAAGATGAAAATCAATTTCAAAAGATCCAAATAAACTTCAAAAGATCCAAATAAATTTAAAAAAACATAAATAAATTTCAAAAGATTCAAATAAATTTCAAAAGACATAAATAAAATTAAAAAACAAAAATAAATTTAAAAAACACAAATACATTTGCCAAAACTAAGATAACCCAATTTTTCAAATTAGCGAACAATGTGGCAAAAAACTCAAGTCTTTTTGTAAAAAACTCGGTTAAATTTATTTCAAAAAATACAAATAAATTTCAAAAGACACAAATAAAATTCAAAAACACAAATAAATCTGCTAAAAACTCATATAGATTTGTTTATAACTCAGATAGATTTGTTCTAGAACTCAGATAAATAGCCTAAAACTCGTATAGATTTGTCCAGAACTAAGATAAATTTGTTCCAGAAGTCAGATAAATAGCCAGAAACTTAGACAGATTTGTCAAGAACTCAGATAAATTTGTTCTAGAAGTCACATAAATAGTTAAAAACTCAGATAGATTTTGTCCAAAACACAAATAAATTTGACAAAAAATACAAAACTTAGATAAATTTAAATTTGACTGGAATGGGGATGGACTTTTGGAACGGGTCAGATTGAACCTGACCTAGAACCAACCCGGAACTGCTGTAGATCCTGGCCCACTTTCTTCTTCTTCTTCTTCGTTCTGGAATCAGAAACACAAGCCATCTTCCATTCGCCTTCTTCCTTGATTTCGACGATGGTATGGCGCGGCGTCCGGTGGCAAACCCCCTTCTCCGGCAACATGTAGGAACGACGGTGGCGCAGGAAATCCGGCGATGGTATAGAAGATCGTCTTCTTATTCGTTTCGTGTTCTGTAAGTCTTATTCTTCGTTGCGGTGGTCTTCTTCTTATTCTTCTTATTATTCTTCTTCTTTGTAGGGGTCTTCTTCTTCTTTTTCTTCTTCATTTTCTTCTTCTTTGTAGGGGTCTTCTTCTTCATTGCAGGGGTCTTCTTCTTCTTCTTTGCATGGATCTTCTTCTTCAAAAATCGATCTCAACTATTGAGATCCAATCTATCAATGTCCATATCCGGTTTGAAGAAGAAGAAGAGGGAGGATGGAAATTTTCAAATTTCAAAATTTAAAATTTTATGCCTAATCAGTTACAAGGGCAAATCAGTGATTAAAATGTATGAGGTGATGTGTCTAGGGACCGTTCTCCATGGGGTGACGTGTCTAAGGCACCTCTCACCGAAATATGTCCAAGCTGCATAAACTACAGGCCTTAAAAGAAAAGTTTGTAGACTGGAAGCCTTACAAGTCCTATATGAGGGACCTTTCGCTAATTATCTAAAAAAAACCCAAATTTCATTTAAATCCTTAGTTTGACACTAATTAATTTTTAAGACCTTCCACAAAAGTTCATACTAAAATGGACTAAAAAACCTCCTAAAATAAGCATAACTTAGTATAAATAGTAAGTTAATAACGAAAAGTACATTTTGACCTTTGAAAAGGCCTTTCACTTCTGAAGATAGCAGTAGTCATAGAAAGGTGTTGAAAACATAGAGCATGTCGATGGCTATCGAAATGTCATGTAACAATAATCAAATCGAAAGTTATGGTCGTTTGAAGTTAATAGTGCCTACCAAGGCTTCTAAATTGATTTCTTACAATCCTCTTGTTCCAAAAATTATTTTGCCACTTGTTCTACATTGTTATCTTATATTGTTACCCTCTTTGTTCTAGTTTTGCTTGCATTTAGTTATTTGGTTCTCACAATAATATATTGATGGTTGGATTGAACCAAATATTCTTTCAGTGGAGTTAATCATGTTTACCGCATGGTTCAATACAGTAATTGTGAATATAACTCCTATCTAGTTGAGTTTTAGGCCCTTCAACATCAAGGAAGTGGATTGGGATCGAATAATTTGTGGCCTTCATCTACGAACCCATTGTATAGGTTTGCTCTGACTTTAATATGTTAAGGTCAGATTTACCCAATTAGTCCTTTGTAAAGTGCAGTATAAACCATATCAATAATTTTTGTTTTGATGACTCAATTAACTCTTTATTTCAAGAATATATCTCCTTGAAGCCACACTCATGTGAGGAAGAAGAAGAGAGAGAAATGTGCCCATGAAGACTAAGTAGCTCATTGCCTAGTTGTATGTCTACTGTCTATCTGAAATAGTTGAAGTCGCAACAGAATTAAGGAAGAAGATAATCATGTGCAATTAAGGGCGCATTTGTGTAACATCACGGAAGAGGACAAACATGCTTCCTTTGTCATAGAAGTAGTATTTGAAACACTTCATCCATACATATATAGTAAGGAATTTCATCTCAAAATTACCCCTTTTCCTCGAGCTAGGGAATAGAGTTTGCACCCAACGGAGGAAAAAGCTTGGACGAGAAGCTTTTCTTTTTTGCTGTCATAGAAAAACGGCTACACAAACTTATCTTAAAAGCGGCAAAAGTCAAGGCAATGAAATACTCTAGAGCTAGATTTAGATTCTCAAAATGGAGATATTTCCCAATTCAATCGAACTGATGTTAGATAAAATTCAAATTCGGTTGCACTAATTCAAGGAGGGCTGTCTGGAAACGATTAGATTAATCATGGTGGGTCTTATACATAAGAATTGAAAATAGGGCATTAAATAAAGTGTACATTTTGGGAAAATTTGTTATAGTAAAACTAGATTAAAGAAATAAGTGCACTCCTTAAAAGCAAGCAACATAAAATGTGGTAACATGAAGTGGACATTTTTAGGTCAATCATTTCTATATCATAAGCTTTCTTTTGGTGGGTGTCATTTGTCATGCTTGCAAAATAATAACATTTGAGAAAGATATGAGATTAGGCAAAATAAGTTGATGCACTAAATTAACTTTCTTTTCTTATTGGGTGCAGTCCCTTTGGCACAAGCAACAGGAGGTGTGGGATCAACCAACCATTATTCGGCATTAAAAATGGATTGCACACAAATGCACAGCTCATGTGACATGGGTCCATCTAATTTATTCTTGACATGGTTTTAAATATCGGCCAATACATATTTTTTTTCAAAAAAAATATAAATACCAGACTGATGAATTTTGCTGAAATATATGGAATGATACAGACCAAAACAAGTTGTTATTATTATTATTATTATTATTATTATTTTTTTTTTTTTTTTTTTTGAAATCATGACCAATTCATCCATATGTATTGATCATATCTTGAATCCATAACCTCAAACGTATCAAGCCCGTCGATCAATCGGGACCCACTGTTGATTGGCAGTGACCATCTTGAATTGATCTATACTGTTGATCTAAAGGTACCCATTGTTATAGACAAAGGGAGAGATTTGTTGGGTTAGTTGGGCTCATCACATCAATGGTTTGGATGCCTGAATTGTAGGTGTTCTTAATACAAGCCTTGCAAAACATATACATCTAAAATTTGTGCGGCAGTTACAAATGAGATTGCTTAGAAAGGTTACAGCTTACAAATGCATCTTAATACAAACCTTGCAAACCATGTACGTCTAAAAATTGTGCAGCAGTTACAAATGAGATTGCTTACAAAGGTTACAACTTACAAATTCATACTCTTTGGCTGTCTTTTTCCCTTAATTTTAGGAAGTCGAAAGTCCACCACTCCTTATTTTTATACTTTGTTATTATTTTAAACGTCAGTGCGCACTCCTTTGTTGTGTACATGAGTGGTAATTCCTAGCCCCAACCCACCAACTCATGTCAACTTGAGAATGGCTTCTCTTCCCGCTTGTGTAGGCTCGCTCGTGTATCCAGCCGAGTAATAAAAAAAAAAAAAAAAAATCTACAAACTTGACTTGTGTTCAACTCAATTTATTTTCGAACCTGATTTATAAGTAGGATGAGTTCATTTTGAGTCTCTATATGGTACAGAAGCCATCAACTGGCCGAATCGGACCAAACCCAATTTATTGAACTTCTCTGTATCAGCCTGACTTAAGATTTAAGTGTTCAGTTTGACATTTCCAACCCAATTAATATGTAGGTGATATTAGGGTTAAGCCCATATACCCGTTATGATATGAGGTCAATTCATTCTGAGCCTTGGCTGAATTGGCTAATGGGTCAACCTGTCCGAGGGTTGTACACATTCAAAAGAGTAAGACCCATTAAATGGAATCTTGATAACTTATGATTGCCAAAGCTGTAGCTTTTATAAATATATATAGTTTATATAAGAGGCTTCCATTTTTAAAGCAACTAATGGGTGGTTCAACTAGGTCAGCAGGAAAAACACCCTTCTTCTAAACTTTCATTTCATTTTTATTAAATTGACCTAAACTTTGATTATTATCTCACGAGTTGCCTAAACTATACTGAGCAATGTGATCAAGCCACATGTCCTGGTGGGGTCATGGGTGTGATGCAGCTGTTGCACCCCCAATGGCTTGACTTCATCACAGGTGGCCCACAAAAAGAACTTTGAAAAAAAGAAAGAAATAACGACCACAGAAATAGTTAGAAAATATCAAGGCTGTTGAAAATGTGTGACATGTGTGACAGATGACACAAAGATTAAAAAACCAAGATCAAATAAGGAATTTCTTAATCTTCTTTAATTGGGACAGAGATTGAAAGTCAAAAAAGAATGCCTTCATAATGAAAACCCTTGGACTCATCCCCCAATTCCTAAGAAACTCTATGGCCGTTTTCTTCATTTCAAAGCTAATAGTATTTTGTCAATGTTGGGAATTCAGGGGTGCTGATTTGTCTTGCCCATAAAGGAAGATATGAGATCACATTGGGAAAAATGAGTATCTAGGAAATGTGAATGCAATATGACTTCTAGAAGGGAATACAGCACACCCAATTTCCATTGATATGTTTCTCATGTAAGGGTGGTTTCATGGGCCGGGTCAGGTCGGGTCGGGGCCCAAGATTAACCAAGCCAAGCTCATTAGGTATTGGGCCTAATATTTGTCGGGTATAGACCATGTGCCCACACATGATACCCATAGAAACCCCCATACGCTCATTGATTTCACCAACCCTATATTTATAACAGTCCCAAGATTGTCTGTAACTATCCCTCAAGTGTTAATATACGGTTGACTAAATCAATGAGCTTAGGAGACTTTTTTTTTTTTTTTGGTAACCCGACCAAGGGGCCTGGATCCAATTGAGAGCTCGCACACATGGAGAAATAATCTACTAAAGTGGGAATGGAGCCCTTATACATGGAAAGAAAGTCCATATAAATAGAAAGGAAGCCCGTACATGCAGGAAAAACCCTGGACAGCCAAGTGAGAACCGTTCTCCTAAGAAACTCCTATATAGCCTTCATTAGTAATTTTTATTTTTGGTACCCAGTTATAGGGGTTTGGGCCTTTCATGAGGTGAGGGAAGTAGACCTTGCAAAAGGTGAGAGAGCCCCGGAACGAGGGAAGGTGGCATGGCATGCATATGATTTAAACCTTGGGCAAGCGAACATATTTAGGATAGGGCTGAGTCCCACTCCCACCCACTTGCAAGGTCTATATGACCCAGCTGGTTTAACTATTGAACTATTGTTGGGAAAAATGGGTTTCATGAAATGGTGACTACAACACTGGTATTAGAGTAATGTGAGTGATCTTTTCTTCTTGGTTGTTTTTTTTCTTTTGTTTTTTTCTTTGTACTGTGTCAATGCATTGGTAGGTCACCGACATTAATACTTTTAATGCTTGTGATGTAAATGATTCCTTTATTAATTTCATGCTTGTGATGTAAATGATTCCTTTATTAATTTCACTCATCTGACATCACTGATCACTGATGTGGCTGTCAGAGTGATGGGAAGCACTTTATTTGCCAAGTAATAAGTGAATGCACTATTCAGGGTGACAAAACATGGCCTTCACATGTGGCCCAAGTCATCAGCAATTGCAGCCAGTTCAGACTAATTCAGGGCTGGGCATTGGAATTTTGAGGATTACTGTAATTTAAAAATGCTCAAATACAATTTAATATTTAAGGTGTTAACTTTTAGAATTGTTTAAATAATAAATTTCAACTGCTCTAAAGATATGATCTGACATCATTGACAGAAGTTTCTAACACCTCGGACTCTCTTAAAAAATACCTCCAAATAGAAAGGCCCTTAATATGTTCTGCCCAAGGGATTAATTAAGATGATACAAATTTAATTTTTAGCAAAGTTGTACTAATCAATCATATTTATTTTCAAAGAATATCCATCTTTTGGGAATTCAAAGAGGATTAAGTGTTCTCATAAAAAATAAAAAAAGGAGGATTAAGTGTTCAAAATCCTAACATACTTTAATGATTTGGAAGATGATCATATCTTGACATTCTTACCATCCCTTTGATAAGTAAGAAGCCCATTTGCTTTATTCCATTCCAATCACATGCAATGACCCAGATTCTACTTTAGGGCCCGTTTGTTTGCATAGAAAGCATAGAAATTCATGCCATACAGGATTAAAAACAAAGGTCCTAAAGAGAATATACAAAAATTATCATCAAACAACCTCCTCTTTAATGGAAAGTAAACGAAGTGAAGATGGAAAATAATTGCCCACCACTCATCACCTAGAATTTCGACACCTAAAAAAGTCAAGTTCTCCTTGACATCTCCACCTCATATCTATCTCCTACCTTATGCCGTTTGATTAAGATTTTAGTTGGGTTAAGAAACCCGAATCCAAAAATAAATGGCAGTGTTCTTATTTTGGGGTGGGCCCCATTATTATTTATATCAATGGGTAGGACTCACTCTAGTTTTCATCATTTTTGCTGGATCCATCTTTATATGCGTTATTGGAGCTGACCCACCATAGTCCATCATAAGCAAATGGGTGGGCCCCTATCATTTTAACTAGAGGAATTTACGGCGTAGGTTCCCGTAGGACCCCATACCACTCTTGAGGTCCCAGACACACTATATTTATGGATAAGGTCCTCCATGTGCATTTTTGTATTTTTTTTTTTTTTTTGTCGTTTAGCGAATGGTCGATATCGAATATTCTGCAGGAACCCAAATAAAAATTGGGTTTTTCAAGAGAGAGAAGAGGGGAGGGGAGGAGGACGGAGAAGAGGTGATGGGTTCTTTCACGGCCCCTTCTTCCTCATCGCCATTGTCAGGGCCGTCCCAAACTTTTTGGGGGCCTCAAGCCAAATCTTAAATTGGGGCCTTTTTTTTTTTTTTTTTAACCATTCAATACTAAATAAAATTAATATCTATGATTTTTTTACTAGAATTTCATTTTTCTTGCTCTTTTTGATGCAAAATTATTGATCAAACTTTTATAATCAATTTTCTCTAACACGTTCCTTTCAATTGATAAAATCGCTAATCCACTTAATCTTTCTTGTGACATAGTCGATCTTAGGTAAGATTTTATCAATTTTAATTTTGAAAAAGTTCTTTCTGCAGAAGCAACTGTTACGGGAATTGTTAATAAAATTCTATATGCGATGCATGCATTTGGAAAAGATTCTAGTTTTTTAATATAATTCAATATGTCAATTGGAGTGTTCTTGTTTTCTTCTGTTTGTATAACTTCTCTTAAAACTTTTAATTCCGAAAATAAATCTAAACCATCAATATCAATTGAATTTTCATATGTGAGAGCACTTTCGAGAGAAAGGCATTTATCTTTTAAGCTATCATCGTCAAATGATTTTAGTTTTTTGAAACTAAATAGAAAACCAAAAAGTTCTTCATATATATGAAACTGTTCAAACCTTTGCTCAATTGAGGAAATAGCTTGATCAACTATAAATAAGAAATAATCGATTCTAAATGATTCTTCAACTGATTGTGTTATCTCGTGATCAACATTTTCATCAAAGTGTCTTTTCCTACGAATTACACGTTTTTCTTGAAAAACCGGTTGAATTTCTAATTCTTTAGCAATCTCTATGGCTGAACTCATAGCAGTTGCAAATCCAGTTTCTCTATAATTTTTGAAAAAATCTATAAGAGTTTTTAATTGATTTATAGCCACATCAATATGGATATCTTTAGATTGTAAGATTTTACTAGCTGAATTGACAGCAAATAACACTTCATACCAAATAGTCAAGCTCAATAAGAACTCAAAATCTCCAAACTCATATTTTGCTAAAGAGTTAGCTTCACTTCTTGTCTTAGAATCTTGATCACTACTTTCTGCTAACTCTAACAAAGCATCCCTTATTTTTGGAGCTTGAAATCTTATAGCTTTAACACTTTCAATGCGACTTTCCCAACGTGTTTGTGATAACGGCTTAAGAGTGAATTTCGATAATTTTTTTTTTAAAATATTCCATCTCTTTGTTGAAGAAGAAAATAATGTATATAAACGTTGTACCACTCCAAAAAAAGATACAGCTTTAGTACAAGAGTTTGCCATATCACAAAGTACTAGATTAATGTTATGACTACCGCATGGTGTGTAAAATGCTTTAGGATTAATATCTAGAAGTCTTCTTTGTACACCTTGTTTATTTCCTTTCATATTAGATCCATTATCATAACCTTGTCCTCGTATGTCATTAATGTTAAGTTTAAGTTTCATTATTACATTTATTAGTTCATTAAAAAGACCTAAACCAGTAGTGACATCTACTTTTATAAATTCTAAAAAATATTCTTCTATTTTTATTGGACTTGTTGAAATATCCACGCATCTTAGTATGAGAGTCATTTGTTCTTGATTACTTATATCAGGAGTGCAATCAAGTATAATTGAAAAATATTTTGCTTCTTTAACTTTTTTAATAATTTTACTTCTAATTTCATTTGCTATCATTTGTATCAATTCATTTTGAATTTTATGACCAAGATAATGGTTATGAATTTCACCTTGTTGAATACGATGAATATGTTCTTGCATCACCGGATCAAATTCAGCAATCATTTCAATTAAACTTAAAAAAATTCCATTATTTTCTTGATAAATTTTTTCTTTTGTTCCTCGAAATGGCAAATTATTTTTACCTAAAGTCTTTATGATTGCAATAATTCTTTGTAATACATTTTTCCAACGATCTTTCTCTTTGTTAATTAGGTCTTGAACACTTTTATCAATTGTTTTATTTTTCAATAATCGTATCTGTAAATCACTCCAAGTGTTCATATTAGTAATATGCTCACTACTTGTTTCATGTCTTTTAATTTTACCACTAATATTTCTCCAATCATTAGTTCCTTGATTAGCTAATTGATTTGTACAAGATTCCGAATTAAACAACTTGCAACAAAAACAAGATACGCTATCTAATTCATTTGAATACACTAGCCATTTTCTATCATGTTTCTCCCCATTTGGTAAGGTTCGAGTGTAATATGAAGTAGAAAAATGCCTAGAATTTCCATCTTTAGGAAATTCTGAATCATTATGTCTAATTGGACCCTTTTCTACTAATAAATCCCTCAATTTTGAGTCAATATTTTGCCATTGAGCTGGATCATAAATATTTAAAGGCCTATAATCAAGTGTTTCGTTAATATATTCATTTGCTTCTAAATTTTTTTCATGTTCTTCATCAAAAGTAGGTATATTAAAATTTTGACCATCATTCGATATATTTTCATTTGTATCTTTTGATTGACTATCATTAAGATTATCGTAAGTTGGTATATTACACTTTTGACTATCATTTTGAATATTCTCATTAGTATCTTTTGATTGACTAGCATTAGGATTACTTTCATTGTTATCATTCAATTGACTATCGTAAGGATTATTTTCATTTGTTGAACTATCAACTAATTTTTCTATGATATTTTGTTTATTACTGGTAACAAATTTTTCAAGAGACCCCTTTTGAGATTCAATCAATTTTTCTATTCTTTTTTTTTTTTTTAGTTTTTGATGCCCAGATTCATATTTTCGAGGAGCCATATAGTGAAAAAAAAAAAAAACACACAAACAAACAACCAAATAACAACAAATACTTTACACAGGCAACAGCCAAAACAATATATAACAATACTACAATAGTCAATAGTACCTAACTAACAAATAAAATTAAAATAGAAAAGTATAGAACAATAGAACCAGATTTGCTGCTTTATCCCGCTGATTTATCCCAATATCTACTGCTCTATATAAGTTTAATATCTGAACAGTGAATATCACAAATTCACAGTTTATTAAATCTTAATTGCAAAGAAAAAAAAATTATTCAAGAGGGTAAAGATTGATATTATTACCTATTTATGTGTTGACTCCAAATTTTGTAGTAGATTTCAAGACTCAAATCCTCAAATTTGAAGCCAATACGTATAGAGAGAGAGAGACAGCCAGAGTTAGAGAGAGAGAGACTGTGAGAGCAATAAGAGAGAATGAGAACAAAAGCCAAAATCTCACTAGACCGCTTGACTGCTTGAGAGTTGAGAGATGGAGAGGAAAGTGAAGAAAAGCCCAAATTCACAGCACAGGGAGAGAGTCCAAGAGAGCACAGGGAGAGAGTCCAAGAGAGTCCAAGAGAAAAGTAAAGAAATTGAAGAAAGAAGAGAGAGACGTTGAGGTTGAGGGACAGAGAGTTGACTTGAGTATCACATGGGGTTTGGAAAGAGAAAAGAAAATCTTGTGTCATGTGGTATGGATTATAGAGAGAGAGAGAAAAATCTATTGTGATTGAATTGATTGGGCATTTGGGCTGCTGGGCCAGCTGCTATACCGTATAAGAGAAATTTTTTTGGATAACCAAATACAAGTTGTACAGCTGGTGGGCTGTTGCTGAGAAGGGAAAAAAAATCTTGGGTTGGAGTACAGCTGCCCCCAGCTGGTGGGTTGCTGCCAGTGCCCAGTGGTACAAAGAAAGAAAAGAAATAGGCATGAATGGGTTTTTAAAATTTTGGGCCTTCCCAAATTGGGGGCCTCAAGCCATTGCCTAAATGGCCTTACACTTGGGCCGGCCCTGGCCATTGTTAAGGGCTATCTCCTCTTTTTCAAGATTACTTTCTCACCTTCTACAATATCTACATCATTTCCCTCATCATCATTTTATTTTTCTTCTTCATCATTGTCGTCGTCGTCTTCATCTTCTTCACTGCTCGAAGAAGAAGAATCACTGCAATTATTAGTATCAGCATCGCCGCCATCACTCTCATCCTCATGAACTGCTATCTCGGCACTTTGTGCGTAACTTTTACCGATGGTGTTACTCTCCATATTCACCATTGTATCAGCAACATTAACTTCACTCCCTCCATTGCCGTTTTTTCTTGAAGTCACGAATTGCTCACTCTTCATCATCAAACAGTCATCTCCTCCACCAGAAGGAACATCATGATAATATACAGAAGTTCCATCGCGGACAGCAACTAAGCTAACCTTCTCCATCTCCTTTTCTATAGAGACACCCAAAACCCTAAATTCCACCTCTTTACAATCAGTTCCGTTATGAGCACCAATTTCATGTGAAAACCCTTGCTCCACAAGTTTCAAATCAAACCCATTCGAACCCAACACGTCTTTTCCGCATTTTTCTTGATGAGTTTATCCTGAAATCCCATAAATCCCAACTTAGGCTATTTTCAAATCAAAATCAGAACCAAACCCAAAAGAGTATGTAATCTCAATAATAATATCTTGATGGGTTAGTTGAGGAAATCCACAATCAACCCAATTTGGAACAGACCCACCTGTGTATGGATTCTCATTTTGAACATACCCACCTGGCCATGGAACAACACCAGCAACCAAGGGAGAAAACATATATTTGTCTTTTTTCTTGTTATTTCGTATTATGGTCGATATCGACCATTTTGTTGCGTTCAGCAGATAAGATATTTACATATTAAAGCAAATCTGACTAACAGAATGGTCGATATCAACCATTCAGGGAAAAAATGCCTTTCAGTTATATTACTGCTAGGTCAGGTGGTCCCTTCTATATTGAATCATGGGCTGATGGTGCTACCACAGTTGTTTCCTTTGTTGGCAGAGTCCAACGGAGGTCGTGATTCTCTTCATTGTTGGTAGCACTTTCTTGGTACTATCACCACCATGGAACCCACTTATGTTTCTATAATTTTGAGACGCACCATGTTTTTATCATTAAAATAACACATTCATATTCTATCATTAGGTGCCCTCTTAACCTCAATGGTAGCTCAGTTGGCTTAAGACCATGATTTACACCCGGAGATTGTAGGTTTGAAATTGCACTACTGTACTGGGGTTATAGGGGAGTTTATCCGACTTTCCTTTGTTCCCGGAGGGATTAATCCAACTAAAGATTTGAGAACCCTCCAGTAGCAAAAAAATAAAAAATAAACATTTGCCCTCTTCAGCTGGTTAGGCAAAAGTTATTCTCAATCATCTCATTGCAATCCAGTAGAAGCTCATCCAAAATTGCTCCCACCCATTAAATAGGAGAACTTCCACTTTCATTAGTGTGTTTGAATGAATGCACAGCTATCAAGTTAGATTGTGATATTTAAATTGGAAAAATGTGCATGGTTCATACTTCGTCCAAAATGTATTCAAGTTTCCAGTTTGCTATTTGGTACCTGTCATTGTGGGCCAAGCCATTAGTAGGTTCATTTAGCTCCTTTGTTTCCTTCTCTCTTTTTATTTGTAACTCATTATTCAGAGTTCACTTGCTTCAACGGAAGAATCTGGTTTTTAGTTCAATAAATTTTGATTCGATTTGCATGGTTTGAAGATAATGCAACTAATTTATAGCTGCATCATTATTGTGTCCCTCACTACTATGACTAACCCTAAATGACCCTTATATACGTAGAAGAAAATGGTATATGAAATTTGCACATATGACCTCTTTTAATAATTTCTAGGGATTTTTATGAAAAATTTAAGATCCAAGTTAAACAATGGAGGGCCCAAATACTTAATAACAACAGTATAAGGCCTCCATTCCATGATATTGTGAAATAACCCATCATTCAATGGTAATAAAGAATAATCTGATATGTAAATTTCACGAAAAAGGACATTCCACGAAATCCTTGAATGACCCAACATTTGGTGATATCGTGAAATGGGGCAAATTCCCCAAAAAATAAAAATAAAAAAGTGGTGGGAAGCCCTTTGGCATCACTAAGAATGTTTGAGCCCTTCGTCATTTCCCTCAATTTTAATAGTTTTATTTTCCTGTAAAAATCCTACAAGAAGAGATGACAAGCCTATTGCTTAGCTCTATACCATATAAAAAATCATATACCAATCCAAAAGCTTAAGCTGATAGGTGGAAGGCTCATATAA
Source organism: Cinnamomum chago (assembly GCA_038049695.1). Taxonomy (NCBI): domain Eukaryota; kingdom Viridiplantae; phylum Streptophyta; class Magnoliopsida; order Laurales; family Lauraceae; genus Cinnamomum; species Cinnamomum chago. The sequence continues at coordinate 78,529,069 of CP142456.1, forward strand.
GTTTATTAAGACATCACAAGCCTATTACTTATGCGATGTGAGACTTCCTAACAAATACTTCTCAAAAGCCTAAGTTCCTAAGTTAGGAGGTGGAAGACCAATCTACTTAATAGTACCGATCCACTAGTAGCTCAATGGTGAGTGACATGAGTGAGTGTGTGGATGAATATTTACTAGAGAAAAAATTATATATATATATTAATTATTATTCAAAAGTCTTCATTATCATCAAAGCTTTATTCTTATGTTAGTGTCGGCTAAATGAGTTCTATTTTACCATTTCAATCTATGTTGGACAACATCCTCGAATAAGTTGCACTTCTTCAAATCTATAATTATTCAAAGATACTAATTCAAGTTTCGAACTTAATTAATACGAACTAGGTAACTATGGTTGGAACATTCTAGTTTTCTCTTAATTTAATTACAAATATTTTATTCCAGATTCATCTATGAATGAGGGCAATCACATTTTCGGTGTTGAAGAAACTCGTCCACTCCTGAAATTGGGAGTAAAATAACTTAAATTATGTGTGAACTGCCATTTACATTTCCATCTAAGGACAACCATCTGTGCTCAACGTTTAGACCTTGTCTTATTTGGATTGAATACATTTTGTTTGTGAGATTTCAGCCTACAATTGTCATTTTGCAGAAAAATATCCCAATACTGTAACTGGTTCTTGGAGACCAAGAAGTCTTTCTTCATAGAATTTTGACATAAAATAAACTGAACATGCAGACCTACCCGTGAAGGCGACAGAAACCAGCTTTCAGAAAAGCAAACATGAGTAGCCCAAATGAAACCAATGGCCATTTGGATCTTAGTACACATAAATAATAAGGATTAGTGCATTCAGAAAACCGAGTTACTTCAAAGTATCAGTTGTTCTTGTTCTTCTCCGTAACTAGTTACAAATAAACATAGTTAGATGTAATTTGACATGGGCCTATTTGTTTCATGTAATTGAATACCTAGAATTGTACTTCTATGATTGGTTAAAAACGAAGAACCAAAGGTGAATGTCCCAAAATGATCATCAAATAGCCACCCGTTTAATGGAAATTGAATCATGGGAAGATGAAAAATGAATGTCCAACCATTACCCAGTAACTAGATACCTAGAAAAGTCAAGCTCCCATCTACATCTCTATCTCATATACTTCACCCCTTGCCACTTTAATAATTCTTTAGTAGAGCTCAATTCACTAAGAGTTTATATGTATTTTATGCAAACAAACAGCCCCTACAAGTAGATTGAGCATAGAGCAACCGAGTTAAGAGGATCCAACTGGAGAGAGTGAAAAAAAAAAAAAGAAAGGACAAGGTCATTGGATTATAAGGCAAAACCTTCCTGCTAATGAACAAATTGGACAAATTCGGGGTCATTTTTTTGGCGTTGCTCAATATGCAGAACCCAGAAGGACAAATTTATTTTGAAAACTATCCTAGGAAAGGAACCTATCAATAATCCATTGCCACTTCATCCAGGACTCTGGAGGTAATTTGGTTCCATCTGGGTCCTGAGAACTTGGTTAGGCCAGCATCCATTTGCCTATAACTAGTTATGATAAAAAACAAGACTACTGTCACTTACATAGATAATCCAGATCATTTAATTGAATGAATCTGTAAAGCATCCGATGTGGAATCTGAGATTGCTTACGGGAGATTGATCCTGTCTCATTCACTATCAGAAGGCAAGGATGGACACCTTGATCATATGACCAGAGGATGGACACTTTTATCAAATGAACAGATGATGGATGGCTCTGATCCACTTGGATTGAGTTACCTGCACTTTCTTTATGAAGATCAGAATAGGCTGTTAGTGCTTTCGCATTTCTTCCCATGTCATCATCCAAGTAGTTTGTTCGCTGCTGCAACAGTCTGATTTGACTCAGCAAAGGATGCTGTAGCATTCATACCATTTTAGTTCAGACATGTTACAAAGCAACTTCTTTTGTCATGAGACACCCAAAGCTATACCCCAACTTGGACCACAATGGCATTCCATCACATCAGATCATTGGACAATCGGCGTGGTCGCTTCGTCAGCACTCCAGACCTGAAAATGTGAGTGGCTTTGATTGGTCACACTCCCAATTATGCAAGCTCAGCTGGTGTGACAGGTACTTCAGATGGCACTTCCTTGGGGACTCTGAATTTCTTTACACCATTCATTGATCTCAGTGTCTAACATCAGGCATTCCTCTCCATTTCGAGCCTTGATCTCACAATCTTGTCTTAATAGTATGTATGTAATAACACCAAAGTATACCTAAGCAAAACACAGCCGTCAGTTGTCAAATACAACCATATAAAAGATTTTAAGGGCCAATAATTTAACTAAAATGTAAAGAGAGAAGCCCAAACGGGTAGAAGTAACATTAACAATAAGGAACAATGACGGAACAGACGGGAAGGCATTGTGTTGGCTTTGTTCTCAAAGCATGTGGGTTATATGGAGTCTAATGAGGCTGAGGTTGTTGCTATTTTAGAAGCTATCCGGATTTTCACTTCAACCTCTTCTCGTTCTAGACTAGTGGTTGAAAGTGATTCTCTTAATGTTATATCTTGGGTATCTTCATCAGCTATGTTTCCTTGGAAATTTCAATTGTATTTGAATGAGATTAGAACCCTATCGTCTTCAATTCAAGTGAGCCTTATTCATGTGGGGAGGGCAGCAAATGGTTTTGCTGACTCTTTAGCTAAGCAAGGGGTTCATAGGTCTTCTTAGCTTTCACTATGTAACTTGTTTTGTGGTATAATGCTTTTATACCATAATGCACTTTGGCCGGGTCTTCTTTGCAATACTCTTTCCTTTCTTAATATATTTTCTTCGTTGCCTATCAAAAAAAACAATGACGGAACAGATTTTTCAAAGATATGGGTTGTAACATTGACAAAGATTTCAGTGCTACAAAAGGAGGTCCCCTTCCAATGTTGATGTATGAATTTCAATGGTAATAAAAAAATTTGAAAGCATTTACTACACAATAATGCCCATGAGATGAGGCCACCACTACAATGAAGAACTTAATACACAGATCTTTCCTTTTCACCAAAAAAGATTCTGTGTGGCTGTTTTGCCTTAAGGCTGTATCAACTGAGGTATGAGCTTCAGTAGAAAAGATAGTTCACGCTGAGAGAAATTAGGCCTTGTGACGGCTGCCATCTGCCCTTCTCCTTCCCTGACATGCAGTGATCCCTCTCCCTCTTCAGCTGGCTTGGTGAAATCTGAAACAGCTTCTGTGATCTCCTTCACTAGATCCACGATCACACCATTGATGCCCATCAAGTACTGCATGTAAACAGCCTCTGGAACATTGCTGAAATGCATGAAATTAAGCAACCTTGTCAGAACTGGGTTGGTTAACAAAAAAATCACTCCTGTGGTTTGACTCCTACTAAATAGGATTACACATTGATATGGAGTGGGAGCTTTTGTGGTGCTTATTATAACATACCAAACTTGGATAGAAGTATAGAACAGATGTTACATGGTAAACTATCTAAAACTAAAAGAAAGGTACAATTTTGGATCAAGCACTTGCTTAGCCCAACAGAGTTGAGTGGGCCAAACTTTTTTCTCAATTCTAATGTGGATATGTTGTGTTTTCCATCCTCCAACAGATGGATAGGATCATCTGTAAGAGAAGATCTCGCAGCTCTATCAAGCATTTCCATGATGGCCAACAGATCAACATCCCACACTAGAAAAGTGGACCCTGAAACCTTTTGGTTGTGACACTGAGTACCTTCCAACTGAACTATAGGCTCCTTCCACCATGAGTCAGCTTATGTATAGGACAGAACAAATAGCAAAAAATGGCGTTAAAATTTAACTCAGTAACGAGGCCATGTTACCCAAATCAAACCCAAGTTTATGAAGGGTGGTACATAGAAAACTCAAGGTTAAATTGAAATTGTACTGATGGAAAAAGAATGCAGACATACTTCAATTGACCATAGGTTAGAAGGCAAAGATTAGCTTCTTTGAGTTTGGATATTGCTCCTGGATTTCTAAAAATGGCTCTGACTTCTGACACTATCCCTTGCAAACCACAGGCCACGCTCAGTTTAATGGCTTCATCCAAGGAATTCCTTCTCGCATCAGTGTAAAGTTCTGATCCTCCATCCGTGAGGAAGAAAACCTGGTTTAGTCAATACCAATGTCATTCAAATAGTTTACTTGCTAACATATCCAAATCATCCAGCCAATACATCAATCAAAGATATCTTCTCCAGTTTGAGATAAAATCCCAAGATACTTCAGAACTTTCTTATATACTACTACTTAAGACCTAAGAAAATTAGTAATTAATGTAATCTATATGATTTATAAATGCCTACTCTTTGTTAGCCATATTATTCCCAGGCCAAAAATTATATATGCATTCAACAAATCACCTTGCAATATACACTTATTCTTGTAAAATCCGACCTATTTAGTATCGATACTATTTATTCCGAACAAAACTGCCCACATAATTCAAACTTTAAACCTCATTTATCAAGAGTGAGTCAAATTATAGCTATCGAAGCTTTGTAAGAGAACAGTATTCATCATTCTATCTGCTCGGGCATCTATCTGAATGGTAACCTCAAAATAGGCAGTATAGAACTTCAGTGTATTCAGGCTGTATATCGCTGTAACAATATTACTTGTAATATTTTCATAGTGGAGGCCACTCGTCTAATGGGCAGCACAGTGGTTGGACCACAGGAAAAAAGGAAGTTATGATCTGATGGCGTGATCATAACCTCTTGACTTTAGGACTTCTGTGTGTTGGATGGGGAAAATGGCACCCATTCAGCACACAGAAGTCCTAAAGTCAAGAGGTTATTATGATCATGCCATCAGATCAATAGTTCCTCTCTCTCTCTCTCTCTCTCTCTCTCTCTGGTCCAGCCACTGTGCTGCCCAGTAGATGAGTGGCTCCACTAAGAAAATAATACAAGTAACAGTGTTACAGCAATAGATACTAAACAATCACTATCCACTATATTTATACAATTTATTAGCATGTCCTTATTCATTTCTGGATTCATTGAGCGAACATTAAGCAAATCAAATACAATAAATTCAATCTTCTATCCATACATCTCTGTCAACAATGAGGAATGCAAGAAAGCTGAAAGGCAGAGGGGATTTCCAACCAAAGTACCCTCAATTGCAAATTTGCAATCATACCTTTATCACATATTTCCTAAAATGCACTTATTTCCTAAAATGCTCCTATTTATCACTAGCCTAACTATTCCACATACCGCTACTCTGCCACCACCCACTAGAAACTGAAATTTTCCATCTTGTATATATTATTTATTTCTAAGACTTCCAAGCTATTAGATTGTAAACACAGAAACATAACCACCTTAAATTGGAAACTTGAAATCTTACAGTTACCATTATATCAAAATACTGCCAGACATCTGCATTTCAACACTATTCATGCACTTGAATTATACTAGTTTGTGAATGCATAATATTGAAGGAAGAGCTCTTACAGGATAAACACACTGTAATTTTCGAACGAGCCGTGCTGCATCTGGTTGGAAGCTTGAAAAGATAATAGGTCTCTCTTTGGCATGTTCGAACACCACCTGTGCCAAAAATAACATGAAACAAGAAGAATTAATTTCATAAAATCAATGCTCAAAAATCCACCACAAGAGGATCCACACTTTTTGTCTGAATAGATTGAATACCTGCAAGATGATTTGAAGAACATGTATAAGATCGTCTTCTTCATAGACTACATTGTCATCAAATTTCAATTCGATGTTGAAACCCAAAGACGAGTCGACCTTCTGAAATGCCTCTTTCAATGTACAAAGTGCGTCATCTTCTTCCACCTTCCAGCTGAAAAGCCTCCCATCTGTAGCTTTTCTAAACATTGATTTCCCCCACTACAAAAAATAAATAAATAAAATAAAATCTCAAATGAGCTTCTATTTCCCTCATCAGTATGAAGAGATCACACCACAGTAAAGGGGAATAGATATACATTTCCAGCTTCTCTCTGGGGTCCATAGCATAGGAATTCCTGTAAAGTAAGTTCAGTAACTCGTTTCTCGGATATAGAACCCTGGAAATCAAACAGAAGAATTAAGAAAGAAGGAAATGTAGTAAAAGCAGGAGAACTGTCACTTTACACAGATTTAAAAACACCATCAGCTTGCAACCAATGTACATTCATGTTAGGGTACAAGCACTGCTAGTTTTTACCAATCAAGAAACCAAACTGTTATAAACCTTTAAGCTGAAAATATTGGTTGATATGCTTTTAGTTTTTTTCTCAATATTTTCTTCATATAGGTTAGTTTGAACTGAGATATCAGCCAACATTTTGGCCTCTGCAGGTGATGTAGACCTAAGAGCAATATATACAGACAGCAAGTATTCCTATCATGGGTAATATTTGGCTTGGAACTGGACTCAAATCTAAAACAGAGATCCTGTTTTGTGGGTCCACTTGGATGCCTGTCATTCAACAGGGAAAGGTTGGATTGGAAGGTAGTATTATGGATTAGAGGTTGGGGAAAATCTGCTTGATCTGACTGTCTTATCTATAATGGATAGGATTATAATCAAGCTTATTTTTTATCCACTTGTAATCCACTGTAAACCTACCAATCCTTCTTTACCTGCGTGATTGGTGTGCATTCAGGTGGGCCCATAAAAGTAGCTTTCAAATCTAAAACTTGTGGGTGGTTCTCATATGGACATTTGATCTCTACCACAAGTCAGAGCTCCAAGTATATGTATAGGTCTGAAAACTGTAATATTCTGTGCAGGTGGGTTAGGTGATCTATATTATCATGATGAGACTCACCAAAGATGGGAATTCTCTTAAACTGCATAGATTTTAACCTTTTGTTTCAGCAAAGTAAAACAATGACAATCCAAAATGAGAAAAAAGAACTACATTATGATTACGATTACCAAAAAAGAAAAAAACTATTGCATGGTCTTCCATTCTGTGAAAATTTTGGAATGCTCCCCATCCACATTGGGGATCATCATATTGACCCTTTAGATTGCTTAAACTTTGCACATGGGTAGCATGTATCGTATCTGATGTAAGCCACAGACTAGATGGAAAAGCCGTGGATGTAATCCCCTTCTCTTTCAATTTTGGATGGTTCTTAAATCTTGTATTATCTCCCTATTTATAGATTCCTTGAGGATTTTCCCATTTAGCTAGTGATCCCACCATGGAATTCTTCACAGCCTGACAGGATTTTCCAAATCCTCATTCCTCATTACCTGAGGATTACTAACCTTCTGCAAGTATGCATTAAAAGGCAACTTGTCTAACATTTGATGCATCTATAAATCATCAATGTCCACAGATTACACATGAAAAAAACTTGCTTCACTATTAAAGACAGCTTTTGTATTGGTAGGATTGGTTTATAAAGTGAGTCATTTAATACAATAGATACGTTTGATAGAGAAATGAGTTCTAAAATTACCTCTTCTTCGGCGAGGATAAAATCGTCGTGGAAAATAATTGGACAGCTGTCTCTAGTCACCTACACAAAAAGATGAGTTTGAGATTAATTGGGTATGCAGAAAAACAAGTAATGGAAATGAGAAAATCCAAGAGCCATAATTATCTACTTGTGCAACAAGTTTGAAAGGATGAAGATATTTAAGAATTTAAAGCCTACAAATTTACTGACAAGAAATGGGAAAGATATGCCAACCAGTCCAGAGTTCTAGATACGTCCATTTGTAAACATTCACACTTATTTCTTTTTAATTCCTGGAAACCAAAAATTTTGTTTCGTAAAACCGCATAGTCAAAACAACATCTCTATCACTCACCATTACCATTACCACTACCATTGTCATCCATCATCATCGTAACTTTATCTCATCTTTTAAAGGTCGGCTTACACTTGTAGACCATCCTATTAGGTAACCTAGACATGTCAAACGGCCCAGCCTGGCCCGCCCATATCCCCGCATAGCCCACGACGGGCTGGGCCGTGCTTGGCTTGCCTCTTTAATTTTTTCTTTTCGATTAATTTTCACAATTTCGGTATTAAATTTAAAATTAAAAATCAAAACACAAGCACTGAGAATTGCATTCTTATTATATGACCCGCCAACTATCCTGACTAATTGCACTTAGCTTATTCTCTTTTATGGTTTAGTTTGATCTAAGTTATCTTATTTTTCTTATTCTCAATTTAGTTTGATCTAAGTTATCTTATTTTCCTTATTCTCAATGTTAAAAAGAAATATAAATGATGGAATCATCGCTGAAAAAGGCTAGAAAATAGTACGTGTGAAATAATTATTTGTAGAAGTCTTATTCCTTCTCACTTCCATGATGGAATTATCACCCTCTTATCAATTTTTATGCTGCTTCTTGGAATGTGTCACCATAGTTGAACTTGAACAGTACTGAGGTTACAGTACATATTTTCCCAGAGTGCACTATTCAACCCATTGCCGCCCAACTACAGGGAAAGCATTAAAACAAACTTAGAACCGTAAAGCATTTATTCCTTTTCACTGCTGCTTATGCTGAGCCTTTTTACTGCTGAGCCGGTTGGTATAAGAGTTTCTGAGTTTGATTACAATCCATGCATGTTAGCCACTGATTTGAATTCAACCCTTTGCAATCCTACAGAGAAGGCATTAAAAATTTAAAAACTAGAACCCATTTGAACCATGAATCATTTAATTTGCCAAATTGCTTGGCAACGTGGTTTGCTTTTAAAACATCCGAATCATTTGTGCTGCTTCTGTCATGTTATATCTATTAATTAATGACAAATCTTATACAGCTCATGATATTATCAGATCTTTATCCTAGAAAGGGAAGAAAAAATATAGAAACAATGCACGGTGGGCTGTGCCTAGCGGGCCTCCATTATGGAAAGGTCGGCCCATGGCATGCCATGCCGTGCCGAAACAGGCCGACCGTGCCAGATCCCTTGCCTTGACTGGCAGGCTGGGCTATGCCATCGCGGCCCAGCCCATTTGACATCCCTACAGTTAACCCTTTGTATAGGGGTGATATCAGGTGGATTTTGGTCAGGTCCATAGTATACCCAGACCCAGGCTCAAACTCGGTTAGGACCTCAAAACCAGATCTGAACCAAAAAAAAAGAGACTAAGCAAGGAAACAAGCAAGGCCCCAAGTACCCAGATACTTGTATAATGTATTTGGATGCAATATCTAATATATGATGGTGGCATGGGTTATTCAGGTCCTCCTGGAATATGGATCCACATGAATTCATTCTCAAAACCCAAATGAAAAATGTCCAAACCTTGAATCTTAGGCTGAGTTTTAAAGTTCAATGGCTTTGGGCCTATTAGGCACACATGAATGCCAACAAATGAGGTTTAAGGGAAAGATGGCCAACAAAATGAGGATAAGGGCCCAAGCGATTACACTAGTAGGCTGGCCTAATCTTTTTGACCATGACATGTTCACGGTGAACTCCAGCTGACGAATGGTCAGGATCCACGCATGTGCACGCAGTTAATTCAGTGATCCTCTTCCTGCATGTGGGGGTCTGGCTTTATTATTGCATGGGCCTTTTTTCTACGTGAGTCGGCTATCTTTTCATGTATTCGGATTCTCTCTTGCATCCCAGCCCTTAGGTAAATAATAATAATAATAAGTGATCCCGACCATTAATCTATGGTACGATCATCAGATGGTGCCTACGTGGGGTCCATTCAATAGTCTGTTATTAGACCTGCCAATCTAAATCGCCCAAATAATTTGCCTGGATCCAGGTGGTCCAACATCCAAGTTGTGGCCCATCCCTAGCCGAACATCACTCTATACATATCCATTGGGTTTCTCACTAGCATCAGGCGACGAACAGTTGCCCCTAACGAGGTGGGCCCCACCTGACCTAGCTCTACAACAGGCAACATCCTAACCATTCAAAATAGTAACACAGTGTGCCCCAACAAAATATCGACAGAAAGTTTTTTTAAAAATAGAGCACAGAACCAAATCTCAGCCGTACACGTGTCATCCATTGATCTGTTCCAACTTCCAAGATCCTCTAATCCAACACATTCTTACGGCGGGAGCAAACTAAAAATTTGAGGAGGGAGTTTCAGCTTTCAAAAAGTGGGCCCCACATTGGATCCGGACTCACACGGGAGAGCGAGTGAAACTCACCCAAAACTCGGCGACAGGAAGCCGAATTCCGTGGAGTAGAAGATAACGGAAAAGTTAAAGGCGTTACCCACCTGGACGTCGAATTCTACGAAGTCAACGGCGAATCTCGCAGCTGCGTCGAAAGAGAGGATGGAGTTCTCCTTGATCGCTCTCATCCTCCGGTCCGCCGAGCACAGCTTGTTCATGCCGCAGCCCCGGTGCCCGATCACGGCGAACCTCGCCTGTTTAAACGGCACTCTAACGGCGCCATCACCTGAAACCACCAAAACAACAGAAACATCAAACACAGCTGCAGAAAAGCTAACGGCGACTGACGGAAACCGTTTCCCCTTTCTTCCTCTCTCTCACCTGTGGAGCACTGAGTGGAGGAGGAGAGGGCCAGAGATGCATTTTCCTGTATATGATCGAAGTTGAAGATTTCTGCCACGTGGAGGGCCCTGATGGCCATTGGATTGAGAATCAGCGGTTGGGATGATGCTGAGATTTTTGGAGGGCAGAGGGAATGCGGGAGGGGTTTTTATATGGTGGAGGGAACGAAACCGAGACGGAAAAAGTAAACGGTGACGTTATTTCGCCGTCAGTGAAAGATGTTCCGTTACCGTTACATATGGACAGAAAACGGAGAGGAGAGAGGTCCAGCTTCGTCGTTTCCTTTCTCTTTTGGCCCCATTCCGTTTCCGTTTCCATTTCCGTTCCGTTCCGTGCGACTGAAGCTTCTGTTGTCTTTCTTTTCAAATTTCTGCCTCCCTGGAGTCGCCGTGTTGCATACGTGGCGAACTGACCACATGTGATCTTATCTCGTTTGAGTTTGAGTTTGAGTTTCTCGAGCATCATTTTTTCGTTCCGATATTTTGGTTTCTCGGGAGAATTTGTTCGGATGTTATTCGGACTCGAAGTTTAAAGAAAATTGGCCTTCAACCCAACCCGACCAGACAACCATTGAGTCGCTTGATTATGGTTCAAAATAGCGGCCACAACATAGTGTGACATCTACATTATTGACCGTAGTGGTTGAGACCGCTACGCTATTTTAAAAATAGCGGCGCTACGGTTTAAAACCTAGTATTGCCAAGTAATTTTAGTATTAAATACTATTTTTGTTATTTATTCTCCTCAATAGCCTTTTTTAAAATTGTTTCTGCCCTTATATTGTTTTAAATCACTAAAAATACACAATCTAGCTTACTATAAAAGATTAAAAAAACTTAAGCCATTTAAAAAATTCACACCGCTACACTGCTACGTATCATCGCAACCGCTACGTAGCGTTTTGGCCACTGACCGCTACACCTGCTGTAACCGCTATTTTGATCATTGCTCTTGATAGTTAAGATAGGTTTTGGCGCTTATAAGAATGGGTGGTCCTGTTAAAATGAATTCAGATAAGCTTTAGGCTTTAACTTAGAAAAATCCTAAGTTAAAAGAGTAACACTCTACTCTGGGTCCTACCTACTGAAATCCTAACGGCCTAAAAATAATGTCTTCGCACATAGGCTATCCTCAAGTTTTATGTTAGTCTGAATTTGTTGTATCATTAGGCTAACTATTTCTTGATAAAAAAAAAGTGATTATCTCTAATACATATTCATTATTATATTTTTCATCAAATAATCAATCTAACGATGGAAATAACTCAGATTGAGGTCAAATTTGATAATACCCCAAATAAATAGAGGGTGTTTATTTTGAACCTTTTAAATTTCTATAGGTGGATTTGATTATGAAGTTTCACTTTTTTAACTCGGCATTTCTCTAGGTTGAAAGGCTTATAGGAACCAGGCTTATTCTGTGAAATGGGGCTAGGTGGTATCTTATATGGTTAAGCTCCAAGTCAAGTGCGGACCGAGGCACAAGCACGTGGGTGTGGTTGCACCCGTTAAACCACGGTGTGCTTAAAAAAAATTAAATAAAAATCTTGGATTCTCTCTCAAAATTTATATGAAAATCTTGTATTTGCCCTCAAAACCAAACTATCTATTTAGGTCCGCACATCTCAAATGAAAATTTTGGGCCCGCCAATGCTCCAAGTAATAGATAACTTAGCTTGAAGCATGGGCAGGTATAGATTTTATTATCTAATTTTAAATTTTGAGCCGTGACAATTTCTCTTGGTTCAGAACCGGGCCTTTTTTAAAGCATGAATATGTGACCTTGATACATGTTATTTCCATCATTAAATGTCAAGAAATTCATGTCTTTTTGCAGTATAAGATTGGAGATATACATGATTACATGAAAGCTCATTGATTTTTCTCTTATATTTTTAATTTAATTCAATATCATTGTGATCATATCTTATTGTATTTTAAATTTGTCAATGTCTTGAAGATATCATGATATTATCACAACATAGTGACATACTATTGTGAATAATTATGATATAACATCACGATATTTTCAAAATCCCCTCAATATGTGTGACCCCACAGCCACTATTTCTTTCTTGAAGCTACCAACCCCACCCCACCATTTTTTTTTTGTTGTTGTTTTGGGTAAGTGCATTGTGCTGACATATCCTCTACACCCACTCACATGATACTCTTGATTGATTAAAACAATGCTCGTACAGAAACAATATATTTTACAATTGCTATTGCGGTCATAGTCGGATGCACGATCCTGAGGTTCTTTCAAGGCACCTTCTTGTTGTATGGGCGTTTCCAAAGGTTTGTGCCAAGGGTTGCGTCATCACCTTTAAATAAAGTTCATGGAATCCATTCTTAAATTTTATTTCAAGATTGAACAAGGGAGGTGGAATCTACCTATTTTCTACCTTGTGTTTCTTGCTCAAGGCTATCCAACCAACCAACCAACCTCAGTATAGATTGGTTTTATTTATTTATTTTTCCTTCTGCTTCCTTGAATGACACCTCAAATCACTTAGGTTTCTACGAAGATGCAAGAATCCACGGAAAATCAAATCTGACCACCCATCTGGAAAGGGTTTTCCACGGAATCACAAAAGGTCAACTCATTTTTCCTCTTTTACTCGTGAAAATTTGGACATACTAAATGTGGATTTTACTTAGGCACGAAACATTATTTCCACCTTTTATACTTTTTTTTCGTGGGAAAGCAGTTAGACAAGTGTGACTAAAAGTCTTTTTTTCCTGGGATTAGAACTTCAAATATTGTGAGGAGAGTTACTTACAAATTACAATTGTCAAACCTGATTTTTCTAAGTCTTCATAGTAAACTACTGATGAATTGCCAAAAATTTGTTGTGAAACATGACCTTTGGTGTTGACTGATGTGAAAAAAAACAGATGGAGAATAAATCATAGATCCTTGCATTGATCCTCTCTCTCTTTCAATTGTTAGGTCGACCAAAAGCACAGGGCCATGTGCTTGTAAATGCCTAAGCCCAACTGGACATGAACAAGCACAACCTGAATTCCATTCTTGGTCAGATTGTGCCATGTGGGCTTGAGTTTGGCTTGGCCTCCCAAATTTGCAAGTTGCAACCCCTACTTGCTATCAGTTTGAAGCTGAATTTCCCTCCTATTTTCATAGTCATACATTTTAGGCAAGTTCATGCAGTTTAAGAGCTAGAATTAATTAGGCCCCATTTGGAATTTGCAGATTGTGACTCGATATTTGATATAACAAAATGGCCCTACCAAATCCACAAACCAGCAGGATTCTTCCTGCGAAGAACATGTAACAATTGGAACTAATCAAGATTTATTAATAAAGCCCAATTTATACAAGCCGAGGGCGAACGTTACACAAGTCTTGAATATGCATAGTTGAATATCACAAAGAAATTAATGAGCCTCAGCAGATGATAGTAATTAATGAACCCATATCACATCACCTCTCCCCATTGTCATATGGAAATAAAGGAAGGGCGGTTTGTGTAGCCCATTTTCGCGGAAAAAATGATGTAGTTTTCTGCAAAAAAAACTTCTTTTTTATGTGTTTGGTACAACAGTTTTTCATGAAACTGTTAACCTGCGCATCGCAACTTATAAGGTTAAGTCTGGGTACCCTTGTGAAAAGTTAGACCTGTTCCAAATCCAAGCTTAAGAACCCAGCCAACGCAACTCGGCTGGGCCAAAATAGTATAACTAGGATTCTGTGACAAATTGGCATGTGTAGTGTAGGGCGACGAGTCTTCAACACTATCATAAATTGCATTTCCTACTACTACCAACAATTTCAATTTAGGCCTGGCCAAGTATTTTGGCCCATGGCTGGACATGCGTCGAATCGAAACATAGAGGTACTATTGGCTGAAATTGAATGGAGAATTTCCTCCTATGGGGAGGTTCCCATCCAACGGATGGATGCTGTGAAAAGCAAGTGGTCCCCATTTTTTATGTGCCCCCACTTTTGTTGTTTAATACATTATAATAAACTCAGCACATAGATAATAACAAAACTTGATTGTTTGCTGAACCATTAATACCTATGTATTAGATTGCAGCCCCCAATCCCGAGGGGATAGCTGGGTTGGCCTAGGACCCGGTTTACATATGGAGATTAAGGGTTCGAAACTACACAGCCACATTAGGGCCATAGGGGGTTTACTCGACTCCCCTTGAGCCCGTAGGGATTATTCGGCCCCCAATTGCATATGAAAAAGGTTCCTTTCAATTACCGGCTCAACCTATAGCAATCAACCTATAGCAATCTAATACAAAGAAGGCAATTGGAGGAAAATCTCATTGGAAATGAAATCGTTTCAGACGATTTTGTTTAAAAAAAAAATGTTTTGTCTTACATGAACTATACAATACTGAGCACAATTGAAGCCCAGCCCAGATTAGAGTGGAATTGAACTGTGTTGCTAGGCTCATGGACAGAAGTTGGGCCTATTTTCTGGATCGATAGTAAGCCACCTGATCTTTGACCTGACATTCAGGCCTGCAGGTAGTTAGGATGGATCCGAGCCTGATTATTAGGCAAAGTAACCAAAACGGGCCAGGCTTAGACAAGCTTGATCCAGCTCAACCCAGTCATGACACCCTCTATTCCCGTTTCCTTAAGCTTGTTTGCCTACTTTAAATTGAAGTCGTACGAATAATATTGGGTCATGCATGCTTCAACTGTTTTTGGAGGTATAGGACCAATTGGACCTAGTAGACCCTCTAAAAGGCAATTGGCCCCAGTACTTGTCGATATTGGTTATTCGATCCCATTGTCATAAAATCAATCTACTACACCTAGGTATAGAATTTACAAACCGGTATATATACATTGACAAATGAAGTGAGTCAAATTGTGCAATTTCAATGAAATTGTAAGTCAACATTTTTTTTTTTTTTTTAATTTGTGTAGAATCTCAATGAAATCTCTATCTGAGATGAAATCATTTCGGAGAGTTTTGTTTCAAAACAATGTTTTAGGGTTTTTCTAAAGCTATAAAACTCAAACATGTCTGAGGTCTGGGTGTAACTTGAAAGAAAGAAAAGCTGGCCACATTCAAGCCGGACTCACTTGTCCTACCCCAGGTTCAGGTCCTACATGGACCTGGATTCGGCTTAAGACTGTTCCCAAATTCATTTAAAGCTCAAAAACTTTATAAACTCATACAGGGGATTGACAATCGGCACATTTATTTTATATATATATATATATATTTATTTATTATGGGGCCTTTATTATACAGGTTGTGCGTTTGTAAATGGCGGGAATTGAAAATACCGTATTATTCTTGTATGGGATCATAGTCCGTGAAAACTTTGCCAATAGCAGATATGTTCTCCTGCGAGCACTTGTAATCACAATCTAGCACTATGGGGCCCGCCTGGACCCACCTTTCATCATCGCAGCCCTTTTGATAGTCTTTTTATCCTATGGTCTAGTATCAGGCTCAATTTTACACTCAATGCACCTCCACTCACCATTGAATTGATTCTCAAGAAAATATATAGTTAAGATGCCATCAAACTTTAAGGTTGTCAAATAAAAGGCCAGGAGACCTTTCAATATGCCCTCATCCCGATTGGTATACTTGCATCTAAGTGGACCCCATGAACTGAACTATATCTAAACTATGTAGTCTTCTCGCAAGTGAACATTTCTCTACATGTAATATCATTTTGCATAGTATATTTATGCTATATTTCTCAAATATGCGTAAAATGTAAAATCTCAGGGCATGTAGGTTATCACAATATAATGAGTGCATGACCAATGTGCCACTAACCTAATCTGGCCAAGGAGGACAAAGAAGAAAAATTCCAGTATTAATGAGAACACTGTTGAAAACTAGGGTGAGTAGGCCGGGCTAGTTATTGATAATGACCAAGACCTAGGGATGTCAATGGACCGGGGCGGGGGCGGGGGGCATGGTCTCCATCCCCGTACCCGCTTAAAAAATCTTCGTCCATCCCCGGTCCACCCCCGCTAACGGGAATAATTTTCATCCCCATCCCCGTCCACGGGTAAATTTATAATCCCCGTCCCCGTCCCCGCTTCCCCCGTACCCACCTAAGCCTAAGCCTTTTTTTTTTCTAGCCTTCCCCCAGCTTCCTTGCAACAGGAGATCACACCTGAATCAAGGGTATGAGAAATATTATGACACTTTCAGTACACGAACATCAATAGAGAACTACTCCTATAAAATCATATACATAACAGCGAAATCAAACCAATCATTGCTGCCACGAACACCTGATACATACATTCCTATGAAAAACAACAGCACCTAAATCACTAAATGTCATAACACCATAGGTACACTACATATATATTTATTTATTTATTTAGCGGGTAACGGGGACGGGGCGGGTACGGGGCGGGGGTAAGGGTAAGTCCATCCCCGCACGGGTTTATACGGGTATCCCCGTATACGTCCACCGTCCAATACGTATAGTCCATCCCCGGTCCAAACGGGGCGGGTTTGGACGAATACCCGTTTTTCCCCGGTCCACTGCCATCCCTACCAAGACCTACGGAAAAGGCCTGTGCGTATGCCCCGCCCGGCTAGGGTTTCAATTTCGGGAGGGTAAGTCTATGCCTAGGGTCTCATTCTAAGTCTAAATGACATTATAAGTATTATAAGTATGGGAGGCAGTCCTATAAGGACCGTCCTCTCCTTCTCATGTAAGGACTCATCCACGCCGTCAGGGTGCGGGTCTCATTCAACGCCCCTCGTAGGCCGTATTTAATACACGGAGGGAAACCAATTGAAAAGAAAATTTTCGCTGGATCAAAAGAGAATTTGGAATATGTCAACTTCATCTCAGCCACGTCCTCCCCACGTTCACCACGCCCTCCCCATTGTGATGTTGTCCTCCTCCAATCCAAAGCAAACCAACTTTGACGATCGACACAGGGAAAGCGGTTCTCCTCCGTGAAAACCTCCTCATGTTTGGAGCTGGGAGTCAGTATTGGGGCCGGGTGTGGTGGGCTAATCGGGATGGGACTTGGTGAGCGGATTTGGGTGCAGAACCATTTCAATTTGTTGTTGGTGGTGGACATGGGTTTTGGCATTGGACTTGGATTTGGGTACAGCCGAAGCCAGGCTTGGGTTTCGAGTTCAGTGATTTGGGAGATTCCCTTTTCAATCCAAGAAGAAAAAGATCTGATGTTAGTAGATCGGTTGTTATCCACATTCTTGAAACTTTTCCTTTCACTTCTTTTTCTTCTATTTTTCAGTCAAATGAATGCAACTCCGTCCAAGACATGCCGTGTGATATTGTTATTCAAATCCATCAATAATGTAATGGCATATTTTTGTCATATACATGATGAGGAATTCATGTGGAGTGCTACTTTTTTCCTTGGAACATCATGCCTAGCTCTTCTTTTAATGGTCTTCTTCCACTCAAATTCTACGAACTCAGGCTCATCTAAAAAATAACTACTGATTTGGATTAGGGGCTGAACATGTATGGCTGTTTGACAGTCTTGACTCTTGAGTGTAGACCAACTGTTTGAATTAATTAATCAAATAACAAGATTAAAAATTGAAAAACCAACAAGATTATATATGTGCAACCCGAATTTAGGTAACGGTGTCGGTTTGTATGTTTGGGGCACCGCATACTACCCTTTCTCCTAATGTAGCAGGGACCCATGGATGAATGAAAGAATATTCAAGTGTTGAAAATGAATGAATGTACAGGTGTTTCAAAATGTCAATATGCAGTTGCAGTGATTCAAGGCTACAGGTTAAGTCTGTTACTTAATTTGGGTGCATGGTTGAGAAATCACCCAGGACAAAATAAAATCTCATGAGCAGATTGACTGCAAAAACTTAAACGATTAAATACTTCTTTATAAAAATCTCAATTGCTCATTCTCTGTACTAGCAAAGAACTATTCCATCTCATGTGCTGTAGGGATATCTTCAAAATGCAATAACTTACTAATTTAATTTCCATTCAATAACCATTTAAAGATACACCAACCATTTTGTCACGTTTCCATTAAAAAAATACTTCAACCTTTTGATTGAGAAATACACAATCCAATTAGAGCAACTTGAAGCAAATCAAATTACATTAATTCAATACATAACTGAATACAGCAAGTCCAAGCAAATAAAATTACATCAATCCAATTCATATCTAAATACAACATTAACCCATATTCAACACTCAACCAAAACTCAATCTGAACAACCATGTACATTGAAAATCACACTTGGTTTTATCCATCATCGATCATTCACATTCAACACGAACTGAATATTTAACATCAATTATCCCATTGTAAGATCAACAACAACATCAAGTTGGCTTCACCATCAACTTCAAAATTCAACATCAACATGGCTTAACCATCACGCTTTTAGTGACTCACTGGGTCTGCACAACATAAAGTTAATTAGGGCTTTAGGGGATTAGAGATTGGATTGGGGTTTAAGGCTTTTGGGTTCATGATTTGGGGGTTTTGGAGGTAAAGGGTTTGTGTTCGGTTATGGTCGGCTAAGCGAGAGAGGGTGAGGGATGGAGAGAGGAAAAGGGAGAAAGTAAAAAAAAATAGAAGAAGGTGAAGGAACTAATCTTAAAACAAATTAAAAAAGGAGGAGAAGGAACTAATGTTCCCTTGTACATGGCCTTTGATATGTCTTCTCTGATCCTTCTCAAAACTCATATTTGAATAGACATTTTCATTTGGGTGAGAGTTCTGATTTAATGACCAAAACCCCAAATACGAGAGAAAGAGAGAAACAAAGAAGAGGGCCTGATTTTTTTTGTTCGAATGATTGCCAAGCAGAGAGAGACGAGGAAAAGGGGGAAAGTGCATTTCGTTCAATCGATTTGGGCTTTTTTTTAAGCGTTGGATTGGAATCGTCAGGCCAGTGATTTGTGGTGGGAGAGAGGGAGGTGAAACGGAAGGGCAGAAAGAGAGATGGCTGAGATCGTTTTGATGGTTTTCCTCAGGCACTATTTCCAGGAGAGATACGACTAAGATCACGCGGCCGACGCACTTCTCCCTGTTTTGATCGTCAAAGTTGATTTGCTTTGGATTGGAGTAGGACGACATCACAGTGGGGAGGGCGTGGTGAAGAGGAGGCGACATACTAGTGGATGTATTCAAATTTCAAAACCCTCTTTTGATCTGAAAGTTTTTCTGTTCATTTGGTTTCCCTCCATACATTAAATGCGGTCTACGAGGGGCGTTGGATGAGACCCACGTTCTGACGGCGTGGATGAGTCCTTACATAAGAAGGAGAGGACGGTCCTTATTGGACAGTCACCCTATAAGTATAAAGAGAAATGTCCTCCCACAAGCTACTGCTTATGCAGTCCAGCCCTATGGGGCTCAATTGGGCCCACCTTTAATTAGTGCACAGTGGCGGATGGAGTATAATCACTTTCTAAGTTTTAGTTCTAATTTTGGGGAGGCCCACTAATTTTTTCCATAAGGCACCAAATGGATTTTTTGGGCCCCCAATGGATTTTTGTAGCCCAATATTAACTTTAGGTATTCCATATTCTTGTCCTCCCCAATTTTGATTGTTTTAATCACTTTCTTGTAGCATCACCGCGTTCTCTGTCTCATGCAAGGGCTAATGCCAAGAAAAATCAACAGTAGTCATCGCTGAGTCGCAGCCATCATTGGTTGCTCCTTGTGCATTTAGAAATAACCAAAAAAAAATTCCGAGGGCAGCCGCATTCTTTCTGTGCCCCCAATGACTTTGAATCCTAGATTCGCCACTGTTAGTGCAGGCCCTTCCACCCTCTCATTCCCCTATAATTTTGTTTCAGAGGGAATTTTACGATCATTAAATATTCATCCACCATTGGATTTTATCTTTAAGAAATTTATGGTTAGAAGACCACTAAATGTAAAGGCTATTGAATTAAGGGCTGGGATTATTTTAGGGTTTTTTTTTCCTTGTAGTTGTCCATAACGAGACCTTTCCATGCACCCCACCCCACTAAAAAAAAAGGGGATCTTAAGTGGGCCCCATGATGTGGATTGCAGTTTGCTTAGTACATGAAAGTTATTCAGGTGTCTTTGAGGAATTCTTATAAAACAAATCGTTTTTAGAGAGTTTCAAAATAAGGGTATACAAAATATTAATACACATTCAAAACATATTCAGTATGACAAAACTAGAATAAAAGAAATGAAATTGAACTATTTTTCTTAAATTTGCAAGATAACCAAATCAAGTTTTGTACTATTGAGGTAATCGAGCTTAGAAATTATTTGTAGTAGTTTGCAGTTTTAGAGTAGTTGGCAAGAATTAAATGATAATGATTCAGACATTTAGGCATACTACTGAAGGCCTTATCCTGTTTCTTATGGTAAGATATCAAAATTGAGATAGAAAATTGATCGGATCCCGCCAAATTTCCTTCCTTTTTTTCACAACGACCAAATATTAATTTCTGGATGTACCTGCGAAAAAGGTGATGCTTTACCACCGAACCATCAATTGGATCTTTAGTTTCATTTCTTTGTTCGAAATAACCCAATCCAGTTCAATATCTAGGAGGCATGTAGATCGAGAATCCCATTATCTACTTGGGGAGTAATTTGGTCTAGGATCACGTAAATGTCACCCCTCTAGTACACTTGGTTCATGCATAAGGAATCTGAACTCAATAATAAACCAAAACCAAGGTGAAACTTAGAGAGTACCTAAAAATTAAATAAATAAATAAACTCGAGCATATATATATATATATAATTTCTCTCCGCTGATTTCCATATTAAACCTCAAATAATTGAGGTTTTCATTTAAATAAAAATGGTTATCACCAGACATGCAAGAGAAACCATCACGCACTGACCATTATGTTAGGCAGTCTTTATAAACATGCACTATAAGTAGTGTTATGGGCCATAACCCGGCCCACATTGAGCTGTTTGCACTCAATGTGGTCCGGGCTCTGGCGCATAACATTGTCTATTTATATAGTGCATGTTTATAAAGATTGATTGCCATTGTAGTTTAATAAAACTCGACCCGGTCCAGTATGTAGTCACGGGCCTGAGATGTTTGAGGTAGGCAGGGTTTGGCCAGCCATTTCGGGGCACATGTCAGGCTTTGGTCATATATAGGCATATGTTTATAAATTGAGGTCCAACCTGGTCCATGAACACCCTATGAGTGGATACTTGAGTCAGACGGCCCTAGTGGTCCCTTTTGAATTAATACCATTGTTAGGTCTGCTCAATGTCTAACCCCGAGGGGTAGCTCAGTTGGCCTAGGACTACGGTTTGCACCCGGAGGTTGTGGGTTCGAAACTGCTCTACCACACTGGGGCCACAGGGGAATTTTATCCGGCTTTCTCTCCTGGGCCTGTAGGGATTATTCTAGCCCAAAGGGCTGGGAACCCTACGTTATCAAAAAAAAAAAAAAAAAAAAAGAAAAAAGGTCTGCTCAATGTCCAGAAATCAGACCGAATTTTGTCAATAGGTGTCAATTATTGCTCTGCTCTGCTCTCTCTCTCTGGCAAATAAAACTTGATGCCTATTGCGTGGGCTTCCACTGTCACATTGCTGCTAATTATATGTGGGCAAGTTGGCAAGTAACCGTCTGCTTCGAGGGACAATGGGACCATTGTTTTAAAACAATGGATGGTTTCTCTTGCTATGTGTAAATTTAGAGGGAATATTATTATTTTAGGCCATGACAGTTTGTAATAAATACTGTTTTCGGCCATAGTGGTTTAGAAACTTTGTTTTTTTACCCAAAAATGCATTGAGAATTAATGACCAATGAATCAATCACCTATAAATATTGTATACCAAAATAAATAAATAAACATTTTTAACATTTCAAAAATATTAAAGTTAACTAAAACCATTGTAGCATTTTGTATGTGATGTACACTAGAGAATATAATATTCTATTATGATGTATAGAACCAGGCTAGGTTTTGAAAACCATGATAGGCCTCATGAAGAATGCCCACGGTTTGGTTTGGCACTGAGTTAATTAACTTGAACAAATCAACTCAATTTCGGTCAATACAAGTATACAAGTTAAGAATTGGGATCTCACTAACACAAATTTCATAAGAATCCTGTGTTTAAATTCTTGTGCTGATTATGAGAAGTGATGAAAATCATGTTAGTCTTCAGCAAACTAAACATTTACATAGGCCATTTAAGATACTAGTTTTCTGTTTTAATTAGGGCTTGTTTGGCAAATCTTATCTTTACGAAATAGATCTGTATGATATAGATCTATTTCAAATGGAGCGGTTTGAAATTGATGTTTTACAAATAGACTGTTTGGTAAGACATAGATATTTTAAAAATAGACTGTTTGGTAAGACATGTAAAAATAGATCTAATGGTCTAGACATTTTGCAAATCTGTGATCATCCAACGGTTGGAATTTTATCTCAAACACGTGTTCCACATTTTAATTACTATAGGCGGTTTGGATCTTCATTTTGGTTTGGATTTTGCATTTAGGGGCCATGATTTAAAAAAAAGTATATATAAATGTCTGTCGTTTTTTGTAAATATCTCAAAATCTATGATGATCCAATGGCTAAAATTTGGACCCTTAGTCGGGAATGATCTTTTGAATATATCCAATGGTTTGGATCATGATTTATGATGCCTGAATTTAAAAAAAAAATAAAAATACTACACTGCTGTGTACAACTTCAAGACTCAATCACTAAGGCATGGGACATCAATGGTCAAACACGTTTTTGTAAATATCTCAAGATCCACTTTGAATTAGAAGCTCAATTTTGGGCCCATAGCCGTTTTTGGCCCTCCAAAGAGAACCAACGGATCGGATCTTGAATGTGGGGCCCACAATGTCCGGAATATTACATCAAATGGCTCACGTTTTTTTGCAAATATCTCGAGATTCGAGAAAGATCAACGGCTGAAATTTGGACACGTGGCCGTATTGGGCCTTCTTCACATTTCTAACGGCTTGGATCATGATTGTGGGTCCCATAAATTAAAAAAAAAATGAAAAACCGGACTGTCCTAGGAGGACGTCCGTTTCACTGTAGCAGGTGCAGTCTTTCCGCTTCAGACATGAAGCCCTGATTCAAATCAGGTGGTTTTGATGGCTTCTTTTTATAGACACCTTTCCTCTTAAAACCAATTGAAATGGGCACAGTAAATACCCCTACCAAACATTCTAAAAATGGATTCAATAAGTTTTAAGTATATAAGAGGCAAAATTAAGAGAATCCAAACGGTACCTTATTTTTATTAACTTTTTGAGAAACATCTTGTGATTCCCACTCTGACATGCACATGGGCACCAGAAATTTGGGAACCTTAATTTGATCCAATGGTGTGATTTAATGATAACTCACTTGATTAATTACTCCATCAAATTTATTTTTACTTCTCAGTACGTACTTTTGTTTTCTTTTGTTAATTAATAAAGTCAGGTGGGCTTGTTGAGAGAGTGCATAGAAGTGTTCATGGGGCATTCTGGAGCTTGTAAAAGCCAATTCAATTTACTTATTAGGGCTAAAACTCAGGCTAGGATCAAGCCTATGGGCCTTGAAGTGAGGTCCAGTCATTGCCCAATTGAAAAGCATATACAGGTGGGGGTGTTCATGGACCGGGCTGGCCTGAGCCTGACCTGTGTTTGGACTAAGTTTTAGATTTCGGGCTGGGCTCAGACTAATTAATTGGGCCCATTTGATAGATGGGCCGAGACTGGATTGACTGCTAGAGAGCCCAAGCCTGGGCCAACTGTAAAAATAATTGTGAGAAAAGAGAGGGAGGCTGGACTTGAAATCATAACATTTCATTGAGAAACAACCAAACCAGTTGAGGCAGGATTTTTATATTATAATGTTAACTAGGGCTGGGCTCGGGCTTAATATGCTTCAAGAGGGGCATGCTCGGGCCAGCCAGTTATGGCCCAATCCGGGCTTGGGCCAAGAGTTCGGAAGTTGGCCTGGTCCTGTATGTCCTCAGCCCAGAGCAGCCCGACCATGAACAACCCTGCATACAGGCCATTGTGTTAATTAGCCAGTCTAATCTTGGCGTTTAAGTATATAAATTTCCCCAGCCCAGCCCATTGAACAATCGAACCAGAAAATTAGACCTGGTAACAATCCATTGCCCAATGGCCCCAATCCAAACTCAATGTGAACCACGCTCTGGGGCATATCACTATTTACAATGCATGAAGATTGCCAAGTAAAAATAGTCATGCATTACCAAAACTCCACCCCATCGGTGCTTCTCCACTACTAATCCTCTCTCTATCTCTATAAAGAACACAAAAGCCACGCTTCCAAGTCCCAAGTCCCAACTCGTCTTCCTCCCCTAGTCCCTTTGTTTAGCCATGGCTGCTTCTGCTCCTCTTCTTCTTGCCATGTTACTATTCTTCTGTCTACCCTACAACCTCATCGCCGCTGGTTTCAGTGTCGAACTCATCCACCGTGACTCCCCCAAGTCCCCATTTTACAACTACTCCTCTGAAAGTGAAAGCATCTCTGATCGGTTGTCCAGAGCAATCCAACAATCCAATTCTCGAGTTGAGTACTTTGTTAATTCTAGCTCTGCTGCCACCCTGATCAAAGGTGTGTCCTCCAGTGTGCGGCCTGGCCATGGAAATTATCTCATGGCCATATATCTCGGCACCCCCATTTCATCAAAATCATACCCAATCTTGATGCTTTGTTGCGCAATGCTTCCAATGACAAGAGTTAATAGAGTCTGACCCAAAGAAGGCAGCACAAGTCACATTCTCATCCACCGGAACAAAAGTATTTAAAGGCCCCAGAAGCAATTCATCAGCCCCATCAATCCCAAACTTCAAATCGGGAACGTTGAAATCTTTCCCATACTCGTAGCAGAGATAGAAGTTGTTAGATGGGTCTTGTACTGGTGCGAGATCAATGGCACCCTTCAACACAGACAAAAGCTCAATGTAGGCTTGGGTGGGAAGATAGGTAAGAGTTGTGCCCGAGCCTACATTGAGCTTGGTGCCATTATCTCGCACCAGTACAAGACCCATCTAACAACTTCGATCTCTGCTACGAGTATGGGAAAGATTCAACGTTCCCGATTTGAAGTTTGGGCTTGATGGGGCTGATGAATTGCTTCTGGGGCCTTTAAATACTTTTGTTCCGGTGGATGAGAATGTGACTTGTGCTGCCTTCTTTGGGTCAGACTCTATTAACTCTGTCATTGGAAGCATTGCGCGACAGAGCATCAAGATTGGGTATGATTTTGATGAAATGGTCGTGGCGTTCCAGCCAACAGATTGTGCCCATGATCAGTAGGGTTGTGATGGACTCAGGCAACACTCTTGTTTTTATTTTTATGGTTTTTAGTTGTACTTTTGTTTTTTATATATAGATATATGCATGAATATGTAAGAATGGTTGGGACTGAGTTGTACTTTCAGCCTCTTGTTAATAAAACTGTGTGTTTAAGATTTCTAGGAACTATTTTGTTCCTCTTAGGTTAGTTTGGTTTCTCTTAAAAAAAAAGCAGAAAACAAGCTGGTTAACAATTATGATGCCAATGTATCCAGCACTTAGTTGAAAATAAAAATGCATATTTCCTCTTTCACTTGGTGGTTTCTTGATAATAAAAAATGGATCAAAACTGATATTTCCTCTCAGTTGGTGGTTTATTGATCAATAAAAAATGATCAAAATGAACATTTCCTGTTTCACTGGTTCAACCTCATGTAGTTAAAAATTATCACAGAAGCCAGAGGAATCCAGGGGATGTTAATAGGTGAAAGATCAATCCAAGAAAAACTGATTGTACAGAACAGCGGTGTTAAAAGGCAAAACATACTTTTAGATGCCAAATTAATCTAACCAATTCTTATGGACATACAGTTAGCTCTATGATTACTTTCTTTACATACACTTTTCCCACCATCATTAATGCTGGAAACTATTTTTACAGCTTGACATTTCAGAGCTCAACTATATTTAGTTCTGCGGCCAGGCAATTTATGAACAAGAGACGCCATTTATACTCTGAATAAAGTTTAAGAAACTGAAGTACTGAAGAAAGAGAGATCAACAAAAATTTTACAGGAAAGCTGCAGAGTATGACTGGAGGATACAGTGCATCTATGGGGCCCATTTGGGCCCACCTTTGGTCCGAACAGCTCCTTTGATAATCTTGTGGTCCCATTACAAGACCTCAGGCTTATTCTACACCTATTGAAGACTCGCGTTGGATTGAATCTTAAATTAATCTACAATTAAGACATCATTAAACTTTAAGATTTTTAAATTAAGGACTAGGATAACCTAGTGGGGCTGATTTTAAGTTTTGTTTCCCCGCTTTTTATGTGGAGACCTTTCCATCTCCCCTCCTCCGGTCGTCCCATTGATACATACATACACACATCTCTAAGTGGGCCCCATGAACTGGATTGCATCTTACCAAGATGCCATCTGCGGGGCCCACCTATTAAAATTTAGTAAGAGCATAGCTCCTATTTTCTGCCGGGCCCACCTGTTGAAATCCAAACCATTCAAGATAAATGGCCTCTAAGTATGTGGGATATCCTCATCTTTTATGTCAATATGGATTCTTTCCACTGTTGGATCAATTTTCTGATGAAAAACGTGATATTGAATATGCATAAGATTGTGCAAGTCACATTTCTTTTTAATCAAACAGTCTTGTGTGGGTTTAGTGGGTACTTCCCAAGGAATTAGTCCTCAAAGGTCTCAAAGATGGCCATGTCATTATAATTCAAATAAAAAAGTCAATCCAAAGGTGAAAAAAACTTGAATTGACGTAAAATTGGAAGAACCCCATATAAGGAAAGGAGCTTTTATCTTTGACGATTCAGATTTCAATAGGTGGGTCTCATTGTGGAGATCCAATGTTTTAATTCAAAATTTTTCAAGGTCAAAGCCTCAGGATCTAGATTCTTTTCTAATTTGATCTTCTCCTTTTTTTTTTATTGTTAATTAAAAACACAACATCAACACTACATAATTACGTTGTTCAAAATCTAATACCAGTGTTTGAGAAGGAAAAGAAAACTGGCCATCTACAATCAAAATATATTATAGACGTATGACTCGATTTCGAAATTGAGCTCTAATTTCGCAAATGATTGCAAAATTGGAGCTCAATTTCGATTTCAATTTTAATTTGAGGAGAGATTTTAGGGATTTGAGAGAGATTTTCGATTTTAGTCATCTAAATATAGAGTCCAGTACATTCAACACATTTATTTAGACTTTTAGATAAAGATGGTTTCTCATGTGGTCTAAAAAATATTCTTTCTAACATATAAGGATACACATTGCATAGATCTATGGTCATAAATTATAGATCTATGGTTAAATAATTAATTTAAAATTAATTATTTAAAATTATTTTTTATTTTTTAATATTATAAATTATATTGCCCGCAATAAACACGGGCGTGTTTTGCTAGTTTCTATTTATAGTTCCATTTGGGGCTTTCTAATTACTTGTTTGGGTAAATTAATACTAATTTACATGCATTACTAATTTGGGTCGGGCCAGGCCGGGCTTTGAGCTTTATATCACTTAATTCAAGCCCAGCCAATATATTAAACAGGCCAAAATCGACATCCAAGTGCAGCCCAAAGTGTGCTGTTGCACGCTTACTTAAAAGTAGGAGATAGGCCCGCTGTGGGCATCAAATTGATCACATAATACATGGATTCTTATTCATGCATTTTACATGTGATCAATTTGAAGCTTGTGCCAAAAGATCAAAATTGTTCGGAGCCCAAAAGAGAGAGGGACATGTATATTTTGAGGGAGAATGTTCTGCAACAAGCAACCTGCATATTGCTTATATGAAGTTCAACTTGTGGGGCCCAGGAGGAGTGGAGATAGAAAGGTCTCCATATAGAACGGGGGGAGCAAAAAAAACAACCCCATCAGGGTATCCTAGCCCTTGATTTAACAACATGAAAGATTAATTGCATCTTAACTATGATTTTTTTTTAGATTCAATCCAACGGTGAGTGATGGTTTAATGAGTGTAAAATTACGTCTAATACGATATAGAGGGATGATAAAAGTATCAAAGGGGCTGTTCGGACCAAAAGGTGGCCCAAATGGGCCATAGAGGCACTCACCGGTTAAAGAACTTTCCAACGAGTGGGCCGGAACATGGCTGCATCATTCCACATGCATGTGCTCTCCTTTGAAACACTTGTAAAGTGAATATATATATATATATATATATATATATATATATATATATATTTGCGCTACCGGAGGGTTCCCAACCCTTTGGGCTGGACTATTCTCACTGGACCAGAGAAAAGCTGAGTAAAACCCCTGTGGCTTTTAGGTGGTAACACAAGTGGATTCAATATTCGGTTTCTGAAATGTGAGAATCGGGGGTCAATACCAACACCTCTAACTTCGGAAGAGGGAGAAACGTGGTCCTGACCACTCGGCCAACCCCTTAAGGCTTGTTTGGATAGGCAAAAAATAAAATAGAGTGAAGTTAAATGGGCCTTAACAGTCTAAAATTTCAACTCTATTCCGTTTGGATGAGTCTGGTCCAATAAATGAAGTAATGTTGTGAGCCACATGTACTCCACTTCACTTTAACTTTAAATACTTCAATTTTTTTGAGTAAAAGTGGATTCTACTTCAAACCTTAACTTCAAAATAAACATATAAATGGAGTGAAGTGAAGAACTCTACTTTAACTTCAACCTATTTTCCTTCACTCTGCTCTACATGTGAAATCCACTTCATTTTATTCCACTCCTCGTTGAAACAGGCCTGTGCCCTTAGGGTTGTGTAGTGAGAACATATACACTCGGTTATGAGAGAGTATGCGTGGCCAGTGCTTTTATTTTTTGATCGGACCTTTGAAATGATGGGCCCAGCCCTGATCAGATGAAAAACTTCCTAATTTGGTTCCCTCTGTTTTGACCGTTAATTAATTCAAACAGAACTTCAACACTCACTTATGCAAGAAAGCGGCCTCTGCAAGTAAGAGTTTGTGAAGGAAAAGGAAACCATCAGTGAATTTGCAATCTCTGTTTCCACTTCCATTTTCTTGGATTGGGTTCTTGCCCAATACAAAAAGGAAAGAAAACCGTTTGTGATTTTGGAAATAGAAAGTTTCCAACTGATTATCAGATTGTGTTCATTATTATAAATACAAGACAATTCTAGCTCCATTCTTCCAGTTCCTGCAATTCTCTTGAGATCTCTACACTGTTTCCTGATTTTCTACTTGTTCTAATTCCTGCAATTCTTTTTATCTGCTGTTCTTGTTGTTCTTTCTCATTGACTGCACTCGCATTAGTTCAATGGTGTGGGTTCCTTTCTATGAATTTCTTCCCACCAAAGCCAGAGAAAAAGAGATTCAAGACAAAGGAGCTTCAAGTACTCCATCTTTGTTGGGTTTTACATTCGTTCGAAGTGAGATTCGTGAGAGCCCAGTGATTGATTTTTTTGCGCAATCGGAGCACCAGCTGAACAACCACCCTCAACAAGAGGAGGATCACCACAGGCCACCGGTTTGGGATATTGTCAAGAGTCTGACGAAGAGCGACGTGGGTCAGCTGTGCAGGATGGTATTGCACCATGACCACGTCACGACTTTCTTCCCCAAGTGGGATCCTACTGCTGTGGAGAGGATTAAAAATGAAGGGTTGCGAGTTCGTGTGCTTATCAAAGATGTAGATACTCAATTCTCTGCTCACTGGGTGGTATTCCGCCGTTGGAGATCGAACAGAATGTACGTGATTCAATCTGGATGGCGCCCAGAATTCGTCGTCAGGAGGAAATTAAAGGAAGGTGATGAGATTGGATTGTGTTGGGACTCAGAGCAGTGGTGTTTCTTGTTTTCGGTTCTGAAGCGCGCTTAAAAGACTAGCACTGCTGCCCTGTCTCTCGCGATCTTCTTCCTAACATGAGATTTCTTTGTCCTTTATTTTTAGTCCAAGAGCCTGTAATCTTAGATTTCAACTTTTTGGGATTATATGCAAATCAGATTCTACAGTACTTTTTTTTTTTTTTTCTAATATTTAGCTGGTGTCTTCATTCATGTAAACTCGATGAAATCTTGCATCCATTAATATCAATTAATTGCAGTCCAGTTATCCATTCAATCACTTGCTTCTTTTCTTTTAATCATTTCCAATTAAGGGAAAGACATACATGCTACTAGTGAATGTGTTCCTACTTTTGAGTGATGATGCATTGAATGGTCCGCATTTGAATTATCAATATTTTTTCACTTATAAAGAGGAAATTCTACTAGACACTCGGTTTACCTAAATTGGATTATTACAATTCATTGATTTCATAGTACAAACGATTTCGCAGATATTGCTAACAATAGAGGGCAGCCAAGAGGTTTTCAATTACATAGTACATAAGCTTGTGGTGGGGGTACTTGCTCAGTAATCCAACAGGAGATCGCTTGGTTATCTTATATTTCTGTTTGCAATTATGGCTTATATTGGATATATTTGTATGTTTTTTGACCCAAAATCTTGGGCATGTTCCGAAAGAGTAAAGAAATCAGGTCCCTTATTAGAAACTGCAATTTTGTAAATCAGCATTCACCTGCAGATACCCGCTATAAGAAAGAAAGAAAAAAAAAAAAAAAAGAAAGAGCACAGTTTCCATGTTTAATCATACAATTTGGTTGTGCGAGTGACAGATTTTTAGATTGACTGTCCAGCTATTCTTGGCTACGGAACTATCTATTATTAGTGCTTTGTGAGATGGTGGACTTCAGTAAATGAAAGAGGCTAGTTACGATATTGGATGATGGGTCTAACGCTTAAAATCAAGTACATTGGAACATAAATAATTCATTTAAACAATAATTAGCTGACTCCAGATTCATGAGATGAGTCTGTGACAATAATGATTTCAATAATAGTCACAATGGAAACAGAGAGTTTTGACTCTATTTCCAATGTCCAAAATCAGAAATGGATGTGTGAAGTGAAGCAAGAATAAAATGAGCGAGTCTACCTGTTTTCCAAGTTTCTGCATATCATTCATGTGGATGCATGTAATATAATTCAAAAAACAGGGAACAAGAAACATAGGTTACAGCAGGTTATCTTGTTCTTATTTTGGTTAATAGTACTCTAGGAATACATTTAAACTCTTACTGCAAGATAAAGTAGACTTATAGAATTTTCTCTTTAGTTTGGAGGGTTCAAATTTGTTGATACCTTTACAAATTTCTCCTGAGAAGTGACATTGTAAACACAGATGCGGTATTGCACCTAATGATCTCTTAATATCATGAATGATAATAGCCTTGATTGTATTTAACTGACTCTCATAGATCCTCTTGACATGATTTTTTCATTGGTGATCCTCTCACTTCTGTTGATACAGCGAGATGTGATTCTACTGAACCTTCACTGATATCCAAATGGAATACCATCTTAATTTCCCAGTACTTGGTAGATCTCCATCATGCCACATTATTCAGTCCCAATTTTCATGCATAAATGGCCTTTGGGTGGAGAATGTGTACCACAAATACACTACTACTCTCTATCTCTTGACACAAAATCTATATAATTGGTGGCTGTGCCATACTGCCATGGATATTCTTCATAGAATATACGTTCTAGATATCAATAGGGTGATTCATATACGGGCTTAACTATTGGAAAACTCTGTTACCGTCTAATTAAATGACCTCTATGCTAGTTTAATGTGATTTATTTATAATATGCAGTGTTCATTAATAAGGTCAATTGCGGGTTTTTTCAATAAATTGAGCGCAACTAATATGATATGAAAATCAAGCTGAGAAAGAAGGCTAAAACCATTTTGGCCTTTCTGAAAGCTGGAAAACAAAAACCAAAGCTGCAGCACCATGACGACAAAACCACTGAAAACTAGAGTTCTAATATATATATATATATATATATATATATATATATATATATATATATATACATCCAGAATTCACATAATTAGATCTTCATTCTCTGATACATCATCAGGATTCAGGAGTCTGATGATGACCTCTTCCCTCTCCAACTTGTTCTTACCTATTTTGTTCTTCCTGCAATATATCTGATTTTGTTGTGCAAGTTCCAGCCCTCTCCGCATTATCTTGAAGCTGCAGAATGTCCCCAATAGCTACATGCTGCAAGGATATGAATAGGCAAATGAAGAGTAAAAATAGTGATCGTAGGGAATGTTAAATGAGCCAACATATGTGCAACTCAATTTGCCAAACACCTGCACCGATGGTAATTCCATTGCTTGTGATGATGCAACATAGATTTGATATTTTTCCTCAAATACATAAGCCTCCATGATATTGTACCTCCCTGTTTCAAGTTATTCATAATTGTTGAACACTCTCCTTCAATGATAAGATTATGAAACTGGAATTTATCTGCCAATTTTAGCCCCTCTAATAGAGCCATTAATTCCTGCTCAACTGCAGATGTTGCAATGATTTGTCCTGCAAAAGCCATTATCTTAAAACCTGTGGGATTCCTAAATATTCTGGATGACAGCCCATATGAAGGTTTCAAAGCCCCATCAAAATTCATTCTGAAACAATTTTTTGGTGGGGGAATTCCATATTTGGAGATGGTAACCCGGCCCCCTAAAGCTTGCCTAAACAGTTGAGATGTGCACCATTGGTTCAGATTTACCAAAAGAGTTTGAAATAACCACTTTAGGATGTAAAGAACTGTGGTTGAAAATGTAGCAATTTCCTGCTTTCCAAATGTACCATGGGATAGTAATACCTACAGCCTACAATCCTATCATTGTGGAGGCTAGTTAAGTCTTTACTTAAAATTTGGGCCAACTTCAAACCCTACTCAATTAACAATATATATATATATGTTCATAGCCGTCCTAAATTCCAATAATCACTACCAAACTTACTCCTAATAAGACTAGTCGCTTCGGGTCATCCATTTTACCCCACCTAGGGCAATGGAGCCCCAGGTTCATGTCATCTTACCATGTGGGGTACACAAAAAAGGTCATATTAGTATGTGATCTAACAAATATGAAAAGTCAAAATATTATAAATGGCCAAGTACCAACTACCAACTTAATTGTCCTAAAAGAACACTTCCTTACCCGAGTGAGGAGTGTCGGCGGTTCTTTCCTAGTTGCCCAATATTTGAATTCTGAGCTTTCTTTCCACCCGAGTGACCTACTTTTTCCAGTGTATGTGGGCTCTCTCTTGGGTTCCAACCTCCTTGGACAGGCTCAATGGTCGTAAAATTTTCAATTCAACTTAAATCCCAACTCAATTAACCAAGAAAAGTATTTATTCTTTCTCAATGAAAGCTAAGATGCATTTGTGAAGATTCCAAAATCCATGTGGATTCCTCTTTCATTTTTTCAGGTTAAGCTTATTTAATTAGTTTGGACTTCTTTAGGGGTTGAATTCTGAAACCCGTAACGAATACAGGCACCTAAAAATCAACCTGAATACGAAGATGGAGAGAAGAGACACCGCTTCGTTTTTCTTCTGCCGAACAGAGAAATGGTGTGTATGCACGTAAGGTGTTTGTTTATTTGTGGGTGTTTTGATCAGGAGAAAGTAAGTGCTGAAACGCTGTCTGTCTCTTTATCTGAAGGAGAAAGGAGATAATGTGATCTTCTTCTTCTCCTCCAACAAAGAGAAATGGTGTTTACAAGGGCTGTTGCATCATCTTTATCTCCAATTGAAACTTTAACTTCAATGAGAACTGCTTTCAAATGGGGTACTGCAAGTTTTGATCTTTCTATATCCTCCCTCACTCCTGATGACTTTTCTAATAAAACCCAGTTCGAAAATCATGTTGAAAGACTATGCAAATCAGGAAATCTTAGCCTTGGTGATGCCTTACAGCTGTTTGATAGAATGCTTGTTATGGAACCTAGGCCATCAGGTGCTACTTTCACTCATTTGATTAGAGTAATGGCCAAGATGAAACAATATACTACGGTGATTTCTTCCTGTAAGATGATGAATTTGGTTGGAACCCAACTTGACTTGCTTTCACTTAACACCCTGCTTAATTGCTTCTGCCATTTGAAGCGGGTTGATTTAGGCTTTGCGGTTTTCGGAGATGTCCTGAAACGGGGTTATGAACCTGATGCCGCGACCTTTGCAACTCTAATTAAAGGACTTTGTGTGGTTGATAAGGTGAATGATGCAATGAAACTGATTGCGAAAGTGGGAGAGATGGGGTACCCGCGTAATGCAATTACGTATTCTACCCTCATAAATGGGCTTTGCAAGGCTGGGAACATTGAAGGGGCGCTTGGTTTGCTAAAGGAAATGGAGGAGGGAAGAGCTTGTGCACCCAGCATGGTGGCGTATTCCACAATCATTGATGGCCTTTGTAAAGGTGGATTGGTGAAAGAGGCCATGGACCTCTTTATGAGAATGGTTAACAAGGGGTATCCCTGTAATGTAGTTACATATGGAGCTCTTGTGAATGGCTTTTGCAAAATGGGAAATACCGGCATGGCTCTAGGGTTGCTGAAGGAAATGGAGAAAGGATCATGCAAGCCAAATGCAATTGTGTATAACACCATCATTGATAGTCTCTGCAAGGATGGATTGATAGATGAGGCTATTGGCATCTTTAAGGAAATGCCCAAAGGTGGCATTTCGCCAAATGTTGTAACCTATAGCTCTTTAATTCATGGCCTTTGCACTTCAGGAAAGTGGAAAGAAGCTAACAGATTTTTTGATGAAATGATTGGCCAAGGAATCTCGCCAGACATGGTAGCGTTCAACATATTGATGAATGGTCTATGCAAAGAGGGAATGCCTGAAGAAGCACATTCAATCTTAAAACTGATCATTCAAATGGGTGAGAAGCCTGATATGCAGACATGTAATACACTGATGAATAAGTATTGTCTGAAAGGCCAAATTCATGAGGCAAGGAAGGTCTTTGATTCCATGATAGGTACAGGTCTTGAGCTGAGTACTGTTAGCTACGTCGTGTTAATTAATGGGTATTGCAAGAGTAGGAGAATGGATGAGGCTATGATGCTCTTTGAGGAAATGCATCGAAAGGGATTAGTGACTGATGTTATAATTTACAACTGTCTTTTAGGTGGATTGTGCAACAATGGTAGAATAAGGATGGCAGAAAATATCTTTAAGGAGATGCAGTCTCATGGCCCAAGTCCTAACCTAATTACATACATTGTATTTTTGGATGGGCTTTGTAAAAATAAAAAAATGACAGAGGCATTGAAAATATTTCAAATGATGATTAGCTCAGGAATCAAACCTGATGTTACAATTATCAATATCCTCATTGATGGCATGTGCAAAGATGGAAATTTTGAAGCTGCGAAGGAAATATTTGATGGCATGTCACAATATGGTTTGATGCCCAATGCTATTACATACAATATAATGATTAATTGCCTCTGTAGAAAAGGATTAATGCAAGATGCTAATGAAC
This sequence comes from Cinnamomum chago, assembly GCA_038049695.1. Classification (NCBI taxonomy): domain Eukaryota; kingdom Viridiplantae; phylum Streptophyta; class Magnoliopsida; order Laurales; family Lauraceae; genus Cinnamomum; species Cinnamomum chago. The sequence goes on from CP142456.1 coordinate 78,565,020, forward strand.
TGTTGTTACAAATGGAAAAAAATGGTCGTGTGCCTGACAGTTGGACTTTAAATCCAATCATCCGTGGCTTTTGCGGACAAGAAGAGGTGGACAAAGCAATGGAATTTCTACATATAATGGCCAAGAAAGATATCCTTCCAGATGAAAAAACTGCTGCTATTGCAGTTGACTTACTTTCAAAGGATGAGAAGTATGAAGACCGTTTAAAATCTCTTCCTACATTTCCATGTAAGAGTGGGTAAAGGTTATGTGATCTAAGTTAATTAATTATGATCATATTTTGAGGCTCACTGTATTCCTAAATGAAGATTTTGTTAATATTCAACACTGCTTCTAGATCTATGCAGATATGGAAATGGGGCTACTTCATAAACAAAATGTACTTTGTTTGGCTGGATGGATATACATTGATTTTCTATTTATTTTTTTGAGCATTGAACATTCTTACAGACAGAAGACTTCTGACAAGAAAAGACAATCAAGTTCTGATTTAGCTGCCTAGAGTCTTTTTTATCTTGTGTCAAAAACTTTTCTAATTTAATTGTTTCTTGATTTTGGGGTGTGGATCATCAAATAGATGATGAATGTACAAATATAATAATACTTACTATATTAATTGTTTTGTGGTCTTTGTGAAGGTCCTTTGAGAAAATTTCCGTTCTCTGATTTATAGGTGGTGTGATGTGCAAAAGCAAAGGCTATTCTTGGCCTACTTAAATAGGTTTAGTGGATAAATATATCTTAACTTTTCTAGTTGGATGATTGTTTCGTTTGTCTGCAAACTAGTTTAAACAAGCAGCAACGCATTCTTTTAAGTTAAACTTACACTAAAGTTTTTTGATGCAAGTGTCACCTGTTTGGATGATGATACTGAGTTAATTTCTTGCCTACTTTGTGCTACTACCTGCCTCAAAACCTGTTCATTGTTGGTTATGCGATGGTGGGGAAATATTTTGCAGTTAACATTGCTTTCAAGATATTTAAAATTGGGATCACTATAACCAATTCTACCTTTTCAATAATTGAATGCCAATGTGTTGGTTCTTATCAGGGTTTTGGCCTCAGTTGCTGTTTTATTTTCTTATCAATATTGGACCCATTACTCTGTTTTATGCATGTTCATTTCTTCTAACAATTGCCCTGACTAGGCAAAGTACCAAAATCCAACTGAATGACCAGATACTGTGCAGCCTCAACACATTTTCTGATGTGCATTTGCTGACCAGAAAGTATGGACCCTAGTTACAAGAACAACAGTCCCTTTAGCATTGTTTTGATCCACACAATTTCTCCATTGTCAATAAGGTGGTCCTACAATTTGAAGAATGTGGGTCTCAGGTGCAGTTGAAAACTTCCCATGGAGTTCTTGCTCAAAGAACTATGACAATTGAACTGGCCTACTGTAAAATTTGGCATAGAGATTTATAAAAATCCAGGACTGCCCAGTGCAACCCATGATGAACAAATTACAATCAGAGTTTTGTGTCTAAGATTCTACCTTTTGCATATAAATTCAAAAACTGTTTCGAATTTGGACGACAGTCCAAGGAAATCCGTCACAAACACTTTTTTGCTTAAGGGGTGTCTCTCATCAATCATCATGCAGCATGAGATTGCAAAATATTAGGGGTTTTTTTTTTTTTTTTTTATCCTTCCAAAAGTTGGAGAAAAGAACATGGTGACTGATGGGGCACCTAGCTATTGAACCTTGACTTTTCTAAGATTTAAATAGGATGTTAGCCGGTAATGGTATTCATTTCACACCTCTTCTAGGTTTCTTTTTCATTTAAAAAAGATTATTTTGATGGTCATTTTTTTATATCCACCTTTTAAAAAAAATATTTTAAAAATACTAGTGTGTAGGATTTATGAACCTGCCTTGGTGATGGTTAATTGGCATAAGGCGAAGGTTTGCTCCCACGTGTTTGTTCGATGCCCCAAAATTTACACGGTGCATGTGTGCTACAGGGTTGTGCATGCACCCGGGTGATTAGTCTTGTTGCGTCAAATATCACCCCCTTTCAACGTACGCTCATACAAGAAAAGAATAAGGGGGCATTCCTAGGGTATTGAGGTTTATAACTTCAGTCACAGAATCCTAAACATCTGAGAAAGAGAACTATGCAAAGAATAGTTGGGCATTATGATTTTAACAACCTATTAGATCAAATGGTTAGGTCTTAGCTTGCGTTTTGCAAATCTGAATTCTATCACAATGGTCCCACTGCCTGATTAGAACGCACCATGAGATGATTTTCCAATGTGGCAATATGGTTGCACCAAACACCAATACGTTCAAAGAATCCGATGTAAACTCTCAGGAATTCATGCCAACTTTCTTCACTGCACCCAAAATACACAAAAAACCAACTCCACATGGCTTTGAAGCGCCACAAAAATAAGAGTCCTGATTCCCTATTTGGTAAAAACAAAAGAAATACTATTTCATCTAATACTCATCATCCGCCGTTGATTGTTTTCGTTACGAAAAAGCAATTGTGATGGTATATTAAAAAATTAAATATATAATTTATAACATAATTAATAATACATGACATATGACCAACTCCTATTTAAGTAAATTTAAGAATATATTATCTAAAAAAATGACATTCATTTTTAACCATATAAATTGTCCATAGGTGGCCCCCATGACCCGTACTAACTTCATGCCAGCCTATTTAATTTACCTTCACGGCCCGAGCAATTTACAATTTCAGCGCGCTTCTTCTTTTAAAATGGAGGAAACGATAGTCTCTTTCTAGGGTTTCTAGGGTTTAAGTAGTCGGCGCATTCCAGGGGTTTTTTTTATCAGAGAGAGACTTTCTAGGGTTTTAAGAGTCGGCGTTTTAGGGTTTCGATTAGAGAGAGAGAGAGAGAGAGAGAGAGAGAGAGGTATTGGAATGGATACATCGTCGCTAGATTCGGCCGAGTTGCAGCGATTTCTAGAAGTAAGATCCCAAAAATCCTCTTTCCTTTTATGCAATCTCTTCGTTCTGATCAAATCTAATCTCTTTGCTTGGCTTTGGGTTATTCCAGATTCGTTCGCAGATGGGTTTTCTGTTGTTTGTGATTCTATTTAAGCTGTTATTGTAGTTTACTCTTTAATTTTTGGAGGAATGACTGATTCACATACAGGCGTCGGTGCTGTAATTTGTAGTGTTTATCTGATATTTCCATGTTTAGCAATTGATCGTAGTGTTTATCTGATATTTCCATGTTTGGCAATTGATCAATGAAAGAGGGGGAAAGTTAGTTTACGAATCATTCAATAAGTAAATAAAGAAACAGTCCTTTTGGGGAATCCTGTTTCACTTCCTTTTCTCTAGTTTTGGGAGAAAAGGGATTCCTTGGAATTAGTTGGAAAAGCACCCTAGAAATCGAATGAAAGGGTCTTGTCAACCTTATTATTGTTATGACTTTCAGATTTTTACACCTTTTCCCCACTGTAAATGAGTTTCTTAAATCTCTTTTGATCGATTCAAGCTGAACTTGAGTTGAATGGATAATAGGCATTTGATGATAGAAATACATGTATCTGCAATAAATTTTTGTAGCTATCAAAACAAACCTTACTATTAGAAGCAATTATTTTCTCCCATTGATTATTTGTGTTTTGTTGTAGGTGAAGGGCCTTTTTTCACTAAAATCACCAAGAGATTTCCATAAATCATTTTAACATTTCCAGATGATGAATGAAATGTGCAGAAACAGCATTCTGTGAATGCAATGAGTTTGCATGATCCACACGAGATTTCTGATGGAATTTTTAATTTCATATTTCTTTCTCTAATTTATTTATTTGATAGGCAACCACACGGAAGCATCCATATTTACTAAGGAACTCCTATAAATTGTTTTTAACTTTTCCAGATGATGAATCACTTATGCAGAAACAGCATTCTTTGGATGCAATGAGTTCGCATGTATCCACACGAGATTTCTGATGGATTTTCCATTATCCTCTTGCTTTCTCTCCCTAATTTATATTTATATTTATATTTTTTTTTACTAGCAACAAAGGCCCGGTCCGGGCCCAAAGATGAGAACATAGTATTAAACTTTGAATTTTTTTAAATATTTTAAGAGAAACAAATCTAAAAGATAATATACCTTTCATCATTAATATTTATTCTATGCTTCAAAATTCTAAATTAAAAAATAAAAGATTGAAATAAACTTACGAAAACTACAAACCAAATGTAAAATTATAAATTCCCACCCAGTTTTATTTTTCATGTCATATTTTGAAAGAAGAAATATTAATGGTGCAACAGGATGGAGAGATTGATACTGATGTAAGTCACAGGATTCAGGCCGGGTGGACCAAATGGAGGAGTGCTTTGGGGGTCTTGTGTGATCGGAAAGTCCCCTTCAAGGTTAAAGTAAAGTATTATAAGGTGGCGGTACGTCCAGCGTTGTTATATGGATCAGAGTGTTGGGCAGTAAAGCATAATCATGTTAAGAAGATGGAAGTTGTGGAGATGAGAATGCTAAGATGGATGTGCGGGATCACAAGGAGAGATAGGATTAGGAATGAGGAGATTAGGGGCAAAGTAGGAATAGCACCGATTAAAGATAAAATGAGAGAAAATCGACTGAGATGGTTCGGCCATGTTAGAAAGCGCCCAACGGAGGCACCTGTTAAAAGGTGTGAAAGCATGGAGATTGCCCGGAGTAGTAGAGGGAGAGGGAGACCTAAGAGAAGTTGGAAAGAAACTATTAAACATGACATTGCCTACATGGATCCAACGGAGGACATGGCTCTAAACAGATTTAATTGGCGTCGTTAAATCCATATAGCCGACCCCAACTAGTGGGAAAATGTTTGGTTTGGTTTGGTTTGATTATTTTGAAAGAAGAAAAGAAATGTCCTATAAATTAGTTGCTGCAATATTTTTTAAATTACATAATTATTCTCAATATTGAAATAGGAAAATTGAAGGTGGGCATGATAATTTAATTATAAGATTTTACATGAATTTTTTAAATTATATTGTACAAATACTAAAGTATGCTTATCTTTATAATTTTTTTGAAAACCTTTTCATCATCTTTCATGAGGTTTTTTTAAAAATCTGAATATTTGCTGATGAACTGTAGGGGAGGTGGAGGGAGCATTCTACTTAACCCCCTCACTAATTAATTTGACCAGTGGTAAGGTCATCTAAAACCAGGTCACATGGGTGTGCCCAAGTCCATACAAGTAAATTATAAAAAGATACAAATAACAAAAAAAAATAAAAAAATAAAAAATAAAATAAATGCTCAATAGGTTTTCACTCAACAATAGACATAGGAGAAACCACCAGAAACAACTAACTAAATTTGAAAAGGGATTAGCTAGACTGATCAAAGGTGGACCATATAGGAGCATTATGCGGACTTCTTTTACTACTATTTTGGAAAAGAATTTATAGGAGAGATTTGATAAGTTGGTTAGAGAAAAGTTTAAATTTTGAATCAGATAATTTAGGGTGGGTGAATTTAATCTAAAAGAGATTTTTTAGGGATGAAGGCTAATGTTGTTGCTCAGATGATGAATGACTTGTGCAGAAACAGCATTCTTTGAGTGCAATGAGTTTGCATGGTCCACATGATATTTCTGATGGATTTTTTAATTTCATAGTTCTTTCTGTAATTTATTTATTTATTTATTGATAGGCAACCAAATGGAAGCATAAAAAATATTTACTAAGAAACTCCCATAAGTTGTTTTTAACATTTCCAGATGATGAATCACTTATGCAGAAACAGCATTCTTTGGATGCAATGAGTTCGCATGTATCCACACGAGATTTCTGATGGATTTTCCGTTCTCCTCTTGCTTTCTCTCCCTAATTCATATTTTTATTATTATTATTTTTTTTATTAGTAAATTTTATGTACTCAATCCTGCAATATCGTGATTACCACAAACAGCACCTGCCATAATTGTTAGAACTGAATAGGCCCAAGTCAAATGATGTTATCCCTGTCATGCCTTCGATCAGAACATAAACCAACATGCGAATGGAGGCTAACAACCTTATCCATGTGATGCTTTTGATCAGACCATGAACCACCACTATTTGATCAGACCCTTCTTGGCCTCTAATCCCTTTAAAGCTCTTGCCTAATCCTCTTTTTCCATGAACCCAATCAACAAGTGGCTGATGCTTGTGCCTGGTTGGTGATTGTGCCTTTGATATTTTCAGGGGTAAAAGAAATGATGCTTAGTAGGGAATTGAATGAATCTACTGCTTTATTTAAAAGGCAGGATTTCGACTAGGTTTGAATTTCCTTGTCATCTGCATTGCTTCTATTGCCTCTGTTGGTGGTAATCCTTTTTTTTTTCGTTTTTTGAATTGTATGAACTCTCTTCATTTTCTTTGCTCTTGGAGAGTTGGTTTGTTAGTAAGCTGTCTTCATTTACACCCCAAAAAAACTGTCTTCTTTTAGCTTTAATGGCTAAAAATAGAGTTGTCTTCTATTCGTGCTTGGCCATGGAAACCAACCCTTGTTTGGGATTTCTATGGCCAACGCTATGTTTGCTATTATACCAGTTGGTGCTTTGTTAGATTGATCCAGATTGATTGATTACTGATCAGGTTTTTGGAGTTTATATTTTTTTTGCTTTGAGTTTATACCGTGCCCTTTCTTGCTTTATTCCTCTTCCCTGTTTGTGAGGTTGAGATGGTGGTGAATCATCCTTTGTGGGGCTCATGTCAGTTACATCTTGCCAGAGAAAAAACAATGGTCGGTTCCTTTGTACAATTTTTTTGTTTGTTCTTTAGAAATAAAACTGTTTTGAAACTAACGTCTTTCCTATCAACTGAAGCACTTACCATTGAGCAAGAAAACTTTCAATAGGGGGTTCCTTATATTGATATAATACTATAATAGGCATTGGTTGTCCTTGGTTTTTGTGGCAAAAGGTATAAAACAGAAGGGTTGTTGCAACTTGTGATATAAATGTTCATTGTTGTTAGTTGGAAGGCACAACTAGCTTTGAAGTTCATGGAAGTACCATGTTTTATTTGGTTGTTGACTTGATTAGTTGATTAGCACCTGATCGAAATCTTGTTGTTGCATCATTGACATGTTTGAAGTAGACATAAATCTTATAATCTACAGATAAAACTTATAATCTGCCTTTTCCCCTCTATTTATTTAAGAGGAAAAGAAAACTATGTTCTTCCTTTTTTTTTTTTTCTTGTTACTCTGCACTGCCCCTTTTCTTTTAAAAACCCCAAGTTTCATTAGGAGATTTGACAATGACAGGTTTTATCTCCTAATTGTTTAACTATGTGGTTTCATTGATGATGCTGGAGAATTCTTGTTCCACAATCTTGTACTTTTTTTCTAATGTTGACGGCAGTACTTTATTTTTGTGTAGCAAGAAAAGGAGAGAGCTATGGTTACCGAGATGGTAGGGAAGCTTACAAACGTGTGCTGGGACAAATGCATCACTGGCACCCCTGGCAGCAAGTTCAGCTCTGGGGAATCGACTTGTCTTACCAACTGCGCCCAGCGGTATATGGACATGAGCCTCATCATCATGAAACGGTTTCAGTCCATGCAATAACTTATTTGCCAATAAGTAAATTCATCTCGGGGTGTCCGATGCACAAATGTGGCACTTTTTCTTCTGTTTGGTTTAATGATTTGGGAGGGATGTTATGGTGTATTTGAGCGAATCACATTCAATAATTTGTAGTTTCAGAAAAGATATGGATTTATGTATTAGATTTGGTTATATCTGGAGGCGATAAATTTTCAAATTTCAAGACTTGGCAACAAGTGATTTTAGATATTTATGTCATCAAATAAGTGATATGAGACAAGCTTACAGGCTGGGCCGTCTGGCTTGGGCTGAGCTCAAACAGCTATACTCAGGCGACCTGAAGCTTCCCCGTCTTATTTGTATGATGTCCGTTCGGTCACTATATGCTCTTTAGAAACAGCTTATATAGGCATATAATTCTGCGTGGATGTTATCGAGAAAAAAAGGCCCCCAGTGTGTGGTATGTTGACATTATAAATGAATGTTTTGACCAAATTACATTGGCTTTGCTAACAACCTGATTTTAATTTTTTAATAATAACAAATTTCTAGACCTTTCTAATTTCCACCGCTGCTCCTCTCTTGATTGTCATGGATCTAGGGTGGGCAATTTTAAGTGTTTTAGATATGAGTTGATGGTTTTGGGGATTCTACACGTGGCCCACATCCCTCTTGTTTTCCTCTTCCTTTTCTTTTATTGTTTCCACATAGGGAGGTCACCTTGGGTTTAACCCATTCCCTTGGAATACACTGGTCTCCCTTGTACTGACCATGATCCTGATTTTGAACTGTTCCGTACATTTGCCATTGTTTAATTGTCAGTAGTCACACTAAATTTTCACAACGTATATCATTCGAGGGCCTACAGCTAGGATCACTTGATCAACATGAGATCCGGTGCTCTCCCAATTAGACATGGTAATGGGGGTACCCAACACAATTGGCACTTGCATTGCATAATGGGCTTTATTATGGCTGTGATACCAAATCGGCCCAACGCAGTCACCGTGGGGTGGGGCATGTTAGTAGTTGATTTCTTTATTTTTTATATTTTAAAATATGAACAAAGTACTTGTACAAGCAAGATTTGAACCCACGGCAAGAGAATGTCCCGTATATAATATTTACCTTCATTTTTCCAATTTTTAGACACTTGGGAATATATGAATTTAAAAGAATTCAATTACATGCAAAGAAAATGGACATTCACATCTTTTTTTTTCCCACTCGGATGATGGGATACCATCATAGTTTTCAATTCCGCTCCGCTCTCTGCACCGGTTTGGCCTTGTAGTGGAATGGTTTGGCATTCCGTTCAATTCCAGTATTCCGTTCTAGAAAAGACGTGATTGAAAAATGAAAAAGTCAAATAGAAAAGAATATCTAAAATTAGAAAAAATAGTTGAATGCTAAAATAATAGTAAAAATGCATATTTACATCATTTAAACTACACTCTACAATTGACCATTTTTTTAGTTTTCACTATATATGAATGCAAGTATAAAATCTTGACTGGAATGAGGCGGAATTGGGACCAGAACAGATCGGAATCGGGGAGCGAAAACTTTTAGGGGGGCCATTTCATTTTGCCCAAGGCTAATTCCGGAATGTTCCTGCCAATTCCGACCGGAACGAAATGGAACGGAATTGACAACTACGGATACAATCAAAAGAACAAAAGACCAACTCAACAAAACCTGGTCACAACCCAACCTTTTATCCTAGAAGCAGGTGTGAAGCAGAGGCGATTTGGGTACAGCTGATTCTTCACCATGATGCATGATGCAGAAAATGGGATGCGGGCACTGCTTCTAAATCTGGCATGAATTACCTTGAATATTGAGAAGCTATTTAAAGGTCTTGCAAATAAAGTTCATGAACATCAAAGGGAAGATAGGTCTGGAATGTCGTTAACTGTTGGTAAATCAGACTTCGCAAGACCATCAACTCCCGGATTCATAGATAGATTTATTAGGCAGAAATTCACTTCCAGCCAATATAGCTTGGACAGAAGGGCTAGCAAATATTTAACTTCATGGAGGATGTGTAAACCGGGTCAGGGCCCTTTGGTAAAGTCCTTTGTAGTGTTTGACCCACATGGGTAAACCAAGCTCTAGATATATGCTCATTTACATCCACCTTTATTTTAAGTGGGTATTATTCATCATGGCCTATACAATCGGATGCATTGAGAAAGGTCAAGATAGGCAAACTATCAGATAACCTCTAATTCTGTGTTGCTGATTTGTTAACCCTGGTGCAGCATAGACAGATCAGGAGGACCCCTTGATTCCTTCCCATGGAAAGGAGAACTCCAAGGATGCATCTGCATCTGGGTTTCTTTTAATGCCATTCAATTCAAAACAAACCCAATCTTCTGTTATCCTGTGCTCCCAAATTTCACTGGTCCCCCTTCCCTTCTCATGGAATAATTATTGGGGTTTTAAAACCTTGAAAGCATGTAGCTTAGAAATGTTTGTCCATGTCCCCACGAATAAAAACAATGTCAGCACTATAACTCAAAATCTAAGAATAATTAACACTTGGTGGCCAGTTATCTTAAAAATTATCACTCAAAATTAACATCAACTAAAGAATGAGCTGAGCAAGATGTATGGATAAACAACACAAGTGACAATATATATATATATATAGAGAGAGAGAGAGATTAACAACAAAAAGAATTGGGGTTAACTACACCAATATACACAGTACTAACCATTCTCCAATCCAATTTGTTACTATTCCAAGGGAACTCAATTTAGATCAAATGAAATTCAGTGTGAACGAAACATACAGGTGGGTGTCAGCATCGCCTCCTAGACCAGCCATCCCAACTTCGTCTTCCGATTTCCAGTAGGTGCTGAAACACAGATAGTCATGTGCCAAACAGTTTATCAGAATCAGATTATTAGAATCAAGGATTTGAATTGCATGCTTAGAAATGACTGTTTGAAGGAACATTTGTATGTTTCTATGCCTCTGCCCAGGAGTGTGCGTGTTTTGTTTCCTAAATATTAGGCCTCTATATACATCAGGTTGTGATGATGATGATTCATCGGGTGAAAATGCCCACTTATAAAATAATTGGATAAACGGACAACAGTCAACATACACGCATTGCACACTTGATGAATGGGCCACCCTAGGCCCAGTACATTACAATCTAGATCCACCTAAACCTATTCAATGCTTCAATGTTGCAAGTCTATAGGTCCATGGAGCTGCATGCACCTTTGCGCAAACATCCAAGTAGATAGGTTGGATATTTAACGGTGCAGAAATTATAGACGGGTCAAACTAAGAAAATGAAATTGGCAAAGTTAACCTGTGTACCTATCAAAAAAAAAAAATCACCTGTTCATTCTGCTGCAGAGCCCTTCCAAGATGGAGCGCACTTTTTTCTCACTTTTCACAGCTGGAGCTAGTACTGCTGCCTGACATCAATTCCCAGTCAAAAATGTTTATTAGTCAAACCCATGAAACGAAAATACAGAAATTTCTTTTTCTTTTTCTTTTTCTTTTTGGTACTACAAGCTAGGCAGCTATAAATTAGAATGAGTTTTTTGTTTTTATTTTATTTTATTTTGGGACTTCTACAAATAATTAGGCACATACATACACAGGAAAATTACCCAGACTGAAGGGGTCTTGGGCAACACCCAAGGGCGAGAATCTATGTGGTCCCTACATCAGATCACATTCCCCCTCCATCCCCCAAAAAATTACCAACAGACCCCATACGACCCCCATTCTGAATGAGCTGTTCAATGGATTTAACATCCAAATATGTATCCCTACTCTATCTGCAGAAGGGAGTTCCATGGCTGCAATGTGAAGGCCTTAGCAAATTCAAGAGAGGTGAGAATGGGTCGGAATAACTTATATTGGAATTTGGAACTATATTGCAAGTTAGTAACCAGCAGTCCTCGGCAAAAAAAAATTTAGATCAGATTCACTTTTTTTTTTTAAGCTAAAGAATTGGGTTCACTTTTAGTTTTGCTTTTGTATTGTCCAAGTTGCCTCCAGAATAGAAAAGACCTTTTTGTTCTTATATATCTATTATAGAAAAGTCTCTTAAGCACCCACCTTACCCAACACTCTATAGATCTTTTTCATCTATGAACAATCAAATCCCTTCACACACCTACCCTCTCTATTAACACCAGGTACCAATATGACACTGATCTGACTAAATCCCACATTGGAGTTAATTTTTAAAAAAAGGAAAAAAAAAATTATTGCACTTCAATAGGTCATTAAACTTTGAGGCGATCATCTAATTGGACTATATAGGGCCCACCCTTATCCACAATCAAACCTATTGATCCTTCTACCACACAGGCTAGTCAAGCATCCAGGTGGGCCCCAAATAAGGTGTGTTTTATAAGAAAAACGCTTGAGCACACTGTAGTCAGCCTTATGTCTCTGCATCACAATTCCTTGAACGAAAAAAATAGAGTCCTAAAATTACCAATTTGCTTGGCACTACAAACTTGCACATGTGGCAGACAGCTTTTTAGTGATCCAAATCATTTACATGGTAGACCAGTCAATTGCAGATAGGACAAGCAAAAGAATCCCCACCATCATATGACTTTTAACTATCCATTTGCCCCTTTTAAATGTGGATCACCGGCTGTAACTATCCAATTGCCAGCAAACAATCAGATATCTAGGACCGTCTGGTAGGAAGGATATTAAGGTATGGTCGGTTCACCCCACCAGATGAATGGCTTCAGATTACAGAAATGTGCTACCATCTGTCCCATCAAGGGACCATCAGATTAATGGTTAACAAGAAATGGTCTACCAATCCCATCATGAGACCAAACAGTTGAAAGTGAAACAGCAGTTTTCTCATTTGAAGTGTTAGGTTACCAAGAATGATGGCGGCAACCCATATCTTAGAATGCTCTCAGTGAACACACGTACAGCACAAAAGTGCATCCAGGAGCTGAAAACCTGCAGGGAAAACACATTTGCAACATAAGTTCAAACATCATTACCTATCAAACAAAAAACTATAAGAACAAGCATGAGAAATCTCATTAAAGATATCATAGCTGATGATGCAAGGATCTGATGTTATCAACTTTTTTCAAAAAAAGTTAATAATGACAATACTATCAAAGAAAAACTTCTTTAAGCAAAGGGCAGTGGGTGTCTGTTGTTTGTGTGTGGGTGTGTGTGTGTGTGTGTGTGTGGGGGGGGGGGGGGGGGGGGGGGGGGGGGGTGGATATAGACAAAATCAACAAATGAAGAGGACATGAGGCGACTACTTAGAAAGCCCTTTAAGAGCAAAAGTTGCAGGTAGAACATGGAAAGGATTGTCTCCCAGAGCCTCACTAGATTTCCTTTGGCATTTTTTAGGAGATTGGGAGACAATGAAGCAGGACTAGGTGGAATTTGTGGCAAAGTTCCACAAGTCATGTCACATTAACACCAACCTTGTTACCACATATTGCACTATTCCAGAGAAGTCAAGAAGGAACTCATTAATAGTCTATTGCTTGATTATTTTCTAATGAAGCCTTACAGAATTTTAGCTAAGGTCTTGGACTACCTGACTTAGATCCGATGCAGCCTGCAGCCATGAGGCGCTACTCCGAAATGGGCTTTTGGATCATGGACTAGAACCATGTTGAGATCCATTGGGCCAAAGCCCATAAGCCAGCTCAAGGCCACCTAGTCCTATAACAAAGGAGGCCCCTTGGGCCAGCCGGTTGAGAGGATACATCAATATAGATTTACCTTGAGTCTTATATTGGTAAATAAAGAATAAAATGTAGAGATTTGCCTTGAGTTTTTATCTTGGAAAACTACGTAGATATTTACTTTTTTTAATTTTTTTTAAAAATGTATTGATTGTTTTCTGCGAATCTTTGTTTTTACACATCCTTGAAATTTCACCACATACCAGCTATACTGCAATTTCTTTCCACACATTAAAGCATCTCTTTATTCTATTCATGAAGAATATCCACAAAAGCAAAACATACATCCCCATAACTGGCATAGCACCACTGGAGAAGAGAGTTTCTCATGGTCTCCTGATCTTGCATCAGCCTTTCCAACTCTTGTTTTCGACTGTCTTGGGCCTCAGGACTATGTTCAAAATCACGAATCTGAAAGCATCATGCAAATTCCCATTACAGAATTTTAATTATTTACTTCATTGGTTTCTTAAAAGATGGAAAAAACTCCAGACAATCTATATTCTTTTAAAGCATTTGATCTGGGAAATACCAGCAAGGAAATTTCAAAGGACAAGAGTATCCATAGTCCATATCATAAGGTGAAGATATTGTTTGTAACATCCCAACTGGAATTTGGTCTCTAAAAAACAAGCTCACCTGAAAACCCTTTTCACGCGCACTTGTTTTGAAGTTATCAGCAATTTTACCAAAGAGAGTTACAGTATAAAGAGCATATTCATTGTCCTCATGCAACTTCTTGGAGGACCTGGGAACCTAAAAGGATTTTAATTTAGCAGTCAGTGAAGTAAAGGAAAATGAGAAAAAAACTAGAAAAGCATTTTATACAGAAAAAATGCAAAATCATGCATGCCGTGCAAAAGGCTCATAGACCTCTTGTGCTTAGCTTTTAACAAAGTATTAAAAAGATAACCCAAAGATTCATAGATATGATATTAAAAAGCTAACACAAAGTTTCTTCTGCATTTACAATTTTATAGCATTCAGTACTTGCATTGTGCAATGTCATTCAAATTACGGGCACCCTAGGCTTAAAAGTGACAAGTATGCTCAGATAGTGAAAATTGGTTAAAGATTGCTTGTTTGGACTCTATGCTGGTGTCCACCACACCCACCCTTTCTGCCCATGATATTGATCAGTGAGTACCCTTAAAGATATTGAGAAATATAATTTAAATGAATTTACTTTTCAATTTGAAGAACAATGATTAAAAAGAAAACAATAAATAGCTGTTAAAACACATGTTCAAGACTTTGTTGTCCAAACTCGAGTGGCACACACATATAGAAGGATCAAGGGAGTAGTCGACCAACCCTAGTAAAATGGTTGTCCAATCCTAGTATTCTTCTTATGGACTCTTTCACAGTTTCATTACCTATTTGTAGTTTTTTGCAACTCATTCCCCTGCTAATACATAAAACTTTAGCTAACTGAACCTGTCACACTCATCTTCCCACAATACGAATTTTAGAAATTACAAAAAAAAAAAAAAAAAAGAGAAAAAAACCCTCAATATTGCAAAACTTGTAAATTTGTGGACCCCACATTTCTAATTAGACGTGTAGAAAATTAATAATTTAATTTTCCGCCAACCCTGAATTGGTAAAAATTCTACAATGATGAAGCGATGAGGAGTAAACCCAGTATGCTAGGAATTGGATTGGTTTTGAGGAATAGTGTAGGGGAACTGGGGAAGTCTGTATTGTTATAAAAAAAAAAACTGGGGAAGTCTGTCTTACTTTTTTCCGGCATGGTTGGCTAGGAGTCTAATGAAACACAACTTTTAGCCAAGCCTTGAGAATACTCATGCAAAAGGTTTGGAGGTAATTATCACTGAAAATGAGTCTAGAAATGCAATCAACTGGGCCAACAACAAAGGTGGAGAACCTTGGAGACCTGCTTTTATCTTGAGTGAGATTTGGGGTTTTAAGGTAAACATGAATAATGTTTTCTCACTCATGTTCAGACAAGCAAACAATGATTCAGATAAGCTGGTGAAACAGGAAGATGACTAGGATTTATTCATTATTGACTAGTTCTCCTTTTTCTTTTCTTCTTTCATCTGTTGTTGGGATGGGTCTTGTAGGGGGTAATTTTCTCTTGACTTGGGTACAGTATACCCCTCTTTTGCTGTATCTTTAATATTGGACTGCTTTTTACTGTTTAAATAAAACTGTGTACTCATTGCCGTTAATTAAAAAATAACAATAATAACTTATGACCATGAGCCCCACAACTCATGCTCATAGCTGGGGGTCTAATTGGACTTGGGCCTCCTAGAGTAGACATGAGCCCAGTTGGGACATCGGCTTGGCTCGCATCAGCACTGTTATTATTATCATTATTATTATTTGATTGATATGGTTTTTTATACTATCATTGTTCAAAGCTTACCAAACTAGCATGAGAAACATGCTTATAAAATGCAAATGGTACTCCAAGATATCAATCAAAGGCAAGTGACTCAAGCAACAAAACATACTGTGAAGTTAAGCCTATTATTCCTGTCCAAGTTTAAAATCATCTTCTGACTGCTCTGATTTGAATACAAAACTTTAAATTTTCTACAGCACCAACAGTTCCTTACATTCCTCCCTCTGCTGGTATCAGTTGCAAGGGTGTGTGTATAACTGTTTTCTATAGCTAAGTGGGATCTTCAGCTTAAAGCAGAATTCTGGCCAAAAGGAACAACAGTCGACCACAGCATCAAACCAACCATGGATGGCTCTTTTGGACAACAGTTTTAAACAAAATGAAGCTATAAGAACTAAATGCAATACTTACAACATAGGTAGTTAACGTTTCATAGCGTGATAGCCAGTCCTTTTGTGAATACTTTGGTACAACTGCAAGGAGTGTCACTAAATGTTCTGATGTAACAATGTTCCCTGGCATCACTAAACTGGAAAGATCACGAACGGCTAAGCTGAAATAGGCAAGTGAGGTTTGAGCAGTGACTCGACATTTAAGAAAGAATGCCCAATATAACATGCCAAGAATAAATTACAAATCCACGTAAATAGATCTCTTCATGAAATTCCATTCAGATGTGCTAAATTACAGACCTTCCATTTTGCTTTCTGTTTATCGCATTAAGCTGACTGCGGACATTATTATATTCAGCAACACGAACCTGTACAGTGCAGACATAAATATGAGAAAAAGTTAAAGCTCCGCAGCAGAAAATCATTCATGAATTCCAACATGCAATTTCCATCAGCCACTCATTTCAGCCATTTGCTGCTCCTCATTTGTTAGCCCTTCAGCTCCACTTCCCTCTGAGAAATTGCTTATGAACTGCAGTTATTTCACCATTATTTGCTAACTTGTAGTCAAGTAGACAAAAAGCACTAATTTCAAGTCAATCCAATGATCCTAACCCCTTGATATGTGGCCCACAAGTTTAACAGTTTTAAATCATCATCAAAGCCTTGTCCCAACTATGTTGGGATTAGCTAGTTTTTAAATAAAATTAAATTAAATATAAAAACTCTCACTAGATCCAATGTCCATTCCATTAGGATCGGTGCAAGCTCCACTGGATCCCTGACATATTGGTGTAGGGATGAACGGAATGGTAGAGATAACAAAGTTGACAACAGGTACATGGGATAAGCCTTCGGTGGTGATGATGATGTTGGTTTGATGTATGGGTTTCTTAACATGTTTGGAATAAATTATTGAAATGAAGTTCATCCATAGACAAGAACTAAGTGCTAAATACATAACTGAATAATCATGCTAAAAGGAATTAATTCA
This sequence comes from Cinnamomum chago, assembly GCA_038049695.1. Classification (NCBI taxonomy): domain Eukaryota; kingdom Viridiplantae; phylum Streptophyta; class Magnoliopsida; order Laurales; family Lauraceae; genus Cinnamomum; species Cinnamomum chago. The sequence goes on from CP142456.1 coordinate 78,582,044, forward strand.
TTTAACTGAATCCAGGCAAATATTGTCCAAAAAGCACATAAATAGGCCTAATAAAACATCAATGAGAACATTGTCGAGAACCATATCAATCTAAAGTGAAGTCGTTACAAACTGAAGACATTAACATCTTACAGATTGATTACATACTCTGAATTAGATCATGGCAGGACCTGCTGATTTTGTCATCTTGACACAAGATATCTCACCTTTTTTTTCTTATTCCTTTTTTTTTTCTTTTCTTTTCTTTTTTTCTGTTCAAAGCATCTTGATTTCTTAGATCATTTCAATCTCTTCAGCTCAAAGCAATTCAAATTAGTAATTAAAAATAATAATAAAATATCAGGTTGGTCTATCACATAATCATTTCTGAAGTCTAAACAGTAAACAGTGTTTCGAATAACATTTTAACTTATCGCATAGCATGATGCGTACCATTAAATGATATGCATTGTCATACATTTCGATACATTACTCAATCCACTCATGTTTATGTTTCATTTGTTTTTGAATAGATATAATAATTAAACTACATATAAAGTTGAAATAGAGAAAATCATTTAGTATGTCTCTTCTGTATTGATTTTCATCAATTGAACATATGACTTAAAGAATGATTTGGTTAAAAAATAAGAAGCAAGAAGGCACTGTTATTTATATTTTTTTTTTAATGATACTTCTATTATATGTCAGAGATTTTCAGAACAGATTGAAGGCATCATGGAAGATACATTAACTATAACACCAGAGAACAACATTGTCAAAAGCAACAGCAGCATGGGATACTCTTTGTTCTGCTTAAGTGACAGCTTTCCTATTTGCATTCTGGATTGTATGCATAGTGGCTCGGAATTAAATGGGGCATTGTGTTTTAGCTTTTCCATGCCAATATTAATTTGGAGTGAAGAGACTAAACAGTTTTGCACATAATGCCATTTCAAATTTCACACCACCCCAAATGCTCCAAACAGAAAACTATCAGTTCTATCAAATATTCAAACTTGCTGTATTTTTGGTGCATCAAAATTCCTAAGGCGCATTTACTATGAAACGGATATGCAATACAATTGCAAAGAAGAGTGAGGGAAAGTAATTCAAATAATATTTCCCATACTCCTTTCTTGAAAGGTTATTGAATTATAAATTACAGATGAATCATTGGCATCTCTATCATCAAACCACTTTAAGTTAACATAAAAATTTCCATCAAGCTACCTTTAAATCATCCTCAATCTTGGCTACTTGAACATGAATGCCATCTACAATCTCCCTCAGTGGTGACGTCGTTGGATACTTTGCTTCATCCCAAACAAATCTACAATTGAAAAAACAATTCACTTATCCATACATCATAAATTAGATCACTGTCCTTGCCATATTTGTCAAAATTCATTACCTCGTGAGATAGGAATCAACTGGAAGTCCATCCACAGTCAAAACTCCACTCTGGACGCCTGATATCCTCTCCAATTCCTCAATCTGATGCCTTATCTTATGTGAAACTCCTTCCACAAATGTATTAGACTGCACATTCAACCGTAAATAATAATAATAATAATAATAATAATAATAATAGTAATAAAGATGGATGAAAATCTCCACTTAATCTCTAGTATCATTCTTCAATGCGATCAGAAGTAGTAAAAACAGTATAATTTTCATTTGATGCCTGGAGACTGTAATAAAGTTCAAAATGAAATAACATACATACATATGACCATTATATGGACGGCGTGCAAATATCAAAGCTCCAATCTCGACCATCTATTTCATAGTCTTGGATCAGATTGCTAATAACATCCAATCCAATGGAACAGATTTCTCATTGATGACTAATCCAGGAACCTCCTAAGTCCTATGCATGTGGTAGTATCAGCACACCACAAAGACATGCCAAGTGTCCTATTTTGCACATTGGAGAGCCATTCGATTCGACGAAAACCACTCTCATCTAAAAACAGAAAAACCAATGAACTTCTCCAAACTTCAAAAAACATCCATCACAACATCGAAGAAAAACATAGATAGGGCATCACATTATACAAAAAAAACACAGAATCTCCATCCAAATTCCAAAGAATCGTAAAAACCACAAAATTTCATCTGATGAACGAACGAATTACCTTCAAGAGATCGTCGCTGAGAGAGAGAAGCGAATCGAGAGTTCCTACGCGGAGATCTGGCGTGTTGAACTGCAAAAGCGATGAAAAGTCCATCGTATCGGATCAGAATCGCATGAAATCTGATGTTTTCAATGCAATGTGTTGGAATGAATCGATTACCCTGTAGACTGGAGTGTCGAAGGATTGCTTGGAGATTGATTCTCGTAAATGATTCCATGAAGAAGAAGCTGAGGATTGAACAGGAAGAGATACTACCCAATATCTGGTTGCAGCAGCTGCCATTGGAGATCGGAAGAAGAAGAAGAAATGGGAGGGGCATTAGTGGAAAAAGAAGGAAATCTTCATTTGATTGATTGAAGAGAGAAGTGGAAGCTCAAAGACGAGGCGGGAGGGAATGAATAGCTTCCAGGGAGGTTGGCCAAGTGGCGAATTTATATAGGATCAAATATTAAGCACTGTGGGGCCCACTTGGACCCACCTTCTTCATTCAGTGTATCCCAGCCCCTTTGATGGTAATTTTCATCCCATGGTCTGGCATCAAGCCGGATTTTACACTTATTCAAACTTCACTCACCACTGGATTGAATCTCGAGAAAATTTATAATTTAGATGTCATTATAATTTTAAGGTTGTTAAATTAATGGCTAAGATGATCTAGTGGGACCAACGGTACGGTAAATTTTTTATCTCCCCTTTTATGGGGAGCTCTTTCCAATCTACCCAATTCTCATTTTGGTAAACTTGAATCTAAGTGGTCCGATCAGCTGGACTGCATCTTAGAGGTGGTCAGTTCCCTCCCTTTTTGTTGAAGTGCTTGAAATCTATGATGGCCACCAAATAATATTCCTATTAAATATAAGAGAAATATGAAATAAAAATAATAAAATTATAGCTTATGTACTAACTTTGATTAGAAAAAAGGGAAGGTACAGTTAACCTATTTTATTTATTTTTAAAATTAGAAATTATAAAAGAATTTTGCAAGTCCAAAAGAAATGGTTGAAAAAGTGAAAATGGATAGGAATAAATAGATAAATCATGGAGCAGGTTGTGAGAGAGTTCATTTTATGTGAGGCTCACTCTTTAATGAGGTATAGCACATTTTTTTTTCCATGAATAAAAATGAGTAATTGAACTGTGTTAATTTTCTTCGATAAAAAAGAATTTTGATTGCCTATAAGTCGGTAGAAAATTCTTATCTAGTGTAAAAAAGACAACACCAGCCCTAAGGTTGCCTAACGCGCCCCTATTGCCAACCCTACCCTACCCACAGATATGATGTCCTTAAATCTTAATCTAATAGGATATGCTCCCACTATAAGACTGAGCATGTGATCAATAATATAATTAAAATAATCTTATCCATTATTATTCCTATTATTAATGGTTGGACCAACTCCTGTTAGAAAAAAACCTATGTGAGCCTTCCACTCAAAAGGAAGCCTAAATGAGACACTTACGAGGATTCAGCATCTTCCATTTGTCTTGGAGACAACTATGGCTGGACTTGACCTTTTTTTTTTTTTTTTTTTTTTTTTTTTTTGCGCTAACGGAGGGATCCCAACCCTTTGGACTGGACTATTCCCTCAGGGTCCAGAAAGAGGCCAGGTAAAACCCCTATGACCTCTACGTGGTAGTACAAGTGGACTCAACCTTCGATTCCTGAAGAGGGAGGATCGGGGGTCGATACTAAAACATCTAACTCCGAAAGTGGGAGGAACCGTGGTCCTAACCACTCGGCCAACCCCTTGGAGACAACTATGGTTGGACTTGACCTGGTTGTGTCTGAGCTTTGTTGTCTCCCTGAGATAGCCCCTCACAGTTAGCCTGTAATGATGCAGACGCTTTGGTCAAAAATGAATCCGCCATAATGGGAGGATAGTATACCTTATTAGATTAGAAATCCTAATGCATTAAGAATACTAAAGCTATTAATGGGGCCCACCCATATGAGATCACACTGGGACCCACCCGCGCGAGAACATGTGGGCCCCACTGACAGATGCAACATATACCCCTCTCTCTCTCTCCAAATATAGTTACATATTATATACAATATTATTGTGTAAGCAAGGGTGTTTATTTAACAAATGAATGTGACTAGTCTCAGGAAAGGTCACTCAACTTGAAATTCACTGAGCAAACTCAGTGTTTTGAATTGACTCAATGTGCTTTATTACCATGGAAGAGACAAACCTTAACAACCAACTGCATTTGGAGGATTTGAATCCAGAAGCATGCCATTTACTTGTAGTACAAAACAATCTCACACAATTCATTAACCAATTTATAGAATAATACAATTCTTCTTGGAGAGAGACAATTCATTTACCAAAACAATCTTTGTGAATCACAGAAAATTCATTCTGCTGGGAATTGTAATTCCTGCCCTCTTCAAAAGCTCACTTGAAGCTCGCTTGGCCAGTGAAATAACTTCTTCCTGTATGAATAAAAGATTCTACTGAGACAAGCAGTCCACACACGAGAAAAGAAATTGGAAGCTACAAACACTTTGTTTCTTGTAGAACCACAAAGACCAATTGAAAAAGAAGAGATAAGTAGCATACTTCTAGAAAATATAACAAGTTCTATAAAAGACCCACATAGCTCTTTTTATTTATCTTTTGTTTTCTATATGCATTATATACTTTCCAACAAAGTACAATCCATGAAAAAAATACCTCATTTATGGTCAAGATCTTTCGATCCTTCATAATCCACTGGCCATTGCACATGACAGAGTCAATATTTTCAGTGCGCATGCAATAAACAAGGCTGGAAATGCTGCGTTATTCAACAAATAAAAATCAGTGAGTTTGTTCCGATAAACGAGGCTCAAACTCTTCACAATTGAGCAAGCAAGCAGAAACCACTGTTCAAAACTTCAAAACGCCTACAAGAAAAAAAAAAAAAAAAAAAAAAAAACAGTACGCTTATTATGCTTATAGATCATTGGAATTCAAAAAAGTACATTCATTGAAAACTCAACCTTCTTGTTCTTCTATCAAATATTGCAATTATTTTTAGAATATGGAAGTACTGAGCCCTTTGGAACTAACTTGGTCCCACCTTGTTCAAGTGCACTATTTATCTGCATCTGCCAAATAGCTCTAGCATGTGATGGTAAATAACCCCCTTCTTTCCATATTGAATAAGAGAGTACCGAACTACCGATCCTCCCCTAAAGATGAGGCTGCCAATTTCCATATATATACGAATCTGTATTATTCTCTAACTCTTTTGCAATTACTTTAATATATGTCAAATCCTACAACTTTTTATGCACTACTATAAATCTTTGTTAAATTTAACAAAAGTGCGTATTCCTGTTGGTTCCCATCCAAGCTAGGTCCCATGGAACATTGCTGTCTTAATAATTATGCATAAGCTACAGCATCACTTGCATCAGCATGCTTGACTACATAACCTGGCATTTACTCAGAACTGAAAAAAAAAAAAAAAACTAATAAAATAAATAAATAAAACTAAAAACATCTGTGTCTAGATGATGATGCATAAGCAGCGGTATAACTCAAATCTGCATGCTCAAGATAACTCACAGTTTGTCATTTTACTCAAAACTGAATGAAAATAACTAATAGAAGGAAGACACAACATCTGAACCATTGTAAATCCTAGGAGATTGTTACAGCTTTATAGTGTTGTACAAGGATGACAAGAGACTTTTGCTTCATCATGAGAGACAAAATCAGCATTTATGGTGTGTTTGGACGTCTGCCAAATCACAAGCACTATGAGTATTTATGAAGGAAAGATAATCATCATCCTAGTACATGTTTAGTGTTCTGTGGGAATTGGAAACTACATCAGGTAAAATAACTTCTTTTCTGCCTCTTCTTACAAAATTAAGCGTAGAAAACATTATTCACATGTATGCTGGTATCCCAAGCTACACCAAACACCCTGCTAACAGATACCATCCTATCAGACAAATATTCAAGCCAAATATGATTTAGGCTACATCAGAACACAATTAAGAATCATCCAAAACTATAGAATCTAATAATAATTGGCATGGTTGCTCTTAGACAGGTGGGTTCTTACTGGTCATGCACAGGAACCATAGACCATGAAAAAGGATTGACAATGATCATGTCGGCCTGCAAAAGCAATAAAAATACCCATCAGTATCATTTGATCGATTTACAGCAAACAATATACTAATGTCAAAAAAATGATAGGAGAAGAAATTACAATTGAAATAAAAGGGAAAACCCCTGAATCCCCACATATAGTTGGTAAGATACATTATCAACAAGAACGTGTCTAGGAAGAATAGAGGAATGGATGTATATGTAACAGACGCAATAGAGGACTTTAGTTAGTGAAGGATTGTTTAACTTTGATGTAATTCATTGCAGCTTGTATTAATAAAATCATTATTTAAAAAAAAAAGAACAAAATTCCAAAATCAAATGAGAATTATGAGATGACCTTCACATCAGAGTACCTTCTTCCCAACTTCCAGAGATCCTATTTCATTGTCCCACAGTACCGACTTTGCACCATTTACTGTCACCATATTAAGAATCACTTCAGCAGGCAGAGCAGTAGGATCAGTCACCCCTTTCATATAAGCTTCTCGTCCTTTGTTAATAAGAGAAGCTAGATACATCTCATCAACTGTAAACAAAAGAACTAGTATCATAAACATCTGCTTAAAATTATTTATGTTAATGCTTGAGGATAGACTGATAGAGCCCACATCATCAACAGCCCAATGCCTAACAGTGATCATCAGAATGATCATGTCAATGAGTGTACTTCTGTATCAATGCGCTAAAATGCCAATGGCACTTCATCTATTAGTCACATTTACGAAGCCAACAATTATAGGTCTGTCTTGAAAAATCTCCCTCGTCTTGTCAACATACATGAACAAAAGATTGTGATAGAATGGCCCAATCTATATGTATATGTATATATATAAGTATATGTACATATATATATATGTATGTATGTATACACAGACATATATGTGTGTGTATGTATATGGCAGAAATTTTATTTTACTTTTTTTTTTTTGCTGAAAAGAAAATAAAGTAGGCAGACTACGAATCAGAACCAAACTGAAGGGTTTTTAGTTAAAAGATCTGAAACAGTAGTAAATGTAACATTGTTTTTTACAACACTAAGTAGTAAATGTGGCATTAGTAAGGTTGAAGATAAAGATTATTAGGACCAGGTAGCAAACTCATGGAAATATTGTTTTAATGGGCAAAAAAAAGCTTGTTATGTTAAGCACATTTTCCAACAAAATTCTAAGTACCAAAAAAGAATGAATTGAGAAAGAGAAACTTCAAAAAGAAATAAAGAAATCCATAATGGTAGGAACAATTGTGGTACAAGAATTTAATATTTCCTAGAATGAGTTTGGTGGAATGCCTAGTGATTGATAATAGAAGAAAGCTTTTTTCCTATTGAGACGAGACAACCCTGAAGATTTTTTAAAGGAAAGAGGATAAATCTACATATGGTTTTTATAGATTTGAATAGACCTAAAATAGGGTGCAAGGTAGCTAATCTGGTGGACACTGAAGATAAAGTTTGTCCCAACTAAATATGCAAAGGTTACACTGGACATGTACATAAGAGTTCTAACAAGTGAAACAACTGTGTTGACAGCCGACTTAGTTTACACTTGGAGTTTCTGCTTTGAGCTTGATTCAAATAGCAGGTGCCAGAGTGACCTTCTTTGGCAAATGGTAGGCAATTATAAGCAGCAGGATTCAACAATTATAAGCACTATTATAATAAAACAAGATAAGGACTCATGGTTTGTTCTGTTAGCTTCGTTTATGTTAAAAAATCTCTTCTTGTTGGTTCAGAAAAAAAATGATGAAGAGGAATTGACAAGTCAGTACCATACTACCATCTGTTTCAAGAAATGAAAATTTCTCAAAGAATGTGGATCCCAATTCCCAACAGATGCCCATCCAAAGAACTTGTAAGATTAGAAAATTCATCATAGGATATTAACAAAAAAGACACTGCGTTCCACATCCTTCCAATAACAGGAAATTTTTGGGTGGTTCCAACAGCAGAGAGAATCAAACAGTACTTTTTAAAGATGGTTCATGCATGTTACATAGAAGACGGGAAACAGACCATGTAATTAAAATTTAAGTTTTACAAAATACAAGGAAGAGAGAGAGAGAGAGCAGGGAGAATAATGAAGACTTAGAATAGAATTGTCAGAAATGACATTTTAAATTGCAAAGTGACCGCAAGCATAGCTTAAATATAGATGAGTGACAAAGTAGAACTTGAAAGCCGACTAGAGATAAATGGGGAAGGCTTCAAAATTATGACAGTGGTGCTAATAATGATGATATCCCCAGTAATTGTAGAAACTGATTGTTTAACTTCTTGTTTTTCTTTCCAGTACAAATAATTCCTCCTAAGTTTAGGCAGCTTATATAACAAAATGAATTTGTTTATAGGAAAAAGAAGACCAAGGAGTGAAGATCAAAGAACGAACCAATGCTCATCCTATTATTTGATGGTGCTCCATCCGTACCCAGAGAGACACAAATTCCGGAATCAAGCATCTCCTTTATAGGAGCAAATCCTAGCATGCGCATTGCAGCAGCAGGGCAATGGGATACTTTCACCCCAGCCTTTGAGAGGAAGCCAATCTGTCCACACAATCAAGTTCATAAACCGATTATGTGATATAATTCAAAATTTTCTGATCTAATATAGAGTTATTGAGGCTGAGACTGATCCTTCTGCTTGAGGGTCCACTGTAGTGAGTCCATGCTTTGCCCACATGGCTGCACAAAGGTTAATCCGGATGATTGGATGATCAGATTTGTACTAAAGATATCACACTGAATGGACAGTCCTATAAATGCAATTTATGGATTGACCAAACATAATTAAGGAACCGTCCACATTGCAATGGAAAAACCGAATGCCTGGAATTTTCCAATCGGTGCTCTTTCTCTCAGATGAATCTGACCATGTAGCTGCATGGCCTCAATCATGGATGGGCAAGAAATGGGCCCTCAAGAGTGATGAGGCCAAGACCTCATCATCAGGTATAGAGGTACCATAGAATCCACCAAGTTTATCAAGTCATGGAAATAATTAATTCCATTAAGCTACGAGAATAGAAATGTGCCTGCTGGAAATAAACAACATTTTGAATTAATTTTGGATTTCTATAAAAAAAATGAAAAAATAATTAAAAGTGTATTAGTTAATAAAAGAAAAAAATATGCGTGAATACATTCTACGGACTTTTTTTTTCTTTCAACTGCAAAAGAGAAACTACCTTGAAGATCAGTTGCTTGAAGGCCATAGTCTACCCCAGAAGAAGAAAAGATAGAAATTATAAATACATATCTTAAATCCAAGATATCTTGATACCATAAGGAGAAAATGAAAACAATATTTGGCCAACTACAATACAGTGTATAAACCAATACTAGAAGAACCCAGTTATGACGCAAAGAATCAACACAGTGCTGGCCCTGCTGGGAATAATAGGGCAGGACACTGTTGATAAATTGATATGTGATATTCTTCTCATTTTTAAGAATCTATGTAACAAGGGTTTGAGGGCATGGTCTGCAATCTGCTTGTATCTTGTTAGTATAACCTTGTATAAACAGGTCATAGTATGTGATTTTCTGAATCATATCATTCGAAAGGAATAGGTGAGACCTCAGTATGTGCATGATAAAATATGGGGACCAGTGTCAGTGAAACAGACCAATGACCAAATGCCCACACTGTGGATGGATTTGTTGTTATTATCATCATCAAAGCATTACTTGGTTCTGCAATGTGAATACTAATTCTCCACACATTCCAACTTAAAGCTAAATTCCATCACTTGGCAATATAGCACCTCACTTCTCACAAGTTTGTCTTAAGTTTTTAATCAGCCTCTCCCTTCTCCTGGCACCACATCACTTCCAAGTTTTTGAACTAGAGCCTTCTGCCTTCTTTTATTCAATAAACCAACATCAAGAAGATATTAAAGAAGTATAAGAGGGCTGAGCTGTTATAGAAGCTATATAAGAAGCAAAGTAACAAAGAAAAGTGCAATTAAAAAGAATACCAATAAAAAAAAATCCACCATTGGTCCTACATACAAATCATTTCCATCCACTCATTGTTTAACTAATGAATCATCAACCTCATTACTTCCCCTCGCAGTATGCTGGAATCTTCCTCCATTGGTCGTGCACCTTTCATTAATTTTGTTCAAAACAAAACTCATTCTCCAGGGGTCTTTCGCATCCTTTTGAAATCGAAGTTATAACATTAGCCTAATAACTCTCCACTATTAGTCAACTCACTTATGAGTTTTTAAAAAACAATCAAAGCCTAGAAAAACTTATTCTTGCACGCTCATCCTTTATTTTATCCTTTCTTGTCACACAAATATCCACTTTGGCATATGAATCTCAGTCATGTGTGATTGTCTTCTTTGTAATTCCATCCATGCTCCATGCCCCCAAAACCTTCCTATTCTAAATCTTCATCTGTGACCAAAAATAGACGATCAAGGAAAAGACACAGCAAGATATAACTGCCATATAATCTCTAGGGGTGTAACGGTTCGGTTAACCGGTCAATTTGAGAAAACCATTAACCGAACCGTAACCGTGGTTACCTATCTTTTAAAACCGTAACCGTAACCGTATCCACAAAAACCGTGGAAAACCGTAACCGCGGTTAACCGTATTAAACGGTTCGGTTATGGTTAATAACCGTGGGATGCCTTCCTCATATAAGGGGATAAATGTGAATGATTGAAGGTAAAATGACACATAAGGAGCAATTGAATAAGGTAAGAAATATTTCATTTAGCCCCCTTATTTTTTCTTTTATTTGTAAATGGTATGGTTAACCGAACCGTATTATACGGTTCGGTTCGGTTAATAACCGTGAATTATTATGGAAAACCGTAACCGAACTGAACCGTGCGGTTTTTGGATTTCATTAACTGTAACCGTAACCGAACCGTAAAATACGGTTATTAACCGCGGTTCGGTTCGGTTAGACGGTTTTCTGGTTTTTTTTTTTTACACCCCTAATAATCTCGCAGCAAAATTTAGCTTGGGTTAATAGATATCAACTGGAATGTAAATTTTGTTGGAGGCTTAGGCAATATACCTGGGTAAAAATAAAAGAAAGAAACTTGGCACAAACATATAAGAAAATAAGATTTTTTTTACTCATTACAAATATAGATGGTAACTTTACTTAAAAGAAGATAATCGCTGACCTCAGAATCATTGACCCAAACAGAATGAGCTGCCAACAGATTATTTTGTAGAAGCCCAATTTTCTCCAAGTACGTCACTGTTCCATGATCAACTTCTCTGGTATTCACCACAAGCTGATTCTCATAAGGTATCTCTGCAACATGCTGTATAAGGTTAATTAGTAATGAGAAAGAAAAGTTTAATACCCAGTACCAGGAGTACATAAACCCTCTTAGGTAAGTGTCCAGAGGTCGACGTTTCAGAGAATCTCCTGTAAATTATCTACTCCTGTATATTCCAATAGTAGTATAAAGACAACAGAAAAAAATAATGTACTCCAATAAGTTTGCTAGTTCTAAATTAATTATTAACATTGGTAGTAATTTATTAGTTATGTGTGGCAGTAGCTTTGATGGATATTGAAAAATATGGAAAATGAAAATACAAATTTGGCAAACCAGAAAGCACATATGGAACCATCAAAATCTAGGAACAAAGATACAGCACATATAAAAAGTTGTATTTGTATTTTGTACCATATGGATGCCTGTCTTGAGCTCATTTGCCAAGTCTCTCGTTTCAAGTAACAAACGATCAGTTGCATTCATGATTTGCCGTAATCCCAACCACACTCTGATGCGCCCTTCTGCGGTGTCATGATGTTTCTTGTAAAGTTCCTTCTGTGACTGTTCCCTTGAGAAAATGTACCAACTTCAGTCATACAAGAATGATGGAATAGTTAAACTGATTATGCAAAATACCAAAGAACGTGCAATTAATCCAAATTTTGAAAATTGTACTCTGCATATTAAGGGTTAAGATGATCAAATGAACCCCATTTGTTGCACACTAGGTCATAAATAGACCTTTCCATCCCCTTATCTCATGATTCACATTATCCAATGGGCCCCACAAGCCAACTGCTAGTCGCTTAAAGTTGTAAACAATCAGACATTTTCCCACTTGCCATTTTATGATGATGATGATGAAAACAACAAGAGCAAGTATGCTGCAAACTCTTACGATCATAATGCCAATGGATTGAATTCATTTGATCACAAATTCAAGATACACGTGCAAACTAAAAAAAAACCTGCCACGCTCATCTATGGTGACGTTTGTGAATCTCCCCTAGGAATAAATTCTCTATCACACTAGGAAAATGTCACATCTCAGTTCTCACTACTGCATTTCAAATATTATTGGTCTTCAACCAATAAATTCTCTATCACACTAGGAAAATGTCACATGTCAGTTCTCACTACTGCATTTCAAATATTATTGGTCTTCAACCAAGCCCTTCCATAACACCCCCCCCCCCCCCCCCCCCCCCCCCCCCCCCACACACACACACACACACCAAAAAAAAAAAAATCACCATAACACTTGCAACTCTGCATCGCATATCCTGTCTTGCTGTTTCTCTGTTGTCCAACATTCAGCTTCAAGCAACAATGCAGGTCTAGTAGTTGTCATATAAATGTACCTTCCAACCTAAGAAGCACCCTTTGATCACACAGCACTCCAATATTTTGTCTCAAATTGCCCTATACTAATCCTATCTATCCTCATCAAGCCTTCGAATTTTTTATAATAGAGCCTATAGATTGAAATCCATCACATCGATACTAACTTTTCATTACACATAATCTTCAAACAACATTCACCAAGGAACTTGAACCTAGATTTCTTTTTCTTTCTTCCTTTTTTTTTTTTTCTTTGAATGGTTGATGAAAACAGAGATAATGGCATTTTTCTTTGGATTGCTTTTCAAACCATCCATAATCAAGGCATTAAATTTACAGTAGATGATGACAACAGAGGCAACAATGATAAGTAGAGAACAATCACACTGTGTGATTTTCAAAAAAAATATATCACACACTGTGTGATACATGATTTGTTGAAATATGGAAAATAGCAGATGTATAATCTAGCTCTTCTAAAATGATTTGCAATAGTAACAAGAAGTCAGAATACTAACGTTTCCAATCATATTTATGACCCTGAGGCACATAGATGTCCATGAAAGCTAGATGAAAATCAATCCAAATGACAAGGAAAAATGTGCCACAACAAAATTATAGTTTGATGATGGTCATAATTTCATGGCCTTACAACCTGCTGATCCATGCTGGCTCCCACAATTGATGGCTTTTCTACCCAAAATCCATCAGAACTTGAGATTCTTACTTCTCATTCTTTGATTTTTCTTGATTTTCTCATACTGTTGTTGTCAAATTCCATTATTAACCGAAGATTCCTTCCACAATCCACATCAATTTATGAGTTTTGGGTTCCCTGATCAGAATTTCTTTGCTATATAATCAGTCCCAGTTGGTCCATAAGATGAGGATCTGGGTCACTGTAAGTTAGGCCCCACTTGTAAAAAAATGGAAGCATTAGTAAACTATACATTGCTGCAGCACAGTAACCTTTAATTCCACAATGACAGGAGTACTACCATTAAAAATTGACATCGGCAGAATGTGCAGATATCTGAAACATGACATAAAGAATACAATTACAGTATTTCACCTGAATACAGTAATCAGTGCTGTGAATGCCCCATTTTTCAGGAAGACCCTCGCCGGAGTCCATGGTCGATTGGGTCAGACATGCACGTATGCCTAATAACTTCACTGCCCTTGCCATTCCCGAGACATGCTGACCACCTGCTTCAGCAAAACAAGTCACCTGGTTCAAGAGACCAAAAGGCCAAAAAAAATTTCATTGTCTCATAAAGTCATGCAATTGATATACAACATTGACAATAAGATAGATCTAGCTCATAACCAATTGGAATTGAATTGCAACTACGTAATCTCTACAGGGTAGAAGGGCCTGTTCCTTTGTTCTTAAACAATCATTCAATACTGTTATCAAAAAAGGGGGAAAATCGATCATTCAATATGAGGAAATCAAAGAACAGCAACATTTTGTCATCTCACTTACAGCATGCATATGAACGGATTTGGGGTAAATGGGGTTACAGAATGTGTTCCATGTTGGTAGATGTGCATATCATCATTTTCAAAGATCAGAGTTTAGGCTGGAAAATGAGTCTTTAATGGGATTATGAAAAAACATGATGGCATATTTAGAACATGGCGCCACATTACTTTGGCGCAAATTCCATTGACAGCTATGATACCAGATCCTTCATAGTGAGCAAATATATGTTCTGTATGTTATCTGACACTTCAATTTTATGTGAAAAATCTGAGTTGCATGGTGTGTCCTTACTGTATCTAAGCCATATCTAGCAGCATAGGTTGATGGCATGCAGGCATACAAATAAAACAACAGGCATAGTTGGAACTCAGAGGGTAATATCTCTTATTAGACACATTAAGACCAGACTTGTATCCCTGTAATTGCATAGTTGCACAGCACTCCAGTTCACACCTGTCAACAGTTTTTATCCAAACTCATGTTCCTTCTGCATACAAATACAATGACAGGCATACAATAATTTACGTATCATAACTAATTTATCCCATGTTGTTCATTTCATTATCGATATATATATACATGTTTGTTTGCCTATATGCAGCTGCACCAAACATGAGGACAGTACAACTGCCTAAATTGAGTGATATAAGATATGGGCGGGCAACACAAATACTGATAAACAGTTCCATATTTCACAATAGCCATTAGCAATTAGCATTACAGTTTTTGGATAAGTAAAGTTCTATCAGTAACTGATAAAAGGATTGTTGGCATTGTCCCAAGCTGTTGGTCAGCTGATTAACAACAACAACAACACAAAATAGTAATAATTACCAACAGGCATAAAGATATACAAATCAGCAGAATTCAAAAGCCATTTTCATGTGGATATATACATATCAGTGGAACCCCAAAGCCATTTGAATAGGGGACACTTACTCCTGAGTGTATGAGCTCTATTCCACAGAGTAATGTTGAGATGAAAGAATCCTCTTCTGTCATGTTAGCTTCATATGGCCAAATGCGTTCATGTAACCAAGTCATCAGATCAACATCATCAGCTATCCCTCTTCCAAGCTGTTGGGAGGTGTGAACATGAGTGTTGATAAAACCTGTTCACATGTAATCAATCAATCATTTCACTTAGTTTGCTTTGTTAGATTAATCAATCAATCATTTCAGTTAGTTTGCTTTGTTAGACTCAAAAATTATAACTAACAAGGAAAGGACCCCTCTCTCTTGAAATATACAAGAAGAATATTTCAAAAGGAAAGCAATAGCCGACAACTCATGTTACCATGGTTAGAACTTATAAGTTATAACTTGGAACTCAAACTGGTATTTTGCTACATGTCCTATTAGACTTCCAATAGTACGACACCAATGCCAAGGCAATGCTGACATAACATGCCACTCAAGAGACCGGATCCTTCGGGCTTTTCCCCACAGTGACTGGGAATGGAACAATCACGGTCCGCCATGTCACCGTAGGCATCCCACAGGGACGTGGCGGGCTGTGATTGGTCCACTCACGATCACCTCATGGGTACACCACGAACACATCATGGATACGGAGGAATACAATTTTACATATAAAAAGTAAAGTATCGGATACAATAATTTTTGTCCTAGATTTTAACAACCTTCGTGAAGGTGTGCTTAATTGTTTTGCTAAGTGATCTCATTATATTAAGGATCGGGGATAATCCTTGTTTATTTGTTTGATCCATTCATCTGACTTAATGATAGAATTGATAATTATTCCCATGTTCCTTCCACACTTTATTGGAGTGACATTCACCATTGGACTAAAACGACCATTAAACAATAAATAATCATTTTTAATACCTCACAATTTTTCATACAATAGGCCCATTCTTTGGGCCTGTTTGGTAATTTTACCGTAAAATAAAGATAAAGTAAAGCATATAATCAAGAGAGAATAAAATGTGAGTGGATCATAATGGTATTTTAATTTTAGCTGTTTGTTAGGATTTTTTTTTACTTTTTGTATAAAAAAGTGGAGGGTTTTTTTTTTTTTGTCTGTGAAGAAAGGATGTTGTTTTTTTTTTTTTTCCTTTTTTTTTAAGATTGGAGGGAATTTTGAAAAAAGCGTACTTTTGATGTGACCCTAATGTGAAAAATAGAGGCTTTACTTCACTTTTACTAAACTAGTAAAGTGCCAAAATGTAAGGACCCAATTAGTGAATAAAGTTTAGCTTCGATAACGGTGGCATTGATTACTTAATTGGATCATTAGAAGTTTGATTGATCTTTAAATGCTCCCCATCAAACGGTCAATATTTCTCAAATTGGAACGAGATTTTGCACATCCATCCAACCATTGATGGATGGATGGACGGTTGTCATGCATTACAATAACAATTAGTAATTGGTTATGATCTAACTCAGACAGTGGGACCCACATAAATAAACATGGAGAGATGTTTTTTTTTTTTTTTTTTTTTTTTGAAATGGTTCGATTCTTCAGAAGGTGGGCCAGTTGATCTAGTCAATAGCATCAACCTTACCAAACAAAATATCACGGTAATATGAAGATTAAATCAATCACGAGAATTATCGTGATATTCTCATTAAAATATCGATATGAATAGCTCAAAATAAAGAGACCTGGAAGCAAGACGCGGGCTTGAAGATCGAGGATCTCGTCTGCAGAAGCGGAGAAATCGTGGAGAATCTCACGAGATTGACCAACGGCAGCGATCTTATCTCCCTCTACAACGATTGCACCGTTTCGGAAGACTCTCTTATCCTGATCGACGGTCACGATCATCGCGTTGTGGAGTAGGACGATCTTCTTCGACGCCATGGCTGTCTATGAACATCGGACTTGATAGGGAACGTTGTGTTGAAGGCAGACAATGAATTTCCAATGTAGGGTCTTCGATCGAGTGTTCTCCACAGCTTTCTCGAGCCTTAAAAGCAGTAATTATTCTATTTTGGACTCGGGTATTGTGGGGCCCGGTTGTCAGCAACAGGGGCCAAACCTTGAACATTTCTTATATATAATTTATGATGGTTTTGACAAATATAAAAATTAAGATTAAGGAATGTTGTGATTTCTCGACAAAAATGAGAATTTATGACATCAAGCTAATAACCTCAATTTAAAGGACTACAAAAATTTAGGGCTTGTTTAGTTGAGAGCATTTCAAACGATAATTCACCTTGCCTATTCATTCCCTAGAGAATGCAGTGGTTCTGGGTGGAATATTTTAATTCCATAGTAACCTCAATTTAAAGGACTAAAAAATTTTAGGACTTATTTAGTTGAGAGCATTTCAAATGATAATTCACCTTGCCTATGAATTCCTTAGAGAATGCAATGGTTGTCGATGGGATATTTGAATTCCATATTTTAAAGAAATTGCTACTAGGTGAGTGAAAAAGTTACTATTCGCTAGTTGAAGAAATTCTACTTATTAGATAGTAGGATTTGAAATTCTCCAAATGCTCAAGATAGAATATCCCTGAGTGATTTTAACCAAAAAGCCCCTTAAAGCTCATTTGAATAATTTACTTATAAAGTGAATTCAAGTGATTACGTATTTCATACTTCATAATACATTATCAACTTTACAGATTTGGGCTAGATCTGCTGATTTCATTTAGGTTTAGGGGTGCTCATGGTCGGGTTCGGTTTGGGCCCTTAAAGCTCATTTGGATATTTTACTTATAAAGCGAATTCAAGTGATTGCGCATTTCAAACTTCATAATACATTATCAACTGTACAGATTTGGGCTAGATCTGCAAGGCTCTGATTTCATTTAGATTTAGGGGTGCTCATGGTCTGGTTCGGTCTGGGCTGAAGCTGGTTAAAGCCCACTCATTTAGTTATCGGGCCTTATACTCTGACCTGAATCTAGCACATAGTCCTGGAGTCAGGTCTAAGCCCAGCCCATTCACAAAATTTGCACACTTTTTCGTGAAAAATATGTCTGGTTAGGGCAGACATATGTAGGGCTAGACCTAACCCATTTTACCATCTACCTGGAAAATTAGGTGCATCATGTCTATCCATCCCATTGGCCCAAAAGACATCCCAAATCCGGCCCCATGAGGGCTGGGTTGGGTCAGTCTAAGCCACTTTGGCCCCTCAACCATGTTTTGGTTTTGTATCTGAATTCAGGTTTAAATACAAAATTAGATATATTAGAATGCGAATTTGGATCTGCCCAAAATAATAATAGCTGAATTTGGAATATGGATGAAAGTCAAAGTTTAAATTTGGACCTTGAAATGGGTCTGCTGGAGTCTGAATTCTTAAACGAAGAATTTGGGTGTGAATTCAGTTCTAAAATCTCCCAAATGTCCTGGACTCTTCGGGTTTCAGATGGATTAATTTCATTTTACACAACTAAGAGAGGTACTAGCCAAAAGTCCCGTGCGATGCACGGTTAAGTCCCATCTAAATTGATTTATAAATTCAAATTATCATCTAAATTAAATTATAATTAATGAAAGCGCATGGACTGGGTGAGTGATCGCACGTAATTTATACTGGTTTCTATTTCTAAACCGACTGAGGGGGGGCCACATATAAAAAATAAATGTAGTTTTCAAAATATATAGAGGCCTTTTCTGAAAATTTGGGAGGGGCCTTATGTAAAATCCCAATCTAGAAAAATAAAAAGGGGAGGAGGAGGAGAAAGCAAGCCTTTTTAACTTGAATAAGTCCACTTAGACCGACTGAGGGGGGGACCGAATCCTGGCCCGGTTCCCCAGGGTCGTTGGATCCCCCCCCCCCCCCCCCCCCGCGGTCCACATAGCATTGCTCTGGGATCCAATGGCTCTTGGGAGGGCGACCGGGCCAGGATTCGCGCCCCCCCCCCCCCCCGCGTCAGTCCACGTAGCATTGCTGTTTTAACTTGGCAACCCCGCTAAGTTGAGTTACAGACGAATCAGGCTCAACAGACCCTAGCTTTAAGAGCTCATCAGTTGTTTTATCAAAACAAAAGCTTATGAGTTGAGCTCAAGCCTGGCCTGGCTCAACGAGCTTAGCTCGACTCATTGACAACCCTAGAACCTAGCTAGTACTTTGACAGTTGCTTATACCTACTACACATAGATCATAGATGTTCATGGTACCTGTACTAGTGTTGTCGCTTTAATGCATCCATCATGTCATTAAGGTTCCATCTATCACCAACCAGCCACATTCAACATTGAATCAGCATAAATAAAACCCTTGGGAGGTACACTACAAACTAAATAATCAGTTAAAACTTATATTCACATGAATAGTATTAATCGAGAAAGACATAAGATTTGATAGAATGGTAAACCGATCAATTGTGTAATTATTAGAATATAGTTTATATTATAATATAATTAATTATATAAATCCATATACAGTGCTTAAAAATATATGGGACTAAGTATATATTTGTATGTTCTTGTGCCCTGCAGTTGTTTAGAGATTTAAGTTATGCATACTGTTATATTTTGTTGTTAGAAGGATCACTTCCATTCTTTCTTATATTTTTCGGAAAACTACTCTACTAAACTCCTACATTTGATAACGTTTAATTAATTTGAAAGAAGAAATATTCTCAAGGAGACATGTGACATGGAGTGTGGTCCTTTTAGAGAAGGAATCAAACTGCACAGGTGAACTGCCAAGAGCCTAGTTCTTGCATGCTTTTATGATAAATGGTAGCGTGGCGTGGTCCTTATTCTCATCATCGTCATCAACATCAAAGTCTTATTTTAGTTATGATGAAATCGGATACATTAATTATGTTTCCCCATTCTGATTTATCTTGAGCTAAGTCCCCTGAACTAAGTCCTCAGACAAGTTGCACTCCTTTCGATCTAATTTCACAATCTTCATCTATCTCCTCTTCTCGTTACCCATCAACCTCTACCCTGCCTTGAAATAATAGACTGGTCCTCTCCATTAAAATTCAATCAAGGCGTGAACTGATCTCTTTCAAGGGATAAATAGAATTAAGGGGTTTTGACATATTGGTTCACCTCGGATTTTGTTTTCCCAATTTCATCATTGAAATTTACATAATGTCACCAGAGTTGTTTGACTCTGGTCAATACTATTGTTTTAACTTTTTTTTTCACCGTATCCCATGATATCATGGAATTTATCAATTTCTGTATTATATATTTTTTGCAACTGGTGAACAAATTCATTTTTTTTTTAAATACAAAATATAATATTCTGTGAAAAGTAAATACACATTTGATCACCATTTCTCGGGTTTTATCATTTGGGAAAAAATCTCTCTAAGATGTAACATAAAAGCCATGATATCATGGGATCCGAAACAAAAAATTTGATAAAAAAAAAAAGGTTGACAAGAGTCAAACAACTCTGGTGACATTACCTAAAGTTTGGTCATAAAATTAAAACATCTCATATTAAGGGGGACTAATATGTAAAAACCCCTACAATGAAAGATAAAGTCTCTACAGTGAACCCCCTTAGATGGATGACATGCAAGAAGGATAGCGAAATGGGTAATTCTTGATGTACCACATGGTCCACATCCAGCTAGCATTGTGAAGACATAGGTGGGTCATATATACATCAAGATTTTGTTCCTTACCCTCCGTTTGGGAAGGAGAGAGGGAAGAGGAGGGAAAATTTGAGGGAGAAGGAAAATGAAGGGGAGGGGAGGAGAGTGAAAATTAATTTTACCCCCTCTTATTTTGGAAGTCAAAAAGTATGGTGAAGAAAAGTGAAAAACTAAGATTTTATTTGTTTGTGAGATAGAGAAAAAATTACCGTTTTATCCTTACTTTTATAAAAACTTTAAAATTATCTTTTACATATAAAGGACAATTTAGTAATTGTACTCATTTTCCCCTCATTTCCCCATTTTCCACCCTTTTTTTTTTTGGGGGGGGGGGGGGGGGGGTAGGTGTGGGGGTGGGGGTGGGGGTGGGGAAGGGTGTAAAAATCCATCCCCCCCCCCCCCCCCCCCCCAAACACATTTTCCCTTCCCTCTTTTCCAAACACACTCCAAAAAAAATTCTCCCCCAACTTTTTCCCATTTTTTCCCTCCCCCCATTTTCTCCACTTCCCAAAGACAGGGTTAACCTCAAGTAGACCATTCAATAAAACAGAACGTCCGGATGGAATAATAGTAGGTCACGTTGATACTGCATGTCTGGAGAAAAATAAATAGGGTTGGTACGTAGTAGTTGCATTTTCCCATCTACAGACATCATGCAATCTTTTTTGATTTGTCACATGTGAGTCGGCCAAAGTACGGTACATGAAGTGTTTTTTATGAATGATTAATGTGATTGGCTAAAACCAAGGGATATAAGAATTAGTTGTGGTTTGTCAGCTGAGAAGTCTACTTTTTTATGTATTTGAATTAAAACCTATTCAATTAAGTATTTTAGTGCTTTAAACTGTTTGATAAAGTGGATATAAATTCCTGATTTCATTAGCTATAAGTCCTTTTGTCTCTTTTTTTTTTTTCTTCTTTAAGCAACTAAAAGATAACTTTTTCAAACTGATATTCATTTCTAAAGCAATTGGATTTCCTTTTCTTTTTTTTACAAGTCTGTCTATAAATTTTATAGTATGACAGGTTTGCATATACAACTTTTGCTTTACAAGAAATTTGCTTGTAATTCTTTTACTATAAGACATTTTTTCCCCATATAATTTTTATGGTATGACTGGTTATCTTTGTCATAAGAATTGGGAATACGAAATAGTATACTTGTAAATGGTTAACTGATCCAGTCCTATTTGAATCAGCTCTATTTCATCAATTACTTGAGCGAGTTGAGATTTGCTGATTAACAGTGGTTGGTTAGCAGTAGGGATTGATCCATCAACTTTTGTTAATTAAGTTAGACGTTTAGCTCATGTGTTTTATCAAATATGCTCAATTCGACTTGAGCTCAGTTCTTTTTAAAAATTACAACCCTATCCATAGGCATGTTTAAGAAATGAGTCAAGCATGACTCTGCTCAACTTGGCTCAAGTAGAACTGGCTCAAACTTAATCTATTTTACACTTTATTACGTTTTTGAGTGTTGGATAATTCATGGGTTGGAGTAGTCGAACAAAACTCTTGGCCATTGAGTTGTGTTTTTTATTTTTTAGATATGGACTGTAGTTGTGTTGCCAGAAAAATCTAAAGCGAAGACATACATGAAAAAAGGCAAAAATCTGGAGGGAATGGGCCAGCCGCTCGAGCAGACCCCTATGAGCTCGAGCACAAAAAGTCCAGAAAGCACCCGCGCTCGAGTGCATGATCACCCGCTCGAGCACATGATCACCCGTTCAAGCACAGGCGACGCAAAGTGTTTTCCCCAAATTAGATTTTCTATTTTAGATGTGTCTCAAACTGCTAGCTTTAGTTCTAATCATCTTAGACAATATTAAACACGTCCCTAAGCCTATTTAAAGGACTCATGGGTTACCCTAAAGAGATACTACACCTCTCAAGGTTCTGAGTTAGAGATCATAATTAAGAGAATTCTTCACTAGATCGAGATTTATTGAAGACTTGTGCTATAGAGTTAATCTAGAAAGCAGTTTCTTCTACATCCCTGATAGAAAATCATCTTCTTTTATAGAAGATCTAAGAAGTCAAGCGGGTTTCAATATTTTATAATCAATGGTGTGAAGTCGTTGAGGCGTGAAGCTGCAAAAAATGTAACAGTTCCTTAGGTACTGATTATCTGGGGAGGGATTTGTGAATGTCTTGTAATTGCGAGATTTATAGTGCTTGATTGTTGATCTAATTTGGATCAGTGGTTTTTCGCCCGATTAAGATTTTCCACGTTATATTTGGTGTCTCTTATGGTGTGTACTTTTGCTATTTATTTTCGCTACATATTTTATTATATTTTGCATACAATTAGGCTGTTGAGTTGACGAATCTAGAGATATCAAAAAACTTTCACACTTGCTAACTGTAAAAACAATAACATACTATTTCTACCATTAATAATTTGTCATTTAGTAAATATGCATGTCCCACTTTAGATCATAGATACACCAAAGTAAGGTATTTTTAAATTTGAGGTTGATCTGGATTCCTATAGGTTACCAGTATTTGAAATGAGTTGATGTTAAGCTAATCCAACCTTGGCTCAAGCTCGACTAAAAGCCTCCAACCTGAAGGTGTGAGGCTCAAGACAAGCTCAAGCTATTGAGCTACTGCTTTATAGATACATGCATACATATATGTGTATGTAAAAATTCAAATCTATATCATACAATTCTACATAAATCCCATATCATTAATAATTTTGGTTTTCAATTTTCACTCAAGTGTATTTTAACTTCCATAATCTTACAGTTTAATGCCAATCTTGAATCCCACCAAGTAATTCCGGTTTCCTGTCAACTCCTTCTATTCCTGGTCACTTTGGGGTTAACAATAATTTCAACCTGATTAAAAAATAAAAATGGTCAGCTTCAAGTTGAACTCAACCCAATTGGATAATTGCACTCTAACCCAACAACCAAACACACCCCTAACTAAACCAGCCCAAGTACCCCTTTAACTTTCGGGGATAACATTTACAACTAGATTAATAAACAGGCCATATTTGGATTGGACTAAGACATGCATGTTGACCCAACCCGGCCCACCCATCCCATTAGCAACCCTACAAGGTAAATTGAGCAAATCGTAATCTGAACAGGTAGGTCAACCAGAACTTGTTTAAGGCCCAGTGAATAAGCTAGTTCATGTGTGGACTCCTCCAGAATCCAAACACATATGATTGATGTCAAAAATGTCAAGAATGTGGCGACAGCCTAATGTAGAACATAATCATTCTTTTTTCACATGATGTGATTGATGTGTGGATTCTTGTGCTTTCCTGGGAAAGAGAGGAATGACAAGATTTTTAGAGAAACTTCTACCCTCTTTAGAGGCAGTTGTTGATGTATTAGTTTTGAGTACAGCTAGCTAAGTGGGTGGTTATCATGGAGGGTTTGAGGATTTGAAAATTATTAACATTGTTTAAATTGGAAAGCTTGGGTGGTGTGTGGCATCATTAAGGAGATGATTGTAATGCTTTGATCCACTTCTAATAAGGTTTTGAAATTTAATATAAATGGAGCGGCATAAGGTAAATTGTGTTTGGTAGACATTGGCAAAGTTCTTTGTAACAAGAAAGGGATATTATGCTATTAATGTTTTATAAATATGGGAGTTTCAAATGAATTAATGAGGCGGAAGTGTTGGTCATTCTTGAAGCTCTTACTATCTTTTTGTGGTCATTCAGGGTAAGTAAACGACCGTGACTGTGGAAATCAATTCTACCAATGTTCTTTCATGGATTACCTCTATGGATGGCAAGCTATGTGAATTTAACTTCTCTTTCACTGACATTAAGTGTACACTTCTTATCTTTGTTTCAAGCAGACTTTAAGCATGTTAGGAGTTTAATAAATATAATGGCAAATGCTTCGGCTAATCAGGAAATTAATAGTAATGTAACATTTTGTGTTGATATTATTTAATGTGCTCTTATAGTTTTCACTCTTTTTTTTTTTTTTTTAACTTTCTTGTTGCTGTTTTGTAATTCCTTTTATTAATTTAAGTTGCCTCTTACAAGGGTTTTTTTTTCCCTAAGGAAAAAGTGGGCTCGCGTGATTTTTTTTTTTTTTTTTGCTATCGGAAGGTTCTCAATCCTTTGAGTTAGACTAAGCCCAGAAGGCAGCCGAGTAAACTCCCATGTAGCCCCAGTGTTGTAGTGCAGTTTCGAACTTACAACTTTCGGGTACAGACCGTAGTCCTATGCTAACTGAGCTATCATTTGGGATTGAGCTCGTATGACTAATATGTGGGGTTTTCAAACCTGAGATCCTTAGACAGTGTCACTACTCAGCTGGAATAGTCTTCCACCGAAACTGCAAGGATAATGTTTCCACATGTGGGGAAGATGGGTGAGGAACAGTTTTGGGCACATGCACTCCGTGGAACTTCGTTCGCCGCACAGGCAAACTCCATACCATTTATTAATCAGGTCCACATTGCCTCATATCCGAGCTAGCTTTCTATTTCTCTCATCTTGATGATGGTTTCATTGCGCGCCTATCTATTTCCCTCATCTTGATGGTTTCATTTTATTTCTTAGGCAATGTGGTGTACCCCAGCATGAGATGGATGCAACTAGACATTAACATTGAATAAGATGTCTCAACCATACTTTTGTCTTCAGTAGTACACATTAAACTGAATCTAGATCAATGGATGAAGGAGAAGATGAAAATGATTGGCTATATTGAATTTTCTATGTAGTTTCTCTCCTAAGGCATTGTTGTCCCTTGGAAATTTTGAATTCCTAATTTGAATGATATTGAGAACTCATAAAGCTAACTCTATAAATTTCACTTTTGGCCTAAAAGTTTGTTAAAATGTTGCAAAGCATTTAAAACTCCATTTGAGGGAAAACATTAATTTGGAGAATTCTAAATTCTCACGTACAAGTAATTTTCAGAATTATGAATTCTAAACTAACAGGCCTTGAAGGTACTTGTAAATATATAAATATAAATCCAAATGCAAGTTACAACTAGATAGGCCAAACTCTCCAAACCATTATTTCATGAGTAAGAGAATAGTTTTGCTGAATGAAAGGTGGTGATGATAGGAGAGAAGGTCAAGAAAAGAGACTCAGATCACAGAGAAACATGTGAAAAGTCTGAAACCAATTAAACAGCTGCGTGTACTAGTGGCATTGCTGATGCTGATCAATGAAATATGAAGTTAAGAAATGGTAGCCCATAAAAAATCTAAATACGGATGATGTGACCAGCGGAGACATTTACTTTGGGAGTCTTGGGAGCCTATACAAAATGTGATGTTAGTTAGTTGCATACTGGCAATTGTTTTTTTTTGGGATGAAAGAAGTAAGGATGAAATTTTATATAGGTAGCGCATAATGATGAAATTGGGGGCCAGGGGCATGTAAATGCTAGGGGACCTCATCACAAATGCACACATGTGAGTCACCCATTATAATTTATTACGCTAGAAGATTTTGAATTCAATTTTGACCGACAGTTATAGTATTTTATTTTAAATATTTTTTTTTTATCTCACACCACCTCCTACTTTAATATTTCCATGCAGCAATATAATTGCCCACTCATATAACTACATGTGATTATGTATTTGTAAATATGCTTGTCTTCTTCTACGTAAGATGAAAAGGTTTGTGTCGTTACCTTCCTTTTACTTGAAGAAATGATGATGAAAATCAAGGATAGAGATTTTTTTTCCATTAATTTCTTTATTAGGATTCTCTAGCCTAGGGTGGTTGTAATTAAATTTGAAAACATTTCATTTACATGATGTCCTGGCTAATGCATTTAAGTAATATAATTAAAAATTTTAAATCATTAAGTTTTGTCGTAAATTTTATTAATAAATTATTTCTATCATAACTTCCACATTTACATTATCCGTGTTCTAAAGTATGAACTTAAGTCAAACTCAATACAAGCCTTCACATGATGATGGACTCAAAAGGACCTAACAATAACATTACTAATATAAGCCTTCACATGATGAACCCAAAGGACCTAACATTACTAGTTTTAATTTCTATCAATCAATTGTTGTGCCCTGGCAGTGAAAAGAAATCCTTTCATACTAATTAGAGGTCCTGCAGTGTTCCCAAAATTAAAAGATGATATGAAAGATCAGTTGCTTGATTGATTGACCAAAAAGATCAATCACATGATCCTTTTCACTAATTTAAGCCAACTGCCAACCACTTCATCTTTGTACGTACTCATATGTCTGCGAGTCTGTCTATATAAAGAGAGCCTTCGCTACGTTCGACTGGCATCTCTATATTCAGCTCAACAATCCTGACCTTTGATTCCTTGGTCTCTGTCAAAGGTACGTATACTTATATGGCTGTTTTTATTTTTCGAGATGCATTTCATCAGGGATCTGAGATGTGAGTATGAAGTTTTCTTAGGTTAGCCGAATTAGTAGGGGACCATGCACCTAGATGACACTTGCATCTCATTCCTCCCAAGTATATTTCACTTGAAGTTGAAACATGCTAGATAATCTTCTCACACACACTTGACATGGAATATATAAGACTGTATGCATAGTATTTTTCTCTACAAACCTGATTGAGCTATATTAGCCTTTATTTATGTATTGTATTGGTGGATATATTGGTTGGTTTTTTTAACAAACCGATCGTGTATCAGTGTCATAACTTTATGCATGTTACCTTTTTTATTTTTTGGTACACTAGCCGAGGGGGCTGAGACATATATATATATATATATATAGAGAGAGAGAGAGAGAGAGAGATAGAGAGTGAGAGAGAGAGCCCGTATATGGGCGAAAACAGCCATCTGAAGTGGAAAAATAGCTCACACACGTAGGAAGGAAGCCTACACACACAGATAAAAAGGGCATGCTCAAGTCCCAGCCCAATATACACATACCAAACCATTGCACCTTAACTATGACCAGACCTTTCACAATACATGGTCTGCTAATGGGAGAAATCAGAAATCCCCCTTGTTCGTGAATAATTCAGGAATACTGTGTGACTAGCAATTATGAACTTGTAATTTTCAAAAACAGTGGCAAGGTAGAGCTATGACTGGGTTTTCCTAGTATAACTTATGGTATCAGTAGTATATAAGATATAAAAATATTTACTATCATCATCATATCTAAAACATCATTTTTATTTATTTAATCTGTCTCCCAGCACCACCATCATCTACGTTTTTTTGTGGTAATGCATGGTTTGACCTAAGACTCATTGAAAGTTCAATTTTCTAACTTATTTTAAAAAAAATTCATAAGGGACCAGTTTGTATCAGTTTCGTTCATTTTCTTCAAAATACTTAAGACAGTACTACTAAAAAAGGGTACTCATCAATCATATGATATGATGTAATACTAGTGAAAAAAAGATGACTATAGAATATAGGACATAAAAAGGCTTTTTGGATAATTCTACTTGAGGTCCACAGCTGAGAATGTTGAAGAGTGAGCTCCACTAGAGAGTGAGTATTGAAAAGTATTTACACTGTCTCTACTAACGTCCTGATGTTTTAGTATGAGTGGTTAGCTAAAGAAATTTGGGATGGTATGAGAGTCAACCGTCGCGAGTTCTGCGCCGACCGGTTCCCCGCTTATGGTGAGTGTTGAGGATTGAGCTCCACCCAAGGAAGAGTATTGAAAAGTATTTATGCTGAAATTTAAGAAATAAATAAAGGTAAACACCTCATGGTTTACAAAGCAGATTGGCCATAAAAATTAAACTTTGTATGTTGGTCTGATGGGGATGAAATTGCACTCCCCATATTTAGTTTCATAGAAAAGCCTAAAGGCTGGCATTTTAACGGTTAGATTAATTGTTGTTTTTTATAATAGACATTGAATGGTGGATATCAAGTGGATGCATGTTTAACTTCACTTTTTTTTTTTTTACTATCGGAGGATTCCCAATCTTTTAGGCTGGACTAATCCCTTCGGACCCAGAGGGAAGTTGGGTAAACACCCTTGTAGCCCCAAGGTGGTAGCATTAGTAGACTCAACCTTCGATTACTGAAGAAGGGGGAACCGGGGGACGATACTAAGACCTCTAACTCCGAAAGAGGGAACAACTGTGGTCCTGACCACTCCGCCAATCCTTTAGGGTTAAAATAGATATAAGTTTAACTTCACCCATCTCCTATCCATAGGATCCTATGCACATCCTATGTCTCCTTTCCCTTGTAGGTCCTCCAAGTGGCCTACATGACTTAGGCACATAAATTTTGATCAGACCTCCTAGACTGTTCCAACTCTTTGAAAGCGATGTTCATGTTTGATATAAAGTGCTACTACCTACACACTAGAAATTGCTTTGCACACTCGCACTTTTGTTATGAACTTCCTAAACAACCCCTCCCTCTCCCTATCGGTTGGCTACCCCCTCCACCACCTACTACCGATCCCTCTCCCTACTCGTTGCCGCCTACCCACCCTCTCCCTCTCTCCTTCTCCCTCTCCCTCTCCCTCTCCCTGCTCGTCCCCGGTGCCGCCCGCCCACCCTCTCCCTCTCTTTTCCCCTCCCTGCTCATCCTCGGCGTCGCTCGAGCCACCATCTCCCTCTCCTTCTTTCCCTCTCCCCTTCCTTCTACTTGTCTCGCCGCCCACCTCCGTGAGCAGGTGGCGAGACAAGGAGAAGGAGGGGGAGATGGTGGCGCGGGCGACGCCGGGGACGAGCAGCGAGAGGGAAATAAAGAGGGAGAAGGAGAGGAAGAGGGTGAGGGAGAGAGAAAGGGAGAAGGAGATAGGGAGAGAGTGGGCGGGTGGCGGCCGCGACGAGTAGGGGAGGGGAAATAGAGGAAGAAGAAGAGGAGGAGAGGAATAGGGAGAGAAAGAGGGAGAGGGTGGCTCGGGTGGTGGCCGACGGCGAGCAGGGAGAGGGGTCAGTCACAGGCGGCCAGCGACGAGCAAGGAGATGGTCGGTCGCAGGCGGTGGGCCGTGAGGTCGGGCAGAGGGGGGCGGTCGGCCTACAGAGAGAGGTAGGGTGTCATTACCCGAGCTCGAGATCGGATCACTCAGGGCTAACCCCGGGTTGCGAAGACATCATACTTACTCCCGTAAACCCCGAATTAACCGAAGTTAAGACGAAATTCATAAGAAATCTATCATACGCACCTATCAATGTACATTTTATGGAAATATATATGTATACATTGACAACTAATAAAACTGAACAAGTCCTTTACTTAAAAGTAAAGTCAATACACACAAGTCATTTTGTAATTGAGTAAACAACTGCATATTCAAATACAATGCAGGTGACATCTATATACTACTAAAAATGAATTTACAAAAATATTCATCAAAACACTTTTCTAGATATTCTATTCTTTGACACTCCGATCTAGGTCCATTCGATTAAACCTCCTGGAGCTATCGGATGGGCATTCTCCGCTAACGGCTCGGCCTCTGCTTGACCGGCACAGGTAACTGGGCCTGTAATATCATCAGTAACACCGTGAACACGACGATTCAACAATACATATACAGATCTATGATAGTAAATGTTATATTTATCAATTCTTTGATTTAATAGTTCTAGATAATCAATTCAATAACAGTGTTCTCTACAGTAGAATCAAGTAATAACAATGACTACATTGGCAACTACAATAGCATTGGTTTCACTTCAGTTCTTCTAAAAAGGAAGCAGTCAATTCATATTCATTCATTTCACTGTTTCACATTCAATTCATTAATTTCATTAAGCATTTATTAATGGCTTATTAGTGGGACTCTTCAATCCAATGTTATTAGGAGGCTTATCAATTCAGTGACTTTTCAGTCAACATAGTGTTGGATCTGCCAGTGTCTAGATCAGAGATTATTGGTATCACCACGGAGCTACAGAACACCCTCATTCCATCTACTACAATAGGATTGTTCATTAATTTATTGTTACCTTTAGTAACTATTCATTATTCAATGTCACATTTAGTGATTATTCATTAATCCAGTCATTAATTCAGTGTGGCTCAATCATGAGCTTCAAAAACCACTATGTAGTGCCCGACTCATAATTCAAATCAAATCAGTCATTCTATTCAATCCTATTCCAAATCTAAAACAATTATCTAAACCAAATAATTGAGTGAAACGTTCGTTATCAATACACATGTTACTGTGGATGACATTACCTTAGTTAAATTTGTACATTAAGATAAATTTAGCTAACACTTATGAAGGTTTAAATATCATCAACACTAGCCTTAATGATCAGGCTTTCAACTCAGAAAAGTCAGAATTCAATCTGCAATTTTTCTCAATTTCGGTTACCTTGGCGGTTACTTGGCAGTTAGGAGAATTCTAGATGGCGGCTGGCCGAACCACATTCGGTTAACTTTCCAAAACCCTGCAATTTCTGATGCACTATGTCATTTCGGTTACCTCGTCGGTCACCCCTTGGCTAACTGAATTCTCAAATTCCGTTAGCCGAACTCGCTCTGGCTACCCTGCGATTAGCTTTCCAAAAGCTAGTCTTTTGACAGGAATTTCTGACTCAATTTCGGTTAGCTTGCGGTTACTACTCGGCTAGCTGAATTCTCAAATTCGACTGACCAAACTATGTCGGTCAGCTGCCGGTCAGCTTTCCAAAGACTGACTTTCTCTATGGATTTTAGTCGGTTAGCTAGCCCCGAACTGCACGCAGAATGAATTCCAGAGCTTCAAAAACTCTGAAATGAAACTTGGATTTTGAACTCCTTGAGTTCTTACGAGTCCTATAACATCATAGATTATGAAAAATGTATATACTTGCCTCTGTTGAAGGTCGAATCGACAAAAACCCCTTTGCTTAGCTTGGATTGAGATGAGAACTTCTCAACTTGAAGCTCTATCTCCAAGAAAACTCAAGAAGAAGATGAAGAAGGTGAAGTAGATGAACCTCTTCACTTGAATCACTCAAAAACCTCACTCTTGATGCTGAAAAGAGAGAAAATGAAAGAAAGAAGAAGAAAAAGGAAAAGAAAAGATGCCTAGGGTTTATTTAAGCTGGAAAATGAGATGAATGAACTCATCTCATCCTTATATAAGCCCTATTTTGCATTTTAGTCCACTATCTCCTCTTATTTACAATTCGAGTTTTTTTACGAAAGTTAATGTACTTGTTGAGATACACGTGTTGGTACCAAGAGTTTCTGTATTCGACAACGTAAAGATTCGTATTTACGAAAAAATCCTTGCTTCTCTTAGTTTGAGTCTAAAACTCATTCAATTCATTTAATCCCTTTCATTATCATTTCATTAGGTCTAAATCATTCATTTTAGGCTAATGCAATTCCTTTTGGCTATAAATCATCAATAGCCTAATTAAACATAGTTAATTAGCCTAATTTCTAATCAATTAGAGTTAATCTTGATTAACTCGAGACGTGGCCTAACAAAAGGGTAGTTTAGGAATTAAAAAAAAGAAAAGAGTGCGTGTGTGCAAAGTTATATTCGATGTGTACGTAGCAGCATAAACAACGATTGGTAAGAATTAAGACCAACTTATAGCAACACAAAGTTATATTCGATGTGTACGTAGCAGCATAAACAACGATTGGTAAGAATTAAGACCAACTTATAGCCTAATTTATGTTAAGGCCCACAACATCACTTAAATTACAGACTTAAGATTATCCGATGGAGTCGAAAGTACTTGACCCATCCTTTATCCAACTCAATCCACATACCCTTTATCCATGTGATGTCTTACATCTACTATTACAAATGGGTATCCGATTCTCCGATTATCCGGAGGTTCCGACCCACAAAGAACTATGTCCGGAACCTATTTTAGGTTCCGATTCATAAATGGGTCCGGGTCCAAAACCCAATTTAGGTTCCGATTGATAAATGAGTCCAGTTCCGGGTCCAAATAGGTTCCGACCCGTAGACCCGAGACCCGGCATATGAGCCTTCGATATTGCAACTTGTACCTCAAAATCAACATTTTTGACATTTTTATGTAAATACTGGAGGGTAGTAAACTCCATGCACTGTTATAAATTGAATAATATATTTATAACTTTATGAAAATTGAAGAACGAAAATAAACTAAAATTGATTTTGGAACTAGATTCCAGTCCTCTAGGTGGACCCAGAACTGGATCTGGGTTTTCTTATTGGAACCGGGTCTGGAACCAACAAACAGGTTTCGAGTCAAAACCGAATCTGAAATCGAAATCGTTATTTAGAAACGGATCCGAATCCGGGTCCACGTTCACTATGGTTCCGGATTCTCGTTTGCAATCCTACTTACATTCCAGCAGCCCACATTAGTGACACTTCTTAAGGCAGTTACTAGCTTAGGCTGGAAACCATAGTTTAAAAAAAACCTCCCCCTCGCCCTCGAGATGTAAACTCATGAACTGATGAACTCATACTTTGGAGAAAATAAAATCAGCCATCCTCCCTGAGATTGAGACTACACTCCTAAGCAAATTTTACCCACGGGACTTCAGCTTTGCATGAATTGAAAATGCAAAAAAATTTATGGTTAGGCAGAAAAATATTATTTTCGATAAACAGAGTGGCAATCCATTTTTGCGGGAATTGTGAAAGCCTTCGGACTTTCATTACAAATTTGCACTGAAGTCAAAAGAGTGAGCGAAAGGCAAAGGCGTCAAATGTGTACTCGATAGGGTAGGTAAAGTTTGTGTTGCAAAGTCTTGCAAAGGATACAGTCCGAGAGATAGCATGAAAAAGTTGTCAGCTTGGTTAGGCAACTGCATCCTAACAGGCAAGCACCGACGAAAATCAACAGGACATCAACAAATTAAATGCAGTAAGGGGCAAGCTTATCTTCTGACAGAAGAGTGGTAGCTAGCCAGCCGGAGGTCAAAAACTCCCTCAGCCGATTGACCTCTATAATCGATAGGCAAATTTACTGGCTGGCTCTTCAAGAACTCCTGACAGCAGTAGGTGGTAATGGAAGGTTGATCGATAAGTTTTATGTCTTTCATCAAGAGTCCAATCTAGCAAAGAGGGAAAAAAAAAAAAAAGTGGCTGGCTAGAGGAGAATAAGAGAATCTTTTACTCTATCTTTCTATTTATTTATTTATTTTTATAATGAGAATTTTTCGCATGCATAAAGGCATTTATCGGGTAAATTTGGAACAGGATTTGGACACACAACATGGGGAGCAAACTCATGTCTCGTGATGGTTTTAATGTAAAGAGCAGGCATTCGCATTCAATGATGATTTTTTTAGGAAACATTTTGATTTTTGTTTTTATTTACATGAAAAAGCTGTTACGCAAACGAGCCTAAGACAATACTAAGGAAGGGATGAGTGTTAAACAGGTGACCTTTCTTGTCTAGCTAGCTCTTGTAGGAGCGAGTTTGATAGTAGTTCAATGCAGATATAATTAATTTATAATACATGATGTGGTTAGGATTAGGTTTTGGCCGCCCCTGATCTACTTATAACTACTTTAATATTACCGAATGGATTTTTGACACAAAAATCTTGTGCTGTACAAGAAGATAGAGTAGTTTTGAGTTATAAACCTCCAAAGTAGTTGAGTCATAAACCTCCTTCAAATAGTAAAACGTATATGATTTGGATGTCTATTGTAACATTTTATAAGTAAAAAATTCTAATATTAAACCTAACTCTTTTTTTTCTACTAAGAGAGGGTTTTCAATCTTTTGGACTGAACTATTCCTTCGGGACCTAGAGAGAAGTCGAATAAAACCCCTATAGCCCCCATGTGGTAGCACTAGTAGACTTAACATTCTGTTCCTAAATAGAGGGGAGTTGGAAATCGATACCGAAACTTCTAAATCTAGAATAAAGATGAACCGTAGTTCTAACCACTTAACCAACTCATTGTGGTTAATATTAAACCTAACTCAACTCATGCATTTCATGGGCATGTTTGGTATTGTAAATTATAAACCTATCATTGTCAAACTCCCGTACAGCATTGATGGATGGTTTGAGTGGGGCAGGTTTCAATTTAACTCACTTTTCACCAACCTAAATCTTAGAATCCCCTATTTTCTTTTCTTCTTTTTTCACTGTTTTTTTCTTTCACTTGACCGGTTGACTCCTTCAACCTTCAAACGCAGAATCTTTTTATCTGTCAATCAGTTTCCTTATTATCTTATATCGTTTGAAAGGTCATTTCAATCAGATTGAAAGGGCTATATGTTTTGGGTCAATTTGGAGCTGATTTCATTGATTAAGAGAAATTATTTAAATAGTTTCTTAAGTTTTTATCTTATTTAAAAATAATAAAAATTTTAGAACTTTTCAATTCAGGCCATTTGTTCGGCCCTAAGTGGCAGAACAGGAAAAGGGGAGGGGGAGGGGAAGGGCGGCCACTTTCCGATTCATATCGAATAGGTTGAACAAATATGGTCCTCACATGTTGAATAGTTTATTGGATTTTGTGGGGGCACGTCCCATCAGTGAATGAAATTAAATATTAAGTTGTTTCCAAATTGAAGTAGACCATGGCATGGTAGGACACTGATGAAATTAAATTCAAGCAACCCAAGCACCCAACAGATGTAGGGTGGCTCAGGCGATGGTGAATTGGTGATGGGCAAGCTCCCAGTAACACAGATGAAAAACATAGAATTCAGTGCCCCTCCTCTTATCTTATCTGAATAGATTTCCTC
Source organism: Cinnamomum chago (assembly GCA_038049695.1). Taxonomy (NCBI): domain Eukaryota; kingdom Viridiplantae; phylum Streptophyta; class Magnoliopsida; order Laurales; family Lauraceae; genus Cinnamomum; species Cinnamomum chago. The sequence continues at coordinate 78,617,522 of CP142456.1, forward strand.
TGGAAACATGCAGGAAGTGAAGTGGCTAGTTGGCCAGGTGAGAGATTAAATTGAAGGCTTTGTGGGGGTCAGAGATTAAATTGAAACTTGCACGTGAGAAAAAAAATATAGGCAAGTCCACAAAATGAAAACTCACACATGCGAGAAGTAGGGAAGATCGGGATCAGTCTCTAGTTATTTAGGTGAGACTTGAGAGACCGGGTTCCAAACCAATTGAGAATCTCAAAATATTTCTCTACACATTTTCCACAAATGGAAAAATGCCCATATTTATGCAATTTTTAATTTTTTGAATTTATGAGATATCGCATAAAAGTTCCCCTCCTAATCTATTTGCTATCGCTTAATTTATAATTTTATATGATAGCACATGGAAGTCATGGTCATCTTGGTTCTTAAAAACTGCACAAGTACAGGTGGGAAAATATATCAACTTTCTTTAACAGCCGAGGTTATCCAAAACCCCAAAGTCTTAATATAATTTAAGTAAATTATGAATTTGTATATTTTACTAATAGGACCATAACATATAAAATACAATGATTACGTTAAATAAGAAGATGGGTTAAAATCTAGTCCTTTCAACATCTTAATAAGTTCTATGTTTTTAAGAGATCTTATTATAACTTTTAACCTATATAATATTATGTTACAATCGTAAACTATTCAATATGTAGCCTAATCATCGTACAAGTATTAGCATGATATGATAATTGTCATCATTTATTTAAGATTTTTAAAGTTTAATTATCCGAACAGTAAGACATGTCAGTTCCCTAATCAAGTAAGACATGTCATTTCCCCCACCCCCCAGTTCACTACCCGTGTTTGCAAGTTCTTATCCTCATATCTTCTAGACTACAGGGGACACAACCCCCCTTGGCTGGGGTACCAAAAAAATGAACTACAGATCATATGTGTATTTGTTCATCATATTATATGAATAGTATATTTGACTTAACCCTAATGTTACACTAAAACCTTCCAATCTCACTCTTACCATATAATTGGTAACCATCAAAATGGGTTTTATAGTAAGCTTGATTATTTTGTTATGTACTGCAATTAGTTAATTTGCGGTTGAAATTAACAATTATCATTATGCTTGTCATCATCTCTTAAGCTTTAATTTACCCCATAAATATGAGTCAATTATATAAGTCATATCATCATATGTTTATCGGTTTTTTTTTTCCATAGGAATAGATTAATTTTGATAAAAGGTCGATGTCCGCTTTTCTCTCCGTGAAAAAATAAAAAAAGTCCTCTTAATTTCCTTTCTTCTGGGAAATTGAATCGGTTGCACCAAACACCTAATTTGTTGTCCTTCGATTCATTGTACCATGACTGCTTATTAGACCTCCCGGGCACCTGCCAAACTTTCATTTCTTGTTTTTTCTTTTCCATACCTGCTACCATTAAGTTTTATGACTCAGTCAATTCACAGTGTGTCTTCTTCATACCTACTACTATAAATGTTTGGTATTAGCATACACCACGGCGTGGAAAAGTATTGCCCCTTCTTTTCATTTTATTGAAAAGTAGTATATATAGCTTTGAAAAAAAAATAAACACATAAAATTTTCGCTCCTAGAGATTTAGCACATATTAAACATAAATATGATTATATGATATAGGTGATGTTAGAAATTGTATTGTTCCTTTGGAGTTTAAGGTTGGATCATTATCACAGATATCATTCTTGTAAAATTATCCTCTCGAAAAAAAAATGTTGGAATATTTTCAAATTTGAAGTTTTCTAGAAGATTGATGTTTGTAGAGGTAGAGTTTTAAAAATACATGGCCCCCCCTACCAATGGCTTATCGTTATTGATGAAATAAATTAATTATCTTGAAAATATTATCTGAAAAATATGGTGGAAATATATTTGTTTTTAAGTAATTAAAAATAACTTGTAGAATACTTTAAAGCCATTTTCAATGGTCATTTTTCTCCTTTTGTTCCATATTTATTCCTATTCCATCATCTTTTGTTTGTGATATTTTCAATTTTGGTGTTATTTTGGAAATGTTTCAATATTATCATGATACTCTGAAACAAAAAAACAAAAAAAAAAAAATCTCCTATACTGATTTTATCAGTTACTTAGAAAATTCAAATTGACAAATGGGAATGTGTGAAGTTGCTGATGCCACAAAACAACAATATTTTGAAAATATCATAATGTACTAGATAATGTTCATTTTGTGATAATTCCAGGATATATATTTATAATCAGTCAGATTAAAAAATATAGTGAGAAAAGTGTGAAAACTAAAGCCTTGAAGATGCCTGAATACTTGTAAAATAGTAAAACTTTCCAATATTTTCCCAAAATATTAAAAAAAACAGAAATTCGATAATTTTCCTTTTCTGTACATGCAACCGAAAACCCCTTTCTCTTTTCAAGATTTTTATAATATTTTACGCATGGCCCTTCCAAAATTTTCCAAAAAAGCCCCTATATAAATTTTGAAAACTACATTCATTTTTCATATGTGGCCCACACAAAATATTTTTCCTACATAGTGGCCCCCCAATGAAGAATTTTTGGGTCCGCCCCTATATATATATATATATATATATATATGTATATAGGTCTTTTTTTTTTTTTTGGGAAAGGCAAGCGTTCTTTTTATTATTATTGTGCTTTTTGTGAAGCTATAGTAAGCAAAACATATCTGTATGGGGCAAAAAAAGGTCGAATGGGCCGACACAAATAAGTCCAAATTCCTTATATTATAAGTAGTAGTAACTAGCAAGCTTGTTCTTTCTTGTGCTTTCAGGTGCCTGAGCTTAGAGGGACTGTTCTAATGGATTACTCAAATGGCCATGTGTTTGAGCTCACTGTCAATAAAGGAGAGCCAGCTCTTGTTCCTCCTGCAAAGGAAACAGAGAATGGTCTCTACTTCCTCTCCAACCTTGACCAGAACATAGCCGTCATTGTACAAACTGTTTACTGCTACAAGGCCAGCGACAAGGGGAGTGAAGCCGCCGCCGGAGTTATGAAGGATGCATTGGCAAAGGTTCTTGTTCACTACTATCCGCTTGCCGGGAGGCTCACAATCAGCAGTGAGAGGAAGCTGATAGTGAATTGCACCAGTGAAGGAGCTGTTTTCGTCGAGGCCCATGCAAATTGCACGATGGATGCTGTGGGCAACATAACAAAACCCGACCCAGCAACACTTGGGAAGCTTCTTTATGACATTCCTGGTGCAAAGAACATACTGGATATACCTCCTTTGGTTGCCCAGGTCTGTGAGTTGGATCATCTTCTTCTTCTTGGATTGGAGAGTTTTGATAGGATAAGAGAATTTTTGCTTCTCTGGGCTGTAGACAGGTTGGGTTCAGGGCAGATCCAGGATGTAGTTGGACCCGGATCCAACATGGATCAAGTGTGTAGGATATGGGTCTTTTTTTATTTATTGCAAGGGGGTTCGACAAGCAAGAGCTCATTGGGCTTGACTGCTTGAGTTTGACCTCGTCTTGTTGTCTCACTTGAAAGACCCATACACAGTTGTATGCTGTCCAAATGATGCAGCCCACCTGAGAAAAATCAGGCCCTCGGATCATCCTAGCCCTTTATTTAAGTAGAGCTCGGCTGGTTCAGTGGCTTGTTAATGTTCAAGCCGGCCTAATTACTCTATCTGGGCTAAGTTTAATTTACTGGGCTCTAACTCAACTAGCTTTTAGTCACTGACCACCCAAAACCCGGTGCGGCCCAAATAAGTAATAGTTTAGTGATTTAATTTGGCCAAACAAGTGTAGGATGCCCGAAAAGGTGATAGAAAGGCCAGCCTGGCCCTGCCCAATTGACTAAATGGGCAAGCTCAGCCTGACTAGTTTGGGGCCGGCAGGCTAAGGCCGAGCACTCATGGATCATGTCGGGCTTTGGCCGGATATGGGCCTGTGTTTCTAAAGCCGGGCCCAGCCTGGATATGTGTCAGCCCGTCCTGACAGCCGATGAACACCCCTTTGACTGTGATAGATCCTTATATTGAACTGCGAAAAACGCAGAAAGCAGATCATTGGGATAATCCAACAGATGATATTTCTTTTGTGCAGCATATCAGTCAATAAATACGTACAAAGGCATTAGATCCATGAGATATCTACAGGGTTAGCCCATATGATAGTTTATGGGCCTCCCACTTAAGTGGGCCATGCATGTTATGATGCTAAACCCTTCAGAGATGTGGCCCAAATGACAGTAAATGTGACTACAAATGGACTGTAAATTATTGGGTCCAATGGTCCACATTCAGTTATAAGAAAGTCCGTTAAGATCATCCAATCAGTTGAATTATTATGCATTGCTAACATCTGAACTGAGAAAAAAAAAAAAAATTGTCCTTGATATCTTTTGTTCAGGTGACTAGATTCAAATGTGGAGGATTTGTTCTTGGACTAGCAGTAAACCACTGCATGTTTGATGGGATTGCTGCAATGGAGTTTGTAAATTCATGGGCTGAAACTGCCAGAGGCCTGACACTATCTGTTCCACCATTCCTAGACAGAACCATTCTCAAATCAAGAGACCCACCCAAAATACAATTCCCCCACCACGAATTCGCTGAGATCGAAGACATATCAGACCCTGCCAATCTCTACCAGGAAGAAATCATCTATGGTTCCTTCTTTTTCGACCCCGAAAAGCAGGAACTGCTCAAGAGAAAGGCCATGGAAGACAAGTCACTAGATCGGTGCACAAGTTTTGAAGTGCTCACTGCATTCATGTGGAGAGCCAGAACACAGGCACTTGGATTGAAGCCTAATCAGCAGAGCAAGCTCCTCTTCGCCGTCGATGGGCGGTCTAAATTCAACCCACCACTCCCAAACGGCTACTTTGGCAATGGAATTGTGTTGACCAATTCAATTTGCACCGCAGGCGAACTGCTGAAGAATCCTTTGTCATATGCTGTTGGGTTGGTTCAGAAGGCAATTAGATTGGTCACAGATGATTATATGCAATCTGCGATCGACTACTTTGAAGTAACAAGAGAGAGGCCTCCACTGACAGCAACGCTTCTGATAACTACATGGTCTAGGCTATCTTTCCATGTCACTGATTTTGGATGGGGAGAGCCCATGCAAACAGGGCCTGTAGCTCTACCTGAGAAAGAAGTGATCTTGTTTCTATCACATGGGAAGGAAAAGAAGAGTGTAAATGTGCTACTGGGATTGCCCACGTCGGCTATGCGCATCTTTGAACAAGTTGTGAAGATCTAAGGAAATGCAGAAGTGAGTATCTGAATTTGGGTTTTGTCAAAAGTTGCAGATTGATACTATAAGCTCATAGTCTGTTTCTTTTTATCCAACAGTTTGTATCTGGATTCTGGGCCATATGCTTTTTTTTTCCCTCAAGTCTTCATATCCAAATGTATCTCATATTGAAAAGATTGATGTAAAGGCTTAATGCTTGCCCTCATTCTCATTAATCCAGCGATATATATAAATTACAATTAGAAGACTATTTCGTCAAAAACTCTAAGTTTAGGAATGACTCCTAAACTTCCTCAATCACAATCAATATTTGCCTAAATTATCTCAACAGCCTAAATTATCTCAACACCCCCCCTCAAGTTGGAGCATGAGGATTCAAAATGCCCAACTTGTGAAGAAGATAATCAAACTGTTTCTTGCCAAGAGCCTTTGTAAAAATATCGGCCAATTGTTCGGATGTAGGAACATACGACGGAGCAATCAGACCATCCGTTATTGCATCACGAACAAAATGACAATCCACCTCTATGTGCTTCGTTCGTTCATGAAAAACCGGATTTTTAGCAATGTGAAGAGCAGACTGACTGTCACAAAAAAGTTTAATTGCCTTTGGATGATGAACACCCAAGCTCAATAACAGTCCTTTTAACCACTTAAGCTCACAAGTAATGGCAGCCATGGATCGGTATTCCGCCTCCGCAGAAGAGCGCGAAATGGTATGTTGCTTCTTTGTCTTCCATGAAATAGGTGAATGACCTAGAAAAATGAGTCATCCTGTCAAAGACCTGCGAGTGATGGGGCATGCCGCCCAATCAGAATCACACCAACCCTGCAAAGACAAATCACTATCTGCTCGTAAGAGAATGCCTTGACCCGGTGTGCCTTTTAAGTAACGAACAACTCTCAAGGCCGCCTCCCAATGCTCAACACGAGGCGCCTGTATGAACTGGGACAAGATATGCACCGAGTAAGCAAGATCCGGGCGTGTAACCGCCAAGTAAATTAGGCAGCCCACAAGACGACGATAGGCGTTCGGATCGGATATCAACTCGCCATTTGCAAGGCCGAGTTTATGGTTCTGCTCAATGGGAAAGCCACATGGCTTTGCTCCCAATAGACCTGCTTCAGAAATAATATCGAGTGTATATTTTCGTTGACATAAGAACAAACCAGAAGAACTACGAGCTACCTCAATGCCAAGAAAATATTTCAAAGAGCCAAGATCTTTCATTTTAAAACAATCACTGAGACAGGCTTTAAAAACCCGTATAGCAGCGGAATCATTCCCAGAGATAATAAGATCATCAACATACATGAGCACATTGAGCTGCACACCTCCTCTAGTGTAGGTGAATAAAGAATAATCAGAGTAAGATTGTAAGAAACCATACTCTTTCAAAACTGTGACTAGCTTAGCAAACCAACACCTCGGGGCCTGTTTTAACCCATACAAAGACTTGCGCAGACGACACACCATATTGGAATTGGAACACTCAAAACCTGGAGGAAGCTTCATGTATACCTCCTCCTCAAGATCCCCATGCAAGAAAGCATTGTGAACATCCATCTGATGAAGTTCCCAATTTTTGGTAGCTGCAATAGCAAGAAAAGCTCGAACAGTAGTCATATTTGCAACAGGAGCAAAAGTTTCTGTGTAATCAATGCCAATTTCCTAATGATTTCCAAAAACAACTAATCTGGATTTAAGGCGTTCAATATCTCCACTGGAAAAATATTTAATCCTGTAAACCCATTGACAGCCCAAGGCACGTTTTCCGGGAGGAAGAACTTCCAATGTCTAAGTACCATTATCTTCCAACGCTCGTATCTCCTCCTGCATAGATTCTTTCCAACCAACATCCTTCATGGCCTCCTTAAAAAACTGGGGCTCCTTACCAGAAGTAATAGCTGCAAGAAATTTTCGATAATGCACAGAAAATTTGCCACAATTTATATAATGTGCTATAGGATAAGGATTACCTGAGGAATGCTGTGGAGACGAAGTGGAGGGAGATGGACTTCCAGCGACGACCGTATGAGTCACAAAATCTCGTAACAAAACAGATGGCAATTTATCCCTCATTCCACGGCCCATTTTAGTAGGCTCATCGGACTGCTCAAGAGGCCCAGACGAAGTAGTATGTCGTGATGAGGCAGTGTTTGTAGGCTGCTGCATGGGGGCCTCAGTATTTGGGCTCGGAGAGAGAGGCAGTGGTAAGAGATCAGCCTGGTGGGCCACTGCGGTTTGCTCATCAAGGGGGTGTGCCTGCACGGATGGGTCATTAGGAGGAGGGAGCAAGGGTGAATTTGTTTGGGCTTGTTGTGGTGTGGTATGGGTTGCAGACTGTTGTGGCTCAATTTCTTCAATTACATGATCATCAAAATCAGAATGCACTTCGTCATGTATGGGCACAATATTTTCAGGTACAATATTCGTTGCATCCGTATCAATAAATGGAAACACATCTTCAAAAAATTTCACATCGCGAGAAACAAATAATTCCTTTGTATCAAGATCAAAGAGTTTCCATCCCTTCTTTCCAAAAGGATATCCCAAAAAAACACATTTTCTACTTCGACTGGCAAATTTATCTCCCTTTGTCTTTTGATTATGAGCAAAGCAAAGGCAACCAAAAGTACGAATGGCATTATAGGAAGGAGGATTACAAAAAAGAATTTCATAGGGAGTTTTATTATTTAATAAAGGAGACGGAGTACGATTTATTAAATGAGTAGCAGCAAGAACACCCTCTCCCCAAAAATAAATTGGCAAATTGGCTTGAAACCTCAAAGCCCTCCCTACTTGCAGAATATGTTTGTGTTTCCTCTCAACTCTCCCATTTTGTTGCGGAGTTCCCACACATGAAGTTTAGAACAAAATACCAGTTGCAGCGAAATAATCACGTAAGCAATTAAATTCAGTGCCGTTATCACTTTGAACAACCTTTATTTTCTGAGAGAATTGTCTTTCAATCATTGCAATAAAAGACATAAACATTCGAAAAACCTTAGTTTTATCAACTAGTAGATAAACCCACACAGCGTGGGAAAAATCATCCACCAAAGTCAAAAAATAACGAGCTCCACAAGAGGAAGAATGTTTGTAAGAACCCCACAAGTCACAATGTATTTTCTCAAAAATTCTAGTTGCCTTATTGTCACTTAGGGGAAATTTATCTCTAGGATGTTTAGCACGGAAACAGACTTCACAAGCCTTATTCAAACTACCCTTAGAATTTCTAACAAGAGGAAGTAACTTCACAACTTTTTCAGAAGGATGTCCCATTCGTTTGTGCCACAATTCCATTGTAGATGCTGCCCCATTCACCGAAACATGTTGCACCGAATTAGCTTCTCCGAAGTAGTAAAGTCCATCCCGCCTAACACCCGTTCCAATCAGCTCCCTCGTTTGGTCCTGTATAGCACACATATAAGAGTGAAATTGGACAATGCACTGCATATCATCATTTAATTGTGAAACCGAAATTAAATTGCAACTCAATTGTGGCACATAAAGAACATGTTTAAGAGTAATTTTGTCCGACAAACGAACTGAACCCTCTTGCGTTGCATCGACTGTTTCACCATTGGGAAGACCCACTGGACAATAAAAAATCTCCTGAGTATCAAACAACCATGTAGCATCACCGGTAACATGGTGCGTTGCCCCTGTATCAATAATCCATAATTTATCATTGAACTTACCGTTTAAACGATCATCAGGGATTTTTGTATTACCAAAAAGCTCAGCAATGGCCTGCCACTGCTCTGCCGAGAAGAGTTGTGAAGAGCCAGAGTGCCCAGCACTACCAGCAGGCCCGACAACAACAAGTGAACCAGCAGCCCCTACGTTGGCAGCAAGAGCATTGGCTCGAGCATTCCCGCGCCCACGACCAGGAGGTCTGCTGCGGCCAACACCTCCTCCATCAATCTTTGCTTGGTCTGGCCACCACTCCGGGTAGCCAATTAGTTCAAAACAATGAGAGGCCTCATGACCATTCTGCCTGCAGTGAGTACATACAAGGTGAGACCTATCTGGCTTTGCCACCTTGCCTCGCCCCCTTCCGCCACCGGAACGTAAAGCAAATGCCATAGCATCAGGTGGCTGCTCTGCAGTAGCTGATTTAGCAAGACGGACTCGTTCGTCCTGAATTACCAACTGGTAAGCTCGATCAAGAGACGGCAATGGATCATGGGACATAATATTGGTACGAACTTGCGCATAATATTCAGAATAAAGACCCATTAAAAACTCATGTAGCATTGTATTCTCACGTCTCTCTTCATGCTTACGACCCGCCGAACAAGAAGAACAACAGGAACAATCAATAATAGGCTCATGATTATGAAGTTCTTCCCATAAAGCAGATAATTTTCCGAAGTACACAGAGACAGTCATAGATTGTGTTTGTTCACATTTAGCAAGTGAAGATTTCAGTTGTTGAATTCTAGGACCATTAACAACCGCATAGCGTGATTTAAGAGTGTCCCAAAGGCGTTTTGCATCTCTATATTTGGCGAGATTGCACTTTACCTCGGGAGCGATGGTGTTCGTAATCCACGATATTAACATGGCGTTAATGGCAGTCCAATCCGATTGAGTACATGGAGGAACCGGTTCGGTGATGGTGCCGTCCAAGAACTCGAACTTGCGTCGTGCTTCCAACGCTGTTTGTATATCTGCTGCCCAATCATCATAATTGTCTCCACGAAGTCGTGTTGGAGTGATGAAATCGCCAGGGCGATCTTGGGATCCTAAAAAAAAAGGGGAATTTAGTTCGATTTTGGGAGGTGGCGGTGGCGGCTGTTCATCGTCGCCAGCCATAGGTTTAGATGCTCGTGGTGCGTTGCCAACCTTTCTCTGATACCATGAAAAGATTGATGTAAAGGCTTAATGCTTGCCCTCATTCTCATTAATCCAGCGATATATATAAATTACAATTAGAAGACTATTTAGGCAAAAACTCTAAGTTTAGGAATGACTCCTAAACTTCCTCAATCACAATCAATATTTGCCTAAATTATCTCAACAGCCAAAAACTCTAAGTTTAGGAATGACTCCTAAACTTCCTCAATCACAATCAATATTTGCCTAAATTATCTCAACACAACTTTTATAATGGAAACAAGAGCTTTGGAAGAACTCTTTGCACTAATTTGTTGTTATGAAAAAAAAAACACCCTTTTCTCTAATAAAATTGGAATCTTTATTAAAAAAATTGATGATTAACTATTTAGATGTTTAATAATACTTTTTACTTATAAATATTTTTGGATAGTTTGCTCTAATTTAAATCTAAACATAGTGGAAAATCACTACCGAAGAAAAGTGACGATTCTCCACAGGAGATTTCTCCGGTCTCCACACTTATTCTCCTCTTTTATTTATCCAGCGAGGATTCTTCGCTTGTCATTTTCTTTATATTGAAACAAATCCAAAGACGCATTCGTAACGCTTGACATGATATTTTATGGTTCGACTGTTAATATGGCACTTGAAAGGTGGATCCCTATAGTAGATAGGCTTAGCACAAACCAGTCCGACCCAGAAGGTTGACCCATGTGTCTCTTGGACTAAAGGCTTGTTATGGATCGAGTCAGGCCCTAAATCCAACTAGACCCGAACTGAAATGGTTCTGGGTCCAAAGTCTGTACCTGATGGGTCAACAGAGAAACCAAAATTCATCGATCATGAGGTCGACCTGGCCAAATGTGCTTGAGTGTCTGGGCCTGGCTAAACTTGATCTGAGCCTGAGCCAGCCAACACAAACCCAGCCCACAATGGACTAGATTAGATCTTTTTTTAGGCCCGTGATTCCGGCTCAGGTGTATTTTCTGGCCCCTGTCAAATGGGCTGTGCTTGGGCTTTACCTTCTTAACGTGGAGGCTTGGATCAACATATTTAACAAAAACACGTGTAGTTTTTATCTACCCTGCAGGGCTGAGGACATTTTCAATCCCACAAAATAATGTAACGTGGAAAAGATGTTATCCTGTTTTAGTTTCATGTAATTTAACACCTACGATTGTATTTTTATCAAGTGGTTAAAAATGAAGAATTAAGCTCATGATATAAAAAAAAAGGCCGATATACAAAAACGAACATCAAATAACCTCTTATTTAATGAAAATTGATTTAAAGGAAGATGGGAAATGAATACCCAGCTATCACCCTAATAATTCAAATTATAGAAAAGTCAAGTTTCCACCTACATCACTACGCTATATCCTTTAAGCCCACCTTATGTCCACCGCTTTATGGTCTCCAACAAAGGATTAATATTAAAGATATGATAGGATGGAACCTTTAGACTTTCAATTTCCCATCTCTCTTTAATTCATTTTTTCATTAGAGGCGCGAAGCTAATTTGATGATAATTTTTTTTATTGATTTTTGTTTCTTCAATTTTAATAACGTTAGGACTTGTTCGTGCAAAGCGGTGGAAGTGTTTTCCTCTTCCGCGGAGATGAAAGTCGGGGGGGGGGGGGGGGGGGGCGCATTCATAGAGATTAGAGATTCACGCTGCACCAAATGGGGAGAAAATGTAGGAGATGAAAGTCGAACTCTGCGTTTTCTGCTGATTTTCCTCTACACACAAGTGTGTCGTTCAGAAATATCTATCCTAGGATTCCTAGTGTTCAATTACATGAATGAAATGGGCCCTAGAGCAAAGGCAAAAAATTCCCATTCCCACTGATATCTAAAAGCCATGGATTTAAAATTACATCCATCAAATGCACAATTATACAAACCAAATGAAGGACTAAATACAATCTGTCAAATGAGCAAAAGAGAAGATCTTCACATGTTTGCACATGGGAAGATTGGATTGATCAACTTTGGTTCTGTGACTGTATGCCTCACATTGAACCTCTCTGCAATATGCCCCAAAATAAAAATAAAAATATATATATATATATAATTTGATTGAGCAATTGTAACACACAGATTGCCATCCATTCAATTGGACATTGCTATGATCAGAAAATCATATTTAGTGGAATGCTGTTTTTCTTACTTGCTCTCACTAAAACAACATAATACGGGCGTGTTTTTTTTAATATTGGTAACAGAATTTTCATTAAAAAGACAGAAGGCAAACACGGAACAGACAGATAAAAGGAAGTACAAGAGAGATGTGCTCACTACAATTACAAAATAATTCCCTCGCAAGGAGACAACCTATCGACCCCCATAATATAGGCGCCCATCTTAAAAGTCTGACACTTCGAAAAAACACACATATCTTGGTGTGATTTCTATTATTAAGGTGCTCCAACATTATATAGTCATCCATTCTGCCGAAATATTTAAATCGATCACGATTTGGGGTACATACAAACAGGTCGAAAACGGTAGAAAACATACTATTAAATTAGAAAGCTCAAGGCTATGAAACTTGCATCACCACCTCATATATGAATACCGAACCATCTTAACAAAGACCCTTCCAAACATGGCTATGATCAATTCATTGCAACCGTGAAGGGCTGAGGAGCTGATGATATGCTGTGTATCTCTTTGCAAAGTGGCACCCTTGTGGGATCTTGTCGCCGTCCATCTCACATAAGATCTTGTGGAAGAGATCAACATCACAAGGCAATGACAGAGGCCCATTGGCACTGTAACCATACTCCATTTCGGCCTCCTCAAGGAGAATCTTGAAGAGGGGATGATTTACGCACTTTGTCTTGAGCACAAAGCGTTCTTTCTCAGGGCCAACATAGACTGTGAAGCAACCTTGAGGAGTTACTCGCTTTTTGGAGCGATTTCTATCTTCTTTCAAACTCGCAGAGCGCGGCCATGATCTGCTCTTGGACATGGGAGCGAAAGGGACTTCGAGGGCCTTTTTATCCCCTCTAACTGATTTGCAGCGTGCAAAAGTTTTCAGGATTTGACTCAACTTACTTGTTTTCACCTTACCTGTTTCCCGTTTCTCCATTAGCAGCTTGCTTGAATCAGTAATTCACAGCAAAAGAAGAGCTGAAGTTTATCTATAATTCAGCGTTTGGGAGCTTGCAAAATGTCTCCAAGAGTACTAAAAGTTTGAATTCTCAACAGCAAGGGAGTCAGCAGTGGAAACTATTTAAAGAAACACGATCAATAAGCTCTTTTCAATGAAAAAAAAAAATAGGGTGAACACTTTTGGGTTTTGATCATCACATGAACTGTTTGAAACAAATGATCATTAGCCTCGATCGTAGACCAGATGAAACATCACCTTCATCCTTGGCCTCATTGTGTTACTCATATCTACCTATATCAGCGCCAAAACTCAAGATCATTCAAGAACAAGAAAAATAATAAATTAGACTAAAGGAAGCATCTTCTCTCTGAGAAATCAAGACCCCAAGGCAGATAAACAGCGCAGCTGAAAGAAACACCAAATTGAGCAAAAGATAGCTGTTTTTATATTCGTAAAACAACAATCCAAGGCCTATCTGAAGAAACCAACAAGAACCCAATTTAAAAAAACAACATAGTAAACCAAAAATTGATGCTTTCTATAAGGAAAACAACAATTCAAGACGTCTAAAGAACCCAACAAGCACAAGAGCTAAAAAGGAGAAAAAAACAGAAAGGAACTTCACGGAATATGGTTTCACTTCCATCTGCTACATGGTAATCTATGCAGAGAGAAGAAAAAGAAAATGACATATACCCAATTGCCATTGAAATATTCGAAAGAGATAGCAAGTTGTCAACGCTTGGATGTTCTTGTGCGCTTAACATGAGAAGGCCAATTGGTGTTGTTCAACGCCAAGGAAATGGACATGAGAGATTAAAAAAAGGTAGGATTTTCTTAAAGAAATGAAGAACGTTTACTTTTGCTGCATGGGGCCTTGGATTATCTATGAGATGAAAGCCTTCCCTCATCTTCCAGTGACATTGATGGTGATTTCATCAGCCAAAGGGGTACCAGATGAAGTTGGACCTGGCTCATAACAGTTCCAAGGCCCTAGTCCAAACCCCATTTAGTTATCCAGGAAACATGGCTCTAGTTTTCCAATTAGCCCACTCGTAAAGAGGATTTCCATTTCTTATGAAAGCGGTAGGAATGTAGGATTCCTCTCCCCTTTGAAAGCACCTACAATCATGTATGTGGTTCAAAAGCTCGGAAATCTAATTGGCCGATTCTTGATTTGGGCAAGATTTCAAAGCTCTATCTCAAATGCATATAACGATTGGCATGACATATGGGACCTGTGTGAGATCACACATGAGTGTGCTCCAAATAACAAATAATGCACCGCTCACATTGATTGGGTCAATGTGCTTTCCATTTTGAATTTAAAATCCTATTTCCTTTAATATAAGTTCCTAAGTACGTGAGAAAATCTAAGGAAATCAACATCTCATTAAGGCCGTATTTGTGCATGCCTGATGCCGTGGAAAAGAAAGTGGAACCACGCTTGGTTACCTAGTTGTTCGGTTGAATGGAACAGTGTCGAAATTTTCGTCATTTAAAAATGTGTTTCCGTGCGAAGAGGGGATATTGGAGTCCCACGTGTGAGACGAGATTTGTATTGCTGCGAAAGTGTTTGTTTCTTTATTAAAAATATTTTATTGGAATTTGTGTGGTAGGGAGTGATGCGATGGTTGTCCCTGATTTTTTGATGATATATTTTTATGTTTGAAAATTTTGAATTCCAACCACCTTGACATTTACTGGATGGTCAAGTAGAGAGGAATCAAGAATTTTACATATGAGACAGTTTTTGGAGAATTTAGAAATTCTCAAATTAGAAATTCTTAAAATTATGGTAAAGAATCAAGTCCTAAAACGCCACCTTATAAGGGAAAGGGTTGTCCCTTTCGCATGCACCTAAAAGAAGCTTTCGTGGGAAAGATGATAAGTGATTAGAAAAAAGTTTGGAATAACTTTGTGATTAATTACATATCAAACCCCTTAACTCTACTTTAATAAGGAAAAAAAACAACTTTTATTGTTGCTCTTGAAATCTCTCCCTCTAACCAAATAACTCATCCAAATTAACTTTGTTGAATTCTTGAAAACTACAAAATAATAATTTTTTGTCAATAATTTAATGTCTAACCATTTTATCCTGAGAATGTTTAAATGCATAAATATCTTGCTCTGTATGTATCCAAATAAGCCCTTAATATCTCAATAGGCATATAGCCCACTTTTTATTCCATCTTTGGATGGCCCACTCGGGCCACTCCCATCATTTGTGGCCCAACTCTGTCTCCTTTGGATGGGCCATTGTCGTGCCATAATTTGAGTGGATCATAAAACTGTGATCCAATGAATAAATCTAGTGTCTATCTAATAGTACAATCTACAAATGCATCAAAGAAGACTTTTATTGGCTATAAATGTGGGCAGAAGCACAGTTGTTGATTTGTTCAAGTCTTACTTGGAGACTTTTATTTCCTAAACAGTGCTCTTAAATTTGCACTCCTCTTTCCGTTACTAAATGTAGAGAGAGAGAGAGAGAGAGCGCGCCAATGTGGGTGCTCACGTTTACAATTGATCCCCACCGTCAAATGTTATATGCCCACCAAAAATTGGTTACAAAGAAAGTGAAAAACAACGTAACAAAAAGATAGACTTTGGCCAACAATCTTAACGCTAACTTCTTTTTTTTTTTTTTCTATGTTATTGGAGGTTCTAATCTTTTGGGCTGGACAAATCTCTTCCGGGCGTAAAGGGAAGCCGGAGAAACTCACATGTAGCCCCAATGTGGTAGTGCAGTTTCGAACCTACAACCTACGAGTGAAAACTGTGGATCTAGGCCAATTGAGCTACTCCTTAGGATTAACAATCTTAACACTAACGAATATCTACATATGGGGTCCACGATTTCAACCCACGATAACTGCATCTTCAGGTGGGGCATGCGAGGATGTATTGAAATCAGATTCTACATTAGGGTGATGCAGGCTTTAATTAGGGTGTGTGTGCAAAGCAATAGAACCTGCAGTTGCTTTCTCACCACAGGAGGCAGGAAAGGCAGATCATTTCTCACAAAGAAAATTAAGCAATAATAATGCGACGTAAATTTAGGAAAAGAGGAATCATCCTGCACTTCTAACACCAATGGAAAAGACCCCCAGAAATCTTTTGGCACCTTGTCTCCGCCCATTTCCACGAAAATGTCCGCCGCACAAACACACATATCGGATTACCTCCATTCTCAATTTGCATCAAATCAACACCCTCATTTGGGCTGCCTGCGCTGGTTTGGTAATTTTACATGTAAAGTAAAGTGTAGTAAAGCAACAAATTAAGAGATAATAAAATATAATAGAGTTATGATGATATTTAATTTTAGTTTTTTTGTATGATTTTTTTTTTTTAATATAAAATTGGAGATTTTTTTTCTTTTAGTGGATAAAGGATGTTGTTTTTTATTTATTTATTTTTTACATTAGGGTGTTGCAGGCTTTAATTAGGGTGTGTGTGCAAAGCAGTAGAACCTGCGGTTGCTTTCTCACCACAGGAGGCGGGAAAGGCAGATCATTTCTCACAAAGAAAATTAAGCAATAATAATGCGACGTAAATTTAGGAAAAGAGGAATCATCCTGCACTTCTAACACCAATGGAAAAGACCCCCAAAAATCTTTTGGCACCTTGTCTCCGCCCATTTCCACGAAAATGTCCGCCGCACAAACACACATATCGGATTACCTCCATTCTCAATTTGCATCAAATCAACACCCTCATTTGGGCTGCCTGCGCTGGTTTGGTAATTTTACATGTAAAGTAAAGTGTAGTAAAGCAACAAATTAAGAGATAATAAAATATAATAGAGTTATGATGATATTTAATTTTAGTTTTTTTGTATGATTTTTTTTTATTTTTTTTAATATAAAATTGGAGATTTTTTGTCTTTTAGTGGATAAAGGATGTTGTTTTTTATTTATTTATTTTTAACATTAGGGTGTTGCAGGCTTTAATTAGGGTGTGTGTGCAAAGTAGTAGAACCTGCGGTTGCTTTCTCACCACAGGAGGCGGGAAAGGCAGATCATTTCTCACAAAGAAAACTAAGCAATAATAATGCGACGTAAATTTAGGAAAAGAGGAATCATCCTGCACTTCTAACACCAATGGAAAAGACCCCCAGAAATCTTTTGGCACCTTGTCTCCGCCCATTTCCACGAAAATGTCCGCCGCACAAACACACATATCGGATTACCTCCATTCTCAATTTGCATCAAATCAACACCCTCATTTGGGCTGCCTGTGCCGGTTTGGTAATTTTACATGTAAAGTAAAGTGTAGTAAAACAACAAATTAAGAGATAATAAAATATAATAGAGTTATGATGATATTTTATTTTTAGTTTTTTTGTGTGATTTTTTTTTACATTTTTTAATAGAAAATTGGAGCTTTTTTGTCTTTTAGTAGATAAAGGATGTTGTTTTTTATTTATTTATTTTTCACATTAGGGTGTTGCAGGCTTTAATTAGGGTGTGTGTGCAAAGCAGTAGAACCTGCGGTTGCTTTCTCACCACAGGAGGCGGGAAAGGCAGATCATTTCTCACAAAGAAAACTAAGCAATAATAATGCGACGTAAATTTAGGAAAAGAGGAATCATCCTGCACTTCTAACACCAATGGAAAAGACCCCCAGAAATCTTTTGGCACCTTGTCTCCGCCCATTTCCACGAAAATGTCCGCCGCACAAACACACATATCGGATTACCTCCATTCTCAATTTGCATCAAATCAACACCCTCATTTGGGCTGCCTGTGCCGGTTTGGTAATTTTACATGTAAAGTAAAGTGTAGTAAAACAACAAATTAAGAGATAATAAAATATAATAGAGTTATGATGATATTTTATTTTTAGTTTTTTTGTTTGATTTTTTTTTATTTTTTTTAATATAAAATTGGAGCTTTTTTGTCTTTTAGTGGATAAAGGATGTTGTTTTTTATTTATTTATTTTTTACATTAGGGTGTTGCAGGCTTTAATTAGGGTGTGTGTGCAAAGCAGTAGAACCTGCGGTTGCTTTCTCACCACAGGAGGCGGGAAAGGCAGATCATTTCTCACAAAGAAAACTAAGCAATAATAATGCGACGTAAATTTAGGAAAAGAGGAATCATCCTGCACTTCTAACACCAATGGAAAAGACCCCCAGAAATCTTTTGGCACCTTGTCTCCGCCCATTTCCACGAAAATGTCCGCCGCACAAACACACATATCGGATTACCTCCATTCTCAATTTGCATCAAATCAACACCCTCATTTGAGCTGCCTGTGCCGGTTTGGTAATTTTACATGTAAAGTAAAGTGTAGTAAAACAACAAATTAAGAGATAATAAAATATAATAGAGTTATGATGATATTTTATTTTTAGTTTTTTTGTTTGATTTTTTTTTATTTTTTTTAATATAAAATTGGAGATTTTTTGTCTTTTAGTGGATAAAGGATGTTGTTTTTTATTTATTTATTTTTTACATTAGGGTGTTGCAGGCTTTAATTAGGGTGTGTGTGCAAAGCAGTAGAACCTGCGGTTGCTTTCTCACCACAGGAGGCGGGAAAGGCAGATCATTTCTCACAAAGAAAACTAAGCAATAATAATGCGACGTAAATTTAGGAAAAGAGGAATCATCCTGCACTTCTAACACCAATGGAAAAGACCCCCAGAAATCTTTTGGCACCTTGTCTCCGCCCATTTCCACGAAAATGTCCGCCGCACAAACACACATATCGGATTACCTCCATTCTCAATTTGCATCAAATCAACACCCTCATTTGAGCTGCCTGTGCCGGTTTGTTAATTTTACATGTAAAGTAAAGTGTAGTAAAACAACAAATTAAGAGATAATAAAATATAATAGAGTTATGATGATATTTTATTTTTAGTTTTTTTGTGTGATTTTTTTTTACATTTTTTAATAGAAAATTGGAGCTTTTTTGTCTTTTAGTGGATAAAGGATGTTGTTTTTTATTTATTTATTTTTCACATTAGGGTGTTGCAGGCTTTAATTAGGGTGTGTGTGCAAAGCAGTAGAACCTGCGGTTGCTTTCTCACCACAGGAGGCGGGAAAGGCAGATCATTTCTCACAAAGAAAACTAAGCAATAATAATGCGACGTAAATTTAGGAAAAGAGGAATCATCCTGCACTTCTAACACCAATGGAAAAGACCCCCAGAAATCTTTTGGCACCTTGTCTCCGCCCATTTCCACGAAAATGTCCGCCGCACAAACACACATATCGGATTACCTTCATTCTCAATTTGCATCAAATCAACACCCTCATTTGGGCTGCCTGTGCCGGTTTGGTAATTTTACATGTAAAGTAAAGTGTAGTAAAACAACAAATTAAGAGATAATAAAATATAATAGAGTTATGATGATATTTTATTTTTAGTTTTTTTGTTTGATTTTTTTTTATTTTTTTTAATATAAAATTGGAGATTTTTTGTCTTTTAGTGGATAAAGGATGTTGTTTTTTATTTATTTATTTTTTACATTAGGGTGTTGCAGGCTTTAATTAGGGTGTGTGTGCAAAGCAGTAGAACCTGCGGTTGCTTTCTCACCACAGGAGGCGGGAAAGGCAGATCATTTCTCACAAAGAAAACTAAGCAATAATAATGCGACGTAAATTTAGGAAAAGAGGAATCATCCTGCACTTCTAACACCAATGGAAAAGACCCCCAGAAATCTTTTGGCACCTTGTCTCCGCCCATTTCCACGAAAATGTCCGCCGCACAAACACACATATCGGATTACCTCCATTCTCAATTTGCATCAAATCAACACCCTCATTTGAGCTGCCTGTGCCGGTTTGGTAATTTTACATGTAAAGTAAAGTGTAGTAAAACAACAAATTAAGAGATAATAAAATATAATAGAGTTATGATGATATTTTATTTTTAGTTTTTTTGTGTGATTTTTTTTTACATTTTTTAATAGAAAATTGGAGCTTTTTTGTCTTTTAGTGGATAAAGGATGTTGTTTTTTATTTATTTATTTTTCACATTAGGGTGTTGCAGGCTTTAATTAGGGTGTGTGTGCAAAGCAGTAGAACCTGCGGTTGCTTTCTCACCACAGGAGGCGGGAAAGGCAGATCATTTCTCACAAAGAAAACTAAGCAATAATAATGCGACGTATATTTAGGAAAAGAGGAATCATCCTGCACTTCTAACACCAATGGAAAAGACCCCCAGAAATCTTTTGGCACCTTGTCTCCGCCCATTTCCACGAAAATGTCCGCCGCACAAACACACATATCGGATTACCTTCATTCTCAATTTGCATCAAATCAACACCCTCATTTGGGCTGCCTGTGCCGGTTTGGTAATTTTACATGTAAAGTAAAGTGTAGTAAAACAACAAATTAAGAGATAATAAAATATAATAAAGTTATGATGATATTTTATTTTTAGTTTTTTTGTTTGATTTTTTTTTACTTTTTTTAATAGAAAATTGGAGCTTTTTCGTCTTTTAGTGGATAAAGGATGTTGTTTTTTATTTATTTATTTTTTACTTTCCCTGAAAATATTGCAGAAATTTTGAATTAAAGCTTTATTTATTTAACCCCAAACGGAAGCTTTACTTAATTTTTACGGATCTAGTAAAGTGACAGACGGATAATTGTGTGGCAGATAAGTAGGCCCATTTAAGGAATTCAAACGGGTCAAAATTAGTCCCTTTGTGAATAGTCCTTAGGCCAAATCTCACTTAAGGGCAAAGTTGGGCCCACCATTATACTTTTGCCATGATGAATCTGCTGGTGGGTCGTACGGGAACTTCAATTTAAATTTGGCCACTGTGCTTACACGTGGATGGAGATTGACATAGAGATGTGGCCCCGCCCGTGGTTTCAATTTTTAAAAGCTGAATCTCTGGATTCCGTCGCCTTGTGTCATTCCTTTTCGTGTCTCTCATTACAAGTGCATCGTAAGTTCGTAACGAACTTTTTGGGGAGTTCTTTATAATGTCATGATATTATCACGTAAAGATAGTTTCCTAAAATTTAAAATCTAGCTTGAAAACTTTAATAATGAAATCAATATAAAATGGAAATGAATTAGCCGAAATATACAGCAAAAGACTATTACACTTATCTTTCATTTTAGTGTCTATATAATTAAGTTTAATTTATTTTACGCTGCATATTTACAATAACGAGAATGGCTCTTAACCGCGTCAATTCTCATCAGTGTCTTATGGGCTCCAATCCCGTATATATCATCTTTTTTGTGTGTGTTAAAAAATAATCTTTGTAATAACATCCCATAAAAAATATCAACTTATGAATATTTTGCGTTTTCTAAAATAATATCATCTTCAAAACTAAAAGAGTATGAGCGGAAGATCCAATAGGAGAGTATGAGCATAATGTACTATTCCTCTCGTATAATGGAAAAAAATAAGGAAAAAATAAAAATAAAACAAAAATAAAAACTAGAAGATACCCATTTTTTGTACAAACTTATATATTCTTAAAATTTTACTCTTCTTTAATTACTTGAAAATTGATTTATTATGCATCCCTTTTTGCAAACACATTTGTGTGATATTAAAAAAAAACTATAAAAATGATTTTTTTTTATTTTCATGAGAAAAAAATGTTGCACCAATTTGCAAGATAGTGGCGGATAGAAAAAAATTAAAGACATTTTAGTTATGGACGTAAACAAGTTGGTTTTGAGCGAAACCATACCGGACTTGGAATTGTTTTGCAAAGGTTGTTCTGGTTCTACTCCAAACCTGTTTTTTTTTTTTTTTTTTCTTTCAAGCCCAATTCTAGTAAGTGGTTTCAAAACCAGTGCTTACTTGATTTATTTTATTTTTCCTTTTCGCTTAAAGCAAAGATAACATTTAACCCAAAAAGGGACACCGTTTAATCAAAATATGAGTACATGAAATCTATCTTCCACGATTGAAGCAATATCTTCAAAACTAATACGTAATACTACAACAAACCACTTGTTACCAACGTCTGGCCGACGAAAATATTTTCGTCGATAAAGTGTTTTACCAACGTTTTAGTGACTTTTGGCGACGAGAAATTCCGTCGCTAAAAGTGTAGTTTCTTGTAGTATAAGTTGTTACAGGAAGCTTCCAACATTAGTTTATATAAGTTAAAAGAACATTTTTTTTAAATGCACAATCGTGATCCAAGTCCCGAGTCCATGGGGTTGAAATTTATATAGATCTGAAACCGAACCTATGCTCTAAATTCAGACCCCTTTATTAGTCAAAACCTAAAATAGATTTCAAATCTGATTTTTTTTTATAAATAAAATCTTCTATATAATTGAAAAATCAGACATCTGTTCTAGTTCCACGTGGTTCAAATCTATATAGATTTGGAACCAGACCCATGTTCCATGCTCAGACTCAAAATCTAAAATAGATTCCAAATCTAAATTTTTTATTGACAGAAACTTCTAGATAATCAAAGAATTTGATATCCATTTGGCACTCCTATTTTAAGTAATACTAAGCTCTTGTTTTTTTATAAATAAAAACTTCTATATAATTGAAAAATCGGACATCTGTTCTAGTTCCACGTGGTTCAAATCTATATAGATTTGGAACCAGACCCACGTTCCATGCTCAGACTCAAAATCTAAAATAGATTCCAAATCTAAATTTTTTATTGACAGAAACTTCTAGATTATCAAAGAATTTGATATCCATTTGGCACTCCTATTTTAAGTAATACTAAGCTCTTGTTTTGCAACATTATATTTTTTATTTTATTTCTTTAAATCTCTAAAGCGGGTAGAGATTTTGAGAATAGAGGCATTTGTCGGCGTGTTTAACCCTCTAAATACTATAGAGAAGTAGAAGCAATGCCTCTTTTTTTCTAGAACTCACCATTGGATGTATGTAAAAGTAGAGGGAAAAAAATAATGGCGTAACAACATCTAGTCTGATTTATTTTTTTTCAAAATCTAAGAGTGTAAATCAAGACCTACACCATTATAAAATGTTTACAATATCAAATACAGTTATGATACCAAATCTCAGCTGTTGGATCATCACCAATATCGAGATACCCGTAAAGAAGTGAGCAATTTTTTTTGAATATGTGAAAACACAATATCCAAACCGTTAGATTTATTTAAAAGGCTGAAAACGGCTATCTAATTAATTTTCAAAGCTTGAAATCTCGTAGATTTTGAGAAATTTATAAAAACTTTCAATAATTCTTATAAAAAAAATTATGCTATACTTAAAATAGATCCTTACATTATCAAATACTTCTTTTGATTCTAATATATATTTCTTTTTTTTTTGTTATGACTCTTTTTAATGGCTTGGGTCCATCAAAAGAAAGAAAGAAAGAAAAAAGCCAAAGATTAAAAGTTACGAAACAAGGCGGCAAACTAACTTGACATCAGTTTGAATTTCGAAACTATTATAACATATGGATCTTGGGTGGATGCCCACTTAAGATGAATTAGGGTTAGATTTAGGGTTTAGAGTTTCTCTATTATGAGACTACTTTGCCTATAAATAGGCATCTCCCCATTGTATTTGTGTATACATAATGAGATAATAGAAAACTCTCTCTTCTCTCTCCTAATCGTCTTTCTCTTGTCTCTTACTATTTACAACACGTTATCCGCACAAAAAAAAAATGAAGAAAAAAAAAAAAAAACCAAGAAGCAGCCTCGATGTTTTTTCAGCCTCAAAATCGGTTTCCGTGCAACTATAGTAAACTTTGCCTCGGTTTGCATACTGTAGCAAAAAAAAAAAATTTGGTTTACGTGCTTGGGAAGAAACAAAGACTCTGTGTTTGCATACTATTTGGATACCTTTCGGTTTGCATACTGTAGCCTCCAATTTTTCTTCTAGTTTCTATTTACAAGAAACATATATTTTTCGATTTGCGTGCATAATCCTAAACAAAAACCTTGGCTTGCTTTGGTTAAAGTGTAGTGTAGTGCAGGAACCCACCTTTGAAGTTGCTTTGGTTAAAAGTGTAGTGTAGAGTTCAGATTTCTTGAGCACGTCAACAAGCTGCTTTCTTCTTGGTTTGCGCGTCAACGAGTTGCTATTCCTCTCGGTTTGCACATGTCAAGAGGGAGTTTTCCTCTCCAAACCACGGTTAGTAGTATCTAAATCATAGGTCAGCTCTAAATCTATTAGAATAAATAAAAGTAGTTTATGATAAAGTAATTATAGTGTTTGGTTACTGTTTATCTTCTTATATAATTTTTCTTTAATTTAAATTTATTAATACTGTGAATGGATCACAAAATAGAACCGGAAGTTCTAATTGTGAACCTAAAGTTCACCTATTCATGGACCAGCAGTCCTAGAAGTTGGAATAGTGATATGAACCTGTAGATTCATATCCATAAATCAAAACCTGGAGTTTTTTTTTATTCAAATAAATTATACACCCATGAAATTAAATATGAAAATTTGACAGAACCAGATGTTCTGATCATTTATTAGAACCAGAAGTTCTACGTGAAGTTTTGACAGAATCAGAAGTTCTGATCAATTGTTAAAACCTGAAGTTTTGACAGAACCAGAAGTTCCGATCAATTGTTAGAACCGGAAGTTCTACTTCAAATCTGAAGTTTTGACAGAACCAGAAGTTCTGATCAATTATTAGAACAAGAAGTTCTACTTCAAACCTGAAGTTTTGATAAAACCAAAAGTTCTGATCATTTGTTAGAACCAGAAGTTCTACGTGAAGATTTGACAGAACCTGCAGTTCTAATCTCCTGTGTTATGAACCTGAAGTTCTAAATCAAGCCTGAAGTCTTGACAGAACCAGCAGTTCTGATTATCAATAATATGAACCTGAAATTCTAAATCAAGCCTGAAGTCTTGACAGAACCAACAGTTATGATTCTTAAAGTTGTGAACTTGATGTTCTAACTTCCTTAATATCCTAATTTATAGTGAATGTTTTTAATTATTTCAATTTTAATCATGTGATTGCATAGTTATGATGCTTTTATTATTATTATATTTTTTTGTTAAAGGTATGGATCATGGAACTGAGGACAATTTTTGTTTGGTAGATAGTGCCACAACACACACCATTCTGAAAAATCAGAATTTTTTCTCAGAATTGATGTTCATTCCATGAAAGGTATCCACCATAGCTGGACCTGTGCAGATAATTGAAGTCTCCGGAAGAGCCCATATGATGTTACCTAATGGTACCCAACTATTCATCAAAGATGCTTTGTTCTCAAAAAGTTCCCGAAGAAACTTGATTAGTTTCAAAGACATCAAAATGAATGGGTACCACATTGAGACTGTAAGTGAAGGTAACAAATAATACTTATGCATCGTTACTAGTATTGGAAGCCAGAAGCAAATACTAGAAAAATTCAGTGCACTCTCCTCAGGGTTATATTACACGACAATCTCCAATGTTAAATCACATTCTGTTATGAGCAAAACAATAAAGTTGAGCCCGAAGCTCAGTGATCCTAAGGCTTTACAGCTTTGACATGATATGTTAGGTCACCCTGGGGCTATTATGTTGAGAAAAATCATCGATAACTCTTTTGGGCATTCCTTAGAGAACCATCAATTGACCATACCTAGTGGGTACTTATGTACCCCATGTTCACAAGGGAAACTGATCACCCGACCCTGTCCTACTAAAGTTGCATCCGAATCCCCATCCTTTCTACAAAGAATACAAGGTGATATTTGTGGACCCATCAATTCACCTAGTGGACCTTTTAAGTATTTTATGGTTTTGATCGATGCCTCCACTCGTTGGTCGGATGTTTGTCTACTTTCAACTAGAAACGTAGCATTTGCCCGCCTATTAACTCAAATAATTAAACTGAGGGCTCACTTCCCTGATTATCCCATTAAGTCTATAAGACTTGATAATGCAGGCGAATTTACATCCAAGGTTTTTGATTATTTTTGTTCGTCTATAGGCATTGTAGTCGAACATCCTGTCCCTCATGTCCACACCCAAAATGGCTTAGCTGAATCCATGATCAAGCGCATCCAACTTATTTCTAGGACTCTGCTGATGCAATCCAAATTACCAGTTAGTGCTTGGGGACATATTGTGTTGCATGCAGCAATGTTAATTTGACTTCGGCCCACGCCCTATCATCAAATTTCCCCTGTACAACTTATATCAGGACATCAACCCAAATTTTCTCACTTGCGCAAGTTTGGTTGTGCAGTTCAAGTCCCAATACCACCCCTAAGCGTACTAAGATGGGACCACAACGAAGATTGAGAATATATGTAGGTTATGACTCTCCTTCGATTATTCGATATCTAGAACCAAGGACAGGAGATGTTTTCACTGTTCGTTTTCTTGATTGTCAGTTCGATGAGACAATTTTCCCGCCGTTAGGGGGAGATAAGATAGTTCCTGAAGAACGTATTGTTCCCGTAGAACAATCCATTCCTGAAGAACGTCGAGAATTAACATGAAATACTTCCACTCTGTCTCATCTGGATCCACGAACTTCACAATGTGAGAATGAAGTTCGGAGAATTGTGCACTTGCAAGAAATTGCAAACAAGTTACCTGATGCATTTAACGATGCAGCAAAAGTGACGAAGTCATATGTGCCAGCTATGAATGCACCTGCCAGGGTTAATGTCCCTGTAGGACGAAATCAAAATACGGCAGCAAAAGAATTTGCGATACGCCAGAAGCGTGGCAGACCTATTGGTTCAAAGGACTCAGCTCCGCGGAAAAAGAGAAATGAGCATTCATCATCATATCCTCCCGAAGAGGCATGTAACGCTCCTGAAGAGGTTCCTCCCGAAGATGCACATAATGCTCCTGAAGAGGTTATAGCAAAATCTGTTCTCTCTAGAATAATGGAAGTCCCCAGTGAGACTTTGGAAGCCCCTGAAGAGGCACCGGTACCGGAAAATAAAGAGATCTTTATACTTTACAATTATTCAAAAAAGAGATGGAATAGAAATGAGATTATCATCGATGGCGCATTTGCATATGCGGTAGCTACACAAATATCAAAGGAAAATGATGATGATTGGGACACAGAACCACGTTCTATAAATGAATGTCGACAAAGAAAGGATTGACCCCAATGGGAAAGTGCCATCAAAACAGAGTTAGAGTCTCTCAACAAACGTGGTGTGTTCGGACCTATAGTACAAACCCCAAAAGATGTTAACCCTGTAGGTTACAAGTGGGTGTTTGTAAGAAAAAAGAATAAACTGAATGAAATTACCAGATATAAGGCACGATTAGTGGCACAAGGTTTCCTGCAGAAACCTGGGATTGATTATGAGGAAACATACTCTCCCGTTATGGATATAACGACATTCAGATATTTGATAAGTTTAGCAGTTTCTCAAAATCTAGAAATGAGACTCATGGATGTTGTAATTGCTTACTTATATGGGGACTTAGACACAGAAATTCACATGAAAATCCCGGAAGGATTTCCTTTGTCTGAAGCAAAGCCAAAGAGTACGTACTCAATCCAATTAAGGCGATCATTGTACGGCCTGAAGCAATCCGAAAGAATGTGGTACAATCGCCTTAGTGAATACTTGTCTAAAAGGGGGTATGAAAACAATCATATTTGCCCGTGTCTATTTATAAAGAAATTCTTGAAGGGATTTGCAATATTAGCAGTTTATGTTGATGATATAAATTTGATAGGGACTCCAGAACAGCTCGAAGAAACTGCTAATTATTTAAAGAAAGAATTTGAAATGAAAGACCTTGGAAAAACGAGATTTTGTCTCGGATTGCAAATCGAGAGAAATTCTAATGGGATGTTGGTCAATCAATCTAATTATACCGAGAAGATTTTAAAACGATTTGGTATGGATAAGGCATATCCATTAAGCACCCCTATGGTTGTCCGGTCTCTTGATATAAAGAAAGATCCATATCATCCCATCGAGAAAAATGAAAAGGTATTGGGTCCCGAAGTACCATACCTAAGTGCTATTGGAGCCTTGATGTACTTGGCACAATGCACTAGACCAGATATTGCATTTTCTATGAATCTACTTGCCAGGTATAGCTCCGCACCAACTCAAAGGCACTGGATTGGTATTAAACATATCCTACGATATCTGCGTGGAACAACTGATTTGGGAATATTTTATGCTTACGATCATAAAGATTCCAATTTAGTAGGATATGCAGATTCATGTTATCTCTCTGATCCTTATAAGGGCCGATCACAGACAGGTTATGTGTTTTTAAATTGTAATGCCGCCATTTCTTGGCGTTCTATAAATCAGACTTTGGTAGCTACTTCCTCCAACCATGCTGTAATTTTGGCTCTTTATGAAGCCAGTGGGGAATGTGTATGGTTAAAATCTCTGATTTAGCATGTTCGTAGTTCTTGTCAATTGCCTTCTATTGCAGGTATTCCAAACATTATCTATGAAGATAATGAAGCATGCATAAAACAGATTCGAGAAGGTTTCATTAAAGGAGACAAGACTAAACATATAGCACCGAAGTTCTTCTTCACCCATGAACTTCAGAAGAACAATGAAATTGAAGTCAAGCAAGTTCGTTCAAATACCAATCTGACTGACATGTTTACAAAATCTTTGCCAAAATCAGTATTCCAGAAATTTGTATATGAGATTGGCATGCGCAAAGTTCATAATCAAACTATGTAAAATGGTTATTATCATCAGGGGGAGTTGTTTATCAGGGAGCATCCTGAAGTATGCTACCTATGGACATTTGTGAGTTGTACTCTTTTTCCTTCTCTAGGTTTTATCCCACTGAGTTTTCTTAGTTAAGGTTTTAATGAGGCAACATTATGCACGTCCAACACCAGTTCAATGATTTTGAAGAATGTTGTACTCTTTTTCCCTTCGCTTTGGTTTTTTTTCACTGGGTTTTCCTTAGCAAGGTTTTTAATGAGGCAACTGTCATTGAATGGTGGTCATCCAAGGGGGAGTGTTATAAAATATGGATCTTGGGTGGATGCCCACTTAAGATGAGTTAGGGTTAGGTTTATGGTTTCTTTATTATGAGACTACTTTGCCTATAAATAGGCATCTCCCTATTGTATTTGTGTATACATAATGAGATAATAGAAAACTCTCTCTTCTCCCTCCTAATCTTCTTTCTCTTGTCTCCTAATTTTCAAAGCTTGAAATCTTGTAGATTTTGAGAAATTTATAAAAAGTTTCAATAATTCTTATAAAAAAAATTATGCTATACTTAAAGGGGAATGTTCATATGCATCCATCCCTCACCATAGGGTGAGGGATGCTTCCATAAATGAGGGGTTTCAAGTACAAAAGGAGGATTTCAAGTACATAGGGTGTACTTGAAACCCCCCATTTATGGAAGCATCCCTCACCCTATGGTGAGGGATGAATGCATATGAACATTCCCCATACTTAAAATAGATCCTTACATTATCAAATACTTCTTTTGATTCTAATATATATTTCTTTTTTTTTGTTATGACTCTTTTTAATGGCTCGGGTCCATCAAAAGAAAGATAGAAAAAAAAAAGCCAAAGATTACAAGTTACGAAACAAGGCGGCAAACTAACTTGACATCAGTCTGAATTCCGAAACGATATATTTTCCGAAAACTTAATTCGTGCAGGTGCAACTTGCAAGTACATCGCTTAAGTCGGTGGGGGTGTTCAGGACGATTCATTCGTATTTTCGTTTGGTTTGATTCCGTCGTTTGGGTAATCAAAGTATATTCGTAAAGTTATATGACTCATAAAACCCAAACGGCTTCTTCCCATCGCCCTAATTAATATAGAATAGAATACAAGTTGAACAACGAAAAACAAGACATCGGTCGTTCCGTTTCAATCTCTCTCTTTTGTTTCTCTCTCAAAGTCTCATGGAATCCGTTTCTGTAAAAGAAGAAACCCTAGAACTCGAAGCACCCAAATCGCAATTTCCAAAGCCGCGTTTGGATGCTCCCATTCCAGACCCTGCAAATGTAATCGATCTCAGCAGCAGCAGCGGAAGCGGTAGAGATTCCGACTCGGACGACGATGATGTCCTCGATTCAACGAGGAAGAGATCTACGGTTTCGGACAATGGAAAGGGAGGTCCGCCCTCTAAGAAGCCGAAGCCCGTTGATTACGTCCTGCCGGCCGGATTCCTCGACCCGCTCCCGCCGGACGAGATCCTGCCGGAGCCGGAGCAGGAGCTGGCGCTGGTGTCATTCTCTCCGCCGCGGCCGAAGGGAGGAGACCAGTCCTTCAAGCAGTTCTGGAAGGCCGGGGATTACGTAGGCGATCCCACCAAAGATTTCTCTGCCACTGCTGGTAATCTGTCTTCTTTCTTCTTCTACTTGTTCTTATTCGTTTGTTGATTGTTTCTTTTATGTTTTTTGGTGTTTTGGGGTTGTGATGTTTTGGGGAATGGTTGTGTTTTTTTTATTGTGTTTGTTGGGAGTTTGGTAGTGTTTGGATGCATGCGAAATGGGGTACTTGCAGATTTGAAAGAAAAACCAGTTTTATTTTTATATTTGTTTTTTTTAGTGATTACATCATTGGTTTATGATAGTGTCGTTGTTTGGAATTTGGAATTTAGATATGCTTGAACTGATCATCTAGCCAACTGCATGCAACCCTAAATTGATGTTCTTTATATATATATATATATATATATATATATATATATATATATATAGAATAATTTAGGATAGTCATTTACTTCGAATGTGGAATTGACGGAGGGACATGTCGCTCTTTATGTATTCAGTACTTTATTTGAAATGTGTTTATGCCTCGAGGTAAATGTGAAATCCTGTAAATAAGCCACCAATTGAGCATGCATTTTGATTAGTTTTTGTTAATGTGGTGAAGCGCCTCTCGATCAAATAAGAGAACAAACTTGAGTTGTTTAAATTGATGCAGTCCTTGCATTATAGCATTTAACTCAAATGCTAAACTGTATGTTTAACTTCTATTGAGCCTCATTTAACTTCTCACTAGAATACGAGACCACCAGTCTCTCTTCTTGGCTGAAGAGAACATTGATCCCCTCAACTTATTGAAAAATTTTTGCAAAATTTTGATGTGCGAAAGAACAAGATCTTCTGAGCTCTGACAACTTCCTTTTCCACAAGTTGACAACTCATCTAGGCCTTGGATGTCCACAGAGATGCACATTTGTTTAACCAAGAAGGGATAGGGGCAGTAAGTGTGTCTAAGTACTTTACAAATCGCAAATAAAGCATGAGTTGTGCATGGAAACTTTAAACCTCCCTTGTTGCACTGGGTGTAAGCCACTCAAGTTCAGCTTTTACTTTTCTTATATACTCTCAAGGCATTGTTTTGACCTATGGGGTATCCCTGAATGTGAAAATGTTAGAAAGTGAATCCAGCAGCGACACATACTCCCTTTCCTCAGGGCCAGACAAACTCCAACAGTCCATCACCCACACATCATCCGTAAATCAGACTCTATCTTCCTCGTGCTTCCTCACTTTGAACCTGATAGTATCACAGAAGACTTCACCCAACCCTATTAGACTTAAACCCCAAAGACGATGTGGCACCCCATAAATGAGACATTTGAACAACTCCTGGCTGTTAACTCTCTCCTTTACCCATTTAATCAACAACAACACTACTCTATAAAGCATGTCTCTCATCATCGAACCTCCACTGGACCACCACCACTTGCTTCAGAGAGCCGATTTTTGATAATTAACATCCTAATGCTCAAGTTTGGGTTTCCTACTTTAGCCTGCCAAACGCATCTTATTCTGTACATTTGCCCCTACTTGGGCTTGCCACTTTAACCTGCCCAAATGCATATTCTTCTTTACATTTGCCCCTTCTTGGTGAAAATTTGTTGAATCTTCTCTAGTTTCTTTGCTATTGTAATTTTTTTTTGGAATAATAACTTGTATTAATCAAAAGCTTAACGGCACAAAAGGAATATTCTGGAAAGCAGAGAAAAACTTGGAGACAAGGACCCAAAAGTAGAAATTCGGGCCAAACCAAAGAGACAGGATCTACAAAAAGGTAAACCAAAACCACCCAAAAAATTCAGATATCACCTCCCTCCAATTAAGGAGGATAATGTCTATCGGCATGCCCCAAAACTCCGGAAGAAAAGAAACCCAAGAAGCAGCCGAAAATCTTGATCTAGGGGAAACAATGGTAGCTTGAGAAGATTTTCCTTTGAAACACCCTGGGTTTCTTTCTTTCTAAATAGCCCATATTGTAGCAAAAAAAAAAAAAAAGAAAAGAAAAGAAAAAAGAAGCAGCATGCCAATGCAATCTCTTTTTGTGGGAGCCAAACACTAACTTCCAGGCTTCGAAGAGATCTCGAATGGATGAAGGGAGAACCTAAGATAAGTCAAAAGACAAGAGAAGGGAGTTCCAGATATCAGACGCCATTGGGCATCGAAGGAGAAGGTGGTCTATAGATTCTTCAGCTGACAGACAAAGGGGGCAGGCGTTGACTGCTATCACTTTGCGGTGGCCAAGGTTATTGAAGGTGATGATACAGCCTTGGAGCACCAGCCAAGCGAACCCCAAGACTCTAGGAGGAACCTTGGATTTCCATAGAGTTGAAGACTGAAAGTTGAAGGAGAGTCGAACATCGCCAAAAAGGAGGAGGATACTGTGAAAACTCCTTCTTTAGAGGGGATCCAGATCATACGGTTAGGCCCCTCCCCTGGAACAAAAACTTGATCTAGGACCCCGAGGAGACGAATACTCTCTCCTCATCCTCTCGAAGGACCCTTCTGAAGATCGGAGTCCAAACCATGTGATCATTTATTGTTTCCATGTAGTCTTTTGCTTTTGCTGATTGATTTGAGGCACATCTGAAGAGAGAAGAGAACTCTGCCGCAAAAGGTCTAAGTCTCACCCAAACATCCATGCAAAAGAAAACATCTTTCCCTGATCCAATCTTGTATCTAATGTTACCAGTAAAGAGGGTCTTATCCGCAATTATGCCTCTCCATATGCCAGAGAGTCTATATGACGGTCTTGAGATGACCCAGCTGTTTCTTCTTAGTCTATATCTGGCCAAGATGAGCTGCCTCCATAGACTATGATCGTGCTCTCCGATCCTCCACAACCATTTCCCCAAGAGAGCTTTATTCATTTGAGCCAACGGCCTAAAGCCCAGACCACTATCCTTTTTGGGTTTGCAAATGGATCTCTAATTGACAAGATGAAACTTCTGCTTGTTGGATTTCCCATGCCATAGGAAATCCCGCTGAAGTTTTTCTATGCGCTTAATGATTGATGTCGGACATTTGAAGATTGACATGATGTATATGGGAAGATTTGCTAAGGTTGCCTTTATTAATGTGACTCTACCTCCTAAAGAAAGGTATTTCACTTTCCAGGAGGCTAGTTTATGCTCCATCCTTTCCAGAACTGGGTTCCATATTGATTTAGGAACTTTACGAGGACAAAGCGGTAAGACCAGATAAGATGAGGGAAGAGAGGCGATTTTGCAGCCCATGATGCTAGCAAGTTCCTCAAGCAGACCATCTCTTAGAGAAATGGCAATGATCTCGTTTTGTAGAAATTCACCTTGAGACCTGAAACTGCTTCAAAACATCTAAGGATGGCCACAATATTCTTGATTTGCTCGTCCTTTGCGTCACTGAATATTATAGTGTCGTCTGCAAACAGGAGTGATACAGTAGCAATAACATGTCATGGCAACAGGACTCGTGGGCCACATGTGGGACCCATGAAATTCTGATTTTTTAATTGTTTTTAGTTTTATTTTTAGCTAAGAGTGTAATTAGAATTAGGTTTCTAATTTGGGTAGGATTATTATCTGTTTTCCTAGTTTGATTAGGAATTTTTTCTTAGCCATTAAGTTTCTTTCATTATAAATATTGTAGAGATCAATGATCTTAGAGTAGTGATTCTTGAGTTAATAAAATTTCCCTGCGTGGGTTTATCGTGGAGATTGTCTTCATCGTTATTGTTCTAAGTGGGAAACCTAATTGTGCCTTGGCACTGGCATCCTAACCCTAGGATTGCATCAAGGAGGTGAGTTATAATTGGGCCACTGACTGCCGATCTAAAACTTGAGATGAGATTCACTTCACCTGCCATGGAGATCATTTTACTAAGGGCTTCACCAACAATATCAAACAAAAAAGGAGAAAGAGGGTCGCCCTGAAGAAGACCTCTTTTTGCTTGAAAGGAACCCATTGGAGTTCCATTAATTAGGATGGAATATCTTGCGGAAGAGACACTCCTGGATCCAACTCCACCATTCAATAGGTAAGCAAGGAAACTCCAATCCACTCTATCGAAGACCTTTTCCAGATCTAGTAGGACACATGACA
The DNA here is from genome assembly GCA_038049695.1 of Cinnamomum chago. Lineage (NCBI taxonomy): Eukaryota > Viridiplantae > Streptophyta > Magnoliopsida > Laurales > Lauraceae > Cinnamomum > Cinnamomum chago. The sequence continues at coordinate 78,651,956 of CP142456.1, forward strand.
TCTTATCTCTGTGTTTGGAGTGAATACATTCGTTGGCTATGAGGACCCCATCTAATATCTGTCTCCCATGCATAAAGGCAGCTTGTGACTGAGAAATAATGGAAGACATAACCTTCTGCAATCTACTTGCTAGAACTTTGGCTAGAGTTTTGTAGATGCTGCCTATCAGACTAATTGGTCTGAAGTCCTTGATGTATCATGCACCCTTTTTCTTGGGGTTTAATGTTATAAAGGATGATCCAATATTCTTCGAAAGCTAGCCCCGTTGATGGAATTCCCTGAAGAAGTTCATGATGTCTTCCTTGGTGATGTCCCAAAAGCGTTGGAAGAAAGCAATCGGGAAATCGTCCAGGCCTGGCGCTTTTTCTCCCCCGAGGTCAAAGACTGCAGTACGCGTCTCTTCTTCGAAACCTCTTTCCAACCAAGTAGCATTTTCAACGCTTAGGCTATTTAGGGGCAAGTTATTTAGATAGGGTCTTTCCCATTCCCCTCTAGAGTAGAGATTCTTGAAAAAGCCCACAATGTGTTTGGTGATGTCCGCTCGGTCGTCCAGTCTTCTATTACCGTCCATGAGATAAGAAATCTTGTTGCTTCTCTTTCTGTTCAAAGCCAAACTGTGGAAGAATTTAGTATTTTTGTCCCCTCTTTGAGCCACCTACACCTAGATTGCTGCTTCCATTTGATCTCTTCCTCCCTTACCTTAACTGCAAATTTCTCTTTCAAGAATAGCCTTCTAGCTATCTCTCCCTTAGTTAGGACTTGAGATTGTTCCTTTATGTTTAGACTTGGAATCTCTTCTAAAATTTCAGCTTTAGCTGCTTTCATGTCACCAAAGTTCTGCTTGACCCTTTGGAGGCTAATCTGAAACCTGCCCAACCCCCAACTTGGGCTTCTAGCCACCACTTCCCTATAAGAGTAGAGAAGTTTGGTTCCTCCAGCCACATTAATTCGAAGCGGAAAGGTGCCGGCCCCCATCTTTCACATATAGTGTCAAGAAGAATGGGGCAGTGATCAGAGATGGGATTTGGGAGAGCAAATGGGCAGGCTTCGGGAAATAGATCAAACCAATCACAGGAGAGAAGGAACCTGTCCAGACACGACATAGCGGGAGATGATTGATGATTTGACCAAGTGAGATTAGAACCCCCAAGATGCAGGTCAATTAGAGAATGCTTATTTATCTACTCTGAGAAGCCCACCATATCTGACGTCATGGGTCTGCCCCCTAACTTCTTGGAGGGGAATCTAACCACGTTCCAATCTCCTCCTAAGCACCAAGGACTACTCCACTTCCTCCGAATGGAATCCAGCTCCTCCCTAAACGAATCCCGCAATCTCCTATCAGTAGTACCATAAACCAACGTAACCAACCAGCTGATATTGGATGCTGACTCTTCCAAGACGAAAGACATTGAGAAAACTCCAGCCCACTGCTCCCTAACAATGAATAGCCTTCTTTGCTATTGTAATTGGAATTTCGAGTAAAGACTATAAATCTGTAATAAACTGTTTGACTAGCTCTGGTCACTTTAATGAGATTAATGCGACCTCTGAAGATAAAGATCTTATCTTCCAAGAGGATCGCTTTCTTTGGACCTTTTGATTCACTGCACCACAACCCCATGTCCCCAACCCCCCAAACCCCCTCCTCCTCTTTTCTTCATTGTAACTCCAACTGTAGTAACTTGGGGCGAAGTAGAATTTTGTCTTCTAGTGCCTTTTACTTCAATTCTCTCATCTTTCCTTTATTCATGATTTCACCCTTACTTCCCTCTCTCTCTCTGTCTCTCTCTCTCATGTAAACAAACAGGCTGCTATTGACGGTATTTTTCACTTTATCAGGGAAAATGCTGCAGTGTTTCTTTTATCCTCATTTATGCATGAAAACAATAAGTTATAAATGGCGATGTTCTGAGAAGTGTCTCTGTTAGTTTTTTTTTTTCTTTTTTTAATCACTGTTCATTTCTTTTTGAACATTGCCGCTATTGTGGCAACGTTAATGGTCAGTTGTTTTTTAGATTCTTATTCTGGCATCTTTTTTTCTTTTTTTTTTTAATTTTAATTACTATTCAATTAGAGCTCTTTGTAAATCGCTGCTATTGTGGCAACTTTAGCGGTTAGTTGTTTTTCAGATTCTTATTCTGGCATCTGTTTGTTGTTTTACTTACTAGTGTCGCTCATACTGTGGTTTGTTTCATTTTCTCTTCCTCTCTTCTGTAGTTGGTATGGATCATCTCAGGGTTCATCCCAAGTTTCTTCACTCAAATGCAACCAGCCATAAGTGGGTCCTTGGCGGTAAACTTCCCCCTAAAGATACCAAAATTTGTCTTAAGTTGAAGTAGTTATATTTTTATAATTAATGATACTCAAAATTCTTCTTCAACAGCTTTTGCAGAGCTTCTGGATAATTCTTTGGATGAGGTAATTTTCACTGCTTACTTGTCAGACTGTGCAGTATATCCTTGGTTTTCTTACTATTTTTCATTTCTTTCAGGTCTGCAATGGGGCTACCTATTGTAATATAGATATGTTAGAAAACAAGAAGGATAGGCGCAGAATGCTGCTGATTGAAGGTGCAGAGATTTGCTTAATGTTTGGTTTTATTTATGCAAGATTGTATGCAACTGTTTTTTTTTTTTTTGGCGGTGGCTCTAAAGTTGAAACTGCCATAAGGTTTCAGGCAAACATGCACCATCACTTTGGTATTCCCATTTGAGTTGTGTTTCTTCACTTAGAGTTAGGGACTTGGTTAATGTTCATTTATGCAACGTAGTGGAATACTGGGTGTTGATGCAAGCTGAAAATTGCTGTTGAAGTTCTTGATATCATGAACAATTTTTCCATTATTCGGATACTCCTAAATTGTTTGTGCCTATGTTGGATATATCCAGTACAAAAGTTGTGGATAGAAAAAAAGTTGCGATCATACGACCGTCTTTGCAGTGTCATAGTGCCCATTATTTTTGCAACTTTTATATTTATGCATCTTCTAGCCAGTAAGGGACTGAATGCAGATAATCAAGCTGATTTTCAAATTCCTATGGTTCTATTTGCCCCATGAAAATAATTTTTTCTTTACCATTAAAAAATACATTTTTTATTTTTAAAATCATCCTTTTTGAGATCAAAGATTAAAGGAAAGTTTTGGTTTTTCACATGTTTACACATGTAAACATTATGCATAATTGTATGGCTGACTTTTGTGCTTGTGTCATTTAATGATGTTTGGGAGTTACTTTGTTCATTGGTTTACTCTTTCCATGACTTGTTCTCATCATCATTATAATCAATGAAACCTCCTTCTATCAAACAAGGGTCGGCGATATGAATTATATTTCTCTCATCCCTTTGTAAGGTTGTTTATAGCTGCATTCTATCACGTTACTTTGACCACTTCCTCTTCCAAGTCTTTATCGCTTCCCCCACCATCTTTATACCTTGTACTTGCAAAAATTATATTTTTTTATGGGGTTGCTTTCAGTCTTTTAAGGACTTGCTTGTGCAACGAGAAGTTTTTTGTGCTCCATGGATTTCTGCTTCCATGGGATATAGGAATCCTGCATTCCTATTCCTCCCATAGGAAATTGTGATCCTCTTTGATATAGCCTAGGAAATAGACCATATCTTGCGGATTTGGTCGAATCCAGATGGATTCAACAGCCAAGAACGCACGCACGATGAGCAAACCAAAACAATAGTCAGACTAGAATCAATTCTTCAATTCAATAATCCAGATGGAAAATCAGTTCATTTATTTTCTTTTCCGCAAGTAAAACTTGTCGCACCAAACAATCGAATAGTGGACTGCATGTGATATCCGAAAAGTTTTCCTCTCTTTCGCAGGATTTTCTTGTTGCACAAACTCACCCTGAACCATAAGCTCTAATCATCCAGATTCAAGATGACATCATTTATTTTCTTTTCTATTGCATCCACTTGTAATTTGCCTATTTTGTATTTTCCCAATCTTGTCCTTTCTTGTTGCTCCACCAATTTGTCTTGCATCTGCATCTTGGCCTCGTGTACTTTGTCCTGTCACTTTGTTCCCGAGCCCTTTTGTTCTATAGTTGCTCCCAACTATTATAACTTGATACACTGTTGCTTTAAGTGTTTTTTTTTTAATAAACAATTTTGACCATTATCCAAGTGTTTTTTGTTCTATTGGTGCTCCCAAGTATCATAACTTGAGACACTGTTGTTTTAATTATTATTTTGACATGATCCTGATGTAAGCTAAAGGGTGAGTCACACGAGTCAGATCAGTGTCAAATTGAGTGCAGACTTGCACTCTGTATATACTGCATCTTTGTTCAACTAATTTTCAAGCCTTTTGACTCGTCTTTCTCTAAGAGCTTTTTCCTACTCAAGGAACATGATCTTTGATATTTTCCATGAGTTTTTTTATATCCGAGGGAAATAATTAAGGGCTCAGAGTGGACCCTTCATTAAATCCAGTCTGACTGGGAAGTGGGAACTCAGTCGTCTAACCACAGTTTTTTCGCTCATAAACTGCCCTCCGTATGTCTTGTATGCTTAACCATTAGGTTTTTTTTTTTTTTTTTGTCTATCAGATTGATAGTCTTTACTTACTAATCATTGAAGCCTTATCCCATTTGTTTGGGTTTAACCTTGTACAGTTCTACCACTCAACGACTCAATTTAATTATATAATCTCTAATTATAATCTTCTGCACTCTGTTTTCTGTAATTGTTTAAAATACACACCTCACCCATTCTTTAGCCCCAATCTATTAAAGGATGTGATCTGAATGCAACAGGATATAATTGTCAAATACTTTACTAGGTAACGTGCTAACTGATACAGACCCTAACATTTTGACAGTTCATTTTTAATGCTCACTGAAAATTCCCTTCTTTGTTTTTTGATATTTGCAGATAAATGACAGTTCATTTTTATGCTTACTGAAAATTCCCTTTGTTTTTTGATATTTGCAGATAATGGTGGTGGAATGGATCCAGATAAAATGCGGCAATGCATGTCTCTTGGGTATTCTGTGAAAAGCAATCAAGCAAATACTATTGGACAATGTGAGACATAAATCTTAAGAAAAGACATTATTCATATGACTGAGTACTGACATCAAGATGGCATCTTTAAAAAGTTCCTATAAAGAAACAAGTTTCTAATATTTCATCGGCTTTGCACTTTTTCAGATGGAAATGGTTTCAAGACAAGTACCATGAGACTTGGAGCAGATGTAATTGTGTTCTCTCGTTGTTGCGGGAAAGATGGAAAGAGGTTGGTTTTATTGACTGATCATAGTCAGTTCACATATTTAATCTTTAATATTACCCATGTCATGATGCCTTCTCAATTTAAAAAGCATGTTGCAATGACATCTGTTTTTGGCTTGTTCAGAAGGCTGGTTTAGTAATTGAACTGATGAAAGAATTAAGTATTTAATTTTATTACAGATCAACTTGTTAAAAAGAATTCAGTGTGACAAACTTTAAGAAGATTAAAGGGCAAACTGTATGCTGCATTTCATGCTTGGAATAAGTTCTGCTTGCTTTTTGCCGAGCTTGTTAACAACCCGGAACATCGTCACAGGGAACTTTGTCAAAACTTGGTTTTTTGTCGAGTTTCATGTTGAGTTCTAATGAATATTAGGAAAATATCCATGATATGAGAGGAAGCTATTGTTGGAAAAGAAATGAGGGTTACACTGATTCTATGGTTTTCTCCAAAGTGTTTATGAGCTTTTTTCTATCATTTATGGGTTCTGACTGTAAGTTAACTGATTTTTTTAGTCGTTCAAGTTAAAGATCTAGGTTTTCTATAGGTTTTCTGAACTCCCTCTTGATTTTATAGCCAGTACTCATGCTTATGTGTGTCATAATGATTGAAATATTTGTGCTTTATTTTTGCACTTTAGTACCTGTTCTGGGTAGGATTTTGATTATGTGTTTTTCTACTTCACACGGGAGACCTCAGTGAAGTTTGTCTGGGTTTGATTGACAAAATGTACTTGTGGGATTTGCTTCTTGAAAAGCGTTAATTCTTGTTCTTGGGTCGATAAAATTAGGGGTGAGACAATCTTTACTGATATTCTAATGTGCAACTAAGCTCTATGACTAAGCATATCCAATCAACAAATAAGAAAATTATATGATTTCAATAAAAACCTAGTAAATTATTATTATTATTTGAATGTGAAAGCTAGTAAATTATGAGAGAGAGAGAGAGAGAGCTAGAGAGAGAGAGAGAGAGAGAGAGAGAGAGAGAGAGCTAAAAATGGCCAACACAACACGAGGTGATGGCCACTCATCAGAAATATGAAATAATAAAGGTTAAAGAACAAGATTTTTAAGGAACTACACCAAATCAAAAGAAGCATCGACTACTGAAATTCTGAATGATTTCTCAGATATCGGAGAAGCCTGTTTTTTTGACAAGGCTGGGATTAAAATTAAGCTTGTAGGAATAGGCTACCAGGTGGTGTGGAGCCCTACTTTAAGGAGGAACCTGAAGGACAATGAAGAATCCCAACTAATTTCGCTTCTTAACCTACTAAATGGCATGTTCATCCCTGATAGAGGAGAGGACACTATGGTGTGGACCGCCTCAAAAGATGGGACCTTCTCAGTCTCTTCTTTCTTTTTGGCTATGTCTAATGGGGAGAAGCGCAGTCTGGAACATTTGGAAGTTGAAGGCTCCACCTAGGGTGGTTATCTTTGGGTGGACGGTGTTTATTAGGAAAAGAATTCTCACTATGGATAATATAAGGAGGAGGGGGATGACTGTTGTTAATGGATGCACCATGTGTTTAAGAGATGAGGAATCAGTGGATCACCTCATGTTGAACTGCACAGTCGCTCAGTCTATCTGGAGGTTAGTGGTCGGGTGGTTTGACTGTTGATGGGTCTTTCCTAAGCCTCATCTAGAGTTGTTCCAGGCCTGGAAGGCTCCATCTAGGGCTCCCAAAGGAAAGGCTTTGTGGAGCTTGACATTTATTACAGTTCTATGGACAATATGGAAGGAAAGGAACTCAAGATGCTTTGAAGGGGTGGGATCCAATGTTAGCTGCTTGGTGGAGAAGACAAAGTTTTGAGTTGCTCTTTGGGTGTCCATTAGTCCGGCTTTTAGTGGTTTTTCCATAGATCAAAATAATGTATCATTGGAAGGAGTTAGCCTTTTCTTAGGTAAAGCCTTAGCTGTTTTATCTCCCCCTATGCTAGGCCTTGGGTTTTCCTGTTTTCCTGTCTTACTCGCCAGTACTAATCTCTTGTACTGTTTGTTTCTTTAATAATAGTAACCATTCAAAAAAAGAAAAAAGAAAAAGAAAAAGAAAAAAGCTTGCAGGAGGCCATGTTGTGGAGGGCTCTTGCTTGGAACATCTGGCTGATGACCAATTATTGTGTATATATCTACCACGGGACCCATTACCCCTGCAAACTGCTTTATCAATATACCGCCTTCCATAAAAGTGAATAATCTGTTTCACCCAAGAATAAGAGAAATGGAAAGGGGGAGACAATTTGAACAAGACAGAACAGTAGTTGACTTCTTTTACTCTTTAGATCTTTGCATTGTTTGGTTTAATTTTTTGGATGGCCAAACTTAGCCTAGTATACTCATGCTGAGCACAAAAAATTGGGCTGCCAACAGCTGGGCTTATTTTGCAGTGTGGTTAGAAGTGTTAAGAGATAAAGAAGGCTTCATTAACATATGCAAGGTTTTTGGAGATCACCCTTTTTTAGCTTAAAAATGGGCAATAAATTGGTCATTTTGGTTGAAAATAAATAATCAGGTCTTCAAGAACAATTCTCGTAATCCTGTAAGTATTGCTCATAAGGCTCAAGAAGAGTTCATAGTGTGGGTTTTTGCGCCTGAGGAGTATTTCTTTTCTTCCTTATTTTTTTAGCCATGCTCGTTTGTGCGTGTGCTTGCATCGGATTTATCTAGATATTGATAGGGATGCTGCCTTAAATTTTCATTAAGTTTGGCTTGATTTGTTTCTTTTCATATTATGGCCTCTGAGGCCTGCATCTTACTTGCCTTTTCCTGTTGATGTATTGAGTCCCTTACCATTTCAAAAAAAGAAAAATCAAAAAGGAAAAAAACAGTAGTGAATCTGGAATTTTAAGGCTGCCTCTAGTTTTTCGACATTCTCTTTTTGAAAAGATTGTATGAATTTCTCTATGGACTGCGGATTATTCTATCATTTATAGAATTTTCAGATATGTCCGTTCTACTCTATTACTAACATATGTTTCTCATGCATTAACATGATGCATACCAGTCATTCAAAAAGAGTGAGAGCAAAAAAAAAAAAGAAAACTAGAAAAAAAGATGCATACCTATTCATGATTTAGAAAATGATTTTAATTTGAACAAAGACGAGTGTACCTATTCATGATTTAGAAAATGATTTTAATTTGAGCAAAGACGAGTGTTGTAGGTCTTTTTTAGAGATTTCTTTGGTTTTTTATTTTCCAATTTGTTGAAATTTTAGTCATTGTTAACAGTTTCCTTGATAGTTAATTGCTAACTATAAAAACTGATTTTCTTTCAAACTGGCCTTTAGCCCTACTCAGAGCATTGGATTACTCTCGTACACATTTTTGAGGAGCACTCGGAAGGAAGATATTGTTGTTCCCATGGTAAGATGTTTGTATTTGTTTATTGAAAGCATCATTAGTACTTTTAGATCTCATTTGAAATTCTTTCCATTAATCACATGTTGCATGGTCTTGATCCTGCACGAGAATCAGTTGATTGGATAATCTTGTGACTCTTCTACCGACTGGTATAAGAAATGTAATGTCCACAAAACACATGCAGCTATAACATTTCTAGCAATCATTTTTCTGTGGTATTGACCTTTCACTTCTCCCATTCTAGCAATCATCGGCACTTAATAGCATTAACTCTCCAAAATGCAATACTGGATTAATGTTCTATGAGTTTTGGCTATTATTATTTTTATTTTTCTCCTGGGCTTCATTTTAGACCAAAAACACTTGACTCGGTAGGGTGGGGAGTGGCACGACTCATACCGACCGTCTGCTTGAGTTTGTCATATGTTAGTTCATTGATGCAATGATTAGCTCATATGTTGCTTTAGCTTAGTTTCCATTGATCGCATATGTATGTCCATTTATTTTGTGAGATTCAATGACAATACTACAACTTTAGGAAATGTCCTTACCTTTATACGTGTGAGGCATCCGGATCAACAGTCTTGATCATAGAAGATTCAGGATCCAGGGGTACTGTGCCAATCTTGGGATTGAAGGTTTTTTTTCCCTTGGTTCGCGACAACCTCAACATTTTGAAACCCTTAGCGTGATTTTGTAGGAACTGATGATTTCTAACTCTTGTAGTGCCAATTTAATGAGTTTCTAAGCACTATTCTTCTGATCACAAGTGCTTATACTAAGTTCCGTTTCAGGGTTTCAAAACTCGGCTGACTCGATTTGGACTCTGCCGGCCATCACTGAGTTGGGTTGAGCCGGACTTGGTCAAGTCCCATCCCTGCTGTCCTTTTCTACTTCTTCGTTGTCGTTGTCGTCCTCCTCCTCCAAGTCACTCTCTCTCCAAGTTTTTCACACCACACCTATCAAAATCCATTAAAACCCCCAAATACTAAATCTCATTCTTCTTCCATGCCTTCCAAAGACTCCATCCACACCATGGCCATCAAAACCCTAAATCCATTTCTCCGGCCATTTCTTCAATACCTACCGAACTATTTCTTGTTCTTCTTCTTGAGTCCAATCTCACCTCTAACCCAAACTCATCTTTAATTTCCCCTCAACCCCTTCAATCTCCTCCCCACCTTTCCTCCACCCATTTCTGCCTGCTACACTACATAGACCAACCATCTTCTTCTTCCTTCAAAGAAACGCAGGAAAAAAAGAGAAAAAAGGACTCAGATTTTTGTGTTCAGTATACCCCTCTTATACTGTACAGTCTTGAGTTTTGAATACAGTCAACAGTTAAAAGAAAAAAAGACGGGCTCAGACCTGACTCGATTCAGATCATGCCTAGTTCGAGTTTGATTCTGCATTTTTAAAACGTGTTCTGTTTACCTAATATTATACTTCTATCTTGTGGGATTCTTTTATCAAAGCTTCTACTTCCTTTCCTTTGTAGTGCAGATTACTTTTCAAACTTGAAAGTACATCAATGTTTTGGTCAAGCTAGTGTGTTGTTTTTTTCTTGCTATCTATTCTTGTTGTGGTGCTCATTTTTAATTATTTCATGGTTGTTCAATTGCATTGAATTGGTAAGCTTGATTATGAGAGAAATGGAACAGCATGGAACAAGATGATGCGATCACAAGAGGCAGACTGGAACAGAAATGTGGAAACTATAGTGGAATGGTCTCCCTATTCAAGTGAAGCTGATCTTCTTTTACAGGTAATCATAATCCATCTCACTCCCAAAAATGATTTGACACATTAAAAGTCACCATTTGTTGCCCATTTCATTTCATTGGTTTTGTTTTACTTTACTCTGTCAAATGGCAATTCAACAGTGGCGTTGGGACTTTCAAATGTACTAATAGAGTGCTTTATCAAGCATTGTACCATATAAACAGATTGAGTGTACTTACTGATACCTTGAGCAACATTATATGATAGCTACAAACTCTAGTTGAATACTGGCCTCTGTTTTCCACTGTTTGATATATATATATATATATTAGTGTGTGTGGGTTTGTCTTGAATATTTGCTGTTGAACTCATCATATGCTACTGCTATTCCTATTATCTAGACATTACGTTTAGATGACTTGTCGCATGGCCGATGAAAGAAATTTTTGACAGTAAGTTTTTCTTTTGGCTTCAGACATTTGAAGGATAGATAGACTTTGGTTGAGTTTTATTTTGCAATTGTTATTTCCTTACCGTTAAGAACCATCATTATCTTTCTAAAAAAAAAAAAACTTTGATTACTTCTATTTTCTTTTCTGACATCATAATTACCAAATAGCTGCCTGTTAATACTTCTCTTTTACAATACATTGCAGTTTAATTCAATGAAAGAGCAGGGTACACGCATAATCATTTACAATCTCTGGGAGGATGACCAAGGAGAGCTGGAGCTTGATTTTTCTGCGGATCATCATGTAATCTTTTCCATTTCCACACATAATTTTGACCACATGCTAAGTTAGTTAGATATTTTGACACGCTCTGTGTGTTCAGTATCTGGTATAACTGTTTTCACTTTGTTGACATGGTTGTTTCAACTTTTGTGAACCTTTTTTTTTTTATATATTTGAATTTCCAGGACATTCAAATTAGAGGTGTCAACAGGGATGAGAAGAAAATTCAAATGGCAAAGCAGTTTCCTAACTCCAGGCACTTCCTGACCTACCGTCATTCATTAAGGGTATTTTAACACCATTATTATTATTATTTACTTGATTGGCACTCTAAATTCTCATATTTAGTTATCTATTTGAGAGTTTCATCTGGTTAGTTTCTACTTTGCACTTTGGTAATTTTCTTTATTATTGTTGTTTTAATGGTTCGGTTAAAACATCATATACCATTATTATGTTACATCAGAAGAGAAGATTGTAGCTAGTCTCTCTCTCTCTCCACACACACACACACACACAGTTGTCATCCTATGTGCGTGGTGTGCGTGGAACTTTCCATGCGCACCTCACTGTTGGGCCCATATGTTGGCCCACTTTGAGGAGGGACTTAGGGGGATTTGAAGATCTGGCTGGGCCCCTCATATGTACAAAAAATAGCCCCATCTGATCATCCTAACCCTATCATCTGGGGCCCACAAGTCCTGTCATGGGTGTTCAGTTGATCAAATTGTCCATTTGGGTTGGTGGAAACCTAGGGGATGTGTGTACTATGGGGTGGGGTTGATCCACTTGGATGGACCATAAAAAACACACATTATTAGGGGGGCGCTAGAAAACACCCACGAATGAATGAGAGTTACAATGATTATGTGTACCTGCATTGAAAACGAAGTGTAGAGTTTCTACATTTAAAGCCAGAAAAGATAGCAATATATTGCTTAAATGGCTCCTACATTTTCTCTCTCTAATGCATGGCCTAAATGGCTCCTGCTAGCAAATGTGCCTGTTAGACATTTTTAGTGAAAGACCTAATTCACAGTTTGTGAGCTCCTTTTTTGGAACTCACCTGATGTGTGGCTTGGATCTGGCACACGTGCCATTTGCGCACTCATTGCTGCAAAAAACAGTGCGGAAAGTGTTAGAGATAGTCAACGAACCTCTGTGATTTGATACACATCTGTAATCTTTCTCACATTATTCTTTTTTTTTTTCTTTTATCCTGCAGAGTTATGCATCAATTCTGTATCTCAGATTTCCACTTGGCTTCAGAATAGTTCTGCGTGGCAAGGATGTTATGCACCATAACATAGTGAATGATATGATGCTGATACAAGAGGTTACATATAGGCCCCAGACTGGTTTTGATGGAGTCCCAAAGGATTCAAATGTAATATTCTTGTGAAATACTGCTTTTTTTTTTTTTCCTCAGTAGTAGCCTCTTTATTGGAAGCAATAAGGAAAGCTTTATTAGCAGTTTACCTTTTAGTCATTTATGCATAATAATTGAATGCATCCAATTATGTTCTTTAGATGGTTGCTGTTGTGACAATGGGGTTTGTGAAAGATGCAAAGGATCATATTGATGTTCAAGGATTCAATGTTTATCACAAGAATCGGCTTATTAAGGTTTGTTTTCATTGTTAGTACTTTCCTAATTAGATTTAGGTTTTGCAAAATGTGAAATTTATTTTACATGTTCTTGTACCTTCTGAATTTCTTGCATCTGGAATCCTCGTTTGAGAGATGTTTGAACCCACTATGACATGCCTGGGACTATATTTCCTATCATGTTTTTAGTTCTGACTTCTGACATTCTGACAGATTATTCTTATTTCACAACTACCCTTTTTCCATTATTTTTTGTCAATAGTTTTATAGTGTTTATAATTACCAACGTTGCAGTGGATATTTAGTAAACCACCACCATCATCAAAGCTTTGTCCCAACTATGTTGTGGTTGGCTACATGAATTTTGTTTCACCATTCAGATCTGTCCTGATACATAAGTCAACTCTTCGAGTAAGTTGCATTTCTACTGATCTATCCTTACTACAATCCATGTCCTCTTCACCTACCCCTTTTCTTTGGTGGGCCATTAACCCGCATAGAATTACTTTTCCTTAATGGCACTGTTGCTGGCCTATGTTGGATAAATAAAGAGAATAAATATTCACCAAGACCATTAAAAAAAATATTCACCAAGCTGTAGAATGTATGCATAGCTTTGAATCTCTATTTATTTGATTTTTGTCAAAAGCATCTTGACGGTACAAGTTCAAGATGAAGTTATGTGGACAGTGTGGTGCTTAATTAATGAGAGGTAGTCAAACAAATTTCAAGTACATGATAGATGAAAATTTTGGGAAAAGCTTGAGTTGAATGGTTTAAAATCTCTCTGTACACACACATTTATATTTTAAATGTAGATAATAGTCATTTTCAAACGAAAATTGTCTGCACATAAGGTACTGGGATCATTCCTGTGTCCTCCCCCAAACTAGAAATTCTTGGATTTTTTAATAAATTTTTTTGAAGATTAGTAAGGATATATATGAAGTGCAAGCTATATGAGGATATGGCCCAGGATATATTGAAATTTCGAAATAGAATTCATGTAGCTGACTCCAACATGGTTGAGACAAGGCTTTGATAATAATGAAATGAATGTTTGAAGATTTGTAGAATGAAGTAAGAGTTTAACAGTGCAAGTCTAATGGCTTTTAGAGTATGGAGGATGTTATAGTAAAAACTGAGAAGTTAAATCTTCATTAAAAATGAAGTGGAAATTTAAAATTGATAAACAGGGAATATGTAGAAAATTGTTCAAACCTGAACAGAAAAAGATGCTTGCGCATATGGTCAAATGATTAAATGAGAAAATTGTTCAAACCTGAACAGAAAAAGATGCTTGAGCATATGGTCAAATGATTAAATGAGAGACATTCGCTTGTAGTGACACACCACCTATAAATGATCAAATTGGAGACATTCGCTTGTATTGATACATCACCTATAAATGATCAAATGAGAGACATTTGCTTGTATCAACACACCACCTATAAATGGCCCAGCACCCCTTTACTAGCACCCCTAGTCCCAGACGCATGCATGCACCCCACCGAAAAATTGTATGTTTGAAATTAATGAAAAGGTTGAGGACTTGAGGTCATCAAATGTTATCAACGTCAGGATAATCTGATGGGATTCAAATGTTTTGTCCTCTACCCCCGGATGGCTTTTAGATGGGATGCACAGATAACTTCTGGGAATGACACAGAGGGTATCATGCTCCTATTTGCAGATGGATAATTGGTGTTGCAGAGTATGTCACTGCCTTAAGTTTTCAGAGAATCTGTTTTGTATCAACTGCCTTTGTACTTTGAGTTATGTATTTATACAGACTGCTCCCCTGAAATTGTCTCATGCACATGTATAAGACAACAGCTAAATGTAGCTGTGGCAGCAATATGTCTTATAAGATTGGAAGCAGACATATATCTACAGGGTTGTTGCATATACTTTTTTTCAATTTACAACCAAGTCACTTTAAAGACTTGGCTAATACAAGTCGTGGAATATCATTTTGGATATGCCTGACTGGGAAATGATGAGTTGACTCTATTTAATACTCAAGTCGACGACTCCAAGTCCTGAGTGGACTGGACGAATTTAGGACTGATTTACAAGATATCTAAAGAAAGGAACTTGATTTTGAACTGGACCTCCATTCTTTTTTCTGCCAATGGTCCATTCTTTCCATGGGAAATTATAAGTGCAGTTGTTGACAAGTAATTAGAGGTGCACATGATACTATATTAAATGCTTTTAGATCTTCACGTCGAAAAACTTCTATTGAGGATGTTGCTGGGCACCCTTCTCCCATGTTATTAGAAGAAGATAATGATGATGATGAAGAAGAATTCAGAGCATTTCGGCTAAAATAAAAAATTTCGGTCCAAAATTTCTTATTCCGGCCGAAATGCCCGAAATGAAGGGTTTTGGCGATTAGAGAGAGAGAGAGAGAGAGAGAGAGAGAGAGGCGGGGATACACTTTCGTCAATATCGCTGCTGTCTTAGTTGCTGCTGCTGCCGGCTGCCGCATCCAACCCCCGCCCCCCCTCCCTTCTCTCTCTCTCTCTCTCTCTCAGTTTTGTTCTCTTCCTAAAAGATTCAAGAGTCTTCGAGGGAAATTTTAAGGCTAGGGCTCTTTCTCGCCCTTTACAAGTTCTGACTTTTGACGGATCGACAGTCTTCCAGCAAAATATGAAATTAACGAATCGGCTTATACGCACAGTTTTGGCATTTAAGTAAATGGGCTCCGCCATTTATCTTTTATAACTTTGCTAACTGCATGGATTCCACAGTGGAATTCACTTATTAAAAATTATAAAACTTAAAATTAAATGTCTCACTTGCACATGGGTTTAGCCAAATTTCATTGTAACTTGAGATTTGTGGATCCACAATGAACCCACCTATTAAAAATTTAACTTGTATAAATAAATGTCCTGATAATTAATGGGCCCTATCCAATTTTACTTTAAGAAAAGTTTCTGAAATGTAGCTTTAGTGATACCGTACCTGTATCCGTGTCCTAACTTTTTGAAGTGGCATGTCGAACGCCTGTTCCCTGTGTCTGTGTCCGTATCTGGGCATCATAGCTTTTATTGATTTTTAACTTTTTTAGCATTATTTTCTGTCACCAAAAAAATTTACGTGCAAGTTTTTTGTTCTTTTGCCAGCCATTTTGGAGACTTTGGAATGCTGCAGGAAGTGATGGGCGTGGAGTTATAGGTATGGTCTATTTTTCCTATATTTTGCTGACACATTGGTGGATGTGGTGTTACATCTTGAACCGACTGACTTTAGTATCATTTTGAATGTAATTATTTCTTGTTATAGGTGTATTGGAGGCCAATTTTGTTGAACCAGCTCATGATAAGCAGGGATTTGAGCGCACAACTGTGCTTTCGAGGCTAGAAGCAAAACTAGTTCAGATGCAAAAAACATACTGGTTTGTTTTAGTCATGTCTTAGGGTGCTTTTGGATGGTGCACAATTTGCATGCAGTTTGATTATTTTAGATCGTTGATTTGTTAGGGGCAGTATGGGAATCAGAAATCTTTATTGTTGGGGTAGTATTTTTCCAACTTCCCTGCTGAAATAAAAAAATGGCAACCAGCACTCTTTGCTTCCAAGTCTAGATTGCTTCCAGTGCATGGTGGAATGGTTCTGTTTTGTTTAAAATTTTAAACTGCTTACAATTTGGGTGCATGAAAATGTCACATTGCTTGTGATGAGTGCATTTTACTTATCATAATTGCTTCCATCCTTCATTCTTCAGGTCTACTAACTGTCATTATATTGGCTATGCTCCTCGCCGTAATAAGAAGCTTGTAAATGCATCTTCATCTAGAGGTATCTTTCACAGTATATCTATTTTAACTTGAAATCTTGCCTCATGAACTGTCTTCAAAATGCAATTTCCCCTAAAATAAATGAGAGAATATGAATCCAGCATTTTATTTTTTTCATTTATTTATTTATATTACTATGCAATGTTGTTTTGAGGTTGGTTTTCATTTACTTTACAGAGGACTCACCTGAAGTTATTCCTCAGTCCTCATCTCGGCATTCAAGGTACACGCTACTTTCTCATGCGGTGTTGTTCATGTTGTCGCTAGATCATGAGCTACAATTCTGCTTGCAGATTCTTTTGTTGGTGCCCGATGTTTTTGGGTCGCATTTCTCTTTGTTCAGCCTTCCCCGTGTTTTTTGTAGGGGCTTTTTTGGCTGTTTTAGCCCTCTGATACTGTACAGTCTTTGTGCAATGACAAGTCAACTTTTTCAAAAAAAAATAAATAAATAAATCTGCTTGCAGATTATGACGGGTATTAGTTGCACTTGAATTACAGGCAGAGTAAAATAACAGGGTCACTGACTGAAGGGAAAGCTGGAAGCACCAGACATGCAAATGTGCATGTTTTGTCTGGTAGGGAGAATGGGAAGGCTGCATCAAAATTTGGGAAGAAAGCAAGTAATCCACGCTCAAGATTGCGTGAAAGGTCAAACCCTTCAGGAGAAGAGAGTGATGACGAGGTTTTGAGGCCTCATGAGAGATTAGAAAATGAGTATGATAATGATAAAGCATCTCCTGCCCAGAAATCTTCCCAGAGGAATAGCTCCCATAGAAGCCAGCCCTCTTACTTGGATGACAGTGAACCGGAACATCATAGTTCTAAAGCTGGAACTAAACGAGTCTCTACAAGGGTGCGTTCGAAGGTAGTTTATTGTTTACATGAGAGCTTCTAATGTGTCGATGTGTGACATTAACCAGATTTGGTCTCAAAAATCTCAATGCAGCTGCTGATGTGGCCTGCTAATGTTTATTCTTTTCAATAAAAAAAAAAAACTTGGTTATTTATTCTTTCATTTAAATAAAAAAAAAAACCTCAGCAACATTTTTAACATTATATAGTCTCTACCTCTGGTACAGGCAACTGCATCTCAGAAGTCAGATCCTTCCTTCTGTAGACTGTAGTGCTCTTTGTACTTTTTGGGTTCACATTCCATTTCTAATTTTGGCCTTGGACTCTTCTTGATTGATGGTCTCCTGGCTATCCTTAATGCTTCCTTTCTTGTGGAGAAAACTTTTAGTGAATGTCTTTTATCTTGTGTAATTCTGATGAAACATATATTTAAAGAAAAAATCGTCAATATGACAATGTGAAGCATTTGGTTGTCTTGTGACTTTGTTTTAACTCACAGGCAGCTGATGGTGCATGTAATGGAGATGGACTTGACCAAGGAGACTCTGATGCACATGCAAAGAAGTTGGAGGAAGAAAACTGTGAGTTGAAAGAGAGGTGATTATTCCATCTCCACTTATCTTCTGGCAGCGGATAGTATCTCAAGCCCGCCCTAACTACGAATATTTGCTCTTCTGTAGGCTGAAAAAACTGGAGGAAACTATGGCGCTTGAGTTGCAGTTTGAAAGAGACAGGAACAAGACTCTGGAGGCAAAAGTAAGTGTAATGTTATCCTCTTGGCAACTAGAGCCTCTGTTATAGTGGGAGGTGCTCACTATTGCAACCCTGAGGTTGTAGGTTCACACGCACGCTCGCACGCACACACCGTCTTATAGTTAGGGCACCACCTTATAATCCATCCGACCCATTCACACGTGCCCACCGCTCCCCATCACTAGACCCCGAGGTTTGCACCCACAAATGGACTAGACCATTGGATTGAGGGTCAGTCATACAATGAGGGGCTGAGGGCAACATAGTAGGGCCCACCTTATAATCCATCCAAACTGTTCACACATACGGGACCCCCGCAATAGTCACCGAACCCAAGGGCTTGTACCCATGAATGGCCTCTACTGTTGGACCAAGGGTCTTTTTTTTTTAATATAAAGTCGTTAAACTTGTGGGCCCCGGATCAAGGGGTTAGAGGAATGAGATTGACCCCATTTTAGATATTTGGGTCCGTCATGATTGGATCTTTCCATCATCCCCCCCCATAATATTCCATGATTCGTGGGGCTCCAACAGCCAGCATTGGCACGGTAAGATCATGCACACCAGATACACATGAATATATATATATATATATATATATATATATCATCCTCTTTTCATTTATCAAATGCCTGCGATATGAAATGGTCAAGAAGAATGTGGGCCTAATTGTCCTGTTTTCTCAAACAATTCAGCTTCATGAAGCTGAGAGGATGAAGTAGTTACACACACACATGTCTACACACACCCAAAATGGTAGCTACAAAAGGATGATCACACACACGCACGCGCGCGCGCGCACACATGTCTACACACACCCAAAATGGTAGCTACAAAAGGATGAACACACACACACACACACACACAAATGCCTTGCCTCCGACTTCAATTAGTTGAAGTTTCAAAATGGTAGCTACCAAATGGTCAAGAAGAGTGTGGGCCTAATTGTCCTGTTTTCTCAAACAATTCAGCTTCGTGAAGCTGAGAGAAAGGTGGAGGAATCAAGTAAAGAACAAGAAGCTTTGATTGATATATTTTCAGAAGAGAGGACCCGACGAGACAGAGAGGAGGAGAATTTGAGAAAAAAATTGAAGGTGAGATTTCAAGAGTTTTTTTATGCCCACATTTGCTTGCGCTGCCACTAGTGTCTTTGTGCGGGTTCAGTTTCCTTCTTTTCTTGTGCCAAAGAGATGTCTATCTGTATGTTAATTATATGCTATAAACATGTATATGATTGAATGCAATACTAGTATCATGAATAGGATCTATAACCGAAACCCCCTTGGACCAATGCCCTTGTTTGAACCTGATTCACTTGGTCATCAGTTTTAAACCTTCAACCCATCATGGATAAGGGGAAAAAAAAAATCTAGTGGAGTCTTTTGACCTGTTGGACGCTTATTTATTATTATTGTTGGTACTTTTGAAAATGGTTGGACACTTAATTTTTCAGTGTTAAATGACCTGATTAAACGTTTTTCTCATTGAAGGATGCCTCAACTACCATACAAGAGTTGTTGGAGAAGGTGGCATCTTACAGTAAGAAATAAGTTCAAACAAGATTGTTGAAGACACGCCGGGAGGAGAACAAATGCCGACATTTTGAGTTCTTGACATCAAGCTTGGCCCTTCGGTGCAGAACTTTGATCATGTATTTAATCTGTGAAGATGTTTCTGCATGGGACATTTATGTTGGAATGGTGATTTGGATTGTGAGAAGACAGCTTCCAATTCCAGCTGAAGCGGCAAATAGCTTCTGACACGATGATCACATTTTTTTGGTTGGTTCCACTGACTGCCCTTTTTCTCTGTAACCCGCCCTGTGTATCTAGAATTGTAGGAAACGGCTGATCATTGATCTTGTATTATTTTCATGCTGATTTGATCTCTATTTCAGGCTCTAAGAGTTGTGTACAGTTCTGTTTAATGAATGGACCAAAGCGAATTTTTGCAATATGTACACATGTTTATTGATTATAATACCCACAATCTGCTTCATTGGCTGCTAGTGTTTTTATTTTTTGTCAAATAGTGAAGAGGATAAGTGTCCCAATCCAATCATCCTAGATCTTGATGAGACCTATGGGTGGGAACTGATACAAAGTTTTGGTTCCATTATTTGGGCATCCACTCATAAGGTCCTTGATGCCCTTTTGAGGTCATTATTGAAGTCGGAGGGTTCTGCTTCTAGCTTCACATTGGTGCCTATGGGTGATGCTCTTTCTTGAGTCTTGACTATATGATTAGAATGAGATGATCACAATGAGCCTTGGCTTGATAGAAATGGGACGGTCCTGGTGAGATCTGAGAGACAATTGCATAGGTTATCAGAAGTGGGCCAGTGGTGTTTTTGATGGCAGAAGCAAATATAACATCAACCTCTTTTTTGACACGCAAAGAATGTGTCTGTGGCAGTTCTGTATGAATTACAGTAAATGGCCATCAAATGATCTCTCTTTTGATAGAAAATACCCAGTCTTTCATGACTCTAGTAAATAAATTTCTAAGAAAGCTGGATCCCCATCTACATGTACCTAGTATCCTTCACTTTGTTAATTCATTTTTATAGATCTTCACCATTTTCCCCCTTCTGCTGAATTGGACTATTGGTCAGGAGTTGTTATACTTTAAATTTGAAGACCACATCCCTAGGAATGTGTGTGATACTAAGGTGCGAATGAGTATTTTTTTTTTCAATTTCATGCAATCAAATGAGCCCCATAGGGTATCGCTCGCAAGCCCGGCCTTCGAACCTTTGATCTCCAGCCCGAGGGTTACATCTTGGCCTCACACATAGTACCCGGATATGTACATGTGTTTATAGATTAGATTAGAATACCCACAATCTCATTCTTTATTGGCTGCTTTTGTGTTTTGTTTTTTGTTAAGTAGTGAAGAGGGTAATGGTCCCAATCCAATCATCCTAGCTCTTGATGAAAGCTATGGGTGGAGCTGATGCAGATGTTTGGGTCCTTCATATGTGAGCTCTAGTAATGAGTCCTTTTTGAGGTTATCATTAAAGTTGGGAGGGTTCATCTGCTTCAAGCTTCACATTGGTGCCCTATGAGCGACAGCTTTTCTTGATCAGAATGAGATGTATGTTAATGGGCCTTGGCTTGATTTATGATGGGATGGTCCTGGTGAGATCTAAGAGACAATTGCTTAGGTTATCAGAAGTGGGCCAGTGGGATTTATGATGGCAGTGTTTTAATCAGTTCTGTATGAATGACAGCAAATGTCGATATAAGATGATCTCTCTTTTAAAAGAAAATGAATTAGATGCAAAATAAAAATAGTGAAAAATCAATCATAAGCCAGGACCCTAGTAAATAAAATCCTATAAAAGTTAGGTCCCCATCCATCCTCTGTCGTATTTCTCGACTTTAAGAATTTTTTTTCGTAAATGCCCCTATTTTTCTAAACTTAAAGGATTAATCCATTTTCAGTTTTTTCTACTTTGTTTGCAGGAACAGGTTCATAAGAATGAATATTAAAGAGGTGATGAGTGAATGGCATTCGGTGAAGATGCATAAGAGAGCACGAGACCTAACTTTCTAAAGATTTGTTTCACTAGGATAATGGCTGGGAATATCATTCGATGATCATTTGTAGATCTTCACCTTTATTTCTTCCATCTTAGCTACTTTGCTATCTTTTGGGTCAGATTTGGATTTGAGCTTACCTACACATGATTTAGATCAGGCTTTGGGTTGAGCCAACAGTGAACCCAACCTGCCCAGTTGAAAAGGTTAGTAACTTCAACCACCTTCAAAATAAAATGGTAACAAATGGCCAGAAATAAACAAACAGCCCAATTTAGATCAGTGAGAGATGCTTAGAAAAAGACAACCCCATTTAGAACCATTTATAATAGTAAAGAGTTGAAGTTGAGGATGTGACATTTGAAACTTAGAGACCAGCAACCTGATTTAGAATAGTGGGGCAGTTAGATTTTGAAGGTTGGTTATAAAACTACTTGATTTGGAGGAGTACTTTGGGTTTGGGACTCTGTGAAAGCTTTCTACTTAATATCTAAGCTTTTTTCAAGTGCTTCCTCAATCTTATTAAAACCCAGTCACACTCTCAACAGAATCCAAACATTTTATCAATAAAGATGCAAAGAACATTAAAAAAAAAAGAAGATAACCAAATAAGGATAACAATATCCAAATTGGAATGGAATTGATAGGACCTATTTTCTAAAGCACCTCCAGTAGACTGTATGGGGTACACCCTAAATTTTTGAGTATTTTGGAATAGAGGAATTATCCTACAAAACCACTTATAGAAGGGCCATGTATTTTAAGACAATTTCAAAAAGGTCCTCGTATTTTTCACTTCTACTCAAATACAGCTCGTCAAACAGTGAAACAAATGACTCTTTTAGTTTTAATGAACAAATGAAAAAAATACCCTTTATTTAACAATCTCAGTGAGGTGTCTTTAGGGGGAAAAACCAAACAAATACAACGTTTTCAAGCATACATGAATCTCTATAGCAATAAGACACTTTTTGCCTTACGTACAAGTTTATCTTATAACTTTTATAATACGATAAGTATGTTTGTACCACTATTACTTTGTGACAAAAGTTACCGATGCAATTTTTATTGTATGACAATTTTGTCCATAAAAATCCTATTGTATTGCAAGCTTGATTTTCCTAATTGAATGAGACATACTAAAATTATTTGTAAAAGAGACCACATAAAATAGCTCTATTTCAAATAAATCTATTTGAATAAGCTTTGTAGCAAACAGAAAGAGTCGCCAAATCAGCCATAAATTCAACTTAAGGTGTTTTTTTTTTTTTTTTTACCCCAAGTTAAGGGGGTTGGGATCCAAGAGAGTACGGGAAAGTAGCTCACTCAAGTGGGAAATGAGCCTGCACAAGCGGGAAAAAAGCCGGAGAACAAAGCCCGCACAAGCATGAAGAGGTGATCTGGAGTTCGAACCTCAGGCAACCGGGTAAGAACTGACGCTCTTTACCATTCAAATAGAGATTAGGTGAGCCAACTGGATGCATAACTGCACAAGGCATGACAATAAAAGCTTAGATTTGCATTATGAAATTATATGACTTTGCCTTTGTTTTTGGACCACAAAGTGTAAGGGCTATACATTAAATCTAGGTGAATAATGCCCAAAATAGTGTGAAACAGAATCAGTTCCAATCAAGAGTCTTGATATGTTTGAATGAGCTGGACTGATAAAAGGTGGCCCGCCCCGATATGAAAGTCCAAAAAGGAACATTGTGCAATTTTAAAGAGTTATCATTTGGATTTCATTTAAATTGAGTAGTATACCAATGAGAGAAACTATAATTATTTTATCAAGATTAAGAGATAGAACAACCAGGGGTTTATTGATACAAGGAACAAGGGATAAAGTGGAAAGGGCAAAACAGAAGCCCCCCCCATCATATCTGTTGACCACTTGTCTCACATGCTTTAGATGAGATACTTACTTGGCATGATATGATTTTTCCTGTGTAAAAAAAAAAAAAAAAACCCTCCAATACTTGGCATAATATGGAATTTCTTCAAAATATCTTACCATGATAAATTTATTTTTCCCATAATAATGAAATTATCTTGATGATTTATTTTGAAATGTGGAAATGATGGGTCCCAACAACAAAACAAAATTATATTCCCTGGGTCATTTAAAGCAACTGAGTCCCAAGGCCCGCATTTTATATACGGAAATATTCATGTGAGAACTAATTCTCATCTATTATATGAATATAATTTTGGGGCCACCTAAACAACCCATCCAAACCTAACAACAAATAAGAAACCCCCCCGAAAGTCATTGATCCCAAGGACCGGCACACATCCGAATGGATCTAACCGTTGGATCGAGAGTTGAATATTTTTTTGAATATGAAACCATTAAACTTGTGGGCCACGGATGAAAGGGTTAGGGGTATGGTGTTGAGGTCAAACTTGATACTTGGGGTGGTCACACGTAGATCTTTCCGTCCCCACTGATCCCCATCTCTAAATGGGACCCAAAGTTGGCCCCACAAAAAAAATTCTCATATAATAGGTGAGAACCTAAATAATTCCGTTATATATATATAAAAGTAACAGGATTTGTGTTGTCACGTGTGTATATATACTAGCAACAAACGCCCATACTGAGCCCAGGCAAAAACAAAGATATAGTAAATTATTATAATAATTAAAACTATAAAAGAAGAATCCACTATTATTATTTTTAAGAATTTTTAGAAGAACATAGAGTGGAAAAAGATCTTAATATTTTATGGTAAAAGAAAGAAATTATCGTGAAAAATAATAAATCTTATAATATCACACCTATAAAATCTTTGTAAATTGAAAAAATGCATCGGTTGAAAGTCCGCACTAAAAGAGGAAATTCTGGATGGAAGTAAAAAGAAAAAATGATACCATTCAAAGAAGGAAAAAAATTGAGAAAAAAAAAATATACGTTCATTTTCCTACAAACACATCAGTACCCGGATGGGGCTCAGTCTATTATTAGAGACATTATATGGAGTGTGAGAGTGACTGAGATGAGTCCCTTAAAAAGAAAAAAAAATTAATGAAGTAAAAAAATTAAATAAAAGAAATCAATCATTTAATTAGTTTTCACTTTTCTGTAAGGAAATAAGGTACAAATCATGTAGCTGCCGAATAAGAAAGGTTACTATGAAAGTGACAATTTTATCAATAATCATACGATCTCGTATGACTATAGGATATATCATGGTGCGATATCTTATTTGTGCGATATCTTGCGGATACCATTAAAATTGTATGTGATTCATCATATAATATAACCCACCCCGGAACCCTCATCATATCAATGTCAAATCCTTTAAAAATTTAAAAAATTAATAACTCATCTTCCTCGATATGAATGGAAATTCTTATTATCCTAAATATCAAAAATGAAGAAATGAAAACAAAAAAAACTTGCTTGATTTTAAATTAAATGAATAAATTTATTGCATCCTTGGAAGACTTAATCAATAAAAATGAATAATTGAAAACAAAAAAATCTTGCTTGATTTTAAATTAAGTGAATAAATTCATTGCATCCTTGGAAGACCTAATCAACAAAATAAATTGTCACCATTTTCTCTCTCCAACAATTAGGGAAAACCTTAAAAAAAATTGTTATACTTGTCTATTAGAATTTAAAATCATTGCTTATGCATATAGACCTTGTTTTATAAAGAAAAAAAAAGAAAATAGAAATAAGTTAAAAAAATTGCCTTCCTGGAAGCAAGGAAGGTTGTGTTTATATCCTTGAAATCAAGAACTTGGCAGCCATTGCTTGGTGTTGTGAGAACCTACATAAACTCTAAAATATTCAAATCTACTGCTTATTAAAATACTTTGTAACCCACAAATATAGATTAGAAATGTGGGTTGCCCTTTCCACACATGCCAGTTTTATCTTCTCATCATCCATAGTTTTTTTTTTTTTGGGTAAATACATCAACCATAATTGTTACTCCTCCGGCCACATAATAACCGGAATTTTCCATGCCATGAAATGATGCATCCCAATCAACCCTCCTAAATAATAGGAAAAATCTTTGGGTTTTGAGTTGGTTGTGTGTTTCCCTTCATGCCATGAAAGGACGCATCCCAATCTCGCATTTAATTTAATGCTTGTAAACCAAATTCCGAGGAGATTTCGAGAGGTGTAGTGGCCCGCATCAAAGCCAAAGTTGTTTATATTTTTTCTAAGCATTTTTATGAGAGAAGAATTCACCTAGTGGCACTCGTCACAGCCCTCCTTCCCCTTTACTTTAATATATATATATATATATATATATATAAATAATATACATATAAATCTAATTGAAGTGAAATTTGATGCTAATGTAATAAGAATCATACAGATCCGGACACAAAACTGCAAATCATCATGTTATCTATTTGATTTTTCATCTCACCTATTCTGTTTTACATTAATGGTTATCCCAAGCTGCAATAATATAATTATACATATTGTAAGAAGCTCAGAATCTCACATTAACTCGGGTTAATACGAAGGTTTAACCCCGGTCAGAGGAAGAGTATAAATATCTCCCCCGCTCCAACAGAATCCCACGTTTGAACCAGATCTGGTCGGAAGAAGCAAAACCAGAGAGAGAGAGAGAGAGAGAGAGATGAAGCTTTTCATCTCTTGATTTCTGCACGCGTATCAATGGAGATTGTTCTTCTTCGTGCATTGAAAGGAACGACGATCGAAATCTCCAAAGAAAACCTAAAATCAGTAAGCATTTTCTCTCGATCTCTCTCTCTCTCTACTCTATTTTCTTTCTCGGATCTGATCTTCTCTGCAAGTCGTCGAATCTCGATTTGAGCTCTCGACGTTGTAAAAAGCTTCGATGTGTGTGCTTTTTTTTTTTTTTTTGTTTTTGTTTTTTGGTTGCTATTTTTGTGTTGATTTACTGCTATGCGCTGATCTTCATGAAGACGCTTTGTTTTCCTTTGGATGTTAAAGAAAACTTGGGTTTTCGATGATTTTTTGGTAGTTTCAAGGTGAGTATGTAGGCTTTTCTTCGCCGACCTCGTTGTGGAAAGGCACTTTTGTCGAAATGGCGAGTGATTTTTGCTGTTTCTGTCTTTCATTTGAGGACGAAACTGCTGTTGTCCGCTGTCCTCTGCTGGAATTTTCCTTTTTAGTGCTTCCCAGTGATTTTCGGCGATTTCTCCATCGGAGCGGCTCGAGATTCGAGGATTGAAAGTCAAATCCAGACATAATTTCTCATTTATCTGCTCTGATTTAGGCCTGTTCTGACTGGAAATTTCTTTTCATCTCGTTTATAAAATGCAGGTTCTGCTTCTGTAGGTTTCCATTTCGTCGGTGGGATTCAGATGTTCTAAAGCTACAAGCGAGCAAATACATCGGTCTCCTACAGAATTCCTTCTCTGGAAATCTCAAATTATTGTTTGGACGGTCGAAGATCGAGTTTCTAATCTGTATTCAGGTTGTAGTCTGTTAGGGTTTGGACGTCTACAGTTCGAGTTTCTAAGCGGGATTAAGACGATATTTTCTAATCCGAAAACCTCATTCGGCTTTCAATCTATGGAAAGGAAGAGATTCTCGAAGCTTCGATCGATTAGCACTGTTTCACTGCGTTTGATTGTTCTCGCTCTCGTTGCCGTAGCAATTTCAGCTGGATTCGTCGCCTCTCATTTCGGTCTGTTACTCTTTCCTTCGTCTTCTCTTGCTTTTAGTTTTTCCATTTTTCAATCCGTCTGGTCGGTTTGCTGCTGTAGTTTCTTAGTTCCAAGTGTTTTCGCTTTCTTCGACAAGGAGAAAGGTTTTCCGGGTTCCTTTTTCCTCTCCTTTTTGTCTTCTGCTTCACTTTGCAGTAATTATAGAAAAATCATGGCTCTTGCTTTTCTTTTGCCCTTTTCAGGTACGATGCATCAACAGACTCAGTTGCAGGTGGAGATTTCATCCTCCGACAGCCATTCTCGCACCTCTCCCCACCGCAAGCTTCTCGAACAAGGTAATGCTACTGTACAAAACCCTAAAAAAATCAAGAAACCATGGCTTTCGCTAAGATGCGCCGGTTGAGGACGACAGTATGCTAGCGCACGATAGTTTTCCTTTAGAACCGGCGGCGCAGAATAAGCGACATGAAGAAACGGAGAGAAACATTCTTTTAGCAAAGGAATGTATGTTCTGCCTGCGTCTATCATGCGCCATTGGTCACTGTCATGGAGTAGTTTTGTTTTCCCATTGGTGGTGCACGTTAGTTAAAAAATAAAAAAAAATTAAGAAACAGTTTTTGCTGAAATGAACTAGAAAAGCAGCTGGTTTTAGTTTAATATCGCTCGGGAGCACTTCTAAATTGTAGTCCCAAGGTTATGTTTAGCTGAGCTGCATCTCAAAAAAGGGTCTTGCATCAGTACATGTTAGCTTTGTGAGCGAGAGCAGAAAAGGAGCAGCAGCGGTAACAGAATCGGGCAGAAAAGTATCCTACTGTTTCTAACATGCGCCGATGGTGATTATTACAGTTATAGTAGTGTGGTGATTTTTATCACAATTTTTCTTTGGTTTCTCACCTGAAACGAAAAGAGAGTGAAAAAGTAGTCTTTTCTGCGCGCATATCGTGCTGTCTGGGATATTTGCGATCGTGGAAAAAGCGTCTTTTGTCCTGCTCTTGCCTGTTTTATGCTATGGCCTATGGATGCTCCTTTTCAGAGAGAGAGAGAGAGAGAGAATGATATAATAAGAAGTGTCTTGTTTTTAATTATCTCAGGTGTTTTTTTTTTGTTTGTGCGTGTGTGGTTTGTATAGGAGGAGGTGATGCTGAGCCTGAGAGAGCGGGACCAGGATTTGGGCTGTGCAAGCACGAGCTGAGGGTGTATCAGGGGCAAACGGCCCCTCTGCCGAGCGGGATCCCCACCTACACCGTCAACGTCCTGAATGTCTGCCAAACCCGCTGCGACATCAGCGAGATCCACCTGCGCTGCGGCCGGTTCAGCTCTGCTCGCCTCATCAACCCCAAGGTCTTCAGGCGCCTTAGCCTCAACGACTGCCTCGTCAACGACGGCAAGCCCATCCGCGCTGGAGGCAGCGTCTCCTTCCAGTACGCCGACACCTTCAGCCACCCTATGCAAATCGGGTCCTACAACTGCTCTAACCGCAATTAAATAATCCCCTCCTTCCAAACACCCAACACCCCCATCATAATTCAATTGCAGAGAAATTTATACGAATACAAGTATAGAAGAATCATTATTTTGGCCTTTTGTAAAGTTCTGTGTCTAATTTCTGGAAAGATGAGGAATTGGTTTTTTCTTCTTCTTTCTTCTTCTTTTGTTTTGTTTGTTTGTGTGTGAGAATGGTGTGTATCCGTTCATATATGAGTTGGTTTAATATCCATATGTACAAAGCAAAGGACAGGTATGCGTGTAATACACAGTGTACGGAGAGGATAGAGGAGGAGAGAGAAAGACTATAACCGTATACAGGTTTGGCTTGGCTTTGGTTTTGTAACGTGGCTCTGTACATAGATAGTTATGTTGGTATTGATTAGAGAAGGAATATATATGATGGTACACATGCATATGCAGCTGTGGTAGGGGATGACGGGCTGTGGTGTGGTGTGACCGTTCCAATGATATGATATGAGATGATATGACGCGGGGGGCTCCTTCTTTATTGCTTAGAGCTTGTTTGTTATTTATTTATTTGTAAATCGTTATATGGGAAGGACAGATCTGCCCCTTCCATTCCTTTGGTCACTGTACTCGAATGTAGTGGACTATGGATTGGTGACTAAATACTACTACTAAAGTATTCAGCTACTGGAAACAGTTATTTCAAATTCAATTGCAACTTTGTCTTACGATCGCAACCGGCTCGGAATTCTGAGTCCTGCTCCACTAGTGTGGCCCACCTTTCAAATAAACCAAACCAAACCAAATCCAGTCCCCCACCCCACACCAAATTGGATTGATCGCTAGTAAATCATACAATGTTACTGCTTTGGTGTTTTTTTTTTTTTTTTTCAATTGTGTGATTTATTATTTGAGCCATATTTGTGGGCAGACTCTGATTTTAATCTAATTTTGATTCAAAAGAAAACTAAATTGGGACATTAAGCAGGTTTGAATGCCCTAGGTATGTCCCAGACCTCTTTAGGCGTTCCAAAATATTATTAATGTTCTATCTTTCTGTTTAGTGGGTAAAGATTGAACACTTCCAATCAAAGAAGACATGTAGTTGCATGCTGGGGGCAATGATGGTGGACTCTATTAATTCTATGGTTGAATCTACTATGATAGTTTGACTTGTATCAAAGTGGGACGATCATGAATAAACTGGTCGTACAGATTTTTTTATTTTTTATTTTTTTAATAGTACTATGAGCTCTTTAAGTTTCACTGGACGTTCAATATTAGATGTCAGTTATGCAGACACCCATTCAGTGTTCACAAATCTAAAATCTTTTGGTCTGTTCGGATAGGTCCTCATACAATATCTATCTACAGTCCTCCTAGTTGGACCAACTGGGAGACCGACTCATGGCCCGGTCTCCCAGTCGGGCCATTAGACATTCTCATCTATTTATTGTTGAAAAAGTCTACTTGTCCTGACTGGGGAGACTGACTCGCCTGGCTGGGGGACCGGGCCATGAGTCGGTCCCCCAGTCAGTCAGGACAAGTAGCAGGACGGTTTATTATTTCCTTTTTAACATTCAAACATGGTCCTAGGCTATGAACTTTATTATAAGCAGTAAATCATATCAAATCAATCATCCAGGGCACAACAAGGTTAGATTCAATTCAACCAGCTCTGACTAGAACCCTATTTGGATATTAGGTTAGGAAAGCTACGATGATAAAGCATTCATTCAATCTTAAGAATCTCTCTTCTTCTTTGATTGCAGTTTTGTTGGCCATTGAAACTTTCCCCATTTGTACCCTCCCAATCTTTATAAAGAAGAAGATAAAAAAAACAAAACATACTCTCTCCGCTCTTAAGAAGTTTTTGTGGTGTAATGAAAGAGAATAAAGTGATTAAGAGGAGTCTAAAAAACTGTCCTAATGTAAACAGGGGACCTAAATGTGGGGGCGAAAATGCAAATAGAATTTTTACGTGCTCTTCTATAATATGATGAGTAATGAAATTTTAGATAAGATGAGAAAGAGCGTGTGTCTGTGTAATAATTATAGTTAGTTGTCGTGATGTTGGTCTAATCAGAGTTACTCGTTCGGTCGTGCGCATTAAATGCGAAAGAGGGGAGAGAGAGAGAGGTGAATGGTGATGAAGGGGGAGAGACACGTGCGGTGCAGTAGGTAATAATTACTCAATTAATTAGAGTTGCGCTTTTTGGTTCCCCCAGCTTTAGCAATTTCTTCTACAACATCTGACTCCAGCTGCTGTTTTCTTTTCTTTTGTTTTTCAAATTTTAAACTGAGCACCTCACAACATTGCCCCTCTATTTTCTCCTAATTATCAAATTACCCCATTCTCAGCCACTCTGCAATCTGCATGTGATTTGGAAACTCTCCCTTCTTTATATATTTTACAATCTGGTGCATGGGAAATATTGGGGATTGAAGTTGGGACCTGACGGGATTTAAACCTAGACCCAAGTATTAACCGGCTTTTACCTGTGGAGTCTACCCAGATCCAATGTCATGGAGAAGAATCCATATTTGTATTTTTTAGGGAGATTTTTAAAAAAATATAAATTTTTTGGTTCACTCTCAAAAGAATATGAAGATTTGAATATTTAAAAAATATATATAAAGTTTTTTTCACGATTCTTTCAATCAAGTCCTTCATATAAAAAAATTTAAAAAGATAAAAATACCCTTCCCTTATGATGGGTTCTTTTCTTTTATTAACCTCTTTTTCCCAAAACCAAACATTTTGATTTGTTGAATTGAGTCTCATTAGGTAATTTGGTTTAGACTAGATCATTTTTTTAAATAATTCATTAAAGGGAAGTTTTGAAAAATGATGTAAGGGTGCTTTTGTTATTTTTTAGACCTTTTTCTTAGTGAGTACTTGATGGAAGGAAATATGGAAAACTTTTATACGCTTTTGATATAATTAAATCCTCATGTACTTTGTTCTTTTTTTTTTTTTGAAGATTTTTCCCTTTTTTAAGGTAAGAAAAGTGAGATTTTTTTATTTTCTTGTAGCCATTGAAATTTTATCAGATGTATCCAAACATTCCATTAAAATATTAGGGGTGGCAAATGAGTTGTTCTTGGTATCCATGTATGAATGAGTTGGGATGCGAAGGGGTTTCGCTTTCACTGAATAACAGGGATGTTTCTCTTCTTGACTTTATTATCAACACAAATGAAGTTGGGTGAGAAGATATTGTCGATTAAAAGCTTATCAGCATTGATACTCGCTCACTTCTTCTTTTTGCTGGAAAAGTCAAATCAATGTGTCTGTTTCATGGCCATGGTAGAAGTACAATCCATTCCTTTCATGGAAAGCTAATGACCTGGCTTTGTAAAATGTCCTGCCAAACACCCACTTCCACAGCCCATTTCAATGCAATGCAATGCAATATACTGCAGTGGGAGGGTATGCGTTTTCTGATTTAATGCACTTCCGGACATTCCAAGGTTCTCTCAATTCCCTTCCCCCTTTCAGCTCTTGCTTCTCAACAGCTCACACAGACTCTTTTATAAAGTTTTTTCAAAATATGTAAATCGCATTTATGTCAAAATTTGTAAGTCAGGGTAAAGAACTTATGTGCTAAATGAAATAGAGTTTTTGAATTGTAGTGTGTCATTTGGATTTTAATTGTCCCTTTGAATTAATTTTAAGTGAAACAGATCCAATAAATAGATTTGTCAAATGCTACCTAAGTCTCTGTATAATCTTGAGTCTAATCTGGATACCAAATCCGATCAGTACTTTATATAAGACGTTGACCCGGATCATTCATCTCATTAATTCAATGGTGAAACCAATTTGTATGGGCTCAACATCACCAAGTAAATCATAGAACAAAATCCCAATTTGGGATAGTGAATCCTGACTAGACCCATTAATGCAACTGAAACTCAACCTGATAATTAGGGATATCTAATGACTGGACCCTACTTATTTTTTAGGTTGGGTTTAAATTGAAATGCTCTGTGATCGAATTGAGTGTATTTTTACTATTCAATCCATCAACCCAATCTAACCACTCTTACTAACCTACCTAATGCAAACCCAGACCTTTAATTATTGGGTTAGGGCTGGTTTCATATTTTCAACCTAATTAATAGTTCACATGTACCAATCCACTCGTGGTAGCTCAGTTAGTGAGGCACTTCCTCACCAATAGCACTTATGGTGAGGGACTTAGTTGAGTGTGTGAGCGGAAAAAAGAAAAAAAAGAAGTTGACAAATATAGTGGTGCTCTTAGCCATTTTTCTAACAATGATTGTTGTTCCGAGTACATACAGTAATAGTTCAGTATTTAAAATACTGTTCTTCACAACAGTGAAACAAAACAACAGTAAAACAAAATTATAGAGTGTAATCTTGTAATGGAATTCCACTTACTGCTTGAAGGCATAAAACATAGAACTTTTGTTGAAGTTAAGTGATCCGAAAATCCTCAAAAGAAAGTTGATCAAGGCTAGTGTTTAACACTATGTCCTTAAGATAAATTTTGCCCCCGCATCGGTGCTAACGGGCTTCAATGGCGTTTGTCTCCCATGATACAATGATCGATCCACACAGTTGTAACACTACAAACTATGTGACAGGCGAACCAATTGTGTAGTAGAACTCTCTCTTGACTCAAATTGATGCCCCAAATGCAATGTAGTTGCAGTGAATGGAATGAGCAAGAAAGCATGGCAAGATGATATTTATAGCCTACTTAATGTCTATTCATGGGGTTGCATCTGTGAACAAATGCTTCTCTTTGGACACACCTCTTGGGTTGGACACACCCTTTCATATGTGAATGGATACATCACTTTAGACACACCCTTTCATATGTGAATGGACACACATCACTTTGGACACACCCTTTCATATATGAATGGACACATCCATTTTGAAAAAAAAAAAGAAGAAATTTCTCCAAAAATATATAAATGGGTAGTGGACAGAGCCAGGCCCAACTCGCGTGAAGCCCAAACCCGGTTCAGTTCGGGGTGTTTAGAAGGCAATTTCTCATTCACTCCTTAATGGATTAGAGCAACCCAATACATGTTCTTAATCTACTCATGAGTAGATTACATTCTCATGTATTCCCACCTAAAATGATAAGTGGGTCCCACTTAGATTTTGACTCAAAGTTGACAAATATAGTGGTGCTCTTAGCCATTTTTCCAACAAAAGATACATAATATATCTTCTTTTATGCATCACCTACGTACTACTATCACATGACTTCATAACATTAGCCACCCCCAACCCCACCCCCACCCCACCCTAAAAAAAGACCAAGTTGACGAAAACTCCACTTCTTAAAAGGCAACTTTTCAAGCACAGGAGATGGATGCTGAATGGGTATTCTGATACTAATAGAAATTCCGGTCCAAATTGTACCAAAAAACTAGGGGTGTTCATGGATGGGGCCGACTCTGATACTTTCAATAGGGCCAATTGAGACCTGCTAAACCATTCATCTGAGCCGGGCTCAATACTTCTTGCAAGGCCGTACCTTGGCCCTGTCACTTAGGGCCAATGGGTTCAAGTTTTAGATTGATGTTGAGTGAGCCTAAGCCCAATCTGTTAATACCCCATTGATCACTAAGACTACTAATCCAAACTGGGATCCTTAGGATCAATGGTTGAGATCAATTGACCACTCTTGCACATACATGGCGAACAGCTCCTAGCGGTGCGAACTTGGCCATCCATTCGGAGTTTGGCCATAAAATTTAATCTTGGATGTGATTAGATACTGTTTAATTTGGGGCACTAAGGTGCTTAGGGAATCGGGCTTGAGTCAGGCTGGACCCGATTACCAAAACTGGGCCGGGCACTTATGGCCCAACTCAGGCCCTGGCTGGGCTTGTTCCTGTTAAGAACAACTTAGGTCCGGGCCTGGATATGCCTCAGCCAGGACCACCGGGCCCATGAACACCCCCACAAAAAAGAAGTAATATTAGTGTTCAATATATGGAGAAATATTAAGGGGGATCCATATGGTACATTGTATCTCAGGGGTGTTGATGAGCCAAGGTAGCCCAGATCAAAGGTTCTCCTGGCAAAGCTCACTAAATTGCTGGGCAAATAACTAAGCGTGGTTCCAGCCCAAAGGCTTAGGATTTAGTCACAGGCTCAGCCCATGGTCAAAGTACATGCATCTCTTGTCAGACTGGCTGGACTTTCAACTTACAATGACCTAGGCCAGAATCATCTAATATTGAACCGAAAATAGAGCCATGCCCATACTTTAGGCCTAAATAAAGCTGCTTGATGTGAGTTGGGCCTGGGTCGGCCATACCACGAAAACCCAGCCCTATGCATTTCCCAAAAATCTCCACTCCTAGTGGTTAGTATATAATGTTGGACCAATTCACTTGGGGTTGCAACCATGCATCACTTGGAATCATTTCTCTCTTTTCGAATATCAGTCTCTTCCAAGTAAACTCTGGGCATGACACCCAGGAATTATCTGATCCATCTTTCAGGGCAAATTTCTACTGAATTCCTAAGAAATCAAGGGAAAAGTGGCTTCTTTATAAATTTGAAGGATAAAGGGTGAAGAACTGAAGATCATATTTTGTGGCTGTTTTTTTTTTTTAGTGTTAAACAAGAGACTCATCTGCCATACATCACGTAGGGGGACGAGTGTGAAGGGATTAGATCAATCATAGGATTGGAAAGGTGGGCCCCACAGGCTAGACAGTTCTAAGCTAGGAACAGTCTGGACAATTCTGAAAAATTGGCAAAGTTAAAAAGATTCAAAATTAGTGATTATTTAATCAAGGGTTGGGATAATTTTTTCATCTAACCCTTATCCTTTTTAACCCCACTAGTAGGCATCCATCTAGGTAAGGCCCATGAGCTGGACTGCTTTTGATTATATCTGGTCCAACATATGTATATCCTATCTTAAGCACAATACGTAAGTGTGTGTATATATGTAAGTACAAAAGTATTTGGGCCTAGGTACATGGCCTTTAGTCTAGTCCAGACAGCCCTGGCCCTTTAAGTTAAGTTTGAGTGTGTGATGCATGTCTCTTAAACTGGACTCAATTGGTATAGGTCTCTCTCTGCCAGTAATTCAGGTTTCAAGATCTACGGGTTGCCCAATTGGTTGGATACCTGTTTCTCACCCAGCTACCTACAGATCGAATCTCTGGGTTATCTTCATGCATAAGTAGGCTTTTCTTTTTGCGTGAGCGGGGTTCTCTCCCCTTGACTTGGCACCCAAAAAATAAAAACAAAAACAAAAAGGTATGAATACGGGTCTAGTTTGGATTGAACCCACGCACAACCCCCTTAATTACCTGAAGAAAACACGGCCATTATGCTCTTCTTTTTTTATTTTTTTTAACTTATGGCTCCCCTCACCAAGAAATTCTTTTACATAGTGGCCCCCCAAGTATGTTTTCTTGGGTCTGCCCCTGCCTACATATGATGCATTTTTTAAAAAAGTGGGGTACATGACAACTTATCCTAATCTTTTGCATGAAAGCACACATCATTAGATTATTTTGTCTCTACATGTCCAATTAAGAATTACAGGTTTAGATTAAAAGCTTAGTAGTGCTCAACCTACCTAATATTTAGGAAATAAAGAATTAAAACATGAAATGATATCAGATGTACCTCAACTCATAGTCATTGAAGGCCCACTTAAGCCCATACCAATAAGAAAATGCAATTTCACCTTATTCAAATGAGTTGGGAAGAGACATTCAAAAACATCATGTTCCACTAAAGCTCTGTCATCTTCTCTTATTTGTAAGTAGATGTCGGCACTGTCTTATGCAAACTTATCATGTTCTCAGAAATAAGAGAAGGGCATGCACTTTTTAACTCCTCTCTTACAAATACTTTTCCATCCTGATTACATATTTAATTAAACAAGATTGTTGAGAGTTAGTGCTAGACATCCAATAAAGGAAGCACTTTTTGTTGTGTTTGTTGTTTACAAGTTATAAGCCATTAAAGACATGACTCAATTTAATAGACAAACTCATTAAAAGAATATGACCATCATCAAGTGCAAAGCCCTTGGAACTTGCTGCATAGTGATTCAGAGAGCTCAGTAAATGGATTTGGGATGATTTTTTGAAATATTGTACGATAGAGCTGGAATGAGAAAATACAATTCATTTAGCTGACCCAACATAGTTAGGATAAAATTTTGATCATGGCGATAATGGTTAACATTTTCTTTCTGTGTTAGGTTATTCGAATTTTTTTTCTCAACCCTTTTATTTTAATCAGATTCTAGAAATGTCACATTTTGACATCTGAAACATTTTGACCTGTTGTTGGACAGGTGCAGCACCTACCCATATAAGCAGTGACCCAATTTATATTCCAACCAGAGTGATTTACCTTTGATAAAAAAGAAAAGAAAAGAAGAGTGATTTACACCACCAATTACTACCAATGGATGATGTTCTAAAACTATAACCATCCATTTCAGGCATAATTAATCTAATGGTGCAAATTGCTTCTACTGTACCATTTTGAGCCAATGTTAAAATAGGATGTCCGTGCATGTGATCTGAATGGGTTGGACTAAGCAGGGTGGACCATACATGATCTAATAGAAGCTAAAGATGCATCTGACATTAGGATACGATTGTTTCTCTTTTGTTTCAATATATTATTTTTTTACAAAATGCGATTTCTTATAGTGTTTCTTGAATATTTACTGATTATGTAAACTGATGAAGATATTAAAGAGGCCAACGGTAGCTGGTTAGAGACATGGGTGTGCGTGAGTTAACTACAAGATGAAAATTATTTTATATAATTTTATTTTGAATCACCTTCACAGCTTCACTTAAAAGGAAACACACTCATATTCGAGAACTTGAAGACAATATTTCTTCTGATCTACTGCACTATCAAAAACCATAAAGAAGTGTAGATTTAGTAAAGATTTTATTTTAAAGATTGGTGGCAAGGTCACTGTGGGGACGCCAAACCACTCCTAAGTGTCATATGGGCTCTTTTCCATATCATATGAAATGATTGTAATTCTTTTAAGAATAAAGCCACGAAAAAACGATAACTGATAATTTGTGATTTTTTGTGCCTGTTGTGTATTGCACAATATCTATGAGTTGAAGAATGAAGAAATGTATATGAAACTGAAGGAAATAAATCTGAAACGTTTTGTTTATCATGCCATATTAATTAGCATTTGTCCGCCGCTTCTTCCTCGCGTTTGTCCCTAGCATTGCTCGGCTTCAACTCTGTTTCTTTAACATGATTGGTTGAGAGCAATTTTGATATCAATTCCCTTTGTTTGGAAACTACTGACACAAAGCAATGATGTCTATGAAATTTCTGAATTTCATGTTCGATTGGAATTTTAGGGGTAAGAAGTAACTACTAGCCTGTGCAAAGTTACTTTTGGGCAGCTGAATTATTTGAATTCTAGATTTACAGAATACTCCCTGGTCTGATATTCACATTTTAGAATGACAAGATTTGAAACTCTCTAAATACATTTACTATGTAATATTTGCTTTGCTTTGCTTGAATCCTCTTTTTAGAGGTTGGCGGGGCACGGGGCTGGGGGACCCTTTCAAGAGAGAGAGTAGTAGACTTTGGGTGAAGGGATCTATTTAGCGGAGGATAATAGACATCGGGTGAGGTAATGGAGCCCTTATCAAAGTGAAGTAGATAAGGGATGAGGCAACAAAACGAGGACATAGTTTCGTGGTCATCAATTGACAAAAGATTGGACCCATCAAAATAATATGGGACCCGCATTCATAGGAGGTAGAGGCAGCTACTGGGCCCCACCAATGACTCGGATTTGGGGAGCTGATCAAATGTGACGTGAGAGAAAAAAAAAAGGGAGCTCTCTTATCTTCTTCCTTTGCGTGAGAGAGAGAGAGAGAGAGAGAAAGAGAGTGGCGATGGCTTCTGCTGCAGCATTGTCCGGGGTGGGTTTGTCATGGAATTCGAGTGTCGCTGCTCAGGTCTCATCTTGCTCAAGAAACCCATCTAGGTTTCGTACAAAGATGGCTGTCTCCGTTGAGAAGAAGCAGAAATTTACTCTCCAGAAATCCCAAGAAATCTTCAATGAAGCCAAGGTTCAATACTCTCTCTCTCTCTCTCTCTCTTCTTTGGTCTTTCTTTTTTGGAGATTTTTGTATGCTGGGTTGGATTTTTGTGCTGATTAATGCAATGGGGTTTCTCTATGGAAGAGGAAATTGCAATTTGAGTTTCCTGTTTCCCAAATTGTGGTGCTTTTGCTTAGAGTTCTGGTGTGCTTTTGGTACAAATCTGGGAATTTTCATATTGGGGTCATGTGGTTCCATTATAAAGTTTTGATTTTGCTTCCTTTTTATTTTTGCTGATTAATGCAATGGGGTTTTTCTCTAGAAGAGGAACTTGCAATTTGAATTTCCCAAATTGTGGTACTTTTGCTTAGAGTATTGGTGTGCTTTTGATACAAATCTTTGAAAATATGGAATTTTTCATTTTGGGGTCATGTGGTTTCATTATAAAGTAGTGATCTTGCTTCCTTTTTTTAATTAAAAAACTTGTACATTCAAAGACTTCATTTTGTTTCTGTGGCTTACTATGAAGTTTCCTTTGCTTTCTAAGAAAGAAGAAATGTAATTTGTTTGTTTTTTGTTTTTATTTTTCCTGTCGTGTTGGTATTTTTGCTCTAAGTTAAGTCACCAACATGAAAATTTAGAGAAGGTAAGAGAAATAAGATTGAATGGTAGCGGTGATTATCTTATATTCAAGTGACTATGTTGTTAACATTGTTGTTGGTGTTGATGTTCTTGTTCTTGTTTTATTTTCAAAAACCTGATTTTGATTTTATTTTAGGTAGATCCACAACATAAGCAATTTTTATGTTGGGATGACTTATGGTGAAGTTTAGAGAGTAGGAAATATTTACCTTTTTTTATTGATTAGGAAAGTCCTACAATAGAGTGATGAGATAGTTAATTTGGATACATTTAATTAGGGGTGTAAAAAAAAACCGAAAAACCGTCTAACCTAACCGAACCGAACCGAACCGCGGTTAATAACCGTATTTCACGGTTCGGTTACGGTTACGGTTAATGAAATCAAAAAACCGTAAGGTTCGGTTCGGTTACGGTTTTCCGTAATAATTCACGGTTATTAACCGAACCGAACCGAACCGTATCATACGGTTCGGTTAACCGTATGCGGTTAACCGTATCGTTTACAAATAAAAGAAAAAATAAGGGAGTTGAATGAAATATTTCTTACCTTATTTAATTGCTCATTATGTGTCATTTTACCTTCAATTATTCACATTTATCCCCTTATGTGAGGAAGGCATTCCACGGTTATTAACCGTAACCGAACCGTTTAATACGGTTAACCGCGGTTTTTTTTATACGGTTACGGTTACGGTTTTTAAAGACAGTTAACCGCGGTTATGGTTCGGTTAACGGTTTTCCCAAATTAACAGGTTAACCGAACCGTTACACCCCTACATTTAATAGAAAATGCATCCTTAGCAATTGAGATTATACATGACATGTGCCAGTGCCAAGGCAGCATAAGCAAGTGCAAGAGCTATGTGGAAAGATTAGTGAGAACCTAGATGGAGTTGAGCACACCAAATGACACAGTACGTGTATGGAAGAATAGCCAACGGGCTTCTCTCCAAGCCCAAAGGCTTAGGGATAGAGATCCATGAGATCCAAACCTATATTGGTCTTACACCACAGACACTACCGATAGGAAAACTCGTGAATAAATTTTATTAATCACTGAGCTTGTCCCTTAAGGAGGCATTATAATCCTTTATATAGACTCAAAGCTAATTCAAATTTGGAAACAATTCTACTTATAATAAAAGTATAAAGCAAACAAGATTCTGTCATAAAACTTTCTAAATACTCTCAAGTTTGTCCCTAGAATCCAGCTACTACTAAAATACCAAAATAGGCTGTAAACTTTTGGTTTGGATCCCATGGCCTGGCCGATCATGGATCTGGCCTACATCACCAAGGATTGGCTTTGAGAAATGAGATCCTATTTATTTGGTGTTGAATGTCTGTTGGTGTGAAAGAGGGTAGATGTGCTTATGCTATAAGCTTCGGCTTGGAGAGCAATCTTTGATTATTTTTCCCCTCTTTCTGTATCAAGGATGAGTACAATAAAGCCACTGCTAAAGTGGCATGTGTGTGCTGCATATGTATTTGGATATTTTTAACTCCAACTGAGTTCTTGACTTTTTGATTCAGTCAAGTCTTGGACAAGTCTTTGAGTCAACTATATCCAATGGTGCCCCGGCGGACCTAAGTGTCCTCGCACCCACGAGATTCGAGAAACTCTTTAGATAATAACTTAAAAGATTTTATATTATTATTTAACATTTTCACTTGATCCGCACCACCCAAATGAAAATCCTAGGTCCGCCATTGCAATGGTAGGTTGAGTCAAGTATCAATTCTAGTTTTTGGGCATTGCTTTAAGTTAGTATTTGGAGCATTGGACATGGTTAGAACATCCATCATTAGCATATAGGAACTAATAAACAGAGATTGGATTCTCAATTGATGGGACACGTTAAGTCTGTTCTTATCATCTAAAGTTGTCTTATTTACCAAAAAAAAAAAAAAAGTCTTAACTACCATCTCAGGGTTATAAGATGAATATTGATGACTGATGAGAGCTCTAAGGGAAATCCAGGTCCATCTGTCATGCCATCCAATCATAAAAAATGCGGTCCAATGGCTATTCAGAAAAAAAAAGAAAAGAAAAAAAAATACAGGTCCAGCAGGGGATTGGGATTCCAATAGGCAGTGACATTGCATGTTGAGGCCAGCAAATTATGAAATCACATTTACTTGGAAGTGAATGGTAGGAGGTGACTCAAGGATTGGAATATCTTGGACTAGAGTAAGATGAAAAGGCCATGATGTTTCTACTTTATCTTAGAGGAAGTTAATTACTTGATTGAGGAAACAAGTGCCTCCTTTTTCGGAGGCAGGTGAATTGGCCAACAGCTTCAGTGAAAGAAGATATAGATATTGCAAATGTCATCACATCTTTACTATTGATTAGCAGGCTGTCATTTTCTGTTATTTTGTGGTTTTTGATGTCTATATTATCTTAGCGGACCATTTTAGATATCTGTAACCACTTTTCAGTTTAAATAAGATTTGGAATGTTCAAATTTGAGGAGATGATTGAAGCAGATATAGTTAGTCCCTCTCTCCATCTTCAGTCTACGTCCAATTTTTATATGTATTCTTGTTGAAAATTGAAATATCACTGCTTTGCTAGTGTATCTACATTCCCATTTCTCTTCTAAGAGTGTGCACAAAGAAGGCCTGTACCTTCCTGAAAATTCTTTTCCACCATGTTCAACAATCTGTAACGGGCCAAGCAGCTCCCCTTAGCCCACCAAATCAACATTGGGAGCTGAAAGCTACAAGCTGCACCCCAGTTCATATGATGCCCGTTTGGAGATTACTTTGCCCTAGTTTGTTATGATATCTGCATTTGGATTCAAGCCTTTTTTTTTCGTTGCCTTGTTCATGGTTAACTGTTTTTATTTATTTATTTATTTTCGAACTCATGGAATAATTTGTGATCTAGGAATTAATGCCTGGAGGTGTAAGTTCGCCTGTTCGAGCTTTTAAATCTGTCGGAGGACAACCCATTGTGTTTGACTCAGTAAAGGGTTCGCATGTGTGGGATGTAGATGGAAACGAATACATTGACTATGTTGGTTCATGGGGCCCAGCAATCATTGGTCATGCAGATGACCAGGTACTATGTTCTCATCTTTTGTTACTCCAATTGCATTTCTTTTATCCTAATTTTAGATCCTTCATCAATATCATCATTTTTCTATTGCCCTCTGCGATAATTTGGCAGTCCCAATCTGATGAATGGGGGTGGTGAAAATGCCCCACTCTTCTAAAATTTGTAACCCTGCACTTACAATATATGTAGCCAACACCTTATTAGAAACAGAAATCTCAAAATACTTAAGGTTATATTTCATCCAAAGTATACTAACCATGGTATAAGTTATCTCTGATTTAAATAAAATTTACGTAAATGCCCATTCTCTTCTCTTTTTTCTACCCTTAACGATCACCCTTTTCCTACTTTGGTTGACATCTTCTTGTACATTATTGAAATAAAGTATCATGGAAATGTTTAAAGATCATCCCATTACAATCACCGTTCACAACCCCTTATAAAGCATGTGTAACGGTTTTCTGTATGGAAGAATTGTCAATATAATTCAAATCACAGTAATTTGAAGCAATAGGTTGGAAATTGTATTTTTATGGAAACTTTTTTCATTTTTATACGCATGATGCTCATTATCTGACTTTTTGAGAAATTTTAGCCCTTGAGGATCTGTGAGATTTATTTTGGT
Source organism: Cinnamomum chago (assembly GCA_038049695.1). Classification (NCBI taxonomy): domain Eukaryota; kingdom Viridiplantae; phylum Streptophyta; class Magnoliopsida; order Laurales; family Lauraceae; genus Cinnamomum; species Cinnamomum chago. Next base: position 78,695,079 of record CP142456.1, read on the forward strand.
AGTGCGGACTCAAGTCTCAACACTCAAGAGGGACGGTTAAAATGCTGAAAGTATGGAGGGTTCTTTTGGATGTCAAAAGAAAAAGGGGGTATTTACAAAACTTCCTTTTACTTTGATGATCAACGATGTATGAATATATATTGCTAAGGAGAAATGTTAAATTACAATGCACCAATTGGAAGCACTTCATCAAAGTCAATGGACATGTGATTCCACACAATTAAATCCTACATGCCCTAACTTTTGCCAGTCGATCTACTCTTTAGCCATATCTGGGGAAAAGAGAGAAATATTGATCCCTAACACTTTCCAGTTGGTTACACTTTCTACAAGGATTCTCTCTGAAGGGTGCCCCCTTCAACTTTGAAAAGCCACTGCCATTTCAATTATATTACATTTTTTTTCAATAAAGAAGATATACAATATATGAGATCTATACTGACAAAAAAGGGAAGCAGAGGAGCCAAGGCTCACTTGCATAAAGGTACATTTGTGCGACAAGAGGATTTCATGATAGAGAGGAAAATTGTTCTGATTTTCCATGCACTCCATTATTTCGTTGTTTTGGTGTGACACATTTTTCTTGCGGAAAAGGAAAAAATGAACTAATTTTCCTTGATAGAGAGGATATCCATATCTTATAGGAGGGGTAGGAATGCAAGATTCTTCTCTCCCATGGAAATGGAAATATGTAGATGGTGGAATCTTCTTGTTGCACAAACAAGTCCTAGAGGGAGGCCTTCCTTCAGCTCAAAAGGATATACAAGCCAAGGCTCTGCTTGTTAGCCGAGGCACTTAATATGGGCCTGTCGCATGGGGGAAGGCGCACTTTATTGCAAGCTTGAGGTTTTGGGTTCAAGCCATTTTACTAATAAAAAAAACTTACACTTGGTTTGCTAATCTTCGAAAAAAATGACAACGTGGCAAGCCTTTTAGAGTTTTTCATATCATTTCAAAGCTGGGCCTTAGATGGCTACATCCTCTCTATGGAACATTATTATAATTTGGTCATTTCCTCTTATTTTTTGTAGATCCATTAGATTTTTGCATCCAAATAAAGTAAAAAAAAAAACTGAAAAATCATTCCATATAAGACTTGGCTGAATGTGTGGAATGAAAATTCAATGTGTAGCAGACCAATCTTGGGTAGGGTTTTAAGAGCCTGTCAAAACTCAGCTGACTTGCTTTGAACTCAATCCCTTCTGAGTTACTTGGAATCAGTCGAGTCTTCGTGTGACTTGGCAGAGTTGTATTAGACTCTGTGGTAACCAAGTCAGTCACTTGATTTGTTTGAAAACCATGATTTTGGGTCAACTTAGGTCACTATTTGTAGAGATATCCTCTATTGATGTCACTGTCCATAAAACATAGGGCCAGGCCATCTACATTCTTATAGAACTCATGTTTGTGAAGGTGAATGCGGCCTTGACTGAGACTCTGAAGAAAGGGACAAGCTTTGGTGCCCCATGTGCTCTAGAGAATTTGTTAGCTGAGATGGTGATCTCAGCTGTGCCAAGCATTGAGATGGTCCGGTTTGTCAACTCAGGTACTGAAGCATGCATGGGTGTGCTCCGCCTCGCCCGTGCTTTCACTAGCCGACCAAAGATCATCAAATTTGAGGGATGCTACCATGGCCATGCTGACCCCTTCCTTGTCAAAGCTGGAAGTGGAGTTGCTACCCTTGGCCTACCTGATTCACCTGGCGTCCCGAAAGCTGCTACGGTCGACACCTTAACTTCCCCTTATAATGACCTTGCAACTGTTGAAAACCTCTTCAAGACCCACAAGGGCGAGATTGCTGCAGTGATGCTTGAACCAGTCGTTGGAAATGCCGGCTTCATTGAGCCCAAACCTGGCTTCCTTAACGGCCTCCGCCAGATCACAAAAGAAAATGATGCCCTTCTTGTTTTTGATGAGGTGATGACTGGTTTCCGTTTAGCTTATGGTGGGGCCCAGGAATATTTTGGTGTAACTCCTGATCTGACAACACTCGGCAAGATCATTGGGGGTGGCCTGCCTGTTGGTGCTTATGGTGGGAGGAGAGAAATAATGGAGATGGTGGCGCCGGCAGGGCCTATGTACCAGGCAGGAACCTTGAGTGGGAACCCTTTAGCAATGACGGCTGGCATTCACACTCTGAAGCGATTAAAAGAGCCAGGGAGCTACGAGTACTTGGACAAGGTCACTCAAGAACTGGTTCGCGGGATTCTGGATGTTGGCAAGAGGGCAGGCCATGAGCTATCAGGTGGGTATATTAGTGGAATGTTTGGGTTCTTTTTCACAGAAGGGCCTGTGTATAATTTCTCTGATGCAAAAAAGAGCGACACTGCAAAATTTGGAAGGTTCCATAGGGGTATGTTGGAAGAAGGGGTATATTTGGCACCATCTCAGTTTGAGGCTGGATTTACAAGCTTGGCACATTCTTCTGAAGACATTGAACAGACGATCGCCGCTGCTGAGAAGGTTTTCCGACAAATTTAGGCAGTTCGACTTTTCTGTCATTTTTCTCTCCTGTTCATTTCATTTTGGGTTTTATTTTTGGTAGTTAATTTCTTGTGGGTGAGATTTTTCTTGTATTATGGCCATATTAGGAGGGACTGTACGTGTATTTTGTGCTTCCTTTTCGTAGAATAGATGAAGTCTTATATTAATTCCTGTGCCTGACTGTGTTTGCTCTTCTGCTTGTTTTTAGTTCCTTTAGTGTTGGATGGTTTATTTTAGGCCTCAAAAGAAATGGTTAGGATGTTTATACAATCCTATTGTCTTTCTGTCTTGACAGCCTAAACATCTAATGGAAAGCCCTTGAAAGACCAGGATCCTTGGAATGCCAAAATTCTATTAAAGCATCTTCTTTAGTAAATAAGTGTTCCGTACTACATTTTAATGAAAATCTTAATCTAATATGACTGATTTGGGACGAAGCTTCTCCTTAAGTCAGCTCCAATGGGCTAATGATTAGGGCTTGAAAGGTAGCATTGTTGAAATAATATACATAGTACCTTTACTGAAAGAAAGCATATTCAATAACTCTGAGTGAAGATTTTTTTCTCCTTTTCCCAGCCTTATGTAGCAACCATGGCAGTGATGAACTGCGTGTTACAACATGGAGGTTATCATCCTGTATTTGCTCATAAAATGAAGATGAAGATAGGTGTCCTTTCTTTGTAGTCTGTTTTTTTTTTTTTTTTTTTTTTTTTCAAGAAGACGAGAGTTAGCACGCCAATCGTCACAAGGCTCCTAGCCTTCAGAATCAGCACTGAAGAGGATCTAATGGATTCAATACTGAAGGAGTGAGGACCAGCCAACTGAGGATGGGTTCATCACCAAATTCTTGATAGAAACTGATAAGTATTTTGGATCTATTGAAAGTCATGGAGTATGTCATCACATAAGATGGGTAGGGATGCCCAGTTCTAGATAGCAGATACCTATTTGTGGACAGATTCAACCACTTAACACAATTACAACTCAATTACTTGGATTGAATTCCAACTAGAACTCCTACTTTATAGTCTTGACTGAAATAAGAGACTTAACTCTAACAGCACTTAAAAGCATTATAGAAGCTTCAAAAGAAATACCAAAGGATGCTTTGGGCATGTGGCAATTCAATAGCCCATATGGCAATTCGGAATAAACTAAAACCCATGGACTGATTTTGTGTAGCTTAGAGCCTCTTGTATACCCTTATGCTATGGGCTGCATCAACAGGTAAGTACATATTTTAGAATTTGAACACTGGAATTGGGAAAAGCAATGCCCCTCTATCTGTTATTCTAGGAGCAAAATGTATATGAAACGCGAAGACAAACAGTTTCTTGCTGGTACTTCACAACAGAGACCATCAGGAAAAAGGTTAATGAGTTATCAATTACCAGACCACCATTTTCACCGTATCAAAATCTTATTTGGTTTCTCATTAACTTCAAAGATTTCAATTCACTATCACTGCAACCAAACTCAGTACAATTTCACAAGTAACAAAATCCAAACTTCATGGAACACGTAAGAATCAGAATATTATAATTTCATTAAGTCTAAATGGCCCGACTGGGGAGACCGACTCATGGCCCGGTCCCCCAGTCAGGCCGTTGGATCCCAACGAGTGCTGGGATCCAACGGCCTGACTGGGGGACCGGGCCATGAGTCGGTTCCCCAGTCGGGCCGACTACCAGGACTGTTATAATTTCATGGAACACATTGGAATTCTTCCAGTTAGAAGCATTCGACATGGTATCCAACTTGAATAGTAGTAATGTACTGTTAGCTTGCATAACTAAATGGAAAAAAGCTAAGGATGAATTGAAATCAGGGGTGTTGGTTTTGTGGGTCGTTTGGAGGAGTTGAAGGATGAAAAGGAAACCAAGTTCTTGGAGTCGCTAGTTTAAATGGAGGTGGTGGTGGGGATGAAGGGATAAAGGGAAACCAAGATCTTGGGTTTGTCAGAGAGAAAGCAGGTGGGGGAGGAGATGGTGTAAATATAGATGGTGTAGGTGGAATTGGAAGTGGTGGTGGAAATGGGAAAGGTGAACCTAGTGGTGTTGGAAAAGACATTGGAGGAAAATGGAAAGGGAAGGGCAATGAAGGCAAAGGTGGAAAAGGTGGCAGCTGAGGCAAAGGTGGCAGTTGGGGCAGAGGGGGGAAAGGTGGAAATGGTGGCAATTGAGGCAGAGGTGGCAGTTGGGGCAGAGGGGGAAAAGGTGGAAATGGTGGAAATTGAGGCAGAGGTGGCAGCTGAGGCAGAGGAGGCAAAGGTGGAAATGGTGGAAATTGAGGCAGAGGTGGCAACTGGGGCAGAGGAGGGAGAGGAAAACCTAATGGTGGAAATGGTGGCAAGTAAGGGATGGGAGGAAAGCCAAATGGAAAAGGTGGGAGAAAGAACTCTGAAACATTTAAAGAGCTAGGTAATTCCCCTTTGTAAGCTCCACACAAGGCAAGATCTCTCTTGGGTGGCCTATAATTCAATGCATTTAAGCTGTAAATGCATAGATTGTCTTGTTTGGATTTGATTGCCATGTGCTCTGTTGATATCTTCAGACCAGGAAAACTACACATGGAAGATGAACTCCTAAGCAAGCTTGCCTTGCAAACTGACCCCATCTCATGACCTTCTTTGCATCTGAATCCATCAACTGATGAAAATTCAAACATGTAAACCCCATACTTATCAGTTGTTCTGTTAACTGAGAGGGAGTCTTCATCTGCTGTTGAATTTGCTTTAAATTTGCACTCCAGATGCACTTCCACTCCTGATTAGACATTCATACTGAAAGTGAGCTAGTTTTTACCTTTTATCCAACAAAGAGGGAAAGACAAGGAACATAAATTTTCTGGGTTTACCTGGTAAGAAGTAGCTATGCTTGGAGAAGGTGTTGTTTGAGCAAGTATCACAGAAGACAGTACCCATCACAGTGATTTTTGAGATGGGTTTTGGTTCAACTTCAAGAGGGAGTAATGCAGTGAAGGAAGAGACAAGAATTAGGAGAATACTTAGACCCATGGTAGATAGTAAGGGAAGAAGTTTCTTCTGTACTGTGTTCTTTAGTAGAACTCTATGGTGTTTGATATTTATATATATGGAGAACTGAGAGTTAATGATACTATACAGTTGGGCAAATGGGGATATGTTATTACGGATTAGCTGTGTTTGAGGCTTTGAGCATTTAGCTATATAAAATTAGTAGCCTTTTGATACTCTAGGACATGGTGGGTCTACCATACAAATCAAGCACGCACATCAATCCAAGCCAATCAAAACATGGTCTCACTTTGCTTGGCGCATAGCCAAAAGATTCTTCTGATTGGATAAATTGCAACCCGCTGACAAGAGGGCATCCAATGGATGGTTAAAAAATACCACCATCTAAATTTAATGAAGGATTGGATAGTTATGATTGTTCAGTCTCTGTAATTTGCAGTCTGTGTTCCATCTGCTACAGGGACAGCATTTTGATTGATATAAATGGATGCACACATGTATTAAATCTATTATCTATGGGTTGTTTTTGTTGGAATGGTCCACCATAATCTTATAGATCATAAGATAATGGGTTTTTTAGTTCCTTTTAATAATAAAAGTACAATAGAAAAAGTATGAGAAGCTTTCTACTTCACAAGGAAACAAAGACATGTGAAGGGTCTTTTTTGGCAGAATGTGTGGGAGGAATTGAGGTGTCTAGAGGTGTGTTCACGGGTGTGCCGATTGAAATGGAAGAGTGACATTTAAAACTTTTTCTTTGTATTCTATGTTGTTTTACTGCAGTCAGAGTTTTTTTTAAAGGTTCTTGTGTGATAAGATCAAAGCATGGTCAGCTTGGGTACAGTGAAAAAAATGAGGGATTCAGTAAAAACTAGGTGCAGAACCCACGGATTATCAAATGGGGAATTTGACATATGAGGAGTGCTACAATTTTTCTATTTTTAAGAAAAAGATGGTCGTGACGAATTGTGTGTCGTAACATGGAGGTCATCAACCAATATTTGCCTGTAAAATGAAGATGTTGACACATTTATGATGTCCGGATATGGTATGGATATAACAGGGATATGCCAAGCTATGATACCCAGACACAGCATGGGTATGGTAGGGATACGCCATGACATGGCAATGATATAAATTTTACATGCAAAAAGTGAAGTATCGGATACGATACGACATGATACGTCAGGAGTCATTATTTTTCAATCCTTTTTTTTTCCTTTTTTGGAATAGAAATAAAAGGAGTCATTATTTATCACTGCATAGGAATCCTATTTCCATGCCATGGTTGAGCCCAAACTGTTTTAATGTATACACCTCTAAACAGTAGCTCTTCCCATGCTGATCAACGGCCTATTTTTTTGGGGTAACCCAGCTTAGATATTGCAATAATATTTGTGTATTATTTACCTATTGAACGTGTATTTCAATAATTTAAACACGTGCAGAATCATTTGGGTTTAGGGGTAAATGCCCACTTAGCTAGTTGGGCCCCCGTTCGTGCTTTCCTGAGTTTCATTGATTTCAACACGGATATTGATAACAAGTGGGTCAAGGGTCAGGTTGAGTATGATGAGCCCATTGTTCAACACTGCCCTAAACAATTATATCTTGATGAAATTTATTCAACTATCATCAGTAGAGCTTATAAAAAAGGGGATTTAATGGGAAAAACCCTCCTACACGGGCATTTCTTTAATTTGGCCCCAATAAAAATGGGTAGACAGAATTGGCCCTAAATGTACATTTCTCTTTCTTTTTTTGTCTTTTAGCGCTATAGTCGATATCGATCAACCTTGCATATCTACTAAAGATCGAAACCCCTTTATTCACCATCCGTCTTCATCCTCTTTTCCCCTTTTTCCCCTTTCTATTTTCCATTGTCGTTGTCTACACCCCCTCATCCCCATTCAGTGTTGGTTGGAATTCAATGATGCATTCTTTTCACAAATGAGTTAAAAAAAGCCAAATCTTGAATTTTTCATATTCGAATAAGATGATTGCTTTTGAAAATGGAGATTGGGTTCCAGGAGAAGAGTTACTGTTTTGGAAGGGGCGTTGAGGAAGATGGGATTAGAATTGCGACATTGGGTTTTGGGGGTTGAATGGAAGTCGAAAAGAGGGGATTTTGTTGGGTTTGAATCGAAGAAGGGTAAAAGGTAAGGATTTTTACAGACATTACTTAGAAAGTTGGGATTTTGGGAGATGGGTTTTCATCTTTTGGGCTGTAGTTGAGTTTGGGTTACTAGTATTTAGGCTCTTGTTTTCTTTCAGAGGCTCGTGGAGATGCCTTTTTTCCATTGCAAAGAAATGTAAGGAATCAAGTGGAAAGAGGAATGGAAAGCAAGTTCGGCGCCCTTAAACCGATCATTTAACTATATCCATATCAAGCTAGAGGGGTTTTCAAAATAAATCCCTTGAAAGAGAGAAGTTAGAAATTTAGAGAAGATCTAGAAGAGAAATACAGTGGAATCTTATAAGAAATTTAGAGAAGCAATGAGTCACAAATCTGTGTTGGAGTAGTTTCCATGAAGGTGTTCGATGAAATGACGAAGAGAAAGGATAATGAAATTTCACGCTTCTTTCTCTTATTTTTCTCATGGGAAATTAGTCTGCTGCTGTTGTGGGGTTTGTCATTCCTTGATTTTTGCTAATTAGGAGATATTGGAGGAGAGAAATTAGAGAACATGGGTGGGGTTTTCATTCGTTGATTTTTGTAATTTTCAACCAGATTTCATGTATATATTTTTTAAAATGTAAGGTCAAGACACAATGAACTTTTAATGTTGTGAATGGTTTCCCCCTATTTGAGATATTTGAAATGTGTTTGAGATGTCTGAGCTCTTGAGCTTTTGAAATGTCTGAGTGAAGGATTGAAACATTCCCCACCAAAACTCTCAACTATGACGTTCAAGGATGAAATTGGTATTGGCTAAATCGATGGAAGTTGCGAAATGAGTCAGATGAAACCTTCCCCACCAAAACTCTATACTAATGTTTTCCCCATTACTTTCATATAGTACCCATCTTCATTAATATCTGTAGCATTGTGTTTTATTAACAAACATCTCTTTCATGTAGAGAGGATGAACTAGCCAGTATTTGTACCATGGTATCCAGCAACGATTAAATAAAGCACCGGACAAATCCATTTTTATGGACTATCATGTTCAAGGAAGACATTCATCATCAAGACAATTGTAATGACTATGGAGTTTTCACTGTGGCATTCACGGAGCATTGTGTTCACCGCTATCCTATCACATTTACAGAGTCTGACATCCCTTACTTCCGTAGCAAAATTGTCATTGAGTTATTCAAAAGAAGTTGATAAGTGAATGCTAGTAGGTTGAATCTTCCTGAGTTGTTAAACCTACTAGTTTGATGTAATTTTCTTAGCTGGTTAGAAGAAGTTTTGGAAAAGTTTTTTGGGTAGTAGAAGGAGAGGCCAAACATAGATACTTACTTTCTTTACTTCGTAATTGAAATTGTGGAACTTGTGGGCAGTGGTTGTGCAACTTCTATGGTTTTGGGCAATTGGATTTATGTTGTGGAACTTCATGTACCATTATTTGAAATTGAATGGTTTGTTAATGTATGGTTGTTAATTGAATGTGTGAATGGAATGTACCAATGAATTCAGAACGATGCTGAGTACAATGGAATGTACCAATGTATTCAGAACGATGTTTAATACAATGGAATGTATCATTCTCTGGTTTGTTTAACATGACCAATAGTCGATATCGACTATTTAGCTGAAGCCTAAAAAACACAGTCATAGTCAATATCGACTATTTAGCTGAAACATAGAAAACACAGTTATAGTCGATATAAACTATTGTCATTGTCGATATCGACTATTTAACTGAAACATAAAAAACACAGTCATAGTCGATATCGACTATTGTCATTGTCGATATCGACTATTTAGCTGAAACTTAAAAAACACAGTCATAGTCGATATCGACCATGTTATAATACTATAATTTACTAATTGTAGCTCTAGATGGGGTTTGTTAATCATTTTCAATAATAAAAGTGGGAAAAAAATTAAAAAATCATTAACAGGACAATACAAACAACCATTATATTATCATAGATAAGTTCTCAACAACAAATAACCCAAAAAAAGGGTGATCCTTACAAAAGGGAAAAGTATGTTTAACACTTGTGCCCTTCCAAAAAACGCTTCAACAAAATGTGCAAGCCCATCACGACTACATCTTCTATCAATCACATTAACACCAATAAAAATGGACATGATGACATTAACACGTGCATCCCCCATCCAAAAAATCTCTTCCACATGGAGATTACTTTGTCCAGACGGCTGCATCTTCTATTACATTAACATCAAATACTAACACCAACCAAAGAGGAGTTCACATTAACTCTTGCACCCCCTTCCAAAAAATGTTCAGTAAACTGTACACTATCCAGAATAGCTGCATCTTCTATTACATTAACACCAAATATTAACACCAACAAAAAAAAAGAGTTCACATTGACTCTTGTATTATCCTTCCAAAAAATGCTTCCACCGATTCAACCAATACCAATTTCATCCTTGGACGTCATAGTAGAGAGTTTTGGTGGGGAGGTTTTGACCCTTCACTCAGACATTTCAAAAGCTTAAGAGTTCGGACATTTCAAATACATTTCAAACATCTCAAATAAGGGGAAACCATTCACAACAATACAAGTTCATTGTGTCTTGACCTTACATTTCAAAATATATATATACATGAAATATGTTTGAAAATTACAAAAATTAAGAAATGAAAACCCCACCCATGTTCTCTAATTCCTCTCCTCCAATATCTCCTAGTGACCAAAATCAAGGAAGGACAAACCCCACAACAGCAGCAGACTTCTTTCCCATGAGAAAAATAAGAGAAATGAGCGTGAAATTTCATCCTCCTTTCTCTTTGTCATTTCATCGAACACCTTCATGGAAACTACCCCAATACAGATTTGTGGCTCATTGCTTCTCCAAATTTCTTACAAGATTCCATTGTATTTCTCTTCTAGGTCTTCTCTAAATTTCTTACTTCTCTCTCTCAAGGGCTTTATTTAAAAAAACCTTCCAACTTGAAATGGATATGGATATAGTTAAATGATCGGTTTAAGGACTCCGAACTTGCATTCCATTCATCTTTCCACTTGATTCCTTACATCTCTTTCCAATGGGAAAAACGCATCTCCACGAGCCTATGAAAGAAAACAAGAGCCTTTCATTCTCCATAACTATATCCATGAAAAACGCTTAAAATACTAGTAGCCCGAACTCAGCTACAACCCAAAAGATGAAAACCCATCTCCCAAAATCCCAACTTTCTAAGTAATGCCTGTAAAAATCCTTACCTTTTACCCTTCTTCAATTCAAACCCAACAAAATCCCCTGTTTTTGACTTCCATTCACCCCCAAAACCCCATGTCGCAATTCCAATCCCATCTTCCTCAACGCCCCTTCCAAAACAACAGCTCTTCTCCTGGAACCCAATCTTCGTTTTCAAAAGCAATCATCTTCTTCTTCGAATCTGAAAAATTCAAGATTTAGCTTCTTTTAACTCATTTGTGAAAAGAATGTTCCCATTAAATTCCAACCAACACTGAATGGGGATGAGGGGGTGTAGACAATGACAATGGAAAATAGAAAGGGGAAAAGGGAGAAAAGAGGAAGAAGACGGATGGCGAATAAAGGGGTTTCGGTCTTTAGTAGATATGCAGGGATGGTCGATATCGACTATAGCGCTAAAAGAAAAAAAAAAGAAAGAGAAATGAACATTTAGGGCCCATTCTGTCTGTCCATTTTTATTGGGGCCAAATTAAAGAAATGCTCGTATAGGAGGGTTTTTCTTGTTAAATCCCCTATAAAAATTCTAAATTCTAGTCATGACGAATATGCATTTTCAATTGTCAAATGCACCTCTAGCTATTTATACCGATGCATTTTCAGCCTATAAATGCAGCAATACAAGTTTGAATATCTAAACTCATTCAAAAGAATACATTTCTCTCTTATGCCACAGTCCATAGTATGGGCTTTTTTTGTCCTAAAACGTTGTAATTGTAGCTATTGGGGAAGTAACCAAAATTTGGAAAGGGAGTAGGGAAATCCATCTCTATAGGCGTAATTGATAAGGGAGTAGGAAAATCTGAACGGCAAATACCCCATCATGTGCTTTTCCAAATCTCACAAGTGTAACCCCACCCACATGCCAAAACATGGGTCTGCCCCTACACATGGGACCCCTTTGAATTACACCTCCCTTGTTTTTTACATCCATCTGAATGGACCACATGTCAATTTTTTAAGGGATAAAAATTATTGACCGCGGATAAAGGGGTAAGGAGGATGAGATAGATGTGAGGCCCCACCCCTTGTGGGCCCTCTATTTGAATATTATTTAATATTAATTATTAGTTAATTATATTAATTAGGGGTTAGTAAGGGTAGTATATTTCCTAAGTTTTAGTTAGACTAGCTTAGTTGAGTTAGTAGGGAGTCTTTTTGCAATTTCTAGGGTTAGTAGGGTGTTGGAGGTCCTAGCTTGTTAATAGTGGTTACCATAGGGGGGTATCCGCAAAAACCTCTTCTAGAACCTTCCCACCTAAAGACCTAAATGCCCCTAACCCTAACCCTAATCCCATACAAACCTAAAGGACATTTCAGTCATCAGCCAATCCCCAAATCCTATAAATCTAGCTCATTTCCCAAGAAAACCCTACTACTATTCATCTCTTCCATTTCCCCTCTTCTTCCTCTCTCTCATTACTCTTCTAGAGCTGAGCTTGAGCTGTTCTTGTGCTGGGAAATCCATTAGGAGTTACATCTTCATCTTCTTAGCTTGGATTGGTTCTCTTCTCTATCTCTACAAACCTTCTAATCCAAACAAGGCAAGTTCAATATACTTATTTAACATAGGTTGTATGTTTCTGTTCATTTGATTTTGAAATTTTAGTTCAGTTATGATTCATGTGATAGAAACTACCTTGAGCTTAGTTTTATGGAATTATGGCATTGATGGATGGGTTTTTCACCCATTTGGAAGATCAATGGCCTCTTGTTGTGTGGAATGGAGGTACATTGAAGTCTATATATGTTTTTCATTGATTGGGAGAGATTGTAAGTGATTTGATGAAAAAACGAATTAAAAAGGATGAAATCCTGAAAACTGGGTTTTCCCCAGTTCTGCGTGTGCCCGGTCGACCGGCCTGCAGCTCGGTCGACCGAGCACACTGAAACTGGGAAAAACCCAGGTCTCAGTTATTTCCTGCAGAACTGTCTGTTCAGTGTGCCACGTCGAGCGAGCCATGCTCCAGGTCAACCGAGCACACTGATTTTTGTAGAAAACAGCTGAGAATGAGATTTTCACTCAGGCCAGAAATCCAGTGTGTCAGGTCGACCGAGCCCTGCTCCGGGTTGACCGAGCACACAGGAATTTCAATAGAAATGTCTGGGAACTGGGACATCACCTTCCTGGGATTTCAGTATGCCCGGTCGACCAACCAGGCCAGTCGGTCGACCAAGCACACTGCACCAGGTCGACCCGGGAGTCAACCCCCAGTGTACCCAGTCGACCGGGCACAGGGCCCGGTCGACCGAGCACACTGAGTTTCAGTGATTTTCCAGTTTTCAACATTTTGAAGTTTTGACCATTTGTGGGGCTCATTGACCATCCAAATGGACATTTATTGTTGTGCCAAGCCCGAGTCGATGGTTTGGCTCAACCTCGACTCGTGGGAACCACAAAGTAGGGTTTTGGTTGTTTAATCTAAGATGATTCGATCCTTAAACGTTGTCAATGATGCCCCGTAACCTCAGGAGCACCAAACACAGTATCCTTTGGCATCTGAGACTTCATTTAGAGATCTAATTACTGGAGATGGACCTGGACCTGAATGTGGTCCATTACGTAGGATTGTACTGTTGTATTTTCCCTATTGATTCTCTTATTTGAAGTTCATACTTCCCCTTTTCTTATTACTGTCACTCTTATATCTTTAGTGTAGCTGTTAACTGTTAATTAAATGGAAATGGAGGACCTGAACCTAGGATATCTTAGAGGTGGCCCGATGTTATGAATTGAAAAACATTGACCCGTGTCTATGGCTAGGCGGGCCCTTTTTGGGCCTAAGTATGGATGTGTTAAACCTTTAGAATTGGAGAGGTGGACTGTATTAGTGTTATAACTCCTTATGGATGAGGATGAGTTGATTATCAGTAGAAATGGATATGCTGCCTCGTTTGGACTATTTTAGACCAGGTCATGTGTTGATGGGCCTTGGTATGGATCCAACGAGTGGGCTTGGACTTGGAATTGTAATCCATGAACTATTTGATATATGAACCTCTCAGAGACTTGGTTAGGACTTTGTTCACACAAGGCAAAGCCTAGACAGACACAGACCCTTAGAGTTTCCTTGAGTCGGCATAAACATTCCCTCGGTTGACTTAAGCTCAGCCTATGGACTGATCATCCCCGGTAGGAGCTATTTATGAGTGATGAGTGAGCTATCATGATGAGCTATGTTTGTAGACGGACGATGTGATACCGAATCCAGTCTCCCCGAGTGATGAGTGTGGTGAGACTGATGAGTGATTTGCGGGGTTAGTAATCCCTAGCACTTGTGAGATTCCCCGCCGCAACTGTGTTCAGTATGGGAGGGTCGCGGCATAATATCCAGCGGTTACCAGCTCGTGTGAATGTGTCATATTGTAGTAGATTAGATGGTGTATATTTATCCTGATTCTATATGTGTATCTGCTCAACTGCCTAGCTCGTTTATCTTATTATTCCTTAAATTATATATCTGTCTCTATTCATTTGATATATATGTCATATGTTACTTGTATACTGTGACTTGTCAGATCTTTAGATCTGACCCATCTTTGGTGCTTAGGCCTTGACCCCGAGTTCGCGGACGATGCGCTTGCGCTCGTAGAGGCGCCTGTCGTCGGAGACTACGTTTGGGGCCCGACCGACCCCGATGTCATGCCGGAGGGTGGAGAGCTATTACCAGGGCCAGGGCTTTGAGAGTCTTACTTTGTTTTGGGCTTTGAGAGAATTTTGTAGTGAGCCGGGTAGTTATGAATTATGTAATTAACTTTTGTCCTTAACAACTGATACCTTTAAACTAGACTACTGTTCAACTCTCATTTAATACATATATTAATACTCATTGCTTCCGCTTTACTTGTTATGCTTCCGCAATTTAACCGTTGATAGTATATCGTCCAAAAGTTTTAAATTGGACCTCACTGCGGGCCTACTATCTTGGAAGTTTTCGGATTTTCCGGGAAGTAGTGCGCCAACTTCGGATATTTGAACGACTTTATCAGTATCCGGAATTGGGGCGTTACAATAGAGCACATATTTTATACATATGTATGCCCCAAGTAGATGAAGAGAACCCCAGCCCTATCCCCAATGGTACCAGGTGGGCCCCACAAAAAAAATAATCAATATACATATCAGTTGAGTGGGGTACTCAGGTTAGCACTCTACTGGACTGAGGCTCTCACCAGATTATCAATGAAATAGCCCGGCCAATATATTTATATACATGGTCATATGTCTGCAAAATAACTTCATTCGGTCATCATAGTGAACTGATGAAAGGCTTTTAAAATAAATGGCTAGAAAAATTCAGTCCAATAGTTCATTGGCTTCTCTTGACCCATTGGTTAATTAAGATCATTCAATTTAGTTAAAATTTAAGCCACATATATGATCAACGAAATGGGCTCGGCAAGTTGTGTTGGAACTTTCATTGATCCAACAAATTAGACTTTATTTTTTCCCATATATAGCTACTATTATATATATATATATATTTGAAACGAACTGAATTAGATTGTGAAATCAGTGCTTCATTTCAATTTGATTTTGACTGAGAAATTGTTGACTTTTCGGTGCACAGTTAATCCTCTAAAACGCTCCTATCATGTGGTAACTCTTCCCTAGCTTGTGCTAACTCCTCACTTCTGAAAAACTCTTCACATTACCGATTTGCCGAAACATACTTTCACATACAACACCTTCTCTCCCCCATTCACATACTTCTTCTCTGGACCAAGGATGAAAATAGCGGTAGCGGCGGGCGTAGCGCCCCGTCGCCAAACGGCTACGAAGCGGGCGATACGTAGCGTAGCGGTGTAGCGGTGTAGCGGTGCGATTTGAAAAAATTGCCAAAAAAATTTGAAAAAATTCCAGAAAATTTTAAAATGAAAGAAAATGTGGTTCTTTTGCAAAAGTAAGTAAGAAAAGGGGGCGTAGCGGTGCTCTCAATATATGAGGTCCTGTATCATTGTATAAATAGAAATAAAAAATAAAGAAAAATCAATAAACATTCAAAATGTGATGGATTGATCTATGAGAAATATAAATCTATCATTTACAAGCAATTTCCTAGTCGTTTCATGGGTTGTCCATGAGTATTCACATTTTTTTTTTCAAAAAAAGAATTAAATCCGAAAATAAAAAATAGCAAATATATATATGTATGTATGCATGATGAAAGGGAAACATGGATCTCATCATATTACAAGACAAGGAAGCATTTTATAGTACTTAGACTCTTAGAAAGAGATGAATAGATTATAGATGATCTCAAAAGACTAGAAAAAAATCCAAAAAAAAAACATACCTAGATGGAATGGAAGCTTGGATCTTGTAGTTGTTTGTGTTTGATTCCTTTAAATTTGATGTTACTTCACTTGTACAATCTTGTAGTAAAATCATGAAAATAAGTTGAAACCTTTGGAGTTGGGAGGCTTTTACCGTAGTTGGGAGGTAGTAAGAATGGTGAAAAAAATGAGTGAAAGGAAGGGCTAGTGTCGGCCGGGGCGTTACATACCCCCAACCGAACCGTAGCAGCATAGCGGTACGCAGCGGTTATATCAGCCACTGCGCAGCATCCGATATTTATATCCATTACTTCCAATAACCTCGAATAGAAGAGAGGAGGAGAACAGAAAAAGAAAACGGAGAAAGCAATCTACAGGGAGAGGGTTTTCCGCCATTCAATTCTCCATTTGTTTCTTACCTTTAAGTTTTTTTGTTTAACCATCTCCTCTCTCCCTTTCTTTTGATTTCTCTCATGCAGAGGCTCTTCCCTCACTTGCAGATATGAATAACGGCCCTGATCCTCCAATAGATCATGTGAGTCTTTCTCTACATCTGTCTCGCACACTCTCTCTTTTCCCTCTCTATCTCCCTCAACCGACCCGCCAAATTCTCTAACAGGCCCCAATCTCAAAATCCCCAACTTGATCTGTTTTAATCTTTTCACGAGTTCATGTAGAATGAATGGAACATCCATGTGGTTCTTTAGTAGGATGAGTATTCACCAGCTTCTTTATTTCTTAATTCTTAGAATCAAGGTTGCCCCTTTTGAGATTGGCATCTCCTAAGAAACCCCTATTTGAGGAAAGCAGTGCACTTCAAATTCTAAGATGTTTCTTAACTGCTATGGTTAAATTTCTCTTTTATGTTTTGGTTCAGTTGGATATAATACTCTGCAGAGCATGTATCGTTTACCTCTAAACTTCTAGATTTGGGTTCTAATATCTTTGAATTTTGCTTTCTATGGATTGAGTTTTTACTCTTTTAAGTGTATCAAATAGACATAAGTTGAAGATTTAATGATCCGAGTGCAAAAGGAATGTTGCTTGGACTCTTTTCTCACCCCTTTTTTTTGTCCTCTATTACTGATGCTTCTCTATTTTCAAATTGTTGATTAGTTTTTCCCCATTGGCCAGCTTTTTTTTAATATAATATTTTCCAAAATTTCTTAATATCTAATATTGCCAAATGCTATAATGATTGAGCCTAATTCTTATTTTCAATGTTCATTGATGGATGGTTGATTGCAATTTTGATTCAGAGTTTGATTCTTACTGTGGATGCTTTATTTTAGTCGTGATTTTGGAAATGCGGATACAATCAGTCCAGTCCATCTACATTTTAGGTAAATAATCTTCTTTCAAAGATTTTTCCAGTTTTTTTTACTTTTTTCTATGTATGATTTTTTTTATCAAATCATTGGTGTTTAAAGGGCTTCTTTTCCTAGCCAGTCTCATCATTGGAGCAATTTGGGTGTCATCATTTAAATTTTTTCTAATGTTTCAAAAATCTTTTACTTAATGTGTGCATGCTTCTTTTTTTTTTTTATAGGCCACTGCAGGGCTTCATACACTTACTGAGCTAGATGCTTGATTTCAATGTCGATTGTGATTTTCATTTTCATTTACTATGATTCTTAATATGCTATGTGGGAAGGAAATACAATATCATATAAATGCTTTGTCACTCAAGCCCAAAATCTATGTTTTGTAGGTTCATTTGGTGCATATTTGGGTAAAACCTCTCCGTCTCTATTTTTTTTTAAAGGTCGATTGATTTTCTTATTGTTTTGTTTGGTTTTGTGGATTGCTTATCTTGAAAATACTACAGGTTAGAGTTCAATGAGTAGTATGATGTGATGAAGATAGAATCTGGAAAACTCGATTTTGCGATGTTAAGGACTAATATTCAAGCCAAAGCAATTTTCCAAAGGAAATTGTCACTCTTTTTCTAAGTGTTCTAAAAATAACAGGTACAAAGCTACTTTTGTGAAATGGTGGCTGTTTTCATATGTTCCAAAAACCCAGATACAAAGCTACTTTTGTCAATAGATCACATCCTTCTTGGCCATCTATGGAAATTCGGCTAACAAGTCATGCACGATGGATTTCGAAACTGTTGCACTTTTTTAAAGAATTCAATCCAGAATATTTTGTCCTTTTACAACCTCCCTCAACAAATACAATCCGAAAATACTAAACAACCCTCTCCATGTAAATTTGTTCAGGAGTTGCAATTGACATTTTGTTGCATTCTTACTAATGATAAAGGCAGTTCTAACCAATGTTCCTATTTTGGAGCCTAATCTTCCATTCCCTAAGAAAAAAAATAAAAAAAACTATCATTTGCTTTTATATTAAGTTTGGAACTGCTGTACGCAGAAACGACATAATGAACACGCTAAATTTTCAGCCACATTCCCAAATCCCGATGGCAAAAGTTTTCTATTAGAAAAAAAAAAAAAAAGATAAACAAACATGAAGATAGTCATACATGTCGTGAGGAGATTGTGATGACAATAAATTGTTGTTTTTGGTTTTATAGGATTAGATTGCAAAAGGGGCAAGATTTGTTAAGGGCTTCAAGCATCATTGGTGTTGATGTAAACTAAAGTAATTTCCATGAAGGTGAGTTATTGGGACTCTTTTGAATTTTAGAGAGGGTTGTTTTCTATAACCACTCTAATTTGATGATTTGATTATTTGAAGTGGATTACGAATGCTAATGTTTCTTTCTTTTTGTACCAGCAACGAAGTTGTGTCATTGAATTCGTAAACCCAAAAGACCACAAGAAACGAGTTCAAGAGGTTTATTCCTAAATAGACTATATTCTCATACAATATTTGTGACTTATGTGCATCTTCAATTGGTATTTTAGTACTTTAGAAAGGTGAGTAATTTAAAATGCCTTGGGTTCTACCAGATGCTTGCTAAGGTGACTGGTGGGCGAGCAAACCATAGCACTAAAGTAAGATTTGGGAGTTGGGACAATGAAAGGAGGAAAGCACCATGTGTACTGTTGCTTTGTATACTTTTCTTAATGACCATCTCACTAAGTGTAAAATACCATTGATGTTACTTATCAATGGCATCGGTATGTGCTAAAAGAATTATACATCTCCAATTTTTCTCTACATCCCATTACAAATTTCGCAATGGAAAGCTTTGATACAAATTTCATTATCAGGGCGTTTTCTTCCCCTTTTGATGGT
Source organism: Cinnamomum chago (assembly GCA_038049695.1). Lineage (NCBI taxonomy): Eukaryota > Viridiplantae > Streptophyta > Magnoliopsida > Laurales > Lauraceae > Cinnamomum > Cinnamomum chago. Next base: position 78,714,404 of record CP142456.1, read on the forward strand.
GAATCTCATTATCACAATGATGACAAAGGAAGCTTATTTTTCCTTCCTATATTGCGGAGACAAGGTTTTCGATGGAAAGTTGTATCCTCTGTTTTATATTTCATTTTTTATTTTTATTGTATATATTGTATCTCTGGTGTAATGCATTTAGGAAATGGGTAATTTGGTGATTTCATTTTGCAATTTGTCTTCTTATACTACATTTTGCTCAGAGGAAACGTAATCAAATATTAATATTTTATGAATGGTTAATATATGAGTGCTTATTTTGCCTTCATACCCCTCCTATACTGTATAGTTTTCTTCTTTTAATACAGCCACCTTTTCAAAATAAAAATAAAAAATGCCTTCATTCCAATATGAATTTGCTTCTGTATTATCATCAGATTCTTTCTTCACTGGATTGATTTTGATTTCTTAATTTTGGATTCTCCTTAACTTTTTAATCTCTTAGCTTAGATTTGAAAAATAATATAGAGTATTTGGAAAAGAATGGGGTAAGTTGCCTCCATACATTGGTGAATCTTGGTTCTGAAGTATATATGCAGGCTAATGTGTATGTATACAATCCCCATTAATTTTGGATACTATTATACTTCTTTCTTTCTTTCTTTCTTTTTGAGAAAACATATGTAAGGAGTAATGAAGTAGGAAGGACCATAACCGTAATGAATATCTCATTTTGCAAATTATTGCAAATTCAGTCATTCCATAGAGACCTTAATGCAATTGTTTTGGCCAACTAACTGTGCTTATGGCCTATGCTTTAAGGCTCAACAAATTTTACTATAAATGTTGTAAATAATTGATCTCACATTAGCATCGTATGGATAAGTTTTTTAAAAAACTCTTTGGAGTTGTCATGCCACTATGTCCAATAACATAATTTTATTGACTCTTTGGTTATATCCAAATTATCTTCTTGCCTCATTATTTAAATAAAGATAGATTTAGAAATTCATGGATTAGATAAACGTTTCCATTTTTAGATGTTTTGTCTTAGAATGATAGACAAGGAAGTGAGCTCATGTTTGGTATAAGGATAGGCTGTAGGGCAGTGTATACAATTACTTTACAAATATTTCTTAAGGGTGCGTTTGTGCGGAGTGAGGAATTTGGCCTCAATGGAATCCTTGGTGCCCCATTGTCCTTGGTGTCAGAAAGTCATGGCAATACTAATCCATGGTATCATTTTCTAAGCGTTTGGTGCAGCAAAGAAAACAGGCCCGATTTCTGCATATGTGTTGTTTGGTGCAACAACAAATTCCTCGATAATTCCTATATATTGGTGTTTGGTGCAACATTTTGCTGGGTCGGAAAATAACTTCATGCTTACAAAAATGATTTAAATTTTATATAAAAGATTTTGTTATCTCCACACATGACAAACTGAGCTAGATTAATCAAATTCTATAGGACCATAAAGAATAGTTTAAAAATTAATCGTGTTTAATTTTCTCCCTATAAAATTATGCTGATCCAGCGAACCCATTCCATGAAGCAACCCCACGCTATTAAGCAATTGACCCAGTCCACAAACCCACCTTTGCAATTGACCCAACCATAATGCACATCAATAACTTCAATTTACTTCAGTTCCCTTCTCAATAATTTTCTCACCTTTTCGTTTCAATTTGTTATATTACTCTCGCTCCCAAATCTCCAACTAAATAAGAATATCACTGAATAGTTAAACACTATTTATCACAAAGCGTGGCGGCAGTTGTATTTGGAGATGGGTCAAAATCAGGGCTGTATCCATTGACGAAGAGAAGATCCGAAGCGGCTATTCCTGTAGGAGCCAATTACAGACTCATTGACATTGTTGTGAGCAACTGCATTAACAGCAACATCACCAAGATTTATGCTCTGACTCAGCTCAATTCCACCTCTCTTAATTCTCATCTGGCCAGAGCTTATTCTAGCAATGGGCTTGGGAAAGATGGTTTTATGGAGGTTTTAGCTGCAGACTAGAGCTATGAAGACCAAGATTGGTTTCAGGTTTGCACCCGTGTACATGTTGCAATGCATTAGTCCAACATGGTCGTTTAGATGAGAATAACACTTCAGTTCTTCTGGCGATACATCCACAGTCCATTCTAAAATAAATTAGAAAATACAACTCAATGGACCCAGAGTTTTGTCCAACTCATGAATTTGCCAATAAAAATACTAACAATCTCCCCCTTTGGCAATTCATTGACAAAACTCTCTAGAACAATACAAATAATCTACCAAAGAGAAAAACCCAAAATACATTGAATTTTCAAAAAAAATCAGCATTTGTAGATCTTTGCTTGTTTCTCCCCCCTGGCTTTCAGTATTCTCCCCCTTTTTGTCCACAATTGACAAACAATTTTGTTCAAGCAGCTTCTGTTAATCTGGATTCTGCAGCTCCCCCTAAATAAACTCCCCCTCAAGATGAACTTCGTATCAGCATTGGGGTGGGGGCTTGATCTTGTAGATCAGGGGTGATGAAACTTTGGCACACATACTTGCATTTTCAAATAGTTCAGCATAATGTGTACCAAGACAGATGAAATGTCTTCTTTCTTGACCCAGACAGTTTTGGTTTTCATAGGTAACGCTTCCTTCTGCTTTTTCTATTACTTTTGGTTTGGAGATTTTCGCAGCTTATTGCAATGGGGTTGAATGTGTCCTTTAATTCCACAGTGATGACAAGTGGGTATACGTTCAAGACGTGGCACATTCTTTTTCTTGGCAGCTGTAACATGAACAACAGGATTAGTAACAACTGAATTTTGAACAAAACAGTTAATACCTTTGCCTTTTGATGTAGATGCCCCATCAGTGTGGCCAATGCCATGCATGTTATTCTTTGCCTTTTGACTGCACAGGCTGTCATCAAGTTTTTTAGACCCCGCATTCATCCTGTTTAGTGAAGCCTTGCTTGTATCCAACTCAGAAAGAAGAATCTTGAGTCTTCCTTGCAAGTCGGTATTTTGAACTTTCAAGGTCTCCATATCATGATTAATCAAAATACACTTATGTGCTTCAGCAGTCAACATATCTGCCAATTTGTTATTTTCAGCCTATAAGTGACTCACTTTTGTAAAAGCTCCAGACAATTCAGCTTTTAAAGAAGTATTCTGCTCTTCAGATTCTTTCCAGCTTGTAGCCACTTTTTCATTCATCTTGAGTATCTTCATGGTCTTTGCAAATAATATATGATATTCAGCTTGCCAATCATGTTCTGTCTCTGATTCACTAACATCTTGATTAATCCCTTCATCAGAAACAAGTGGAGTAGCAGAAACTAATGTTGTCATGAATGCCATGAATTTTTCTTTGCTAGCATCAGGCTTCTCAGATTCAGATTTTTTACCATCTTCCTCAGAAGAATCATCATCCCAAGTCAGATTGAAAGCCTTCTTTTTTGGCTTTTTGTTAGCACAGTCACTAGCAATGTGTCCATAACCATGACACTCAAAACATTGAATCCCTTTAGAAAATTTGTTCTTTACAAAATTTTTAGGGACTTTCAAATCACTTTTCTTCCCCTTCATAAAAACTTGAAATTGCTTCATAAACTTAACAGCAACTTGGGGATCAATCTCTTCAGAATCAGAATCACTGACAATTTTCTTGAATGATTCTTTGGATGCTCTCAAAGCAATACCTTTGGATTTTGATTTTCCATTGGTCCTTAGGTTTGCTTCAAAAGTCTGAAGGTTGCCAACTAATTCCTCAGCTTTGAGAATATTCAGATTTTTATTCTCTTCTATGGCCACAACCTTTGCATCAAACCTTTCTGGAAGAAACCGCAGAATCTTTTTCACAATTCTATTTTCAGGAATTGGCTCTCCCAAAGTAAATGTATCATTCACAATTGTATTCAGCTTTGAATTAAACTCATCAAAAGTTTCATCATCTTCCATCTTTATGGTTTCAAAGGCTATATACAATTTCTAAAGTCTCGACTGTTTGACAGTGTCAGTCCCTTCATGCACCGTCAGCAGAATATCTCAAGCTTCTTTTGCAGTAGTGCATGTAGAAATTCTACGAAACTCAGATATGCTAACTCCATTATAAATAGCATTCAAAGCCCTAGAGTTGCAAATGGCTGCCAATTCTTCATCCTTTGTCCACTGTTCTTCAAATTTAAACCTGGTTATCCCATCAGCAGTGACAGTGGACAAGGAATAGCCTTTCTCAATAGATTTCCATACTTTCAGATCTATGACTTTTACAAAGGCAACCATTCTGACTTTCCAATAAGCATAATTAGAACCATCCAGCAAAGGAGGCTTATTGGTTAAAGTGCCTTCTCGGTAGACATCCATTCTAGCAAAATTTGGGTCAACACAATGAAATAGTGCAACCTGCTCTGATACAAATTGAAAATTTATTTGAGGGCTACCAGAATGGATTACTAGTTCACACAATAAAATAGTGCAACCTGCTCTGATACCAATTGAAAATTTATTTGAGGGCTACCAGAATGGATTACTAGTTCTAATTTAACCAATCAATGCAGTGGAAATAAACCAATCAGACAATATAGAACTAGCTATCTACCAATCACACACCACAAGAAGGCAGACACAATATTTAGCGTGGAAACCCTATCCAGGGAGAAAAACCACGAACCAGAAACCAAGAATTCACGAACAGTTACAAGATATACTCACAAGCTCCTTTACCTCAGTCTGTACCTCGACCTAAGGACTGTAATTATTTTTGCAAAGAATCCACTGACACGACATCCACTGTGCCCCGTTCTCCTTACTTGATCTCCTCGCACCTTGTCAACCAAGATTATCAATCTTCTACAAGAAAAGTAGAAGTAGCAACAACCTTCTAGAGCAACCCTTCATAATAGTCTCTCAATGGCTCTAGAGAATAAACTCTCTCTCTCTCTCTAAGATATTTCTTACTCAGATCAATGAGAGTTGTGTGTCTTGGTGTGTCTTTTAGGGTTGAGAGTAACATCCTATAAATAGCCCCAAATTCGTGCCTTAGACTTAGTGCACAAGTAGGACTCAAACTGGGAAACAGTGTCTCAAAATGAAAACTAATTCTTGTTAAAATAGGAGAATTTCCCATTTCTGCGCACGTTATCCGATCGATCGGACTGTGCTTCCAATCGATCGAACCATCCAAATAACTGGATGCTTTTTCTGACCGATCGATCAATCTGAGGCTCCGATCAATCGGGCCTAAGGGATTTCGCCCGGTCTGCTCTTTTCTTCTATTTTTCACTTCAGCTCTTCCGGCGACACATCCACAGTCTATTCTAAAATAAATTAGAAAATACAACTCAATGGACCCAGAGTTTTGTCCAACCCATAAATTTGCCAATAAAAATACTAACAAATTCCATATTGAAGTTATATTGTGATTGCAGGGCTCTTTATTCATATTATTTGTATTCCTACTTTTGCGGTGATAAGTAAACCATATGCCAACAAAAGCAAATAGAAGGAATACACTGCTGAAAGAGGGAGAACAATGATTATCACAACTTTGCTCCTTCTTTTCCATCAACAGGACTGATAAGAGTGGAATTGCAAGTTCGTAAGCCATGTACTTCGACACACAAATCTTTATTTTCTTTATATGAATCTATTGAAGCTTGTTGACATGCTCTACCATCAGGAAGAGGGCCCTCCAAATCATTGTACAATACATCAATAGATAATAGACTTTTCAAATTTTTGAAGTCAGTTGGAATGGTACCCGTGAGCATATTATGAGAGAGATTTAAAACTTCCAACATTTGCAGCTTTCCTAGTTGTGGCGGGATGCTTCCTGTAAGCAAGTTTTGACTGAGATCTAGCATCCCAAGATGTTGGACATTACCAATCTGAAATGGTATACTTCCATTCAAACCATTCCTATTTAATTTCAAAGACCGCAGTCTGATGCACTTTTCAATTTGTTTTGGAATAGCTCCATTGAAATTATTCATTGACAGGTCAAGAAGCTGCAAAGTGGGCAATTCGGCCAACTGTTTTGGCACCTAACCAGAAAGTATGTTATCACTCAAATTTAAATGGTATAGCTTAGGTAGCCGTCCAAGTTCTTTGGGAATTTCTCCCTCCAGGCGGTTGGAAGAAAGGTCCAATAATTCAAGCCGACTCAGTTGCCCAATCTGAGGTGGGATTCTACCTCTAATGTTATTGTTTTTTATTCTTAACGAGGCCATATTAATGCAACCCGCCCAGTTTGATGACAGCTCCCCATAAAATTTGTTGTACCTTAAATCCATGTATAATAAACTGGGGTATATGCCAAAGCTGTTGGATATATTTCCAGTGAGATGATTGTTTTCGAGCCAAACTCTCACCAATGATGAACAATTTCTCAAGCTTGAAGGGATATGACCAGTCAAATGATTGCTCACCGCTGTAAGGCGTTGAAGTGATCCTCCTTGGCATATTTCAGGTAAAGAGCCTGACATATTGCTGGAACTCAAGTGAAGCTGTTCCAAATGAGTTGAATTAGCAATTTCTTGAGGTAACGAACTAGAGAAAGAATTGCGTTGGAGGTGTAGGTTTCGAAGCTCAAGCAAGTTTCCCAAGGTGGAAGGGATGGAACCTGTTATAAGATTAGCAGCTACTTGTAGAACCAACAACTGTGTTAGATTCCTAATTTCTGGAGGAATTGAGCCTGAAATCTGATTTCCAAATAGGTACAAAAAGTTTAGCCATGTTGCATTTCCAAGATCGGAAGGAATGGGACCTGAGAGATTGTTACCGGATAAGTCCAGGTGAGCCAACTTAACAAAATTCCCTACTTCTGCAGGGATCGAGCCAGTAAGTTGATTATCAAGGATGTGCAACTCGGTCAGATTGCGCAAGCTCCAAATGGTCGAGGGGATCTGGCCTATGAGGTCGTTATTTTGCAGATATAGATAGGCCAACTTACTCAGATTTCCTAGAGAAGGTGGGATCAAACCAGGGAAAGAGTTCTCTGATAAACTGATGAATTCCAAATTTGTAAGCTTCCCTATTTCTGCAGGGATGGGACCTGAGAGATCGTTACCGGATAAGTCCAAGTGATCCAACTTGACAAAATTCCCTATTTCTGCAGGGATTGAGCCAGAAAGTTTATTAGACTCGAGTCCCAACAGGGTCAGATTGCTCAAGCTCCATATGGTCGAGGAGATGGGACCTATGAGGTCGTTTCTACCCAGACTGAACCAATTTAGATTTGTCAAGTTCCCTATCTGTGGAGGAATATGACCATAAATCTCATTGTCAAAGAGGCCTAGATAGGCCAACTTACTCAAATTTCCTAGAGAAGGTGGGATCAAACCAGTGAAAGAGTTCTCTGCTAAATCGATGGATTCCAAATTTGTAAGCTTCCCTATTCCATGAGGTATCCAACCACTCAAGTTGTTAGAGAAGAGGTCCAAGACGGTAAGGTTCTTGAGCAGTTCTATTTCAGATGGAATGTCTCCACTAAGTAGATTTCTTTTGAGTCCAATATAGGCGATTTGACTGCAGCTGGCAAATAGACCAGTAGGTATTTTGCCAGTTAATTTGTTTTCATTGATGTAGAGAGAAGAGATGAGAGTGAGATTGGCAAGTGACAATGGTAAGGTGCCTGACAGTTGATTTCGAGATAAATAGAGGTAGGTGAGTTCGGAAAGAGCACCGATATGGGATGGGATAGTTCCATTGAGCGTGTTGTTGCTAAGGTGAAGACAGACAAGGCTTGGAAAGGAAGAGAAGCTCAACTGATCAAGCGCACCTTGCAAACCACAATTGCGTAGGTTTATTTCTGTCACCTCTTTTTTATCAGCACCATTGCATGTAATTCCAGTCCAGTTGCATGGGGAGCCAGTTTTGTTGCCGTCGCTCAGTGACCATGAGCGGAGAACATGGCTTTGGAGTAGACTGTTTTTCCATTTGAGGAGAGCCTCTGCTTCTGGTGACTTTGATGGTTGGTAAGAGCAGGACAAAACCAACACTAAAAGAAGCAAGGAGAGAGAAAAGAGAATGGTGTATAGGAGGCCATGATTAGTTCAATGGATGGATGATGAGATTTTTCTTGTGCAGATGAAGAGAGGAGGATGCCCCTTTTGTAGCCAATTTGACACGTTATGATCTTCTCCGCACGTGATTGACTTGACTTGACTAAAGTATTGCTGAGAGCCAATGGAATGGATTGTACTAATGTGAAAGCACTATGGATTCAGACAGTTACCAACCTATACGTTTTCAAGTGTAGAGTCCAGATTCTCTTTAATTTACGATGACAGTAGCAAATTTCCTCCAAGTAGGAGGCCTCATGTGGCATGAAGGTGTGGCCAATGGACCTGTCCCCACCAAATGGACTAGATCACAGCAGTTAAAATATTAATGTTTTTAAAAGAGAGTTGATCCTATCCATTTGAATGTCGTAGCCAACCAATCAAGAGCTGGACCCTGCTAGGTTTGATGGTTAAGATCATTGTGCAGGTACCAACCTTATAGCGGGCTTCGTTGTTCAGACGCTGTGTTCTTGCCCATTCAAAATCACACCATAAATTCTCAACAGTTACAGATTGATGTTCTCTCTAATTGCTGTCGTGTATACTCATCTCTCCCCTTCAAAAACGCATTTGACTATCCTTGCCTGAAACTCTAGTATTGTGATCTGCAGCTTCGACCATCCTTCGCTGAAACTTTAGTGGCCACGCACGGCTTCAAAGACTTTTGTAATGTTTGCTGCTAAAACATCAATGAAGTAATGTTTGATGCTACGGTCTTCAAACTTTGAGGGATCCTTGACCATAACTCTTGAAATATCTATAGATCTGGCTTAATAAATCCTTGTTTTGAATCAGATATTTATTAAGTGGGCCTACGAGGGATGTACATGTAACGCACACAACATGTATCTTATTATGTTGGCTTATGTGCTCTCAAGCTTATTGGAAATTTTATATTTTTTTCCCATTGGCCCACAAGCATATATGGGATCTTTTCTGGTTCTGCCACTGAATTTCATGAAATGACCAAAAGAGGCAGACCTAATAAGTTTTTAAAATAAATCTTCTAACTTTCATATAAATATATACAACAACCAAAAAAAAAAAAAAAAAAACTTTCATACAAAATTTCTTTTACTAAGACCCTTTTGTTTTCATCGCCAATGCACCTTATATGATCAAGATCTCTGGTTCGCATCTCTTTGCCTTTGGCATGCTTTGTAGATAGGGGCAAAACCAGGGTACCGGTGGTGGCGAAGCCCCTCTGAATGGCATTTTTTTTTTTTTAACTTTCTTTTTAGGCTCTTTACAAATTGCCCACCTTTTCTTTTTTTTTTTTGTGAATTTCCGGAAAAATCCCCATAGAATCTGGGAAGAACAAAAAGGCCCTCAAATTTCAATATAAACCATAAAGACGCACGTCCTGCCAAGTCAGGAGTTTGTTGGGCGAAGGCGAAGAGGTTCTTTAAGTCGATAGATGGATCTAGGAAGAGACAGATACAGGGTAGACCAACCCCTTTAGGGGTAGGAGGAGATGGAGAAGAAGAGGAATAAGAAGAAGAAGAAGAATAAGATATAAGTGAGCAACCATGTCCCTACTTGGCAAAATAAGTGTGCTTCAATGTCGTTACTCAACAAAATAGTTTTAAAAAGGAAATTTTAGTTGGCTACTTAACCAACCGATCGAAGCTGAGCCCAATACCAGAGTCAATGATTAAGTGTATCTTTGAGAGGTCTAATTTTTCCCTCTATTTCTCTAAAATGGATAGAGGCTTGAAAGATAGAGTGTTTGGCAACACCTTTCATCCTCTACCCATTTTAGAGAAGTAGAGGCAATGACTCTACTTTCCACAACCTCTTGATGAGGTAATTGAGAAATAGAGGGGAAAGAAAAGAGGCGGAGCTACAATGTTTTATGCACAATCACGCCCAGTTCGGCTTTTTTAATTTTCTCCAAATCTGAGAGGCTCAATCAAGATCCAAATAGTTGAAATTGTTCACAAGGTCAAACACGGCCATGAATCCAAATTTCAGTCGTTGAATCATCACCAATTTCGAGATATGTGCCACAAGCCGTGAGCCATTGGCTATAATTTGTTATGATTTGTGGACCCGTTGGATATGTTTGGGAGGCTGAAAGCGGCTATATGGTCAATTTTGATCACATAATACCTTGTGAATCTCGAGATATGTGCAAAACAAAAATAACCATTGATGTATTATGCTCAATATTACATTTGTCCATGATCAGTAAACTGTTTCAATTTTTTTATTATTTAGAGGCGTGTAAAATAAGATCTAAACCATTATGTCTACAATATCAAACATGACTATGATACCAAATTTCACCCGTTGAATCATCACAAATCTCTAGATATGTGCAAAAAAGTAAGGTATTAGGTATAATTTTGTGGATTATGTGGGCACCAAACACAAGATCCAAACTGTGAGATCTCTTTGGAAGGCTGAGCATGTTCATATGGTCAATTTTCATGGCCAAATACCTTGTGAATCTCAAGAAATATATGAAAAAGCTCTCAAGTAATGATATAAAAAATATCTATTTAGCATATACCCTTGCATTACCAAACACCTTTTATTTTTAGCCTTTTTTCTCTCTGACTCTTTTTTGTATGGGTCTATATTGAATGGACTTCAAGAAATAGACTAGTGGACTCAAAAATGGCCAAAGATTATTGTACATGAATTGTCGAACGTGTGTTCTCAAACCATGACTTCGTTAGATGTCACAAAGTGATATTCTCTCCTATTGCTATCATGTATAATGTATTGAGTCATCTTCCCATTAACATCGCATGCAATAACTGAGAACGTACATGTATTTGAGTCATCTTCCCATTAACATCGCATGCAATAACTGAGAACGTACATGTAGTCGGATCTGCACTTTCACATACTCCAATCTTGAAGGCTTCTGAAGACTTTGGTAATGTTTATTGGCAGGAGTCTTCGTTTGGGTGCTTTTCACAGACTCCAGTGTGCACGGCATCTCAAGACTTTGTGCATGAGACTTTATCGACCCCACGTTATGTAGAATCCATGACCAAATAATCTAAGGTGCATGGATCTAGCTAAATAAGTGACCAACCTTCTTTTAAATCAGAGATTTACGAAGTGGGGCTAGCTTGTCCATGAGCAGTTGGGACCATTTGCGCAGGGGTGGACCCAAATAAGTAGCTGGATTTTGTCGGCAAATCCAAAATTTTCATTTGCATTTTGGGTGTGAAATTGGAATTTTCACTTGAGCTCCAACTGCAGATGCCAAATTCCCAAGCGAGTTTTAGGGCCCGTTTCTTTACGGGCACGTTTGTGTACAAACCCTTCTTGATTTGGACTTTTTTTTTTTTTTTTTTTTATAAATATATCTCAAAATCTATGAGGAATCAACCTTTTATATTTGACTTCACAACCATTTGGAAGCTTTAAAAGATGAGGACTGGTTTCATTCTTGATTGTGGGACCCACAAAAACAAAAAAAAAATGATAAAACCAATGGCCTCATTTAACCGCCAGGAGGACTGTAACTCCACACTTGCTTCCGCATATTTTCAAAATCGGATTGGGGAGGGCCCGACCAGCGAAATAATTGGAGTGGGGAACGAAGACTTCCAGCCATCTTGTAGGGAAAACCAAACGTGGGTTTTCCATGCAATCAAGGAAAATCAGAGAAAATCCGCAGCCAGAACCTCAAGCAAACATGCCAGAGATTCCTCGGTGGATTTAGATAAAGCACTTCTACAATCTCCTTCCACCATGAAGTGCAATATCCCTATGGGCTTTATCCTGCTGTTTCACAGAAGTCAAGACACCAAAGGACAGGCGACAAAGGAGACTAACAAAAATGAGTTCCTCTCTTTGACTTGTAGCCAACTTTCCATGCCTCAACTTCAATATCATTGGGAAGAACCCACAGAACCTAGACCAAGATAGCAATTCATTCAACGCCTTCTGGACGAAAGAACACCTAATGAAAAAAATGATCGTCCACTTCTACTTAAACTTAAAACAAATGGCATTCGCCACTATCTTCAACCCGATTAATCAGATTAACCATAGTTAAGATTCTGTATTGGATCACCAGCCACACAAAAGCCACCGCTCAAGGTGGGGCTTTACCTTTCAAATGGACGTTATTGGGTGCCCTATCAATTGATCCCCGCCACTAGAGAAAGGTAGCTAATTTCAGCGAAATATACCATTGATGGTGCTTGTCCATACCCTTGTTGTATCTATGCCTGATCTGGGAACACAGGTTGATTGTAGTGACTGAGGCAAACCAGAGAATACATTCGTTTCCTCCTCCCTCGGATTCCTATCATACTTTGGCCTTTCTTTCCGTGACGCTTAATACCAAAATATTCTTTCCACTTGCAAATCTGAAGGCCGCCTCAAACCCATCCAATAGAAGCATCTCTTCCAGCGTGTCTGACCAAAATCAAATAAACCGAATGTGATTGTAGAAGAAGCCACTTGCCTCTAATATATTCCTCCAAATTTCAAAATGTCAAGCAAACTGCAAAAGCCTCCTTAACAACCCAACCTGCATCCCCGCTTATCTTGTTCTTGCCATAAAGAACCTACTTCCTAAGGCCATCAAAGCCATCTCCTAGATGCCATATAATGCGGAACGGAGGGGAGATTCAGGGCGCCATATAATGGAAGATGAGATGGAAGGGATAGGGGAATAATGAATTACTCGAAAATTAGTTGGCCTTGCGTCAAACTCCAATCCAGGAGGCAAAGAGTATTCAGAGAAAACTCGGAGAGAAAACTTGGGGAAGGTCCAAAAAACTTCAATTTTCATTATCAATAATCATTCACTAAGTCAAGAGACTTTACATCAATATATAGACAAATTTAAATACCCTAGAACTAATCTGGACCATCCAAACACATTGATGGTCAAGATTAAAACATCTAACTTGAATAACGTAAACAGTAACATATAATACTCTAAATAAAATAAAGATAGGTGGGCTGGGCCCAAATGATTGGTTAACCCATGGTCCTGCATCATCATAACTGCTTCCCACGCACAAATTAATGCCAGCTTTGACATGATCTAGTTCTTATAATCATCATTACCAGATCTTGGAGTTAGCAAACGCCAAATCAAATATAGAGCATAGAAAAGTTTAGGCATACCTATATTCATGCTTTGAACTTGATCAAATCGTAGTTTCAAGATGATGACCTTAACTTCTTCTAAGAACCTCTCCCTTGTAGCCCGGATGATGGCTTCCTATTGCTGAGTTAAAAGGATTAGAAGGAGCTGATTGACCATATTTACAAGTAAGCATCAAGATTCCTTGATCATCAAAGTCACCAAAACTATAGGGTTCTTTATTTGCATTTATCTTAGCCTTATTAGGAAACTTACTTCAACTTGATTATGAATCCAAGTTTTACACAAATAAAAAAATCCAAAATATTATATTATAATCATACAAATCAAGTGGGGCCCTTATGTGGTAGTGTGGGACCACCAAAAAATAAGCATGTCTTACACCTGATTCATGACAGGAGATCTCAACTCAAGACATCCATGACCAATTGGTTTTTGCACACCTACCATTCTACTAATTGTCTCTTTTCTTCTCTTCCATTCGTTACCAAAGGAAGTTACACTAAAGCTATTCCAACCACTTGATAATCGCCATCAGGCATTTGAAGATAGGCACGAAGTACTGGGGAGGTTCACAAGGGTTATCTTTATCAGAATAATATGACCACCATAAAATAGGCATTTAGATTTCCATCCCAGCAACCTTCGTTCAAATCTCTCCACAAGCAAAATCCCACAAGCTCTCCGATGCATTTCCCAAGCATAGGAAAAGCCCCAGATAAGAAGCTGGGAGGAACCTCACTCTACACCCAAGAATTGATGCCAACTCATGAGGGCAGATATCTTGAAAGCGTCCAATCCCAATGACTTCACTTGTAAAAAGATGATGTGTACTTGGGCAGCCCTAAAACCATTTCAAAGCATCAAGGATAGCTTTCACATCTTTTTGCTTGATGCTCCTAAGCATCACAGAATATCAATGTCATGTGATGGTCCCACACAACCACATATGGGCCCCCACTTGATTCATATGATTAACATTATAATATTTTGGGCTTATTTTAAAAAACTGCGATTTCTTTTCTTGTCAATATGCAACTTAAAGCAAGTTTTCTAATAAGGCTAAGGAACAAGGTAATGAAGAATTCTTGCATATTTGATAACTTTGATGAATTAGAGAACCTTAATGCATTATTATAAATATGGTCAATCAATCCCTTCTAGCCCTCTCAACTTAGCAAATAGAATGGTGTCATCCCTGCAATATAAAGGAGAGGTGCTTTGAAGAAGATTAGGACATCGTCTTAAAGATCAAACCGGCCCCAGTCAAGTTCAAACAAGAGTATAAGAATGCCTAAACTCCTCTATCATTTTCTTTTATGTGCTTATTGATTCTAAGATCCAACCATGATACCTGCATGATTAAGATCATGTAGGACTAATAAATGGCTCACCTGAAGATCCCTCTGACCACAACTGAAGCCCCTGATCACCACCACTCTAGCCTCTCCAACACTCTACTAAGCACTTCGCTTGTTGTCACGAAAAGGAAGGGACATAGCAGGTTCCCCCTTCTTGGACCTCGAGATGCTCAGATGAAACCTCTAGGAGCCCCAATATAAAGGAAAGGGCATATTGGATTCTAGACACGCTACAATCGAAGCCCAGAATCCATATGTCCATTGGCCACCAAAACCCCAACCAATATTTGTCTACCATTAACAAAAGCCCCTTGTGATAAAGCTATGACAAATGGAAAAACCTCCTTCAGTTTGGCAACCCACACCTTCGACAGAGTTCTATAGAGTTGCCAATTAGGCTAATTGAAGCATAGACCCAAGACCTTTTGATACTTATTTTTTCAAAACGTAGGGATAAAGCTCCTATCTTTAACCTCCTCCAAAATATTTGGAAGAAATCCTGGGGAAACCGACTTGTCCCTACACTTTGTCACCTCCAATATAAAAAACAATTGCTTTTACCGCATCTTTTGTTTTTCTGGAATGGCAACAAAGAATTTATTATGGAAAGAAACTGTGCTTTAACCTCATCTACCTTGGATCATCTTTCCAACTAGTCTCTTTCTTTTTGGTTCAATATTAGCAATGTCAAGACTGTGTGGCCTCCGTAGCACCAATCCACACAGGAATATAAATTGGAGAAGAAGCTTCAAAATCAGCTGAACAATGTCCTCACGCCCATTGATATGAATTCCATCAATCGTACATACAAGAATCGATTCACCATCCTCCTAGATGAGGTCTACCATCAAATTATTTGGTATAGCAGTCCCCTTTGGGCAATTTGGATCTAGATCATTGCTGCCATTTGATCACGTCTTCATTTAACTTTCTATGAAAAAATCTTCTTAATTCTTCATGCCTCGCCCTTTTTTCTTGTGCATTGACCTCTACGTGCTCCTTTATATCAATGAATTAAATTTCATCAAAGAATCTAGCTTTAAAATCAGAAATATCCGTTACAACAATCTTTCGCCCAAGCTTTGATTTTGTTCTTTACCTCTCTTATTTTGGAAAGATAGTTTTATGAGTGGCCCACTCCTCAATTGAAAGGAAGACCACCAAAAACAGACCAAATCCACAAAAGACTTGTCTTCTAAATACTTCATTCCTCAATTTTTTTGCTAACAATATATCATTTTCAATCTCCCTCAACAAACAAATCTTTTTTTCTTTTTTCTTAAAAAACCCAGTTTTACTCGTAATAATAAATCTTCAATATATAGGAGTAAATATGCAGTTCACTTCATAAGTTACACACAATTGAGTCTCTAAAGCTTACTTTTCAAGGAGAGAAAAGAAGGCACCAAGCTTCCCTATCTATTCAGGAAGATGACCCATTTAAGCACATTCCTAAAGCTGGCTTCTTTTTTTTTTTTAATGGTTACATTCATTAAGAAAAGAAATCAGTATTTTTTCTAAAGCTGGCTTCTCAATTATCAAGATGGTGGAAAAGTGAGCCAAGTATAACATATGTCCCTTATTTAGCACACAAGACTCTGCTCCGTTAGCATCCATACTACCCATAAGCCCAAAAAGATATATGAATAAATTGAACATTTTTCCCCTATAATATTATCACTATCAACCTTGCAGTTCTTTCTCCTGCCCTATTTCCAATCTTCAGCCAACTTCTATTTATATCTTCTACTATAGCGTAGAACACGATTAAACTCCAGTCAAACACAAATAATAGGGCCTAACCCGATAACACCAATACTCTAATTATCTTATTTTCAAAGGCTATTGTGTCTTTCATATTCCCCAAATAAATGCTAACAAAAGCATCCTCCACAAAAAAAAAAAAAAAAAAAAAATGGTGTTTTTGAATGATGATGTGTAGTAATCAAAAGCTTAACAGAACCAAAGGATTATGCCAAAAAAGCAAACAAAAGGAAACCCCAAAAGATACAGCCACCAGTAAAAGGGAGAGAAAATGCCCACAACAGGCAAAAAGCTAGCTAACAAAAGAAAGAAACAATGTAGCAAAAGGGCTCCCGTAAATTCTAAAAACAAAAGAGAAGAGGACCATACTAAAGGAGAGCCACTTTCCTCCAATTATACAATGATAGTGTTTAAGGGAAGACCCCAAAACTTGGGAAAAACAAACCAGGAATCAACCGGATTCTCATTCTATATAAATGATAGCTTCAAGGCTGTTGGATAATCCCTCAAAGCTCCTTTGGTTTCTCTCTTTCCAAATAGTCCAGATAACTGCTAAGAAAGATTTGCCATTTGGAGAACCTATAGCTACTTGCCATGCATCAAAGAAATTCACAATGGCTTAAGGGTGCACCCAGCTGCAATTAAACCCAGTGAGGATAGAATTCTAAATCTTGCTAGCCACCTTGCAGTGAAGGAGAAGATGTTCAATTGATTCCTCAGCTGAAAGGCAAAGACCCAGCTGCAATTAAACCCAATGAGGATAGAATTCTAAATCTTGCTAGCCACCTTGCAGTGAAGGAGAAGATGATCAATTGATTCCTGAGCTGAGCCCAGCTGCAATTAAACACAGTGAGGATAGAATTCTAAATCTTGCTAGCCACCTTGCAGTGAAGGAGAAGATGATCAATTGATTTCTGAGCTGAAAGACAAAGTGAACATGCATTCACTATGATCGTATTACTCCGATGAAGGTTATCCAAGCTGTGGATACTCCCTCTAAGAATAAGCCAGTGCAAAGCTAGCTTAGGAAGGGGTGACTGATAGTGAAGAGAAGAAAGAGGACACTGAGACACCATCCTGAGAAGGGAGCCAAATTCTGCTGTCTTGTCCCCCCTTCAGGAATGAAGATCTGGTACAAAACATCCTGAAGGCAGAATAGATGTCTCTCCGCGGACCCCAGTAAATACCTCCTAAATATTAGGTCCCAAAGAACTAGGTTAGAGTTTCTTTCTAAATAGTCACTAACTTTAGCTTGGTGGTTCCTGGCGCAACTATTTAGGTTTGGGAGTTGAGCTTCTAAGGGTCTATCACGAACCCAAATGTCATGCCAAAAAAAAATTATCCAGTCTCCATATCCAATTTGGAGTTTTACGGAGCCACAAAAGGCATCCTTAACTAAGTATATCCCTCACCACAAACCTGAGCACCCAAAGGGCAGCTATGAAATGTCCCATCCATTCCTTCTCGCACCATATTTTGGTCAAAAGAATGCTCCTCCATAAACTGTCTGGTTCTTCCGCATTCCTCCACAACCATTTTACCTAACAGAGCTTGATTTGCTTCCTTTACGGGTCCAAGACCGGCAGTCAACTTTTGGAGTGCAAACAGATTTCCAACGAACCAAATGGATTTTTTTTCTTGACAGACTCACTGCTGCTAGGGAAAGTCTCATTTTAGTCTCTTGATGAAATTAGCAACACACACTAGATATTTGACAACAAACATGAAGTAGATCAGGAGATTGGCAAGCACTGACCGGATCAGAGTGAGTTTGCCCCCAAGAGAGAGATATCTTGCTTTCCAAGCTGATAGTTTTTTTTTTTCAACTTTCTCAACCACTAGGTTCCAAACATATTTAGGTGCTCTACCTAGGCAAAAGCCACAATATCGACAAGATGAAGAAGAGTAGGAGTGTCTACAGAGATCTCAAATAAAGCACTCCTAAAATGGTTAATTTTTAGGCTCAAAATTTCTGCAAAACACCTAAGAATGGCAATCACATTCTTAACCTATCTTCTGCTGCACAAAAAATAAGAGTGCCAACCACAAATTGCAAGTGAGTGACCGTAGGAGCGTTCATTGCCGGTTTAAAGCTTGTGAGCAAGTTAGCTTCACTTGCAATTGTAATCATACGGCTGAGGGCATCACCAACAATGACAGAGAAAACAGGAGAGAGGATGAGGATCCCCCTAACAGAGACCTATTTAGGCCAAGAAGAACCCTTTTAGAGATCCATTGATGAGAATGGAGAAAGAAGCAAAAGATACACACTCTTGGATCCATTCCCTCAACTTGGAGTCGAAGCCCACCCTAAGAAACAAGAAAGGAAACTCCAATCAACTCTTTCGAAGGCTCTTTCCAAGTCCAACTTGCAAATAAGACCTGATTCCTTATTTCAATGTCTACAAAGACTCATTGGCAATAAGGACCCCATTAGGATCTGTCTATCATGAACAAAAGCACCCTAAGATGAGGTGATATTAGAGGGCAAGACCTTTTGTCGCCTGATTGCATGAACCTTGGCCAGAATTTTGTAAATTCCAGCAATAAGGCTAATTCAGCCTAAACTCTTTCAAACAGTCAGCACCAGTCTTTTTAGGTATAAAGGCAATGAAGGAGGCACCAAAGCTTTTAGATAGAATTCCTCTAGCACGGGATTATCAGATAAAATCCATAGTATCTTCATAGAGGACGTCCCAAAAATGTTGAAAGAAAATTAAAGGGAAACCATTGGTTCCTGGCGGTTTGTCGCCCCCGAAATTAAAAAACGGTTCTTTCACTTCCTCGACAAGGAACTCTATTTTCAAACAAGTAGCACTATCTACGCCGATGCTAGCAAAGCTAACATAGTCTAGAGAGGGCTTGTTCCATGAAGCTAGATTGTCTAAAGAGCGCTTGTTCCAGTCTTCTTTGGCATACAAAGGTTTGAAGTAGCCCAATATATGTCTCATGATATCATCGCGACCTTCTAGTCTTGAGCCTTCATCTAGAAAAGAACTGATCCTGCTGCCCCTAGGGATCCATGTCTTCTCCAACCAAGACAGCGATAAAAATTTGCCGACCAAGATAGGGACCTCAGACAGCAACTTACAAACTCTTCCTAACAACACTTTAACTCTGCCATGGGTGAGGATCTCCTTGGAAGACTTACAACGATCAACCTCTGTGGCTTACCTAGGAAGTCTCCAAACAAATGAAAAACCCTTTCCGTCCAAGCTTGCATTGGCACTCCGAAAAACTTGATCCAACAAGGACAATGAGGAGAGTCTTATCACCTCTATCCATCTGTCCATGGCTACAAACGAAGAAGAAGGTAGGTCTATAGCATCACGAATCACTTCCTCAGTCTCCTGATCTGAACGAAGTTCCATGAGGATAACTTCTTTATCAATCATCTTCACTCTAACAAGCATTTTGCCCAAGAACTTACCATTTAGGATTCGACAGAGCCTTCCCCTTCTATATGAGGTTTCAGGAATCCAACCAGGCAGAAACAAAGTTTCTATTTCTCAACTTCCACTACCAAAGGGAGCACTTTAACGACCTACGAAAGCCCACAAGGATTGGTGCTCTCTAAGAGCTAGAACATAGCAGGAGACCAAACAGAATTATTCTAATCTAGCAGTACCTGGGGCTTCCAAAAGGGAATAATTGTCTTGCACTCTTGTTGACATGGCAATCTAGCTAACTTTCTCTCTCTTTTTTTTTTATATATATAACAGTAAATTTTAATCTAGCTAACTTTCTTGAAGGTGAATTCCACAAGGTTGTCTGCAAGCACCATTTAGGGATTTTTTATCAAGCTACTTTTTCATCATTGTCATTCTTGTATCTTCAATTTTCTCATTCTTGTTCTTCTCTTCGTTTGAAGGGCAATCTCCATCACACATTTTGTTTCTTGCATTGCTTTATCTCAAATAGAATCTTGTTCAAAACAACAATAACAAGAATCACGCCACTTATTTGTAAAGCAACTATTCATTTATATATATATATATATAAACAGTAGCATTTCATAGTTAAGAGGTTCTTCTAATAATAGTAGTAAATAATCCTCACCAGTTACCACCACCATCTTGCCAAAGACCTCATAACCATCTTTCACCACAAAATTCTTCACAAATTCAAAATATAGCCTAGAAATTGGAATATATTGGTGATTAAATCCCTCAAGAACGCCAACTTAAACCTAACAGATCACTAAAGGCCCGTTTCTTTACTAGAATTCATAGAATTCATGTCTGGTGGTTGTCTGGGAATTTCAAATGCTAGTATTTGAAATGCTGCCAAATTCTGGAATTCTAAATTCGTTGTTTCATTCATGGCCTGAATTCTTGCCTGAGCTCTCAGAATGCCGTCGTCCCTCTCCCAGAATTCCTGTGCCAAGTGAGATTTTCAAATCCTCTTTGTTAAAGTGGTTTTTCAAATGCTGAGTTTTTTAGGATTTCAAATACCCAAGGATGAAAATATCGGTATCGGCGGGCGTATCGGCCCGCCGCCAAACCGATACGAAGCGGGCGATACGTAGCGTATCGGAGATACGTATCGGCGTAGCGGTGCGATTTTAAAAAATCGCCAAAAAAATCTGAAAAAATTCCAGAAAATCCAGAAAATTGTAAAATGAAAGAAAATGTGGTTCTTTTGCAAAAGTAAGTAAGAAAAGGGGGCGTATCGGTGCCCTCAATATATGATGTCCTGTATCGCTGTATAAATAGAAAATAATAGTAATGATTAGTTTTTTCACATGTATTCATGTTTCTTAGTCATGTTAACTTAAAAAGTAATGAAAAGCTCATTAAAAAAAAATTAGAACATGAAATAAAGGCATAAGAATTAAGAAGATTTAAGAGTTAGGTCATTAGTGAACATTGAACAATCAAATATCAATACTTCAGCATTCAAGGTTCAAATTCAATCAAGTGAATGAACTATGAAGTGATCAACAATCAGCATTCAGCACCAATTTAAAAATGACAAAGGGAGTAGAGAGTTAGTGAAAGAAATAGGAAATTAGGAATATCTTGATCACCACCAAAAGGGATTTGGGAGACACTTATATTCATACATTTGAACAATATGTAATGTAAACATCATGATGGTACTATTAGAGCCAAATATCAGTGTTTAATTGTTAGGGTCACTGTGGTGAGACCTAACCCTAAGCATAAAACTTTGGTGATCAAAATTAGCTTAATATGAACATAAACATTATATGTTGCATGCATTCATGATAGATCATTCAATATATGAAAAGTACTGATAAAGAGGCCGAGCCCCGGAGGGCTGTCCGACGGCATGGGGCTGCTGGCCCTCCGGGCCAGTGACCATAAAGGCGGGGTTCGGGGCGGCAGCCCCGATTCGATTTTTTTTTTGAACTTACGCAAGATGGACCACAAAGAGGTGAAAACCGCAACCATAGAGGGGAAGAGATGAAAGAGAAGGGTAAAAAACCCTAAAAAGTCCAAAAGGGGGGGTTTATACACGTGTATGGGCCGATACGGTACGTATTGGCACGTATCGGCCGATACACTAAAGTATCGGCCGATACGGGTGCGATACACCCGTAGCGCCGATAAATTCTTTGTACCGTATCGGCCTTGGCCGATACGGCCGATATATCGGCCGATACGCTTCGTATCGGCCGATATTTTCTTCCATGCAAATACCTGGAATTTCAAATGCCCAGGAATTCTGGTAATGAAAGACGGAATTCCTGACAAGAATTCTAAATTCCCAGACAGCCTGAATTCCTGTCAGGAATTCTAGTAAAAGAACGGGACCTAAATTCATGTCATGGTCAAAGTTAAGTGAAAGGCATCTCATTCTAGCAAACCCCAATCATCTATACAATCCATAGATGCCAATATTATAAGTTCCTAAACTATCTACTTTCTAAAAGTCAGGCAATGCAAGAAAATGGAAATGCTAGCAGCCGGATCACCAAAACTGCTTCACAAGCAAAAACTTTGTGACTTTCAGGGGCTCGTATGGAAATTAATAATACTACACGACAAGGAAATGAAACTACATAATATTTCATGATTGTAAACATAGAACACCCACGTTATCGAACTCAAGAGGAAGGTAACAGAGGACATCAAGTTATGTGCCTGGCATCCAAAAGTAAATACAAGGAAATAGGGGTCAACATGTCTCATATGTATCAACATTTTTTTTTTATCGGTAAATTTGGAAATGCATTAGAAATGAAAAGAGTACACAGTATAAAAGAAACAAGACCAAAACAAAGTGTTCCGGTATAAGAGTTCTATACCGGACACCCACCACACCTACATTACAAAAGCACTTAAATTACATGAACGCTCAATCCCTTGTTTAGCTAAGCAATCTACGAAACCATTTGCGGACCTACTTATATGATGAAAGACACCTGAGATTTTGATGAAAGGTGACTAATCTCATTGAAATAGAACTGCATCTTCCATGGGCCCTTAAAAGAATTCACCCAAGATATGGCATTAGATGAATCGCTCATATGTATCAACATTCCGAATACTTCCACTAAAGAAAACTGAAAAGTGTTGACAAGTCACATGTAATCCTTCAGAAAGCTCTACATTTAGTTTGTATACCTCAAATAAAACTCCAATGCAGCAAAGAAGGCTCACATCAAATCAGCATTAAAAGTTTCTAAAAAATAAAGCAACGAAGGCACGTTGGTCATCTAGAATAGAACAGCCAAGCAGGTTTGAACTCAGAAATCGACCGGTAAATAAGAATTCCTTTAACATTAAGTCCGAACGGTATTCTTCATCTAACATTGCAAAAATAGATATATCATTCCATATAGGACTACAACCACAAAAGAGAAGTAACACAGATAATACTAAGCAGTAAGATCAGTAATATTTTCCATATCTGAGCGTCCGGGAATCCCACGTTCATGTGCTTCCAGGAGCATCATTTCCCCCAGCTGGCTTGCGGTTGAGATAACGAATGACAGCATCTTCAACCCTATTAAATCAAACAAATTCAAACATCCTCATTAAAGCATCCAAAAGAATGTTTTTTAAAAAATAAAGGAAAGAAAAAGAAAGAAATAAAGGGGAAAACATTTAAATGCACCTTACAATGCATGATGTTTTTAGAGGTGATGTGCCTCGAGGAGACATTTTAGAAATGCTTCGTCACTCACGTTTAAGGCATGACTTGCATTTGGGGGTGTCACATGCTCGTGACTCACTGGACACATGTAGGGTGGGTGCACAATGGCACGTACACCTTGTGCAAAATAGCAACTATAAACGATAGATGTTGCATGGCATGGATGAACAGAAGACTTGGCATGGAAGGATAAAGGCCTGTAGAGTTTAAACTAATCTAGAGTGGTATAGAGTGGTGTCGAAGGCGGGGGGCGGGTGTTGCAGTATTCTCATATAATCAGGATAAGTGTGGAGATGTCTGGAATATTCTAGAATAGTATGGAATATTTTAGGTATGAATAGGAAGATTTGTGCAGAAGGTTCCAGAGTAGGGTCTAGAAGTTTCATGTCCACGGAATGAATGACACATGGATCAATCCTAGCCATTGACTTGTATATCTATAAATAGGAGAGTAATCATTCATTTATGACATTCGAGAAGCAAGAAGTAATATAAGCTATCATATCTCTAGAGCGTTCTCTCTACTTGATGTGTGAGTGTGCACAGCCTTGAGGTGTGAGCTCTTGGCTAAGGGTCAGACAGCCAAAAGGAAAGGGCTTACTGCTAGTGCACAAGGCATAGATGACAGACTAGGGTCAACGAGATTCACTTTGTACCTAGAAAATATATCATTGATGAAGTGAACGCTTCAATCACACCCCACATTGGAAGGCATACGCCACTAACACATCTTGTTTTTAAGGATTTAGGAGGTGACAGCTTGTAATTTTAGAATTTAAAGTCCTTTATTAAGACTATTAAATAGCCATATCCCATTAATCTAAAGTCGGCTTGATGAAATCAACTAAAAATATCAAAGATAGGAAAAAAAACACTACAAAAAAAGTTTAAAATAAAAAACGTAGCCTGAACCTAGTCCAGAAATTTTAGGGGCCAACCCAAATTCTGAATTGGGTGGATCTGGTAAGGAATTGCCTCCCCTAATTGGTGTCCTTCTCCAGTCGAGATCTTTAAGTTCAACGTGGATGGAGCGGCGAGAGGTAAACCAAGGCCTGTAGGAGTTGGTGGTGTTCTTCAAAATTATAAAGGAGATGTGTTATATGTGTTCTCTAAGAATGTGGGAAACAAGGACTCTAACAAGGCGGAAGTTATAGCAATTTTGGAAGCTCTAAAGATTTTTGTTCAGTTGTTTAGGTCAAGTGTGGTTGTAGAAAGTGATTCTGCTAATGCTATTCATTGGGTCTCTAATCCTGATGGCGGCCCATGGAAATTCCACTTTCTCCTTAGCAAAATCAAAGCGTTATCTTCTTCCGGTGCAGTGTCTTTCTCATTTTTTATTGGAAGCTAACTCCATCATTAGCTAAACAAGGGGTGGACAGAACAGATTCTCTTTTTGCTTCTTTGTTGTAATTGTTGTGTTGTAGTTTCTTGGTATAAGGCTTTTATACTAATATTAATCTTTAAAAAAAAGGCTTTTACACTGAGATTTTTCTTTTCTCTTTGCAGTGTTGTTTTCTTCCCCTTTTAATAAAATTTCTGCTACCGTTTCAAAAAAAAATGTTTGAACTTACCAAAATCATTCATTTTCTATTTGCATCAATATAATATATATACTTAATGTAATTACTTATTTATGAAAGGCATTTTCATGATGCTTACACCTCAAACTTTGGGTAATCAGAACACCTCGCTACACATCTTAGCGTTTTAAAAAATTAAATGCACCGTCCCTAGTTCCCTCAATCAAATGAGCATACGATATACTTTGACTTTCACTGCTTTGACAGAAAAGATAATTATTCATTCTAATTAGCAATATTTTGGAAACAGGACCAGACTACTAGCCGATCTAATTGGGTTCAACCAGAACCAGTGCCCTCAATGGTTCAACGAAGGTAAGACCCATTCAAACAGACAAAATTGGTCAAGACCGATCAAACTTGTGACAAGACCAGTTCTGGAAACCAGTTTTGACAATTTTTCTAATATTTTATTTTTGGTATGGTCAAATCATGGTGGCTTGATAGGACTTTAACGCAGGTGAGAATTAAAATGCATTAGATGGGATAATTTTTTCCGTCTTTTGTGCATTGCACCCTCCATGGTGTAACAAAGTATCAAAAACACTGAACACCACTATTTAAGGCAGTAATGTCACAGAAAAGGTATCCCACTTATTATGATTTTCAATTTTCAATTTCCAAACGACCAAACACCCTAAGTAATAATCACTCACCTACAAAAATACTCGGACGATCGCAATTTGGATAGTTCCAAATCCACCATAAACAAACAAAAAATCAAAGATACCATCCAAAGGTTGCAATGAAGTAAAGCAAAGAAATAAGTTTACCATGGTTGGCTGTAGAAGTCGGAACGACGCTCCCTTTCAGCATTACGAGTAGCTTCCCCAGCAACAAGCTTTAGGTCTCTACTTTGTGAAGCAATCACAGCATTAATGAACTCCACTGGATTCTGACTAAACCCAAGAAAGAAAGCTCGCCTCCTACGATGCTCATGAATCCGCTTTATGGTATTACAAATTAATTCTTCACAGGCATCAATTTCTTTGTGCTTTTCTGCATTTGCCAAGAATGCTGACATTTCCTTCTGTATCGGAAAAGGTATATCAACCAATACATCATAGCACGCATTGCCAGCCGGACTATTCCCTGATAACTTGATCCTGTGCTCCAAATGTATAGGCTGTGGAGGAGACAAATGCTGAGAGATCTTCTGTGAAACCATGGCAAACTTCATCTTCTCTTCTCCAAATACATTTCTGAGAGGCGGGTCACAAGCGAAAAACGAAGGGTCACTTGGGATCTGCAATTTTTTTGCCTTCACATAGTGCCAAATCGCAGCAATGATTCTCGGGCGCGTATCGACCTCAATACCAAGAACCTCTCTCAAGGCCGGCGACAGCTTGAATTTTTCGGGCATGTAATTCATTTCCAGACGTATATTCACATTGAATTCCTTATCCCCTTTCCTTTTAATCTCAAAACCCTCGTGCTGTGCAGGAGAGCGGGCACTCTCCCACATAATTGTAGGGCTCTCAGGATACAAACTCGGGTCAAGCGCGATGGACACCCGCTTGAAGAAAGTTGAGAATTTCGGATACTGAGAAGTAGGCTTCGAAATGCCTCCTCCAGCAGAATCCCCATCTGCTTCATCTTCCAATATCCTCCCAATGATCCTAAGCGTCCAAGTAGGAGGGTCAGGGTTCTGCCTCCTGGTGGCCACACGGGTCTGGTTCGAAAAAGTATTGAAGACATAGATACGAAGTGTTCTTTGAATAGATGGGGGGTTCTTCAGTGACTCCTGGATATCAGTTTTCTTCCTCAGGAGCGCCGAGTCCACGCGAGCCTCGAATTCCAGGAGCTGCGTGTACAGGGCAGATTCAGGTAGAAGAGCCGCCACCCGATCGGGCAGCTGCTTCTCCGGGAGCTTACGCTTCTTCCTCCTGGCAGCCGGCGTGAGCTCCGTAGTCTTGAACGGGGAGGCCATGGTGGCGGCTGAGGTGGGGCCAGGGGGGCGGGCTGCAGGAGGTTTCTGCAGGGCGCGCTTCGCGCTGGCGGTGCCAGGGGTTGAGAGGGATGGGGAAGGGGACGAGGCGCCGAGCCCTTGGGCCTGTAACTGCGCCTGGAATTGCGCTCTTGCGGCCTCAGTTCGGGCTTGGTTTTGCGCGTGCATTTGGGCTAGAATCTGGGCTTGGGAGATCTGGATAGGAGCCTGGAAAGGAGATGGAGATTGGGACTGGGACTGGGACTGTGATGGAGGGTGGAGATGCGAGAGCTGATTCGCAGCGGCGACGAGGGGAGGAACTGATCCCGCGGCGTTGCCGAGAGGGGAAGGATTTGTTTGCTGCGGGTTATTGTTGTTGGATTCCATATCTTTTTCAGAACCCTTGATTCAACTGGAGCACAGCCTAGAGAAAACTAGGGTTTTGTCCAAACAAGAATTTCGTTACCAGGGACAGGGTGTTTTCTTCCCCTTTTGATGGTGAATCTCATTATCACAATGATGACAAAGGAAGCTTATTTTTCCTTCCTATATTGCGGAGACAAGGTTTTCGATGGAAAGTTGTATCCTCTCTTTTATATTTCATTTTTTATTTTTATTGTATATATTGTATCTCTAGTGTAATGCATTTAGGGCACGTTTGTGTAATATTTTTCCGCGGAAAAGTTGACGATTTTCCACGGAAAACCTATTTTTTCAGTATTTGGTGTGGAACAATTCCACGGAAATGTTTTTCTGCCTCGTCAGCATTTTCCTTGATAATTGTGAAAATGGGTTTCCCATGAGGGTATGGGAAATTGTTTTCCTCGGAAAACTTCTCCTTCTTTTCCTCACTCTTGTCAATTTCAACCCAAAATCCCTATAACTCTTTCATTTTTTATTTCTTTATACAAATTATTATTTAATATTAAATAAATAATATACATGTTATGTTATTTTTCTTCAAAAAATTATATCACTAAATAAGAAATTTTGATTTTCTATAAGGAATCCATAGCCGCACCAAACAACATCTGCACCAATTCAATGAGGAAACTCTTTTTGCACCAAACATGAATTTCTAAATTCTATGCAAATCATTTTCCGAAGTTTTCATTTCTATGGAATTTGCTGACGTGGCAATTTCCTCTTTCCGCGGAAAGAATGTGTACACAAACGTGCCCTTAGGAAATGGGTAATTTGGTGATTTCATTTTGCAATTTGTCTTCTTATACTACATTTTGCTAAGAGGAAACGTAATCAAATATTAATATTTTATGAATGGTTAGTATTATCATCAGATTCTTTTTTCACTGGATTGATTTTGATTTCTTAATTTTGGATTCTCCTTAACTTTTTAATCTCTTAGCTTAGATTTGAAAAATAATATAGAGTATTTGGAAAAGAATGGGGTAAGTTGCCTCCATACATTGGTGAATCTTGGTTCTGAAGTATATATGCAGGATAATGTGTATGTATACAATCCCCATTAATTTTGGATACTATTATACTTCTTTCATTCTTTTTGAGAAAACATATGTAAGGAGTAATGAAGTAGGAAGGACCTTAACCGTAATGAATATCTCATTTTGCAAATTATTGCAAATTCAGTCATTCCATAGAGACCTTAATGCAATTGTTTTGGCCAACTAACTGTGCTTATGGCCTATGCTTTAAGGCTCAACAAATTTTACTATAAATGTTGTAAATAATTGATCTCACATTAGCATCGTATGGATAAGTTTTTTAAAAAACTCTTTGGAGTTGTCGTGCCACTATGTCCAATAACATAATTTTATTAACTCTTTGGTTATATCCAAATTATCTTCTTGCCTCATTATTTAAATAAAGATAGATTTAGAAATTCATGGATTAGATAAAGGTTTCCATTTTTAGATGTTTTGTCTTATAATGATAGACAGGGAAGTGAGCTCATGTTTGGTATAAGGATAGGTTGTAGGGCAGTGTATACAATTACTTTACAAATATTTCTTAAGGGTGCGTTTGTGCGGAGTGAGGAATTTGGCCTCAATGGAATCCTTGGTGCCCCATTTTCCTTGGTGTCAGAAAGCCATGGCAATACTAATCCATGGTATCATTTTCTAAGTGTTTGGTGCAGCAAAAAAAACAGGCCCGATTTCCGCATATGTGTTGTTTGGTGCAACAACAAATTCCTCGATGATTCCTATATATTGGTGTTTGGTGCAATATTTTGCTAGGTCGGAAAATAACTTCATGCTTACAAAAATGATTTAAAATTTATATAAAAGATTTTGTTATCTCCACACATGACAAACTGAGCTAGATTAATCAAATTCTATGGGACCATAAAGAATAGCTTACAAATTAATCGTGTTTAATTTTCTCCCTATAAAATTATGATGATCCAGCGAACCCATTCCATGAAGCAACCCCACGCTATTAAGCAATTGACCCAATCCACAAACCCACCTTTGCAGTTGACCCAACCGTAATGCACATCAATAACTTCAATTTACTTCAGTTCCATTCTCAACAATTTTCTCACCTTTTCGTTTCAATTTGTTATATTACTCTCACTCCCAAATCTCCAACTAAATAAGAATACCACTGAATAGTTAAACACTATTTTTCACAAAGCGTGGCAGCAGTTGTATTTGGAGATGGGTCAGAATCAAGGTTGTATCCATTGACGAAGAGAAGATCCGAAGCGGCTATTCCTGTAGGAGCCAATTACAGACTCATTGACATTGTTGTGAGCAACTGCATTAATAGCAACATCACGAAGATTTATGCTCTGACTCAACTCAATTCCACCTCTCTTAATTCTCATCTGGCCAGAGCTTATTCTAGCAATGGGCTTGGGAAAGATGGTTTTGTGGAGGTTTTAACTGTAGACTAGAGTTATGAAGACCAAGATTGGTTTCAGGTTTGCACCCGTGTACATGTTGCAATGCATTAGTCCAACATGGTCGTTTAGATGAGAATAATTACATTATTTTCATTCTATGTTTAGTTCTTGATTACGTGCAAGCAGGGTCCATGGTTCAGTTAGCCATGGTTTTGATCGATGGACCACCACAGTAGGACTAATGTTCCAAAAATCTTCCCCACACTACAAGAAAAACTGCTTTTAGCGGGGGCCGGCAGCCGCCGGTAAAAGCTTTAGCGGCGGCCAAAGTGGCCGTCGCTTAGCGACGATATAGATAGAGTGGGTAAAAATGTCAACGGCGTTTTTGTGGGCGCCGCTAAATTTTACTTTTACCGGCGGCCACTGACCGCCGGTAAAACATTTAGCAGCGGTCAAGTGGCCGCCGGTAAAAGTAAAAAAACCGTCGCTATATGCCTTGGCAGCCGTTGCAAAAATATTTACCAAATACACAAATACACCAAAAAAAACAAGAAACAAAAGACCAAATGCACCCAAATAACCTTTCAGTTTACAACCAACTCAAAAGTGCAGTGACCATATGATCAATATTCGTGCATTCAATCCCTTGTTAATTTTACTCATAATAGATCCTTCTCTACTAACTTGTTCACAAATAAAACTTCAATTATATACTTATTCACAAGGAACTCTGCATTATATACTTGGCTATACACACAACCAGTTCAATTAATACAAAGAAAACCCAATGTTATTTACATTTTAAAAGTTATTCTGAGAAGCCTTTCGGCATTCATCAAGATAAAATCAAAATCCAATCAAATGTAAGTCTCTGATGCCTGCACCTTCTCATCCCATCCATTCCTCTCACAAGTCCCAGCTTGGATCATGCATTCCCCTCAGGGAATCATCATAACCATCTTCACTGTATTGATCATAAGATTCATCCGAATTAGACTCCCTCAGATTCGTCATCACCATCTGCATAAATCAAACAAACATAACCAACGTTAGATTTCTATAACATCTAAAATTTTATCAGATGTTTTGGATCACACAGTGGGTGAAAAGCCCAATCACTTTTTCATCTATAGGGCAAAGCCAATCCCCAATAAATCCACCCATCTGATCTTACACTATGATCAAATGGATATTTTTCTGTATACCTTTTTCACCATCCAAAAATCAAGAACACATGCACAATGAATTGGATGCTCTGGATTCACCCTGACAAACATTTAACCCTTTGATGGACAATAGGACAATGCACTTCAATAACCACATTGCATTGTACAAACTATCTATGGATGACATGAATGTCACCCAATTCAGGGACATGGGTATATCCCTCTTAAGTCATCTGGGGTGACAAAAAAACAAGAAAAAAAAAAAAAAAGCAGTTCAAACCCAATCAATAGGAGTTGATTATAGTCATAGATATATGGATACTCACATCATAAGCTTCATTGATCCTATGAAATTGAACCCCACAGTTGCTCCCCTTGCAGACATCTGGGTGATACTGAAACATATACCAAAACAACCCAAAATACCATCATCAATCAAAAGCCCATCAAAACACCATTCAAAGTAAAAACAGAATCCCAATATCAAAAACTCCCAACAAGACATGAAAAATTTGACACTGAAACTTTGACACAGCATCGATAAATTTCAACATGAAGGGAATCTAAAGAGAAACATCATATAAATAACTCAGGAAGTTAGTTTTTTTCACTCAAAGTCACTACCTTTAATGCTATTTTTAGAACCAGAATAAATAGAACCCACCCCGTTTGCAGAATCAGTTAACTGACCCACTCTTTTGAACATTAATCAAAACAATAGCTACAAAAAAAAAAAAAAAAAAAAAAAAAAAAAAAAAAAAGACCAATTCATACAAATCCAGACCAGACCCAATTCACATATAACTAAAATAAATCAAGGGTCTTTGCCAATTCCAAAGTGGTCACAACAAATTATAAAGATTACCCTTGCAGAGCTCCATTTGGACCAACGCTACCCATCATATCCCCTGCAACTAAAATTCTAAGAAATTGGGTTTTCTGTTCCATACTCTTTTACACTAATGGCATCTAGAAAAAGAGGAGAACAAGACCCAGAAGTCAAATTACACATACATGGAAGACAGATGTATGGAACAGAAGCTGCACACCCATTTGCTTATTTCAACCAAACAGCATAAAACAGAAGCAGACCAAGCCCTAAATGTCTGTCTCTTTTAAGTGTGGGATATTATCGATTTACTTATATTGCAATGTATCAAAAGTATGCACTAAAAGAATCCAATCTTTTCTCTATCTTTGCTTATAAATTCTGTATTGCAAATGTTGTTGGTTGGTTACCCGTGCTGAGCACGGGCATCTATTGCTAATATTATATGCAACAGAGGGATTGGTTAAATGGGCAGCCAGCATGACCCAGATCAATAGATCATGGGTATATAGTGGTTTGAGGGCTTCAGAAATTTTATCAATGAGAACTTTATTTATAAAAAAAAAGATAGTCCCCCAGCAATAGCTCAGCTGGTAGGGACATAGACATGTGAGGGAAAATGTGGAAAAAAAAAAGTTTCGAGAATATTCTCTCTTCTACATCATAAGAAATTAGGGATAGACCCAATTGAATGAAAAGACCAAATAAATTTGATATTACATATCATAAACTCACACCTGCAAGTATCAAGTAATTTGGGGCATGGCGTGTGGATACAAGTTGGATTGGGCATGGATTTACTCCAAAGCCTGGGCACTACGGGTGTTGATGGGCTGGCATAATTAAGTCCGGATTAAGTTTTTGGCCTGAGCTCGGCCTGCCCCATTCATTTCAAGTGGAGCCCTCCCCTATAATCATCTGACCTGGCCTGGCTGGGCTTTCTATTAAAATTTTGGGCTTGAAATCACTTGTTTTGGCAAACAAGTCATTAAACTATAAGCAATACTTGTTCAGGCTGGGGTTTGGGCTTTTTTGTCACTTAATCCATGTCGGCCCAAATTTTAAACGCCCACCTGGTCTGAAAACCCAAGTCCCAAACCCATCCCCAAGTAGGCTGGGCCCAGGTAGGAACTGGGCTGGCCCGACCCATGGCCACCCCTAATCATGTAATTTTATTACTAATCTGTTCCATTGCTCATCACTTTTGGCCCTCTGCCTTATTATAGGTTAGAATTGTTGACAAAAGAGTGTAAGAGAATGAGTTACTTACCTTTTGACCCTTCAACAATTACTTAGCCAGAAATCATCATTATATATTAACTTGCAGGCCTCCAAGATTAATCCATTGTAGGACCCATATAATTATAATTTGAACCGTTCAAAATGAATATCATCCTATCCAATGTTATATTCTAAAATTTTGATATCTGTAGGAGTGGATCCCACCATTCAATTGAGCACATAACTGATTGTGTTCTTACCATATCATACAAAAATTGTAGTTTTACGGAAAAAAAGGGGACAAAAAGCAAAAAGGTTGGCTAAATAAAAATAGGTCTGATTCTCATTCCTAATTTACAAATATTGATGCAATTGAATGGCTAATTAATATACAAGTGTTTATATTTATACTACTGATATTTTTTTATGCATATTTTGTTTATTAATATTTTAATTCTTTTTTGCTCCCTCTGCAGGAAATTTCTGGCTTGTCACTGGTTGATGCTGTGTTTGACACATTTAAAGCACTATCACTTCCATGAAAACAATCCATTCTTAGCATTCCAATTCCAATTCCAATTCCAAATGCGTTTAGTGCCGATTCATGGGGTAGGCATGTGTCAGTGTTTCAACTGATCGTATATGGTTTTGCCCAACTAAGAAATGAACTATGAATTTTGGATTGACTCTCACCCTTTAATGAATTACTAGCACAAGAACCCGTACGGACCACAAGTGTATCCACACAATTCAAGCCAAATACAAATGCACAATAGTAATCTTTTTGAAAAAAAAAATGAAAGAAGAATATCTATGACTATACCTATTTTTGCAATTAAGAGAGGTAGAATGGAAAGAAAATAGGAGAAATGAAGTAAATAAATAAATAAATGTAGAATTGGGAATAAGAGATGTGAGTAGAAAGGAACTTTTGTAAAAACTAAAAAAGAAAAATAGGGAAGTTACAAGAGACATGTGTAGTGAGAAATGGGTAATTATATGAGATGATTAGTGTTGTATAGGATAAAAAGCGAGCAGTTACAAGAGATAAGGAAGGAGGGAATAACTGAAATCAAAATCAAAAGAGAAGGTAAAAAATTAGAATGAAAACCTCTTAGCTTAATATAGTATAATAGTTCAATAGCTCAATGACGATGATTGGGATTATAATGGGTCCCATAGTGTTATATTATCAAGAGATTTTTTATTTCAATCAAAGTTGTCATTACACCAAATCGATTATATGTAAAGCATAGCTAGATAAGGGCCTAAGTTTGATGAAGAAGAGTTGAAACTGATATGGTTTGGACAAGGGACCAGGTTTGGCCCATATGGCGGGTCTCAGATCGAACATTAAATTCAGGCTTGGATGGATCTTGGCCTAAATATTAGGCCCAGCAAAAAGGATGGGAGTGGGACACAACCCCTACTTCCATCCGTATATTTATCAGTAAAGTAGACTAGCATGAAAAGTCTTTAATAATATATTAAAAGTAATATTACATTCATATAAATTTATTTATAGCAAACTAATTAAAAAATCCAAATCAACAAAAAAAACCTATGAAAACCAAACATTTCACCGTTTAATCCACGTCAGCATACATAAAATAAAGGATTCATATACTTTTATGCTTATTTTAAATACTATATGCACAGGTTATGTCCTAAATAATATATTAAAAGTAATATTCCATTCATATAAATCTATTTATGATAAACTAATTAAAAAATTCAAATCAACAAAAGAATTATGAAAACCGAACATTTCACCGCTTAATCCATGTAAGCATACATAAAATAAAGGATTCACATATATTTATGCTCATTTTGAATACTATATAAAAAATTTAAAATAACCTTAATTTTTCCCTTTGAAAGGCATTTATGCTCGCATCGCATAGCTTAAGTCCCGAATAATATATAAAAACTAAGATCTCATTCTTATAAATCTATTTATGACAAACTAATTAAAAAAATTCAAATCAATTCATCGCTTAATTCACGTCAGCATATACAAAATAAAGGATTCATATGCATTTATACTCATTTTGAATACTAAATAAAAACTTTAAAAATAACCTTAATTTATAGAGTTGGAAGGCATCCATTTGAATTGGATTACATCCACACAAATGAGCTCAATAAACACTTTATTAAAGAGGCACATATTTAGCCCAAGAGACACATTTTATTGAAAATGCACATATTATATATTTTTGAAAGGACACATCCACAAATGGGCTCCAATAAGCTGATGTGACTTCTCCTTAAGCCAGATTAAGGGTTTTTTTTTTAGAGGTTTTATTTACAACCAACATTCAACTTTAAAGATACACAAATGGGCCCAAGAGATATTTTATTGAAAATGCACATATTCTATCCAAGAGACACCTTTTATTGAAAATGTATATATTATATATTTTTGAAAGGACACATCCACAAATGGGCTCCAATAAGCTGATGTGGCTTCTCCTGAATCTAAAATTGAGGGGTTTTTTTAGGGTTCTTTTTTACAACAAACATTCAGCTTTAAAGATAAAAAAAAAAAAATGGTCATTCGATTGGATTATATTATAGATAAAAGAGTTTTAGGACTCAGTCAAGTCTTTGACCTGGTCCACTCTGAAGTGTTGAAATAGGCCATCAAATAAATGGTGTGGAAACCATCTACGTGCTGGTCGGGTCTACACATGGCATAGGCCTGATGAACCGAGACCCGAATCAAGTACCCATTATTAAAAAAGAACTTATTGAAGACATCATCATCATCACCATTTTCTTCATCTTCTTCTTCTTTATCTTCATGGTTATATATTTTGAAAATACTTCTAAATATTCACTGTTAGGGCATGTTTGTGTAGCTCATTTCCGCGGAAAAGGTTGTAGTTTTCTACGGAAAACTTCTTTTTCATGTGTTTAGTGCGGCAGTTTTCCGCGGAAATGCTTTTTCGCCACGTCAGTTTTTTCCTTCCTAGCCATGGAAATAGACTTCCTATGGGGGGGTATGGGAAGTCCATTTCCACGGAAAACCGACCCCCCAATTTCCTCTCTCTCACCCTCACTCCACCCAACCACCCTCTTTCTTCCTCTTCCCCTCCCAACCCCACCCACCCCACACACATATCAACCCACCCACCCAATAGTTTTCACTAAAAAATGGTTTTCACTAAAGAAATCCATAGCTGCACCAAACAA
This sequence comes from Cinnamomum chago, assembly GCA_038049695.1. Lineage (NCBI taxonomy): Eukaryota > Viridiplantae > Streptophyta > Magnoliopsida > Laurales > Lauraceae > Cinnamomum > Cinnamomum chago. Next base: position 78,750,490 of record CP142456.1, read on the forward strand.
CATTAGCACTAATTCATCGAGGAAAACCTTTTTGCACCAAACATAAAATTTTGACTTCCGCGGAAAAACTTTTCCAAAGAATTTGAAACCCATAGATTTTGCTGATGTGGCAATTTCCAATTTCCACGAAAATTAGATGTACACAAACGTGCCCTTAATGAATGGGTATCTGGATATAGCCCAAACCAGATGGGAACCCAAATTAAATCTTCAATCATGAGTCTAGGGCTGTCAACGTACAGCCAATTTTTTAATATCCTCAAACCCAAACTTTGAACTGTTTGAACCATGCTTTACAGGCAAGGCTTATTCCAATTGTCACCCCACCTTAGCCCGGGCCCAGCTCATTGAGATAAGGTTGCTCATGGGCCGGACCAGGCCCCATTTTAAACAACAGGCACAAGCCCGACTCATGCCATAAGTACCTGGCCCGAGCCTAACCCTCCTAAAATAGGTTAAGCCCGAGCCAGATGTTTATTTGTGTGTGAGAGAAGTGTGTTCAACTCCTTCCTTTTATAAAAAAGAATATTATTTTTTATTCACCGGGATCGGGCTTTCTAAAACTTAATCCGAACCTGGTCCGCATATTAAACGGGCCCTTAGTTTATATCCAGGCTCAACTCTAGTTGTAAAACCTAAGGCTCAAGCCCAATGCAAGCCGGGCTGGCCCCATCCATGAGCACCCCTAAATTGGTATGATCAAATGATAAATACACGGATCTTCATGGTCGGGTCCTGAAACTGCATAATCAGACACATTTGCATGTTTACCTTTTAATGAATCAGGTCTCTTATATGCTTCTTGTGAGTGGGATGTGAAACTCACCATGGCCCCACCTACTTATGATCCAAACCATTAAAATTAAAATTAAATGCAAATGCCCTTTCAGTAGCATGTACCCAAAATTTACTTCCATTTATGATTTGGCTCCACCATAATACTGATCACATAGTTGATAATGCTAGTTGATATTGCAATTAACACAATCACCGATCATGTATTCAATCTTATGGAAGTAAAATTTGAGAATACCCTATTAGAAGGGATTGAATTCAAGTATATGAAAAATATTAGGTCCAACCCGACCCGTTCATTTATCGAGACCATGAGACAATCCATAGCTGGATTCCGATGCCAGGCCCATCGGGTATTCATGAGCCTGGCCCACATGTCTCTCTCTCTCTCTCTCTACAATGCACGTGAGATTCATAGAAGCCGACCAAGAGAAAACATGAAAGAGAGAGGGTCCAAGCACTCCATTCCTTTGGCAAATCCAAGGCCCAGGCGGCGCCACCGACGCCACATCCGACGACACTGCCAATGCCTCACTCCTTGTCCCCATCTACCACCTCAGCCCTCTATCATTTTCTCCTCCTTCCTTGACATCGTAGGCCGGCCCAAGGCAATGTGGGTCCACCCATATCTCCAAGGTGAAGTGGGACCCACCCATCACCCTGTCCCCATCCTCCACTCTGACCCCTCCTTCTACAAGGAAAAGAATGTAAAACAAAAATATGCCCCAACATGACAAACAAGGCCTTTATAGGAAACAACTAAGCATAGAGAGGGTGTACATAAGAATGGAGGTGGAAAAGATGAAAGAAACTTCCAAACAGATGATGCTGAAATTGCATCTTTGGACTTTGTCACTAAATTCCCTGCCTCCCCAAAAACAAGATGTACCAAGAGACAAAACCCTTCCATCACTTGGACAGAGAGAGGAAACAGAGAACGCTCTATATTCCATTACTCTTTTCATTCCATCTTTTGAAACTGACTCATGATTATGATAATGATGAACACAACTTCAACTTGCTTTCTTTCTTTGAGAGGGTGAGAGGGCTTGCTTCTTGTCAATAGTATTTGATTGGTTTTTAAACTTCCTGGAGTGGTTGGTGATTTGGGTCTTGAGATTTCTTGGTGTTTGTTTTATCTCAAGCGTATATAGGAGAAACATGATAAACTCTCTCTGCGGCAGCATGGGGAGTGTGAAGACTGAGAACTCATCATGCTCAAAACCACAGCCACCTTCGCCGACGGACTCCGTTTCAGAGTCAAACAATGTCGCCGCCTCCGACTTCGACCGCGCCGATCAGAACGATCAAAACCCTCTGAGCACCTTTCAGGACCTGAAATTTGACGTCGACGCTGAGGTGCAATCGCCGGACAATTCGATATGGGAGTCTCTGTTCACTGATCAACTCGATGTGGGTGCGGCCGACTTCATGATCTCTTCACCCAGGAGAGATTTCATGGTGTGTTCTCCAAAGAGAGAGCTCATGATCTGTTCACCCAAGCGGGAGTTCATGGCGGTTTCGCCGAAGAGGACGCTGCTGTCGCAATCAGGCTACAATCACAGCAACTATAGCTATGGTCAGTCCATGCATGGGCAGAGGTGCACCCAACAGCAACTGGTTGGGTGTTGTGGCTCGAACTTGTGTAATTGGGCCCCGATGGGGCCGGTCAGCAACACCCACAAAGGGAAGCCTCAAAGCCCACTTCATAGGTTGTCCAATACAACCCAGTTTGTGCAGCCTGATAGCCTTCCACTGCCAGCTATGGATGGATTCATGGATGACTACTTCAGAGAATGTTATGGAGGGTACCCGAATCCGACGGTGAAGATGGTGGGTGCTGGATGTGGGCCGGAGAGCTTGGACACGTCGACGGTGGAACTTCCTGGGATGTTCGATTGCTTGCCGCCTATGAGTTCTAGGTTTTGTGGATCAATGAGCGATGCAAGTGGTTTGACGCAGGATAGGGATGTGTATCAAATGAGCTCTTTTGTAACTGCGCCGCAGCCGCCGCCTCCACCATCACAGCAGCAGCAAACAGTGCAACAGCCACCACAGCAGCAGCTACAAGAGAACCTTGAACAGGTGTTCATAGGGCCTCTCTCCATCTCTCTTGCAATTTGGGTTGGGCTGAGCCCAAGCCCGTATGTCATTGCCCGCATGATAACCCAATTTGGGCTGGCTTGTCCGGGTTCATCAAGAACCAACTTAGACTTAATTTGCACGGCTATCTAAATTGGCCTGGGTACCCAAATTTATATTTATTCATACCTAATATATAAAACATACATTACATATAGGGAACTGCAAAATCACCCTAAATTTGATTTTATCTTTAAGAAAATGTCTTTATGGGGCTCACCTAGAATCATGACAATTAATGGAGGCTAGGCAATAGAAAGTTTTGGATGTAGGTGAGGGGACTTTAAGATATCAAGCCTGTCCATTGATCATGACCCTTAGTTTAACTACTATAAATTATATAATTTTTTGTGATAAAATTCAAAGGTGAATAATATTTAGAACAATATTGTAAAATTTAGACTTACCTAAATTCAAGGGTGGCTGGTGTGTGAGAAAGTACAGAATTGATTAAACAGTGAGGTCCAAGTATGAAAAACTCAGAGAGGGGCGTTGGAAAAGTGGGTTATCCATAGATGAGAAGTGTACATACACTCATTATACGGGGGGATATTGATTAGAACTCTCCTAGTGACCTACAAATCGAAAAAATAATTAAAATTCTTCCTGATTCTCTTCTACCAAAACTAAGTATATTTGGAACAATCTCATTCTTTCTAATCCAAGATTATTGTTTTTTGTTCTTCTTCTTATCTCCATAAGGAACAAGACAGTGGCCTCCAACTAGTCCACCTCCTCCTGGCCTGTGCAGAAGCCGTGGCGAAGGACGACTACTTATCGGCCAGGCGATTCCTTCACCACCTCAACCGAGTTGTGACACCACTCGGAGACTCGATGCAACGAGTGGCCTCGTGCTTCACTGACGCCCTCACAGGAAGGCTCACAGCCACTCTCACCACCTCCCCAAACTCCTCCACACCCAAAAGCTTCACCTCTTTGACCCCAAACTCAGTAGAGGTACTAAAGGTCTATCAAATCCTCTATCAGGCCTGCCCCTATGTAAAATTCGCTCACTTCACTGCGAATCAGGCCATTTTTGAGGCCTTTGAAGCTGAAGATCGTGTCCATGTAATAGACCTGGACATCCTCCAGGGCTACCAATGGCCTGCTTTCATGCAAGCACTCGCCGCCCGGCCTAGTGGGGCCCCATTTCTCCGCATCACCGGAGTTGGGTCATCCTTAGAATCCGTCAGGGAGACCGGTCGCCGCCTAACTGAGCTTGCTCACTCACTCCACGTGCCCTTTGAATTCCACCCTATAGGAGAGCGGCTAGAGGACCTCCAGCCCCACATGTTCCACCGCCGGGTAGGCGAGGCCCTCGCCGTGAACTCTGTCGGCCACCTCCACCGTGTCTCGGGCAACCATTTGGGGAACTTGATTTCCATGATCCGGGACCAGGCGCCCAACATCTTCACCCTGGTCGAGCAAGAAGCGAGCCACAATGGGCCTTACTTCCTCGGTCGGTTCCTGGAGGCGCTGCACTACTACTCGGCCATCTTTGACTCGTTGGATGCGACGTTTCCAGCCGACTCACCGGAGCGGGCAAAGGTGGAGCAGTACATATTTGCAGCAGAGATAAGGAACATCGTGGCATGCGAGGGAGCAGAGAGGATAGAGAGGCATGAGAGGCTGGAGAAATGGAGGAAGATTATGGAAGGGAAGGGTTTCAAGGGGGTGGCCTTGAGTGCAAATGCAGTCACCCAGTCCAAGATCTTGCTTGGGCTCTATCAATGCGATGGTTACAGGCTAACTGAGGATAGGGGTTGCTTGCTGTTGGGCTGGCAAGATAGAGCTATCATTGCGGCTTCTGCATGGCGCTGCTGAATGCTAATCATCTCTTTTTTCTCTTCTATGTGTTTTCTTCCTCTGGTTCTCTCATCTTTCTTTATTGTAGCCATGCAAAAACAAGAGTCTATCAAGGAATGGAAAAAAGGATTTGTTTTGTTTACTATTTTGTAGAGAATGACCTGATCAGATGATTGTTTTATATGTTGGAACGATTTCATGTAGAGGACTCAAGTTTTAACTCATTGGCTTGTTTTCATTGTCATGGTCAGCTCTCTTTTGAAATTGTTTTCAAGAAAGAAAGGGACTTTGACTTGGCCCAAGTGAGACTCACCGACTTTATGAGTTCTCTTCCTTTCTGAAACTGCCTTCTTTCATTGTAGTCACCCTGTCAACCAAGGGCTTCATTACCATGACATAAGGGGTCAGTGGGTGGGTCGGGTCTAGATCCGGACCCGTCTTAAAGGTGCGAGGAACATGTGGGTCTACTTGAACTCGGCCCATTCATTAATAGCCTTGTTGAAAATGTCATCCTGAACCAAAACCCATAAGATGAAAGGGTCGATCCAAACCCTTAATTATCAGGCAGGTGCAGATTTTTGTTGGTGGGTCACAATAAAATCAGTAGACTTGGTTTCGGTTTTGATCAGGTTGGCAGGTCAGACGACCCAAGTCGTATATTAATCTGAAGAAAAAATGTTGAAGGTAACCAAATACCAATCCAAAATTATTTTTATTTGTATTTTTAGAGGTGAATCTGAATCCTGAGCCACCAGGTCAGGTTGGAGCTGAGTTGGTGGGATCAGTCAAGAGTTGCTGCCCTTTCCAAAAGTGTGGTAAGATAGCTATGAGATTGATGCCATCGGGGCTTCAAAATTAGGCCTGTCAATTTAGCCCGTTGAAATGGGTACCCGGCTCTGCCCAAGCCCAAAAGTACAAGGCTTTTAAAAAACAAATGAGAATGATTAATTTTAAAGCCCGGTCAAAATGGAACTAAGAATGGGTAGAGCAAGCCAAGCCCGGCCCGGCCACAAGGAAAATGAAGTGAGATCGCGTTGTGGGTCCTACTATCCAATTGATCATTGAGGTTTGAACACTCTGACCAGATATATCAAACTTCTTCACTAATGTGAACATCCAGTGTTTTTCAGAACTTGTTAAGTGTGTTTTGATTATTATGGACGAATTTCATATCATGGACGATTAATGTACATGGACATTTTATTGCATTATGCTTTTCTACCTTGTATTGATTCATTCTTTATGTAGATTCATTCATTTTCAATCAACTGATTATTAATAATATATACCTTTCAAATTAGTAGATTAGTAGTATTTTTTTTAAGCTATCTAATTTTGTATGTATGCTCATCATTAATATGCTTATTTTTCAAACTCTGTCCAAGATTATTCACTCGGAAATATAAAATACATTCTTTATATCAACGGATGATTAATCTTGTTGAAGATGTCATCCTGGACCAACCTCAGTAGGTGAAAGGGTCGATCCAAACCCTTTAATTATCAGGTATGCTTTTACCCAAAAGAAAATATATCATGTACATGTGTAGATTTTTGTTGGTGGGTCACAATAAAATCAGTAGACTTGGCACCGGTTTTGGTCGGTTTGGCAGGTCAGACGACCCAAATCATGTATTAATCCTGTAAAACAATGTCAAAGGTAACCAAAAACCAATTCAAAATGATTTTCCATTTAGAGGAATCATGTGTCAAAGGTTTAACGGATATGAATTTTCTATTTAGAGGATTCCTTTGTTATGACGGAACCAAGTCATCCTCAAAGAGGATTTCCAAAAATATCTTCAAGTTCGGTAGAAGAGAGGAATTTTGGAGTCTATGCATCGTGTGATCCAACAATCATAGGTTTTTTTTTTGTCAATTTCTCATAATCAATCAAGGTCTGATCTTTCACCCCATAACCATTTTTGGCTCTTCAGATAATCTGAACGGTTCAGATTGTGCAAAGGGGGCCTACATAAATAAAAATAATAATATTTTAGAGTGTGGACGTTTTTACAAATATTTCAAAATTCATGATGGATCTACGGTTGAAATTTGGGCCCCTAATTTTGTTTGGACTCCTCTAAATTATAAACAGTTTAGATCATGATCTCAAAGGCCCACAAAAATAAATAAAAAATGAGAAAAAAAATGTATTGCCAAATAATCCCCCTTTTTACACTGTGCTATATCAACGGTCAGAATTAACTTGCCATTTTCTAATGATCCATGATGAATCATGTTCCCAAATTTAACCGCATAGCCATTTGGGGTCTGACTGAAAGAATGAACAGTTCGGATATCACAAATAGGCCCCACAAAATCCCAGATTTAATGATCTAGTGTCCTGTAGTTTTTACAAATATCTCAAATTATAGATGGAATCAACGGCTGATATTTGACGTAGTAGCCGTTTTGGACATTCTTAACACTATTATCGCCCATAAAAACCAAAAAATGCAAAAAACCGGTGTCCCTTAAATTAGCGCCAATATCATTGTAGCTCCATTTTACCGCGCACGTAGATTCTTGTGATCTGACGCAGGGGTTTGATTCTTAAAATATTTGCAAAAGAAGAATCCTGACGTCCACCATGCTCTTTTCCAAGCTGATTCAAATGTGGGTTTTCCAATGGATCGTGGAAAGTTGCCATAAATCCTCTCTTGAGATGTTTACCAAACATGCCCTAACAATAAATCACTATCATTGGAGCTTTGTCCCAACTGCTATACATAAATTTTATTTCACTATTTCAGTCTATTTGGACGAAATCTAACATTAAATAATGTCCAAAATAGTATAAAAATTGGCCTTATGTTATTTTATTTGCCCACTAAAATAAGGGGGGTTTTTTAGGAGTGTCAGAGCAATGACAGTCATGAGAGAAGTTAGGGAGTAAAATTTCAAAGCCATTTGATTATCTTTAGCGCCTTAATCTATGCGTCCTCAATTTAACCATCTTAAAAGCCATCAATTTTTTTAAGATTTCAATTAAACTGTGAGAAAAAATAGGACGAGATAATTTGAGGGTAGTGGGTGTGAGGTTTCTAATTGATCAAAAGGAAAGAGCATAATCTTAAGAGGTAACTCAGATAACCTCGGACCACGATTTACATTCGGAAGGTTGTAAGTTCGAAACTACACTACCAATTGCCCCATAGACGAGTTTATCTTACTTTCATCGGGCCAGAGGTATTAGTCCCACAAAAAAGGATGAGCAGGAAAAAAGAAAAGAAAAAGAAGGCATATAATCAGTAGTGGGCCCCACATGCAAAAATAGGACCAAGCGAAGAAGTATATAGCCATAGGCCCATGACTATCTCAAATCACCACATCTGAAGGCGTAAGAGGAATGAAGAGGAAAATGAGCGCGCGAGAGTCGACGGACAAAGACATCGTGTGGCAGACTCCTGCAAACCCTCCCGAGCCCAACGATTTCGTCTTCCGCAACGGTAACTCACAAAAACCCTAACCCTAGCCCTTCTTGATCTTCTCATTTCAAAAATCCGTTTTGTTTGTTTGCTTTTAATGGCGGGAATTCGTTTTCTGCAGGAAGGCGATACGTGAGGCCCTACCACTTCGAATTCATTGCCCATGTAATTGAAACTCCACATACATTTCTCCCATTCCAATTCAAAACCCTAACCCTAAAAGATCGGTTTGGAAATAGTAACAGTTGTTGTGAATGGAAGGATGATTGACTTTGTCATCTCTCTTTTTTGATTTTTTAGGTGAAGTCTCGATGGGCAGGGAAGACCATTGTCGATCTTTTCGCAGAAGAGTTTAAAGGAAGACCATACGAATACTATGTATGTAGTTGGGACACGTTTGGATTCGATTCATATTTGATTACTTTCTCTTGTTTCCTTTTAGGAGCTACTGATTCTTAATTATTAACTAGCTTTGTTTTAGATGGGGAGTGCTTGGAAACGAAAATCGTTTTTTCTTAGCATTACACAGGTTTTTATGGCTATGAGTGATGAGAAGATTATGGTGGGATTATGGGTTGGCACTTAGATCTGATTGGAACATCGTGACCCATTGGTTTTTGGGTGTGATTTAATGGTTTTGTAAATGGACTCTTTGTCGTAATTCAATCCAATGATTGGATGGGTTCCAAGTTGGAATGAATGTCAATTCATGTTGGTGTTTGTGAGAGAGGGTTTGGATTGATTATAACTAGCCCTCCGGAGTGGAACAAGAACAAACCCTTTTTCTTCCCTGAGTTCTTGCCTTTTGTCAATGTAATGTTTTAAATGTTTTAAAACTGCCGGATGTTGGACTCACTTGACTGGATGGTTCAGCCCAAATTGGTTTTAGTGGTGTTTTGGTGCTGCTAGGCGGGGGGCTATAATTTAAGAAAGAAAATAAAAAATTCAATGAAAGTATTTGAATCAGTTAAAACCGGTCAACACTGTTGGTCAGTAATCCATAGTGTCAAGTTCATTTTGGCACCTGTTTCAATTTACCTTTACACTGAAACGTTTCAGCCAGTTTGTTATTTCATTGTTTCATTTTTTATGTTCTACTTGGTGATAGTTTTAAATTTAAAATTATATACGTAAAAGATGGAAATATTAAGGTATAATGTTACACATATATACCATGTATATTTAATCATGATGTTATATCAAAAAATACAAAAAGGTTATTTATACATGCAAAGAAATAATTTATAATCCTTATTTGTTTGTGATTATGAAATTATGACATTCATTTTCAGCTCTCATCTCTAATTATTTATTTTAATTTTTTTAAATGGTAACATTCATTGATATAAAGCTTATCATTACAAGAGGAGTATAATTACTGACAAGCTTTCAACCGAAAGGATAAGCAAAATAGAGGAGAACACCACCATATACAAGCATAAACAAAGCACCAAAGATAGCCAAAAACTAAAGCCAGCTTAGAACCTAAACTCCCGGAAAATAAGACAAGAAATGCCCCGCAACTGGAAAATCATACATCATAATATGTGAAAGCTACCCCTCTCCATTTAAACAAAATAAGATCAACATAAATACTTCAAAAATGTAAGGTTGAAAATGTCCTTAGATTGACCCGGTTGACTTGGCAAAACCAGGATTAGTCAAGCCAAGTTGCGAGTCAATCGGGCAGGTCAACTGAGACTCATCCAAAGTTAGTTTAACCCAACAGAGTCATCCAGTATGTGATTGGATATGACTTGGGTGGGATCTACTGCCAGTCCACCCATCAGGTTGTAAAACTTTGATTTTTTTTTACCTTATGAGATTGTGGATTGCTAATTGAGTTTATTCCATAGGTCAGTGCTGTTGAATCTGGAAGGATCCAAGTTGATGGACAAATGGTGCCCATTTCATATATCGCGCAACCATCACAAAAGATAAGTCACTTTGTACACAGGTTTGTTGTGTTCTCTCTACCACTGAGGCAAGTTTTGATATGAGTCCTGTTCCTGATATTGTTGGAATGGTTACAATGCTTTGACGAGGTTGATTCCCTTGGCAACTTAGTTCCATCAAGCTTGCATTACACAGAACCAGTTTTGTTGGCAAGGACTTAAAAAAATTCTGTGTGATCAGGTTGCTTATATTTTTAGGACCAGGATCTTTTAGTTTACACCCCTTTTTAGGTTCTTGAGATGCTGTGATGTCTACAAGCTTTCACCATAAGTGAATGAGATTAAACACTAAGAGGGAAAGAATTGGGCTTTTCACATCAAAATTAATAATTTGAAGTTACAGCCAAGGATTGAAGTAAAATATAAAAAAATCTCGAACCTGGGAATATCCAACCCATTCCAGATTAAGTTGGGTCGAATCAGGCCGACTTGGTCTAGCTGCACTGAGTCCCCTATGAGGTTTCAAAAATGAAAATTTTGCTAAATCATTTGATTTTTAAATACATTTTTCATAATGTGATTGTGTTTTGTGATCAATCGATCGTATATGTTCTTTTTCTTTTCTTTTTTTTGGGTTATTTAGATGTTATCACTTATCTATAACCAACATTATTAATAGCTACAGTTAGCCAGGGCTAAAAATAAACAACAACATAGCAAGAAAAATAGAAAAAGAGGGGAAAAAGAGTTTATATAGTTGGTAGAGTCCGTCACTATGTTCACATGGGACTCGGCTGAGTCCCATAGGACCCGATTCTGTTAGGGCCGAGTCCGAGTCAACTCCAACTTGGCTGATGTTTTAATCGTTGGTTACAACCTTTCACCTTATGGGAGGTAAAAGAAGAATTGGGAAATGTAAGGTTTTAAAACTTGCTCGCGAGGTGACTCAATCACACTTGAGTTGAGTCAACTTGGCCGTTGCACGAGACAACGAGTCAGACCAAGTTGCTATTTAGAGCCTCTTTAAACCATAAAAATTATGAAAAATGATTTCAAAAGAGCTTAAAATGGAAAATGATGTCCTATGATTTTAAGCCATATTTTCTTTAAATTTTTATTATTTAAAATGAATTTAAGTAACAAGAGGTGGTCAAATTTGATTTTCAATCAGTCCAATGGACATTACTTCTGATTTTTGAGATCTTTTAGAAAATGTGGTTTTGAACTTTTGATTTTCCAAAATCAGTGGTAAAAGACCTGACTGGTGTATATATGCTGAATTTGTTTACGGACCAATTTTTTCCCTCCCAGCCTGACTGGTCACTAGAACTAGTTTCCATGTGTACTTGAAGGAATCATTCAGAAAAAAAAAAAAGTGAGCTTGAAGAATGGATTTTCCCGCCCTTGAGCAGCAATGATAATTCTTATTAATAGAAAGGCAACAAAGGGCCGCACAGGAGAGCCATATTACCCTCAACAAAACAACTCTAGGACAGAACAATGAGAGAGACCAAAAGAGGGTTAATCTACTCTATATACATAGCTCCTACACTGGGGGCCAGCGAGCATGGGAACGCTATCCACCCTTCCTTATCCAACATATCGGGCTCCTTATTTTCTCTTGAGAATATGACGAAGCTCCACTTGAATAGAATTGCAAAGCTCTTCAGTTTCATTAAACTCAAAATGAAGCTTCCACTGAAGTTCTTTCATTGATGACACCCATTTGATTTCATTATACGAATCACTTTCGACGATGAGAGAACCAGAAAAGGAGTGATTAAAGAAGTGCTGCGCAAATAAAAAAGGTTTACTCCCTTCTTGGTTGATGAGAGAGATATTTGTCAATATTCAGTTTTATGGTTGTTTCATCTGTTTATAATCTAAGATATTTGTCAATGTCCAGTTTTATGGTTATTTTATCTGTTTATAATCTAAGATATTTCTCAATGTCCAGTTTGGTTTGTTTTATCTGTCAATAATCTAAGTTCTTAAGCAACTACTTTGCCAATGGGACTGATGTTTTTTTTAGTATATTGCATGAATATAGTGATTGGGACCGATGTTTTTAGTATATTGCACGAATATAGTGATCACTATTCTTGGATGAGATTTGCAAGCACCCAAAATTTATTCAGGAGGATGGAGTCAACAGACTCAATACATGTTTAACTTAGGGGACGTTTGTTTTTTTCATTTACATATGTAATTGAATCACATGGGTAATGGATACACAAAAATCATATTTGTTTGGTGTGATTTTGATTCACATGTGTAAAATAGTTGTGTAAATGGTGTGAAAGATGGCCCCTTTTGTGCATTGCATTTTCACACCTCAAGAGGTGTGAAACACTTTCACACTACACTGTTACCAGGCGGAGTGCTACAGTGCCTCACTTAGCAGTCCACCTTTTATTTTTTTTTTTAATTTTTTTGGGCCCCACTTGTGACATCCGGACCATTCATTCTCTTAAGAAGCTCAAACACGGCCATGTGTCCAATTTTCAACCGTTGATGATGCATGGAGGTTGAGATATGATCAACATAATCACAGCCGTTGGATTAATCTATTGTTTCTAACATATAGCAGCCCGCCTTTTATGATTTTTTTATTTTTCTGGGATCCACCTGTAAAATCAGGACCGTTCATATTCTTCAGAAGCTCAACCACGGCCATGTGTCCAATTTTCAACCGTTGATGATGCATGGAGGTTGAGATATCATCAAACAATATACAACCTATTGTTATTAACATACCCAGTCCACCTTTTATGATTTTTTTAATGTTCTGGGCCCCACCTGTAAAATCAGGACCGTTCATATTCTTCAGAAGCTCAAACACGGTCATGTGTCCAATTTTCAACCATTGATGTTGCTTGGATGTTGAGATATCATCAAACAATCTACAACTTATTCATAGATTCACATGTGAAATGTTATGCTAGTAACAAACAGTGGAATCTGATCCACATGTGAGTCATTTACATATGCAAATGACTCACATGTGGGTCATTTACACATGTGAATCACTTTCACACGAAACAAACGACCCCTTACAATGAAGAACTTCATTTTGTTTCCTATCCATATCATCTGCAGATTCATCAAATTCTGAGATTTGATGTGTTATGGCCAAGGTGTTGTAGTCTTGTTGAAGCACAATGTGCAGAAAGATGCAGTTCCTGCAAGCTTATTTAGAAGGATGGAGTGAGTCTATTGATTACATCCTTTATAAAAGTGCAAACCTGGTTTTTTTTTTTATTGGAATCAAATTCCAAGCTTTTGACATGTCATGGCCGAGGTGTTGCAGAAGCATTATGTACTGAAAGATGGAGTCCAATGCAGATATTTGGCGAAACAGGGTTTTCTGTTTTTCTATTAAAAAAAAAGGGTTTTCTGTTTTTTCATTCATGGCCTTTCTTGTTTTTCACTATTTAATCATTCCCATGCTGTAGTCCGTTTTGGTTAGTATCATCAGCAGGCAGAGCCTTAGTGGGACTGAACCTTTCCCATTTATTTTAAATTGTGCCTGTTTAAGGATCCATTCCTAGCCAGCATGCTCAAATTCAGGTACAGGCACACTGATGAACACTTATGATTGTGCCTGTGACAGGACATATGCTGGGTCTCGATATATTACCTGTCAAAGTTAAAACATGAATTCTGCCCAGCAGGCTTGATTACAATTACAACCAGTGCAAAGCTCATGTTTGTCCAACCCCAATGTGCCTCGGTCTGCCTGGTCTATTGAGTGATTTTGGTTTAGTTTGGAGTAGTTCTATTTCTATTGAACTTATTGGTTTCCTAGTGTACATAGGGATCTCTTTAAAAATGATATTCTACGCATATCTCTCTACCCAACTTACCAACAGTACCACCCAAATGAAATTATGCAACTTGATAGATACTTCGTCTTGAGTCACCTCAGTTTTACCCATCATGCTTGGTTTGGTCCCGGGTGGGCCCGCAAAAAGGGTTGCATGCAATAATACGTGTTACAGTTCATACTTCCTTGGGGGTCATAATCCTTTTTCTTTCCCAATCATAATGTTGTGCTTTGTTGGCAGTGTGTATTATGCTTTGTTAACCCACATCTTGTTTGATTTTATAATCAGTAACTTCAAACTTTCGTTGTTAATGCACATCTTTATCATTGCTTTTAAATTTAATTCTTCAAAAGTTTCTTCGTTTTATGGCTTCCATCAAGTATCCCAAGTAAGCCACACAAGGTCACTGAGGCTATGGCAATACTGCAGGCATGAACCACCAGTGATGTCATGGGATGTTTCAATTCTGCAGAAAGAGCCTGAAGTTCTTACAGTTTGCAAGCCGGCATCTGTTCCAGTAAGTCAGCATACAGATAGTCAAGGTCTTATGCAATTCCCTTAGCTAAGAAAGTATCATTGCCTTGATTCTTTTCACTTTAAATGTGTCTTGTTGGTACTACTTTATCACGCTTTTCAGTTTGCAAAAGAAGCACTTCTGAAAACATGGAGTGACAGAATGGTGCTTAGTCAATGAAGTTGTTGGATCTGAATTAGTATTGGTTGTGACTTTGCCTTATGTAGAGGCTTAGTCTAATTGAAAGTTAGTACATTCGCAAATCCATATATTTGATTTAGATAATGGAAACAGGGAGGTCGTCTAAGCTCCCTAGATTGATTTGTCTATCCATCAACATTTTTGTTTATCATGTTGCAGACTATGAAATATGTCATTTGACATAAAAATTATAAGTAATTTATGATAGCAAGCACTTGGAAGCTAGAGCCAGTAGGTTTGGATGACTTGTCTTCACTTGAAGTGCAAATTAAATGAGTTTGGGTTGACTATCTAATATTATATCCTGGATCTAGGAGTCTTATAGACACCCAAATAATACCTGGGTCTTGCATGTGCAAACTTGTAATTCCTACAACTTAAAAGAAATCCCTAAGATATGCCTTTGGAAGATTAAATTCCTGGAAATATGGTATCCTAACAATGTTATTTATTGACCTCATCCGCCAAGTACATGGGGGCATGCATTCACGAAAATTCTATATCTGCGGCGAAGGTTATCAATGGGGAGAATCCTACCTTGCAGTGCTAACCAAGTGAAAGCTAGGGATCTTTCATTTTCCAGAATCTAAAAGTGGGGCTAATAATAGAGTAGCCCCCTGCGATTGCGAAAAAGAAAGACGCAATTGAGAAACCACCATCTTGAGATGCCGATCTAACCCTGTTGCCCTCACCCTCCTCTGAAATGAAAATCTGGCTGAGAGAGTCCAGAAGAGAGAAAACCTGAACTTCCTGTTGATCTATTATGTCTTTTCTAAATATTGGACACCACTAAACCTGTCCATATAGCTTGCAACCCTTGCTTGACGGTCTCTAGCACAAATTAACGAATTTAGAAACTGAACTGCAAGGGGCCTGTCCCCTTTTCAAATATTGAGCCAAAAGAAGATCTTGTCCTCAGATCCTATAGAAAGTGGATGTGTAGAAATTAGAGAGACCTTATAAGTGAATGCTTTAGCAAACAAGAGTAATAAGAGTGTTTTATTTTTTTAATTGCAAATGGAAGCTCATAGTTACTCTTTGTAGTGTGTCCATAAGCTTTGTGGAATGGTTTATTTTGTCCCCCTTTTTTTGTACGTAATTTTTTATTTTTTTGATAAATGGCTTCTGTTAGTTCAATAAAGGAGAGTTCTGTTGCTTTTTGTACTTCATTTTTGCTTATTTTGATAATGCATTCTTATTTTTTTCAAAAAGAGAGACGATTTAAAGTCATGGATGTTACTGATCAAAAGAACAAAAACAAAAAATACCAATGTATTTGAATCATCGTGATTATCATTGTCGTCGTCATCATCAACAGTAGCAAAGTCTTATCCCATCAATGTGGAATCAGCTTTAAAAGTTCTATTGTTGAAGGCGTGAACATATTTTGAATTGCAGCCTCTATTCTTTTTATTACCATCTTTTCTATGATTAAAGAAATGCCTTTCACCAAAGAACACTAATGCATTCTTTTAGTTTAGATTTGATTGCATTTTTGGATTTTGATAGGAATAAGTTAGCAAAAAAAGTTGTATTCTATACCTACACTGTTGATGGATGATGGAAATATTCTGTATTTTTCTTTTCTGGAGCAATGCACACCAATAATGAAAATACCATAAAGCTTCCTGTGAAGAAAAGAAATCTCTATAATTTGAAGGTACTTACATTTTTTCAAGAATATTTGTTAATTATAAACTGCTGTCCAGTTTTAGTGATTTTTGTTGTTTGCCTATTTGGAAGAATGTTGATATACATAAATGCAGATTGTCACTTTTGTCCCACTTTAATTTGCTTAATTTTTGTCTTCTGCAGGTGCATCCATGTGGTCAATATCGTAAGAATACTGTTGTTGGCATACTTCAGGCTGAACGTCACTTAACACCTTTGTTTCGTATCCAACTAAAATTGCTAAACTTAATGCAGAAGAAAATATTGTAAACATTCTAAAGCATATTAACTATTGGATATTTTCTTTTTTAATTTAGATTAACTATAATTCCTTGCTTTGTTTAAATTAGCTACGATTTTCAGTATGTATGGCTGCTTGATGCTTCATAATTTCCTTAATGTGGAACCTGTTTCAATAGCGGTGCATCGGCTAGATCGCCTAGTTTCTGGACTCCTTATCTTGGCCAGGAATGCGAATAAAGCAGACCAATTTAGGCAACAGGTAGTTTACCTCTTATTTCTAACCTGTTATTGGCACTTCCATCCTTCTTTTTTGTTTTTTGTAAACAGGCACTTCCATCTGATGAATTGTAACCTCTCTCTTTTTTGTTATCCTTCCTTTGTTTTCATGTGCACATTTGTTCTTTTATTGTCCATTGTAACATTGACTACAAATGGTAACATGGCCATTTGAAGTTTCTTTGTATGTGTATATGAATGTATGCTTGTATGCTTATATGTGTAGGCACCAGTTTAAAAGGGTTCCTATCCCAAAAATCAAATGTTAACTTTGTTTTTTTCTTTGTGTGTGCGTGTGGTGATCTATAGAAATCTACTCCAATGAATCCTTAAAGTATGGGGCCCAAGCTTGTTTATATGTCAGGTCCTACTTATATATGTGTTTATGCATAGAGAGGGAGGGAGAGAATTGAGATAGATATGTGTGTGTATATAGCACAATATTGGAGTATGGGAGCAATAAAGTTTTTCCTTTTCCGGGAAATGGTAATTAGAAATGCTGCACAACAAAATGCAAAGCCTATAATTCTTACTGTTGAGACACTTACCTATGACCTAGCACAAGACTTTAATGGAACACAACAAAAACACATTGGACCTAGTCTCCCTTTTAAAAGATCACCTTTGTACATATTAAAAATTGATAGGGTGCAATCATCATAATAGAACATTGACAATTGTGAAATTCTCGGTTCCCCTTCCTCTGAATTCAACATCTTTGAGAGAGAGATCACTTCAGCTAAGCAAGGGTTGAATTTGGATTCAGTTATTTTCTTCTGCTACTTTATTGTTGAAATTTAGGGGTAACTTGTAAGGGCAGTTCCAGTAAAAAAAAAAAAACTTGTAAGGGCAGTGATTGATTGACTGATGACATCTCTCTCTTATAATGTTGCTGTTGCGTACACTCACATATCTCAGGGTGATTCCCTGCGCATGTCGTGCATGGCGATCTCCTGTGCACCTCGCTGTGGGGCCCACCTGGGGATGGGGATGGGGCTGGGTGGGTTTGGAAGATCTGGATGGGCCCTACTTTTGAATAAAATTTGGGGCCCATGGGATTTTAGTAACCCCTTGATCAACGGCCATGTTCAACAGCTTTATAATTAAAAAAAATTAGCCGATCCAATCGTCCAGTCCATTTAGCTGGGTGCAAATCCTTGGGATCACTGTAATGGGTGGTTTTTGTGGGTTTTTTTTTTTTATGTGGGGGTGGGGCGGGGTGTGTGTGGACCCCTTGGATTGATCATCAGGTGGGCACATGATCATCATGAATTATATGTAATTATATAAGGTGGAAATCTTAGGAAGCTTACTTATTAGTCTTTTGTTGCTTCTGTTGCTGGTCTTCCTTGATTTTCTTATCCAGCTTTATTTATTTAGTTGAAATTGCAATGATAATTTTTGGGAATTGTGCCTAGGGTGCTCACTTGATATTTATGTTTTGAATTTTAACTTCCAATATTTGCTTGACGAACACTCTGGTGTTTTATTTCTTTCTTTGTTCGATTATCTTTTTCTTAATGTCATAAGCTAAGATTTCATTTGCTATAGATTGAGGCTGGGAAGGTACACAAAGAGTATATTGCCAAGGTTACAGGTGTATTTCCTGAGGAAAAGGTATTTGTTGTGCGCATAGCAATTTGTTACTTATTCGACATTTACCTTGTCGACATTTTTGTACTAGATACAGGGGTTTTCGTGCAATATTGAAATATCTAGAGAAATTTATGTGAAATCTCGTGACTCATCTCCATGACTTGTTTAGGCTTTAGAGATTTTCTTTTTGTCTTGAACTCGCAACCTTGTGGTTGCAAACTTGCAACATTGAGCACCTTCCAACTGTGCTACAGGCTTTTTTACCGACTTTAGAGATCTAGGCGTTGTTTGCTATACCATGCACAAGTCAGTGTTGCATATTGCGTGAAATCTTGACAAGAAAAAGTTTGTCATTCAGCATGTAAACTAGGTACTATTTTGAAGGAGGAATGATCCATGCACATTCCATTAATGCAACACTGACTTGTGCATGGTATGCAGTGTTAGCAAACAGCGCCTAGATCTCTAGAGTCTGTAAAAGAGCCAGTAGCACAGTTGGAAGGTGCTCAATGTTGCAACTTTGCAACCCCATGGTTATTAGTTCAGAAAAAAAAAAAGAAAAAGGAAAGATTCCAAAGCTTAAACAAGCCATGGAAGAGGAAGAAGTGATCAAAGCCCACTTTGTAGCATAGTTCTTGCTCCAATCACCTTCCGCTAAGCTGTCAAAAGAAGCCAACCTCCCCCCCCCCCCCACCCCAAAAAAAAAAGAAAGAAAGAAAGAAAAAGAAATAGAACCACCACTCCCTCATATGGATTGGACTCTAGCTTATTATTATTCTGAGATCTAGTTCTATAAAGTCTGACTTGAAATGGCCTAGTACAGAAGTACTTCCTGATGTGTTTAGAATGGTATTTGTATCTTGCTTTAGTCTTTAGTCCAAATGGTGTCAAGGTTTCAATGTCTCTTAATAAATTTGACGCAGCCCAATAAATGGGACTCACTTGATCACAAATCTTAATCAAGTTGCCCCCCAATGGCCCCTGTGTGGGCAAGTTTTACTTCAATTTTCGTATTATTTTATTGATGGCTTGCTTTTTGTGTGTCTGATGTCAGAATGACCTAGAATTGGATCAGTTGGATAGCTTAATCAATTAGCTTTTTGATGAGTCCAAATTTGTCTAATTCTGGCTTGTATTAAAAAGTCATGGAATTTTATCATTACCAATCAAAAGAAAAAAAAGTTATGAAAGTCATGGCCAATTTTCTATTGGGTTATATGAGAGTTGAGAATTTTGGGTTATTTTTCTCATTTCTTTTATTGTGTTTAGGAATAGAACTTTCAGTTTTTAGTGGTTTAGACTTTAGATTGATTATAGTCCTCTCTCGCTCACTTTTTTTTTTCTTTTTTCCTTCTACTTATAAAAGAGATGTAAAGAAGATTAGTGGACTAATTTTTTCTCTGTTAATAAAATTCACTTTTTTAGCTTATTTTGTGTGAAGTTCTTGGGGATTTCGACTACTCTATACTTATTATCAGGTTAATTGGTTTTGTTTCTCGACCATTTTGTTTATGCTGATAGATCTTGGTGAGGTAAAGGGATGTACCATACCCCCAACTATATTAGCGGCTACCCTTTCAACTTTCAAGGGCTTTGATCAGTTTGGTGTCAGAGTGAGCCCTTTGAATTTTCAAAGGCCTGCATCAGAATGCTTACCTCACAGTGGAAGGGAAAGAAGACAAGTGAGAAAGTGGAAAAAAGTACTCTAAAACAAGCAAAAGACTTTTGCCTGGTCAAGATTTCAATTCAGCAAAGAACTGTTACTCAAAATCTGCTATTATCTTCTATTGTTTGTGTTTGAGATGTTTAGAACGATTTAGTACATCAATCAGCATCAGTCTTTTTAGTTATTATTCATTATTGCTGAAGCAATACCTTGATAGTGTTTTTTACATTTCATCAGGTTGTCAATGCAAATGTAGACTATAATGCTCGAGAAGGAAGGAGTTCAGTCGAGGTTTAGTTCTCAATTCTGTCTGGATATTGTGGATTCTAATGATACCATGATCTATTAAAATATATGCATTTTACTCTTGTGGTGATTGTATGGCCAATGTTTAATATATCATGTGGCATAATGTTCTGTCAATCTGTTTTCAACATGGGATGGGGCGCTTTTTTCTTCTTCTCATTATCTGTTTTGAAGAGGATCCCATTAAAATTTGAAAGTGAACAATGCATCCAGAAGCCTTTTGAACTTGAAAGATGTTAAAAGGGTTACTCTATTTTGAGCTTTGTTACATTTTATATTCTTCCATTTGAGATGTGTCACACTATGACAAGGAGAGGTGTTGGTGTTGCTAACTGCCACACCACTTACTGTCTGAGCTTTTCGGCTTTCTCAAATTTAATTCCCAAGCCCTCCTCTTTTAATGTGTTACATTGAGGCAAAATACTAATGTACTCTTTCTAGGTCTCTCAGCTTCATTAAGAAAACTCTTGGTTATTTGGTTCTTTTGAGGATGTCATCTTTTACAATGGGTGAATTCATGTCCCCATATGGAGTTGTAAGCTGGGGACGAAATTGTGGGTTTTCCCCTGATGAAGTATTTAATTCTAATGGTTTTCCCCTGATGAAATATTAATTCTGGAAAATATTAATTCTATGTCATTGAAGTTCAGGATGCCTAATTTGATAGTTTCTTTTGTGATGACTTGCTCTATTGATCCATCACGGTTTATATATATTAATTATCTCCAGTGTTTTTTACTCCTGCAGATAGGTTTTTATATCTTTACAGCTTCTCTCTTATGCAGGTGGGCAGTGACCAGAGTGACAAACCACCCAAGGGTAAAGATGCATGTACGAAGTTCACCAGGATGAGTACCAATGGAACTCATAGTGTGGTCTTATGCGAACCAGTGACTGGCAGGACTCATCAGGTAGCATGCTTCATTTGGCTCCTAACCATTTTGGGTTAGAAGTGAATTTTTTCTTATTATTCCAGCACCAATGGGCACTGATGTTGGAATTACTAAACAATACCACCCGCCTGGGTGTTAGTTCATTGGCATGAGGCAAGGGTTTGCTCCCCATGTCATGTGTTTGACAACCCAGATTTACCCGGTGCATGTGTTGCGGGGTCATCCATGCGCCCGGGGAATTAGTCCAGTAGTGTCAGGTCAAATACCAGTAAACCCACCCACCCACCCACCAAACACAAAAAAAAAAAGAGGGAAAAATACTGCACAGTACTTTTACATATGATTATGGCCGAAATACTCCTCAATTGAATAATTCAACCTTGAAATTGGAGGAGTTGCACCGCATCCTTTTCTTTTGAAAATGTCTACCTATCTGCTGGTTACCTCCATGTTTAATTTCTTCTAAAAAATGGTGTTTGCTAATGTTTGAGGTGAAGTAAATCATGATATCCATAGAACTTAAAAAATAGCTAGAGCCAGAAATATTTGGTATGCGTCATTCAATTAACATCTTTAGAAATTTTCACGTACTTTATAATTGAGCAATTTGATTCTCGCATGTGTGACTTTTAACCAACAAAGGTGTTAAGTTGCCTGAATTTATTGGCTGGTTAGTTGAAGAAAATATGTACCTGTTTCTTTATCTATCCTATGCTTGATTCATTTTTATTGTAGCTGATTCTGTGGGGACACTTGAACTAATGTTGCGACATTCCACTGGACTATTATTTTTAATATAAAGTCAGGGATTATGCTATAATAATCCCTTCATTTAAAAATCGAAAAAAGAAAGAAAAGATTTTATTTTATTTTTTAATTTCTTTTTGTTATTATCCTTGTGATTTTCTCAAACTTTTAGTTCATTCCGCTGGACTATTATTTTTAATATAAAGTCATGGATTATGCTATAATAATTCCTTCATTTAAAAATCGAAAAAAGAAAGACAAGATTTTATTTATTTTTAATTTCTTTTTGTTATTATCCTTGAGATTTTCTCAAACTTTTAGTTCATAGCTTTTCTAAGAATTTCCTTGATCATTTATAATTACCTAAACTTTTTTTTTTTCTTCTTTCTATCATCATTTTGAAGTTGAACTTGAACCTGAAAATTATTGTTCTTCTTCTTGGTTCTAAATCATATAGATCCGTGTGCATCTTCAATACACTGGGCATCCCATAGCCAATGACACGCTTTACCTCTCTGAAGAAGTTGTCTGCCGCTCTACCAAAGGAACAACTGCTGATCGAGCTGCTTTTGCAGTTGCAACATGTAATTCATCTGCACCCAGCTTTCCTCATGAGGATCAGGTTATTGAAGATGTGCATTATAATGAGGACTTTGAACTGGATTCTATGTGTACCAACTGCCCAAATTTGGCTCCTAAAGGGTGAGAGGTGATATTTTTTTTGTTGTTTGCACCTATGAATTTGCGAAAAATTATAGTTCTCTATGCTGCATCAAACAAATAGATTTTTTTTTCCTTATTTTCTGTAAGTGCTGGGGAAAAATGGTTTTGTGATCCAGACCATTGCACTGAAGGGAGCTAGTTGCTGATGGTGGATATTCACTAGCCTTGCATCCTTCGCATTCTATCCCGATTTCCTGATAATTTCAGGAATCTATTCAATAGTTTATAGCCAAGGACAAGAGAGAGGGAAAAACTCAATATTGGGTTCTTTCAAAAATTTGATTGTGGGAGCTCTAATACTTGATCTATGAATCAGAGAAGTCTGTGTCTTTTTAAAGTATTTCTTAAAGTGTGCTTACATTTTGATAATAGATAACCCTTGAGTGAGGCCATTCCCTCATCCATTTCCTCCATCTTTGCTCGTCCATATTCTTCAGCTATGGGTTTTAAAATTTATCACAGCAGATTATCTAACAATTGAAATGGGAATGGCACTCTTCACCTTGTTATGGAGCAGATAATGGTCATGCAACAAGTCTATTTGCGTTGGAGATTATTACAACAGTCCTTATAAATTGGCTGCAAGTTACACAAGGGTGTTTCTTAGAAGTCCTATTGACCCACAGTCATCATTGTGATACACAATGATGATCAATTCTGTTAGTGCTTGCTCAGAGTGACCTCACTTGAGTGTCATGCTCAAGCAGGATCTTAAAACCTTGGTTTCAACTGTATTCGTCTTTGGAAAAACAGGATTATAAATACCACTTTGTAAAAAAAAATTATATCAGTCAACAAATGGCATTTGCAGCTAGTCATTTTTAGTTTTTTTATTTTATTTATAACCATTAAATGGATCTAGGGAATGAGTTTATTATTGCCCACTGGTATGATCTTCATGTACTTTTTGTTTCTTTTATGTTGAATTTCCCTTCTAATCTTTCCACTTGTATCGTCTAAGTTACACTTTTGTAATAACCATGGTGTTTTTTTTTTTTTTAATTATCTGTTACAGATATGATGGGAATGAGGAGGCATTGTGGTTGCATTGCATACGATACTCAGGGCCCGGTTGGAGCTATGAATGCCCATACCCGGATTGGGCACTTCTTAGCTAGTACTCGAGAAGATGAAAAGAGTTCTTAGATGTTGTACTTTTTATATATGGATGGGCCATTTTTATTCAAAGGGTTGTCTGTTAGAAGTGTGGTGCTGTATTGGCACAGAATTGATGCGTTTGATACTGGATCAGTCAGTGCTGTCATGCATTGTACAATTTTGCAAGGGAGCTAATACTACATGGGGAGCAGTGTGGACCGTGCCATCATTCGAAGTTTGTTGGGGGAGAAAGGTTCTTCATTCAGAATGGTAGGCCAAAAAATCTTCCCAAACCAATGTTTTCAGTCTCGGTGAATATCCATTGGCCTGATCCTAGTTTGATGGGAACGGCTCAAGCTAAATAAATACCAACAATAAAAGCTTTGATTCCAGTGGAGCAATGAATCGAATGGATCCTCGAGTCTCTGATGAGTTGGAGTGGAACTCCAAAGTAGGGTCCACCTATTGAAAATCCGAGTCATTAAAAATGAATATTTTCATTGTATATCGGTTTGTCCCCATAGTCTACTGCAGTGAGAGTTGACTTCACTGTAAGATTTACCATATGATTAATATGTAGAACTTAGGGACATCTTATAAACAATGAGGGTGTTTATTTTGAGGGCCTCGGGTTTTTCAAAATGATAGGATTTTGCACTCTTAAAACTTTTGTATTCAAGGGAGTAATCCTGCCCTACTTCGATGTGGAAATCGAAATCCTCTATCAAGAAAAATCAAATTTATTTTTTGTTTTTTGCTACCACCTAGTAATGGAATGGGGGAGTCTATTGAAAATCAGAATAATTTTCCACCATTGCTGAATTCTTGTGCTATTGGTGAATGGTGGGTGCAGTTGTTCCACTTATTCGGAGTTTTTTTTTTTTTAATAAAAAACACTTAATATTTCTGTAGGCATGTTCGTGGATGTCCGCTTTATTGAAGCATTTTTATTTTTATTTTTTGTTGTTACTCCGGCCAAGGGGGCAGAAGCCGAGAAAGAGCTCATACACATGGGAAGGAAGCCTGCACACACAGGAAGACGGGGGGGGGGCATATTTAGGGAGCCAGGTGAGAACTGCCCCACTCCGTACCACTTGGCTAAGAAGCCATATTTTTTTAATTGAAGCTTCATTAGCCGGTTGTCTACTCTTGTTTGTATTAAAATAGTTAGAAATCATATAATTCAGTTGTCTACTCTTGTTTGCATTAAAATAGTTAGAAATCATATAATTCAGTTGTCTACTCTTGTTTGCATTAAAGTAGTATGAAATCATATAATCCTTACCCGCTAAGCGCTTTTGATTGAAGTACATTGCTTCAAAAGCATAGAATTCCAGTATGATTCTACTGAGCACGCAGAGCATTTAAGGATGAAAGGTGTTCACTTGAGTAAAGAATTTTCCTGCTCACATGATCCTGTGGGAGAGCGAACCTGGACCATCACCAAAGGTGGGACCTTCTTCCATTTCATGAATTGCACTGACATAAGTGTGCAGGAGAAAATGATCTGTGCGTACTATACTATAAATAGAAGAATTTTCTCCTATTGATGTCTCCGAATGGGACATTCTTTGCAAAATTCCATCGTTGTTGGAAGGGCTGATTTTGTGATCTGCCGAAGGTTTTGTTGTTCACTGAGTCGTTTTTAAGGACGAGACTATTGTCCAACAATATGGTAAGTGAGGGCCCACTTTGGAAGCATGACTATATTAGAAGGGGTTAGAAAACCACAACCCCTACCTGCGTGCAAGACAGTGTCTTGTGGGCCTCGAAGTTGCAATTCATAGGCCCACCTGATAGTTGATTCTGCATGGCAATTTAGGGTTAATGCTACCTGAATTGAGACCTAAGTACTGTTTGTAAGGTAAGCAAAAACTATATATATATATATATATATATATAGAGAGAGAAAAGAGTTCAGGATGGCAATCATAATTAACATTCGAAATTTAGTGATCTAAATGTTTTACAATATCTAGTAACTAGATATGAGCAGAACTGTCTATTCACATGTCGCCCAACCATAGGCCCACCTAATGCATACTATCAGTGTGGAGGGGGTGGGGGTACCATGGATGAGGCAGAGGGGAATCATTATGGATAATAATACCCTTAATTCTTTGGTGGCTGGAGTAGCTAGAAATGGGTACTCGTGGATTGCGCTGACCTGGGCGCAGGCTTCTTTGGGCCGTGTTTGGCCCTATATGTTAACTGGGCCATTCCTGTATTATAACCTGAACCCATTTCATTTTAGACTGGGCCCAGATCTAAAATCTGGGGTCTATGAATAATTGATCTGGGCCCATTTAACAATTGGGAAGGCATTGATTATGTGATAGAAGCACAAAGCCCAGACCAATTGGCTAAATGGGTGGGCTAAGGCCTCACAATTGGGTCTTGGGCCACACAACCCATTCAGTCTTGGGCTGGTATGGGCCCATTTTAGTATAGCCATGCCCATGGCTTGGAAATGCCTCAGAGCCCAGTCCAATTAGGACCACTAAGCTAGACGCGTGAAAGCTTACCATGTAAAAACTCTGAAAGGAAGGAATGCAACAAGAGAGAACACAAGGGCTCCCATTTGGAACCTTGACTCGGTTTCCCTGCACTCAAGTTACCTGTAATTGGTTGTTAAAGTTATCTGCACTCAGTTCACAGAGCAAGGTAACATGTATAGGGTAACTTCTCTTTTGTTAAACAGTGGTTACATTACAATTGTCAGCAGCAAGCCGATATGAGCAAAATAATTCAAAATGACACCTAACTGTATATATTAGAAGAATTGCATAAGCGAAACAAACTCTGAGCTGGTTTACACGCCTTTTTCACACACAAGAATTAACCGTAAGGGTCCAAAAACTCTTTGCAAGGGGGATAAGAATCAGACCAAGCTACAAGATGACTGATTTGTCTCCTCCAGAAACTGGAAATAATGTCCCGTCTGCTGCCATTGCTGCACCAGTATTGCACCACTCAAATATGATTAATTGGAGGCACATTTTGAATAATAACAACAAAATGCAAAAGCCTGAATAAAATGAGGAACAGAAAAAAAAAAAAATTAGGGTCCTGTAGGCATGTTCAATGAAGGTAATACAGATGGCTGGTATCAGTAGGCTAGAAGCAACAGATACGAATCATCCATCTGGTTCAGGAATTATATGAATTCTTCGAATATAATCATCCTGTAGCGATAAAATGGACCTGTGTACAGATGTAGATTTTTCCATCTCATACTTCTGTGTTTCCTTATTTCTGGAACCAGTGTGGTAACATACGGATGAATTCCATGAGAGATTCCCAATTTCTTGCCACATAGGATAATTTCATTTCCATTCCATTAATACCCCCGGCCAAATGGGGAGAAGAAAAATAAAAAAGAGCCGTGACACCACTTAGTGATGTTGGTTGGGAAAACCCTTAATATGGAGAATGCTAGGGTTCAAGTTCTAGTATGCATGCACCCCTTGAGAATCTTATAGACTGTCATGCCAACCACTGCGGTGATCACATGCATCGCACATTGCTCAAAGTTGGACATTGTCAAACTGTGACATTTGGCCAATAGCAAAAATTTTCAATTTTTTTACCTCAGCACAATTGCTGCCTAAACAGAAATAAGTATAGAATCTCACAAATAAATGGTAAACTGCAAAAGGAGAATTATCGAACTTACCAGAGAAATTGTTCAAGATGCACCCATCTTTTGTATCATGGCGCTATATCCATAGTGAATCAATAGAACTTAGAAGACACCCAGTGCACAAGGTGAATAAGGCTTACTTGTCGCTTAACCATTCCATCATCATTTGGCTGCAGAAAGCCCCACCAAAAAAAAATAGAAGAATGGAAGAGACCCACTTCCATTCATATCCGAAGTCCATACAAGTTGCAAAATCTTTATTTGCAATAACTTCAGCAAATTAGACAATATGGGAGAGAGAATTTGGGTGGGAAGCAGAAAAATGGGGACAGAGATAGCAGCATGCCCTCCAGAAGGACCAATTAACCTAGTGCAGTCAGGAAGTAAGAAGTGTGTCGAATGTTGATCAAACTATGATTGGGGCACAAAAAATTGAAACCCTAACGGTCATGTTGGACAATATTGTTCACCCACTTTACTCGAATCAGAACTCCAATAAACCAACAGATGTGCAAGGTCATACAGACAGTCCATCTCTAAGAGTACCTAATCTTAACATTGTAAAATATATGCCAAATAAGGAGCAAAAGTTGTGATCGATCAACCTCATTACCAGAAGTTCAGAGTGCCCTAGTGCTGTATTATATATGTAAGATTCACCTAAGTAAACCTAATTGTCAGTCTTCCCTCTCAAGAGTAATTTGTGATAGGAGAACAGTTCATCTGAATTTCTAGTATCTAATCATCAAGACGACTTTAGAAGGCTTCATATAAGTTTAAAGACCAAAGAAAGGGTGCATGTCATAAATGATTGAATATTTTGGCAGAACAGATTGCTCCTCATTGGAAACTGTGTAAATAAGGAACAATAATAAGAAGGATACCGTTTATTACTACCCCAAATTTATCAGTCAATCACCAATACTGTCTTGGAGCAGAAATTAAACGGAACAGCATCACACTCGATGATTTCCTATCTTCATACCATACCGAATGCACACCAGAATGAACAAGCATCTGTTCTGTCTAAATATTCAAACAAACCCATGGTGAATAGTGGCATGTCCAAACATAACCTGATGTTCAAGAACATTTTGAATTCTGACACTGACGGAAGACAGACATGGTTTTTACGATATCCTTCCTCGATTGACAAAAGGACTGGAGATGACTCTCACTGACTTCACCAGAATCCATCAGGTAAACCCCATATGCCTGTAACCTACGAATGTCGCGTGAAATAGGTGACTGCAAAGCTGCATCCCACCAGGCTGGTGGAAGCAAAGGTGTGCGAGCACATTGGTGGGGCTGGTTATGACAACTCAATCGACCTGCAAATCTGTTCCAGACATGCCCCCACCCTACCTGTTTCCCCAAGCCACCTGATAGTAAGTTGCTCTGGAAGCTGCTGAAGAATGAAAATTTTGAAGCAGAAGAATTGTCACCTGGAAAGAGAACCAACCATATTCAAATTAACAGTCTTCAATGAATTCAATGGAAGAAGGTGAGAACGTACCAAGTTGTTGCGCTGCTGCCAATGCTGCTATTAGTTGAGCATAAGTTGTCCCCACACGTCTGTGAGCACCAGAAATAACGGCATGCTTTGCACGTGATGCAAGAAAGAAATCAACAAATGCAACCCACCTGGGGGCAGGGCCCCAATCCTTCACTCTAAAATCTAGGGGCTGAAAAAATATGCAACTTCATTAGCCTACATCCAATTCCCAATGAATTAATGAGGTAAATAAAATTGTGTGTGTGTGTGCAGTGGGGGGTGGGGGGAATAAATTGTAGCACGGACACTATGATGGTCTAAATAAAGAAACTACCATTATTCAGTGATTCCTAAAATCACTCCGTAAAATCTCTAAGTAAATCAAATCACTAAAATCTCTCAAATCAGAGATTACATTAAATTACTAAACTATTTAAAGAAAGCAAATCATCCTTGGTGGGGTCCACTAGGGGCCCTCTTTTTCTTGGACCTCACTGCATCACCCTCTGCCAAAAATAGCCCCATCGGATATTATTACCTTCTGTCATGTCAAAGATGATAAAATGGACCACATCTTGCAATCACCACCTTTGATCGGATGACCAGCAACATCCTACATGGTTATCTTTGGCTGATGAATTTTTATATGATGCCCTCCTTTATCTGATAGGATCAGTGCCCCACCCACATGCCATATGCCCACCTTTAACAATTTTTTTCCTTTGCCCTAGGACAATGCTGCGCCACTAGCAAAATTATAATATCTATAATTTTTTGTATTCACCAGCTTCAAACTTATTAATGAAGGAAAAAGAATCACTACATTAGATGGTTGGGAGTCATAACCCTGGCCTTTTAGACGATCCTGAAGCCTCACATCACTCTCCTTTAGTCAACTACTTGATATAAGCAATAGTCATGCTAGTAATTATTGGCACAATATATTAGTAAAATATCAAGAATTATAAGTTTAGTCACTTGTTATCAGTACATCCTTTGATTCCACATATTTATTTAATATGCTGCAGCTTGAAGAGGCAAAGACAAGGTCTAATCAAAAGTGAACATGAGAAGTCTACAGTTAAATGAGAAAATAAAACGAAGTACCTTCGGTTGAGATCCTTTCATGTTTCCTCTAGATAGATTCCCCTTGAACAACTTGTATTCAAAATGTATAATCTGTTTACAACATGTAAAGACTCCATTATAAGGAAATCACGTTTTTTAAATAACAAAAAAATGGATTCAATCTTGATATCTTATGATCATGGCCAGTGTAGTAAAAACACTTAAAGAGTTAAAATAACTAAAAACAACCCACTGGGTCCCTATTTAGATATAAAAGCACAAAGGAAACCACTAAAAAATGACTAAACGCTGCACAGGTTGAGTTAGTAGTGAGCTGAGGTTAGGAGTTCAAATTTCTACGAAAATATAATTTGGCTACAAAAAGAATATCAAAATATTTTCTGTTTTAATCAGGCACCCGCACCAGCATGAGTCAGCTCCCAGTATGTCTCCTTAAGATGTGTCAAACTGGTGTAGAGGTAGAGGAAGTACAGCAAGAACAGGACGTAAACTTGGCTAAAAATTGGGCTAGATTGGAGATGGAATGTAAGTCAGATGCTAAGGTTTCAAAAAGAACCTCTACAATAGAATTCTTTTTATTCATAAAAAGGTCCTGCCCCAGACCAGGATAAGGTAGCCTTTTAAACTACCTTAGAAGACTCTAGAAACATTTATGATAGTTCATAGAAAACTAGCACGCATTGACTCATTTATGATAGGACACATTGACTCATTTATGATAGGGAACAGAAAACTAAAGCGCATTAACTCATCTATGACTTCTAGAATAGCATAGGAAATCACATAAATCTAGAAACTTCATTAGTGCATGCTCATGCATCAATCCCCCCGGGTAGGAGAAGAACTCTTGTCTGATGAGTAAACTTTGAGGAATTCAGCATAAGTCTCTGGATCAACTTTTTTCAGCTCCTCTTCAGCAATCCAAGTATTTTAACTAGCCGGTTTACCCAACCATTTCACAAAAAAATGCCTATATGAGTTACCCCTTCTTGACCTCACTTCTCTAACATCCAGGACATCCTCTATAATGTCCCTAGTCACAGTTGGAAGCGGCTGAATCTGATCTGTAACTGCACTTATATCCCCATCTGACCCTTTATAAGGATACAAATCGTGAACATTAAAAATTGGACTAATCTGTAAGTCAGGTGGCAGCTCAATTATATAGGCATTAGAACTGATTTTCTTCATCACCTTACATGGTCCAAACTTCCTCGCATTAAGTTTGTGGTACGTTCCCTTAGGGAACCTTTCCCGCTTTAAATGTACTAACACCATATCACCCTCTCTGAATTCTTGCACCCTTCGATGTCGATTAGTTGCTGCCGCATAGGATTCATTACTGGCCTTAATTGCTACTCGCACTTCTTCATGAATTGCTCGGATATGTTCAGCAAAAGTTTCCCCTTCATCACTCACTCTAGCGTCTTGAGGTAATGGGACTAGATCAAAAACAGTTTGAGGTTTAAGGCCATAAGCTGCCTCAAATGCAGTCTTCTTGATGCTTCTGTTCACAGAATTATTATAAGCAAATTCAGCTTGTGGAAGAACTGAATCCCAAGTCTTCACATACTTCCTAACAAGACACCTTAGCAAATTTCCTAAGCTCCTATTAACTACTTCAGTCTGACCATCAGTTTGCGGATAACAAGTGCTGAAATATTTCAATTCAGTTCCCATTTTCCGCCATAAAGTCCTCCAAAAATGCCCCATGAACTTCACATCTCTATCGGACACAATAGATTTTGGCAACCCATGAAGCCTAACCACTTCCCTAAAGAATAAATCAGCAATATGCGAAGCATCTGCAGCTTTTGAACAAGGAATGAAATGCACCATTTTCGAGAATCTGTCCACTACTACAAAGATCGAGTCAAATCCCTATGCTGTTTTTGGAAGTCCCAACACAAAATCCATACTAAGACGAACCCAAGGAATTTCTGAAGTTGGTAATGGAGTATACAAACCAGTGTTTTGCACACTGCCCTTAAAAAGCTGACATTTTTGGCAACGTTTGACAATCCTTTCCACATCTTTGTACATGTGAGGCCAATAATAACGATCTGCCACCATTGCCATAGTCTTGTCTCTGCCAAAATGTCCTCCTAATCCATTTCCATGAAGCTCTCTTATGATCTGCTCGCGTAGAGAACCTCTAGGAATGCAAAGCTAGTTGCCCTTGAATAAATATCCTTCCTGCAACCTGTATGGCAGATTGTTACAACCTGTTAATCCCTGCAGTTCAGCGATAATTGAGCTGAAGTCTGGATCGTCAACATACTGACTTTTCAACTCTTCGAAGCCTATAACTTGTGTACTCATCATGGTTAATAATAGAGATCGTCTACTTAAAGCATCTGCTACTTTATTGGACTCACCAGCTTTATAACGAAGCGAAAATGTGAATTCTTGAAGATAAGAACTCCATTTTGCATGACGTGGACTCAGCTTGCTTTGAGAATTTAAGTACCTTAGAGCTTGGTGATCTGAATACACCACAAACTCTCGATATGCTAAATAATGCTCCCAATGTCGTATTGCCCGTACCAATGCATAGAATTCCAAATCATAAGTCGAATAACACCGCGTCGCATCGGTCAACTTTTCACTAAAAAACTCCACTAGTTTTCCCTCTTGGCTGAGAACCGCTCCAATCCCCATATGTGAGGCATCACACTCTACAACGAACAACTTCTCAAAATCTGGTAAGACAAGTACTGGAGCTTCTGTTAGCTGATGTTTTACTACTTCAAAGGCCTTGTGTGCTGCCTTTGGCCACTCAAAAACTACTCCTTTCAAACACTCTATGATCGGACCCATGAGTGAGCTAAAGTTTCGTATAAATATCCTGTAAAAAGAAGCCAAATCCATGAAAACTTCGAACATCTCCTATGGACTTTGGAGTCGGCCACTCTTTAATTGCTTGAACTTTTGATGGATCCGGTTGCATTCCTTCAGCTAAAATAACAAAGCCAAGAAACATAACTTTGTCGCACAAAAGCGAACACTTCTTCAAATTAACATAGAGTTTCTCCTTGCAAAGAACACTCATAACTTGTCGTAAATGCATCAAATGCTCTTCCCGGGTTTTACTATATATTAAGATGTCATCAAAATAAACAACTACAAATGAACCCAAGAAAGGTTTGAGTACTTCTATCATAACACGCATGAACATACTTGGCGCATTTGAAAGCCCAAATGGCATCACCAACCACTCATACAAACCGTCGGGAGTTTTAAAAGCAGTTTTCCACTCATCACCACTCCGCATCCTTATTTGGTGATAGCCACTCCTCAAGTCAATTTTAGAAAATATTTTAGAGCCCACAAGCATATCACGCATATCTTCTAAGCGAGGAATCGGAAATCGATACTTTACCGTAATTTTGTTGATCGCACGACTGTCAATGCACAATCTCCATGAGCCTTCTTTTTTTGGTGTCAATAAAGCTGGATCAGCACGTGAACTTTTGCTTTCTTGCACTAAGTCCTTAGAAATCAGCTCTTTGACTTGTCGTTGCATCTCTTTTCAGTGGGCAGGAGGCATTCTATATGCTGCCAGATTTGGTAAAGGAGCTTCAAGCACAAGATCAATGGCATGCTGAATGCTTCTCATTGGAGGAAGCTCCTTAGGCAACTCGTCACAGATTATCTCCTTAAAATCCTTCAATAGCTGCTGAATTTCATATGGATAATCGCGAATTTCCTACAATTGCTCCTCCATTTTATCCTTTCCGACCAGCGCATAAATGATGCCCATTTCTTGCTTTCTTCTTCGAATTAATGGACAGTTAAGAACCCAGCAACCCTATTGCTTTTGTTAACAGCAACTTGTTCTTCGTTCAGAGACTGCCCTTTTTGAAAGTATACATGTTGGCTCTTGTGTAATGAACCATGTCTTCATCATACAACCAAGGTCTTCCTAGTAGAATGTGGCATGCATCCATAGGTACAACATCACACCACGCCTCCTCTTCAAGGTCTTTGCCCATGTTAAATTTAACTAGACAACGAGAAGTGACAGGTATCTCGTTTCCCTTCCAAAACCAAGCAACTTTGTAAGGCGTTGGGTGTTCCACCACCAGCAGCTTCAACTTTTCTACCGCTTCCTTTGATACTATGTTTTCACTACTACCTCCATCTAGTATAACATTGCAAACCTTCCCATTGCAAAACACACGAGTTCTGAAGATATTGTACCTCCGCCAATCTTCATTATCTTCGACTTTTGGTGCTGTCATCACTCTCCTCACCACCAAGGACTCTCCTTCGACTGGTAAAACATCCACCTCTTGATCATCTTCTCCCGAATCATCGAATACTGGTTGAGCAAACTCCTCTTCTTCATCCTCTACATCAATCAAGTTCACTCTTTTTTTTGGACATGCATAGGAGGTGTGGCCTCTCTCCCCACAAGTAAAACAGCGGATTTGTGAGCTACTGCCAGATTTTGTATACCCCGAACCAACAATGTTTTTTCCTTCAAGCCCAGCAATTTCTTTCCCCTTTCCACCATTGTTGTTTTTGCCAGCTATGGCAACTCCTCGATCGAATTTCTGGGCTGTTTTCTCGCCTCGAACACCCAAATCAGCAGCTGCACGCTTCTGGATAGAATTATCAACTCGTCCTGAGATAGGCCTTCGTGCTCCATAACGCAATATCTTTTTTTCCGCCATCAAGGCATACTGTCTAGCATCTTCGAGATTGAACAAACGAACAACTCCCAATTCATCTCTTACAGTTTGATTCAAACCAGAGAGATAACGAGCTGTCAACTGCTCATTGCTCTCATGCAACCCCACTCAATTCAGCAAGTTATTGAACTCCAAAGTGTACTCCTCCACGATCATTCCTCTTTGCTTCAAAGAGTGAAACCTTTCATACAATTCCATGGCATAATCAGCCGGTAAGAATTGCTTTCGCAACTTCGCCTTCATATGTTCCCATGTATTAATTTTCGGCTTTCCTTGTCAAGCACGCTGCTCTTCAACTCGCTTCCACCATTGAAGTGCAAGCCCCTTCAATTTTAGCTTAACAAACAGCACCTTCCTCTCGGCTGACATAGGCTTCCACTCAAAATAATTCTCCAGAGTAACTTCCCAATCTAAATAATCTTCAACATGCATCTTCCCAAAAAAGTCAGCAACTTCAATTCTAACTCCTCCACCATTTAAGTCTAGAGCACATATTAACATATCTTCCAACCCGCCTCCTATCTCATTGTTTGCACATCCAGCATCATAGAAGGGGTTTGTGTTTTCGTCAGTATCAGTTCCATCTTCTAGATCACCTTCCGGTATGTCTAGAAATCTGTGGTCACCTTCCGGATTCTCCATATGGATTCTCACACGTTCCTAGCGCTGCAGAGCTTGCACAGCCCGCGATAAATCTTCAATCATTTGCCTCAACTCAACCACCTCTGCTTGCTGGTTTTGATTCCCCCTTACACCGCGACCCCTTCCTCGTCCAGCCATGGCTCTAATACCAATTTGGTGTAGAGGAAGTACAGCAAGAACAGGACGTAAACTTGGCTAAAAATTGGGCTATATTGGAGATGGAATGTAAGTCAGATGCTAAGGTTTCGAAAAGAACCTCTGCAATAGAATTTTTTTATTCATAAAAATGACCTGCCCCAGACCAGGATAAGGTAGCCTTTTAAACTATCTTAGAAGACTCTAGAAACATTTATGGTAGTTCATAGAAAACTAGCACACATTGACTCATTTATGATAGGACACATTGACTCATTTATGATAGGGAACAGAAAACTAAAGCACATTAACTCATCTATGACTTCTAGAATAGCATAGGAAATCACATAAATCTAGAAACTTCATTAGTGCATGCTCCTGCATCACAAACCCACCCACCCACCCCCACTCCATGCGTTAATCAGGCCCCAGAACAATCCCCATGCATGGCCCCAAGTGGACCCCATTGGCTAGAACACACTACCCTTATTTGCAAGGTGTTTCTAACGTGAATTAAGATCTCTCTCTGTCTCTCTATACCTATCTATGATATTGGCTAGAACACACTACCCTTATTTACAAGGTGTTTCTAACGTGAATTAAGATCTCTCTCTGTCTCTCTATACCTATCTATGCTATTGGCAAACAGAGAAAGTCTCTAGAGTGCCCACTTTTTTTAACCCCTTTTTGAGTTTCATATAGGGGGCCACCTACGATCAATCCAATTGCTTCACACACACCTACTCCCCTTGAATGAGCATTGGTCCTCTAATTTGACACCGTTCCATATGGTCATTGTTGGATTCTATCACATATCATATCCAACAATTAAACTTTAAGGACATAGAAGGGCTTGGATCATTTCATCGACCTGATGTTTTTGAGTGAGGCCTAATCCACGTCCAAGTCTTTTCATCACCCTTTTACCCACACGAGAGAGAGAGAGAGAGAGGAGTTATCAAGTGCGCCCAGTGCACATCTTGCATACTGGGGGTGGGGCCCACTTGATGATCTATCCGAGTGGACCACACACACCCTGAATCTCACATGGACCCCAGGGTTTACACCCATCCGATGTACTGGACCGTTGGATCTACTGCACACCCATCCAAATGGACTGTACACCGTTAAACTTGTAGAGCCCGGATGGAGATGATATGGGTCACGGATGGGGCTGGTTTTTTGCAGAGATGAAGGACCAAGGGGGATCCCCTGGTCCCCGTCCTAGCTGTGGTTGAGGCACACACTAGATCAGTACTATATCTATTCATCACCCTATCTACCTTGATTGTCGAGAATCCAGGTGGACCTTACAAAAGGCTGGCAGCTTTTTAGCAGAAACGGCCAAGCATCAAAGATGGGATGAAATCTGATGGCACATTAGAATGACTGCACAAACTAGAAATATAGTATACTTCAGGATTATTTTGTCTGCCTATTCCAGGATGTGTTGCATCAACTATATGGCATTGATCACCGAAGAACTGATTTTAGAGAGATAGAGATATGTATAACACTGATAAACCTTGGATGAGGGCAAGAGAGCTCCATCTCATTGAAGGATGGGTTTTTATTCCACATATTTCCATTTTCTATTCATAGGCCATAGTTCAAAAGTAAGATGTTTTTACTTTTTCCCCTCCTTTATCTAGACAAAATAAAGATGAGAGAGAGAGAGATGGAGCATCTGTTTCCTCTCCTTCACTTGCTATCCAGGCAAAAGGAATGTATGTGTGTGTGAGCGGGAATCTTATATGGGTGGGGTTTTCCTTCTCATATTTGGAAGTGCAATTGGAAAGTTGTATGAACTTTGTACATATTTTACATAAAAATAAAAATTGCTTGGCCCAAGCCTCTCACAAGTCCATAAGGCCCAAAACCGAGCCCAGCTCAAATTCTATAAGGGTTTCAAAAACTAGGCTTGAGCCAAAGCCTAGGCTCATGGGGATATTTGAAAAAAAAAAAACCGGCCCAAACCACGGCAATGTATAAACTCAGATTGAAGTACTCACTTCCGCAAAATTTGTCATGTTTGGAGTAATGCCTTTGATAAAGGAAGGTGTATCTGAAACCAAAACCAGCCTAGGCTTCACACCCTGATGTTGAAAACTTTGCATGGCCTTCTTAATGCAGTTCAGCGCTGCCTGTACAGCCCTTACCGACCTAGATATAAAAAAACTCAAGAAATTTTGTGTTAGTTGGAATTACAACTAGGCAATAAAGACTGCTGCATCACTTGGAGCTACAGAGTGGGTTAACATTTATGCAAATAAGCATCTTAACCCAGCTTTATATCATTACAAAGTCACCTATCAAGGACACATATTTAGCAACAACCTTTATTTTACCTGTTCATAAGCATGCGCATATGCAATGTTATATCTGGATCTACACCATTGAGCACCAAGTTTACAGCTTCTTCAACGGCTTGTGAAGGAGAAATGATGACTCGCATAAGCTCTCCAAAAACATTAGGCCTAGAATGAACGGATCCTGGATGACCAAATAAAATAGATGCTGTGGTCCTCATCCCTGGGTGTACGTTCTTTAAGAAGAACTGAGCCCCAACGGCATCTGTTGTACCTTGGAACCTGAAATTGACAGCCTAAACTTACATAAACTTCCAAACAACAGTTACTGTCAAAATTTTAAAGAAGGCTCCACTGTACTTGTGCTCAGCGAGGTGCACCAACTTCATGGGCTAAGATGTTTTTTGCTTGATTAACAAAATTAGTTCTTAGCAATTATCAGATCAAATCCATCCAATGTTACTGAGTGATGACCAAAAATAGATATACAAAGGGGAGCTCATAGACCATGTAGCCAGGCCCGACCTTAGCCCGGTGACACTGTCTGGCTTTGAGATGTGCTTTAGGCACGTGGACTGGGCCCAGACCTCATTTTTTGCCCAATAAACAGTAGGCCTGGCCTTGGCATTTGTATGCTTCTTTTGAATTTTGAACCCAACATATTCAGCACACAGTGGGATATGATACATATATAGGTTGCTTACCATATTATCAGATCCTTACAAGAGCCAGCAGAGGAAATCGTGCTTACCATATGATAGGTTGCTTCCATTCCCTCCAATCACTGCAAAGGACATTTGTTTCTGTTGGCTTCTCAAAGTCATCGGTTCTCATTATTAGACGTCTTTTGTACCGGCCAACGCAATCATTCTGCCTCCAAAGATGCTTGACTTCTTTTAGAGTAAATGAAAGATTAGCATAAGAAATGTAATCCTCAAAAGGAAATTTTCCCCTGAAAACAAAAGTAGTGAAAAAATCTACAAACATGAGAATGAGCAGGTGTTACTAGAAACACAAAATGAATTCATATCCAGCACAAACCCCATATATCATTGTATTATTGGTTATAGAATCACTACTATAGAAAAACAAAATTCAAGGGAACCACAAAATAGTATTTTTTATTTCTGCAAACTGCAAGTGATGGGCAATCTATGAGATACAACTCCTACATGTAAATTGGAAAATGAAATGGAAATTGCAAAATGCGGCATAATTGACAATGAGGCGCCTAAGCTTGTCCATTGAAAGGTGTCTGTCTCCTCATGATTTTCATGTTCAAAGGGGAGAAATGGTATGGATAGTTGATATAAAAATTAAAACTTCTCACGGACAAAAATTTAAAAACAGAACCATTTGTAAAGAGTATAAAGTTACTAAAGAAGAAGAACAGGCTTGACAGAGAATCCACGTGCCTGGTTTGGCCAATGATCAGTGACCGATTTAACAGAACACTCAATGCTGCACCAGTTAAAATCTTGTACATTTCATTGCCAAAACCAGCTTCTGATGCCTTCCCCATCACAAAACCTTGCCTGCAAAATTGCTCTGGAGGAAGCCCTCGGACTCT
Organism: Cinnamomum chago; assembly: GCA_038049695.1. Lineage (NCBI taxonomy): Eukaryota > Viridiplantae > Streptophyta > Magnoliopsida > Laurales > Lauraceae > Cinnamomum > Cinnamomum chago. The sequence continues at coordinate 78,789,900 of CP142456.1, forward strand.
AGGAGCTCCTGACATTTGAATCAAACATATGATCATCTCACTCAACAAAGATAATTTACATGTGATCGTTGTAATCAACACATCTAAGAGATGAAAAACAAGCACATGAAAGCTCAAGGCCGTTCATCAGGTGGGCCCAACAATGAACGACCATATAGACGGTATCGATCACTGAAACACGATCTAATTGCCACACTCCAACATGTGTTCGAGACACGATCTAATTGCCACACTCCAACATGTGTTCGAGAAAATGCCAGTGTGAGAGAAAAAAAGGAACAAAACGAAGGACAGATCAGAAGCGATGATACCGTGCAATTCGAAGTGGTGTCGTATCAGCTGCCGCACTCTGAGGCTCTCCTTCTCGAATCCATATGCAGCTGAATCCTCTCCCATCTGTTCGACCGTCGCGCACGAATGCGAAGACGAAGACGAAGACGAAGATGAAGATGAGGGACTCGGTGGAACGGTTTCCGGTTCGAGGGACCATTTGAGCTGGTATCGGATCGGTTCGTCCGGTTCGATGGATCTGATACTGAGAATGAAGAGGCAGGAACCAGTGAGAATGGAGCCGAGGAGGAGAGATGCTCGCAAGGAGAGGCGATTTCTGCGAGATCCGACATGCCTCATTCCCGTTATGGAATGGGATATAAGCGTGTCGGATCGGACGTGGGGTTTTAGGGTTTCGGGTTTTGCTTTCAGACTGTTGAAGGATGACAGCTGCAGCTCCACGGAGAGTGTGACAGAGAAAGAGAAAGGGTATTATGAGTCGCTTTCTTGCTCGCTGGGAGAGAGAGGTGAATATTTAAAGGCTTGCATCTAGCTCCACCGTGGAGCCAAATGGTTCAAGATGTATCTTAAATTTTAAATTAGACGAAAGGGAATACCTAAATTTTTTTTTATGATGACGCGGGGTGTATTATTGATCTACTCATGGTAAAAATATAATAAATGCGATAGGTGATCTCGACTCACACAATAGTTATAATTACATGTGATTCTACTAACCTCAGTTGTGGTGGGACCAAACTTGGTTGAGGTGAAATTTGAAGATATATCAAGAGGGAATGACATTCATTTTGAATGTTTCGTATTTTCATTATGCGGTTCTAAAGTAGAGTTCCAGACAACCCCACAAACAAGAGGCGTGTAAGAGACACTATAGGGGTTGGAATCAAAGGTTCCCCTGGACACCGGGGGAGAGGTTGAGATGGTCATATGTTCAATAATGCATTAGATTGTGCTAATCATGTCATCAGTGACGTGCTCTATATTATGGTGGGATTAACTCCTATATAAAATAGAATTTGAGGATATAACATCACAGAGGATGACATTCATGTATACCTCAAGATAGAGGTCCACACATCACGCTCGCATAAAGCGTGTGGGAGACACTCAAGGGTTCAGGATTCATGGTGGAAAGGAGATGGGAAACTTTCAATCTAGCATAGACTCAAAATTAATGGATGAGGTTTTGAATACCAGGATATTTGGGATGATCCGGCACCATCAATTTATCAAACTAGATAGGTGGTGTTTGAAGGGATAAGAGTGCCTAATTGTGAACTAACTGTTGTTTATTTATGGGATTGTGACAATCAATTGAACATATATGGCAGCCAGCTTGAACAGAAAAAAAAATGCCGGTAAATGATTGGAACCTAGGCAGAAAACCTTGACCTGAAGTAATCTTTGGCTTTGACCAATATATATACCACTCTCCTCTCTAAATGCCATATCAACTGCTAAAGGCCCCTTTTTATGTGTTTGCATGGAACTGAATTCATAAATAGATCTAAGGTCAAATATAGCCATATCTTTTATAGAATATTGAATTCCTAATAGTTATAAACAATGTGTTGATAAAATTATTGGAACAAAAGCATTAAAGGTTTACAACTAATTGTCAAAGAGTTCTTTTTATGCCCGAAACTCATTACCTTGTAATTACATCAGTAAATCAAATTATAGGAAAGTGAGGCTCCTTTCACACCTTCACTTAATATCCTTCACCATTACATCCATGGTTTTCTTGTAAGATATGATATGGTCTACAATACAAATCAAACATATGGATCTAGATCTACACATTAACAATTGATAATCTAAAATACTAAAAGCATACATTGCGCCATGATTTTGATGGTGGGTGGATCTCATTTCTCAATTAGGGTTTTCTCATATCTCCCTTATCATCCACAAATATCATAGGTTAATAGATAGGACCGAAAAACCATATATATAGATAAACCCCAAAGAGATTTCTTCCCATCAAATAAATCTAATAAAGGTAAGTTTTCTCAATTCCCTCAAATTAGCCAACAAGACTTCTATTTGATTGAACTTACTAAAATTGAATTCAAGATAAACTTAATAAAATCAAAAACTAATAATGGAAAAGTTTTGCACATGTGGTGATGAGAACCACTCATGTCTAACATTTCCATCTTTAGGCCTCAGTCTAGGTTAAGACTTAGCCATTGAGCTGGAGCTGTAGGTTAAATTATATTGGAAGATTATGTGGCATGCTGGCCTCAGTCTCCTGCTCTCCAAAGTTATTAATTAATGTAATTGAAAATGAAATGAAGATTACAAAGTCAACATCAAGTTGGGTCTAAATTGTGACCTCTATCTCAAGGGTTTGATACTGGACAAAAATATATACAATAAAGCACAGCTAATTTCATTAGTTAATATTTTAAAAAATCCAATGTGGATGCTACTCATGTTAATCACTGGCATTTCCATCAACCCATATAGAAATAAAATAAAAAGTCAGGTCCTAGTTAGAAGGTTAAATTGCAGGTCCTGATAAGAGGCACCATTATCATCCCATTATGAGGGGGAGAGGCCCACCATGAGAAAAAATTTGGTAAGGATGGCAGTTGATCTAATATAGTCCATCATAATGGTCGGTAATAATAATGTCATTAAAATAGCTGTTAGGGATTCCATAAGGGCCCCACACATGTAGATTGGATGCCATATTGTAAGATCTAAATTTGTGGGGACATCTGACTTGAATAATCGTTCATGAGAGCTATCTGAGAGGGCTGCTTTAATGCAATGCAACAAAGTGACATCCTACAAGATTTGCTTTTTGTTCCCCATGTGACCTCTATCTTCTTTATTGTATTGCTTTAGCCAAAATTTGTACAAAATGGACTAAAAATCTGGCTCTTACATGGCGTAGACATGGTGTGATCAGCCCTTCACCCACACTCCCAAGCAATGAATGAAGGGTTTCTATCACCCTTCACCCACACTCCCAGTCTCTCTCTCTCTCACCCCAATGGTTCTTACCCCAATGGTAAGATTTGTCACTACTTACGTTTCCTGATCCAATGTTGTCCAACTTCATTCGAGGTCTACTTTCCTCGCCCGAGGGCTCTTTCACCTTATCCGAAGTCTACCTCCCTCACCAAAGGGCGGGAGTCCAGCCCCCTCAACGACACTATAGTTGTGGTTTTTTTTTTTCCAATACATTTGTGTGTTTGGCTAAAACTAATCTTAACCTGGTTAATATAAATTACATTCCTTCTATTCTTTTTTCTAGTACAAATAGAGCTAAGGTTTATCGATTAAGTTTTACCTCACTTCAATTGACACTCTTTCAAACTTAACTTTGAGGGCAAGTTTATTTCATGAATACCTAGAATTTAAATTCTATAAATGGTTAAAATGGGGAATTAGGTGAATATCCACAAAAACCTTCCTTTAATGAAAAATGAAATGAGGGAAGATGGAAGATAAATATCGAGTCATCACTCTAGCAATGCAAGACTAAAAATCAAGATCTCAACTACATCTATTTGCATAAGAAGTAAAATTTGAGGTATTAAAGGATCCATCAGTATGATGCAAACTTGCGACCGTTAGTTCTGATATTATATTAAATTTCTATTGCTAATCAATCTTACCAAAATATAAAAATATGGTAAATAAATGACTAGAAATCTACAATGGTTTAATTTTCATTTTCTATTTCTCATAAATGATTAAACCTTTCCAGGATTTTATCGCTTCCTTCATTATTGCTGATTGAAGTGCGTGAACAAGATAGAACTTTTTTCAACCCCAATTAATGCTAAATAGGCACGGAAGCTTTGCCTAAAAAAATATATATAGGACTAAAAAATTGAATACCTATTTACATTCCAAACAACGACCTACACACTCGTATATCAATCTGTCACCACCCTTTAAAACAAAAAAACGTCAAGATAGGTAATAGCCCACCTAATTTTCAATGTGAGTCAACTCCATTCCAATAGGGGAAGTGCCCAGCGACAAAATTTCGGTTGGAGAATCCTCTCCACTTCAAGCAACGAGCATCAAATTCTTGGAATTAGTGAGGGAAGTTATCCTGCCACGACAAGATGCCACGTGGTACAATCTGGACCCTTCACTCTTGCCTTGTGCAACTTGTATGTGTTAGAACGAGTACAACTACTTCAGTATTTTAGGAGAGCAATTTACATTAAAAATGAAACAAAACCATATTCTGTTTGAATGTAAAATGAACTTACTGTTTGAAGGCAAAAAAACAGTAGTAGATCAGAGATTCGCAGTTGATCAAGGCTAGTGTTGACACTATGTCCTTAAGACAAAATTCTCCCCCCGCAATGGTGCTTACGAGCTACAATGGCGTCTGTCTCCCAGGATACAATGATCTGTTTCACAACAATTGCAGCACTACAAACTGTGTGACTATCGAACCAGTTAGTGTATAATAACTCTCTCTTCTTGACTCTGAATGAGTGACTCAATGCAAGTGCAGCAGCAGCAGCGAAAATGGATTGATCAAAACAACATGAAACGAGATAAATATATAGCCTGCAATCAGGTCTCTTCATAGGGGCTGCATCTGTTCAGAACAGGACACACCTCTTAGGACTAGGGACACACTCTTTCATATATGAAAGGGCACACACCTCTTAGGACTAGGGACACACCCTTTCGCACACACCTCTTGGGACACACCCCATTTGAAAAAATTATAAATGGGTAGTGGGCCGAGCTAGGCCTAACTCGTGTGTGAAGCCCAAGCCCAGGCTCGGTGCGGTGCGGTTCGGTGCGGGGCGGGGCGGGGCGGGGCGGGGCGCGTGTGGTGGCGACCCTACCTTGATCTAGGTCCTCTCTCCCCCACAGAAGTGGGGTGCCCCTTGGGGCTCATCTTATACTACCAAGGTAAGTATATTTATACCCAATGAATGTTTTGCTCCCAAGCAATGTGGGAAGCAAGTTCACCACTTTCTTTTGTTTCCATGTTTAACATGTTTAAGTAGTGGTGTTTAGGAGACAATTTCTCATTCACTCCTAAATGGATTAGAGCAACTCAATACATGTTCATAATCTACTCATAGAGTAGATTACATTCCCATGTATTCTCATCCAAAAGGATTAGTGGGTCCCACTTAGTTTTTTGCTCAAAGTTGACAAAAAACTAATTAGCTCTTAGCCATTTTTCCAACAGTATGATGGTTTGAAAGGATATGTTCGGTCAAATCAATATTGTAGCTTGGTTCATTCAATTTCAAAGATTCGGTTCAGGTCTCCTGAAGACCAATCCTTTAAATAAATGATTTAAATAAAACTCATGTTAAACAATTGTAAATTCCCATAGACTTTAACTATGGACAATTGTAAATTCCCATAGAGTTGAACTATCCATAATTCTCAACTTACAGGAATTTGAAGTCCAACATTTTTGGTGAGAAGAGGAAATTCCAATAACTGAGAGGATATATAATCTTCATATATGAGGGTTCTGAATTGTTATGAAACGCGATTTAAAAATTCTTCCTAAGAAAAGCCCAGCTCGAAAGTGAAGAATCCTCAAACTCGCCTATTTCTCACATGTTGTCCAATGCAACATGCCATTTGTAAGACCCCGACCCCGCTTAAATGTGCTTAACGCCTAATTAATCTTAATTAGGTGCTAATTATGTGTTTTGGATGGTTTTGTGATGGAATAAGTAGTTTAGTGGAGTGTTGAACCAACTTAGGCAAACCTATGACCTTTTGATAATTTTGGGCCGCACATGTGTTGCCAAAGTTTATTGGGTTTAGGTGCATTTCATTAGCATGTTATTATCATTAAAATTCATGTTTGGACTCAACCTAATTGGACCCAGCACAACCCATTCTAAGCCATTTCTCACTCAAAAGCCCTTTTTTAGAATTCCTTCATGAAGAAGCCTTTTCCCCAAATTTTTCATAAGACATTGGACTTACATGCAAAGGGAACAAAAATTGCCCCTTTTCAAGCAATCACCATCGTTCCACCCATTTCATTTCATATGTTCCCAGCCAATGGAAAACTCCTTTCTTTCTCCATTTCCATCCCCTCTTCTTTCTTGCCATTTCAAACTACAAGAAGGGCATGCATGTGCAATCTAGCCACTGGATTCATCTCCTTCCTCCATTCCATTTACCACATGCAACCATCTTCTCCAACCTAAGCTTTTTCCTTCACTATTTCATCTCTACCCACTTCTTGGTAAGATTTCTTCTCTCTAATGTGTTCTTTAGATTATACTTGTGGATTAGACTCATTTCAAGTGCATGCAAGTTAATAGATTTCCATTTATTGCATTTCACCATTGTAGGAAGTGATTGAGCTTAGAAAATTGGGGGTTTTTGCTTCATTTGATTCAAGAAGAGAAATTAGATTGGAAAGCACCAAAAAGAGGCAAGTAAATGAGCAATTTGAGATAAATGCATGCTAATGACTCCTTGATTGAAAGTTATAATCTCTTGTGTGTTACTTTCAGCCTTGTTCCTTTAAATTAGATTGATATTGTTAAGTGGGTTCTTTTGAATGGTTAGCAAAAAATGAATTGGATGTGTGGAAAAGAAATGGACCATAGGGAGCAAATGGAGGCTCAAATTGGTCATTTCCTATTCTTAGGAATGCTGTAGAAGATTGGATAGATGGGGGGTTGATAAACCATGTAAAAAAGAATTTTTATAGGTTCTGTGTGGAAAAGTTTGCCCAGAATTAGGCCAGCCGGATTGGGCCCGCTAGAATGGGTCAGCCCAATGGGCCCAACAATGCCAACTTTGGATGGCCATAACTTTTGACCCATACTTCCGAATTTTGAGTTCCATATATCGTTGGAAAGCTCTTGGAACGTAGAAACTAATGGTACACACCTCCTAGTGATTAGAGGTTGGAAGAGGAAGTGAAAATGTGAATCAATGAACCAGGCCTGTATCTTTTGAGAAAAGGGATTTTTCACCTAGTTGGACTCCTAGGTTGGAACCATTGGCCATTAAGGGGAGTTAATGCCACTTCAAAAGGGCCTAAACTCTTCATAATCAATCCCTGAGGATGATTGTGACATAAACACTAAACCAATAAGGTTTTTAGGGTGTAAAGGATTGACTTTGTAGGTCCTTAGACATGGTATCCTAACCGATTATCATAGTCCGATGGAATTATATCATATGGGAAATCTTTGGCTGAGATTATCTCATATACTTATCTGACTCATCTAGAACTTTGCCATAGGTGTTGGTTTAGAGCAGTGGCGGATCCAGGATTCAAAATCACTGGGGGCACGATTAAGTAGTAGGGGGTCCGGGGGCAATGGCCCAGGAAATTTTTTTTGGGTTATTTATATGATTGCAAATGATTTTTTCTTCTTTTTTTCTTCATGCTTGAGAAAAAACAATACACAAAAAAAGTTGTGGACTTTTTACATACACTATCAGTAACTAATACACAGAAATGTGCATTCAAAGACAGATAGTTTGTAGATTTCCACTGCATTGCAAATCATGCCTAGCAAGGACAAATAGTATGCAGATTTACCCCAAACCTTTTATATGGAACAAATATAATATAATAATTTCAAGCAATAAAACAAGACATATTTATTTATCACAATTGTTCTCTACGAGTTTTCATTGGGGGACCTGGTTCAATGTCACTGGGGGCCTAATTGATTTGAGCCTAACTTAGTATACATAAATTTTTTTCCCAAAAAGTCACTGGGGGGCTGGGAACTACCTCCGCCTCTGCATACTAATTTATCTTAACTATTTTCAGCGATGACTGCTGTTAATTTTCCTTGGTATTAGCTCTTGTAGGAGACTGAGAACGCGGTGATGCTATAAGAAAGTGATTAAAACAATCAAAATTAGGGAGGACAAGAATATGGAATACCTAAAGTTAATATTGGGCTACAAAAATCCATTGGGGGCCCAAAAAATTCACTGGGGGCCTTATGGAAAAAATTAGTGGGCCCCACAAAAATTATAATTAAAACTTAGAAATCCACTGGGGGCCCAGGCCCCTAGTGGATTCATACCAGATCCGCCTCTGGTTTAGAGGACTTCAATGCACCTTACACATACACAACGTGACACCAACGAGATGTAGCACGTGCATTGAATCATCTAAAACTACATCGTCATGGATAGTTAGAGATGACGGATAATTAGATTAGGATTGGCTAGTAAATATTCTTGATTCCATTAATTTATTTGCATATGCATATTGGGATTAATTCATTATTGCCCTCAAATATTCAAATGATTATTATATTGCATTCTTCGTATTATTTCACAAATTGTATTACAATTGTCTTACAAATGTTATCATTCCTTTATGTGTTATTCGAAGGGAGTATGTGATTCGATTCAATTAGAAATGATTCGAGATTATGAAATGAAAATAATGGATATGATTAGAAATGATTCAGTTCGTAGAGTCTTACTCCAGTTTATTATTATTTGATTCGATTGAGTCGGCACTACCTAGCTTCGACCTTGTGACGCCCGACGGGGTCAGCACTTGGTTTATTTATTAGAGACTGCTGCAGTATGTCGTCTGGAGCACCGGAACTCCAGAACCGGGTAGCCAGGTGAACCTTTGGCCGGGTCACTGGTGACATCCCAACTAGATTCGCTCTCTATCGGAGAGGATGAGCAAATGTAGTAGCCAATTAGAAAGTAAGTATTCGATTCTTGATTCGATAAAGCATGATTTACTCATAATGCACAATGTGCCTAGTTGACATTTATTTGAGCTCTTTAATCTATTCGTCTTTAAATTCGAAATTTGAATAACATGCGTTGAATCTTAATTGCTCATATATATTGTTGAATCGTCGTATTCTTGGTGCTACACTTGGTGTCACAGGAATTCATGTTTCCGAAGAGGATAACTGATAGCTCTACAGACTATTGATTGAATCGGTTAAGGTATTGGTTAGCTTGACTCCGGAGTACGTACAAGAGTGGTTTTGATGAGTTTAAGATTAGCCATTTAATCTTGCACTTAGTTTAAGGTAATGCATATGATTAGTTCTATTTTGCATTTGTATTAGAATTATGTTCAATCTTAGATAAGCATCTAGTAGATGGTCATTAGCGTACTAGTGTACTATGCATTTTAGATGTTTAAATTATTAGCTTAATAAAGACAATTGTAATATAATAGATTTGTTAATGGACCGCTCATGGCTTTGATATTGATATTGTACATACTTCCGCAAATAAATGTTCATTGACAGGTGTCGGTGAGTAATCCTCACACGTGAAATGTGAAATTTTCTCCTTCGTGAATTCGGACTTGGTCCGGAACAGGTGCGAGTTCACGGGAGTACGCGTGTCACGCCTTGAGAACCATCCTAATAAGGGGATTCTCGGGTCCGGGATGTGACACCATTGTTCTATGCTTTTCCCCCTTTTGGATTGTTCTTTTTCTCTCTTCAAACATAAAGGAGGTGCAAATTATCTTCTTGTTATATTTAGTGTGTTTTTTTTTCCTTTTAGAAGTAGATTACATGCAGTTCAACTAGCTCTATGTCACCCACTTAGGCCCACCTATGATTATTGTTTTTGTACACTCTTGTCTCTTCTGATTTTGCCTCCGTCTAAGTTTACGCTCATCAAACATGTACTCACTGCTGGATTAAATCTCAACAAAACCTATATTTAAAAGTTTATGAAATTTTAAGCTTATGAAATCAAGGGCTAGGGTGATCAGACGGTGTTAATATTTTGGCTTGACGTTACCCATGAGGAGACCTTTCCATCTATCTTACCTTCACTTATAGGCATCTATCTAAGTGGGTCGCTCAGCTGGACCACTTAAGAACAATATGTAGTATGCTTGTAGGTGAAAATCTTCTCTGGATATAATGATAAATATAAGTGTTTTTAATCAAGTTGGTTAGCCATTTACAAATGTTTAAAAAAATGTTGCTGCAATCTGATGATGCAGACTTATTGAAGACCACATCTACTGTAATCAAGACATGTTCAAATGCAAAACTTTATTCCCTCATTCTGTCGCCATTGTGGTGAGTAGCATGAAGATTCTTTGAACAATTAGGATTTTTAAAGATTGGGTTTCTATTATAAGTAGTTTATATTAAGAAGATTGTGTCGGCATCCTTGTCTCAACACAGAGTATCCTTGGTAATTTAGATTAACTGTAGCTTGTTGTCCTTTTCTTTATTCTTTATAACATGACAGGTAAATTTGGTTGGGACGGTACATTTAAAGTTTTATAATATATATATATATATATATATATATATATATATCGGGAGGTGGTCCTGTAAGGTGGATGGTTCATAAAGTGGGCCTCAATGAGCGTTCCGTGTGAGCAGTAAGGAGTAAGGACGGTCCTTACAGGACCGCCTCCTATATATATATATTTATATGGGGGATATTCATATGCATTCATCCCTTACCATAGGGTGAGGGAACTTTCCATTTTTTCACATGAATATTCCTTTTATGCATATGACCATATATGACTTGTTGCACATGAATATTCTCATATATATATATATATATATATATATTAAGAAGAGTAGGTTGGTCTAAGGGCAAGGTCAAGCCCTGTGTAGGTCAAAACTACATAAGCCCATGATTTGTTTTTATCTTGCAGTGGATTCCATTGAGATATCAACCATCCTCCTTTATTTGGACTTATGATCTACAATGTAATGCTATAAGCAACATGTAGCAGTTACTCTTTCATTTTTTATTTATTTTTTGTCGGTTGGGCTGTGAAAGTGTAAAATCTGTTAATTAGGTTAAAAAAATAAATCAGTGTAAAAATGTGTTTTCAATAAAGGAACATAAGAATTGGAATACATAAGAATCAATTGATCCAAACAAACCTTTTTGGATGGGTGGAGCTTGTTGAACCAAAGACCCTTTTACACGCGTGATGCACAACCTTCGAGAAATAGTTAATTAAAAAAGCAGCAGAGGAGGATGATAGATAAGTTACATGTTGAGAATGACACCTTATTCGAGTGATAAGGAGCGATAGTTCTTACTTCGGTGCCCAGGTTTCGAACCCTGGGTACGCCACTCATTACCACATGTGCATGCTTTCTCTTCGTATGTGTGGACTCCTTTCCCACATGAGACGACTCTCCTCCCGTGTGTGTGCGGGCTTTCTCTTGGGTCCCGACGTCTTTGGTTGAGTTAAAAATAAGTCACGTGTGTGAAAATAGTATGCAAATGGATTCATTTTCGTACAAGAAATCTCAGGCTTTGATAAAGTGATCTATATATGCAAGTGTTGCATTTTTATTACACACCTTAAAAAAAGCACAAAGTTAGCATTGAAAAGTGTTTTCGTCAAATTTGCGCTGAGTTGAAGTCGTACTACCCCTTTTTAATGTGAAAAATGTAACTAGTTCAATATCTTTTTTCTTTTTATATACTTCATATTGCAGTAGACCCTAATTCATGATATGAACTATTCAGATTTTTCTTGGAGAATGTGTGAACTCTCTTATATTAGATCCTTGCAAATTTTCAGAAACATGTGAAAAATATATAGCCTTATTCCATTATTTTCAAAAGTTCTCTACACTGCTCAATATTCTTATATAACAAATAAATTGAACTAAGGCACGAAGTTGCATACCTTTTCTTATAGATTATGACAAATATGTAATTAAAAAAAGAATACAAAATATAACCTCATCTTGTTTTTTTGGTTTTTTGCACTCTTGTAGGCTTTCATTATGCTAGAAACTCACTATTTTCATTTTGAAAAAGTTTTGGGTTCTTAAACACTACTAAATTGTATAGAATTTGAGAAAAGACCCTCATTACTCTACCTTTGCTGACCCTAAACATCAACTTCTTAATTTTTGTATAACTATATATCTAATTAGAGCAAATTAAATGTAATGAAATGAATACCACATGGAAGTAGCATGAAAATTGTATTTTGCAATCAAATGTTGTAATATGTTCAATATATATATATATATATTTCACATATGGTAAACTTACTTTTGTAAATTTGTTTTACATATCTCATGTGTAAAAAATAAACAATTATTTTGGCTCGAAGTCCTATGAGTAACTTGCATCCAAGACACCATGTAGAGGTATATTTTACAAAAAGTCTACTTGGACAAACTTTTTGGCCAGAATTTTGGCCAACCCATATGGTTTCCATTGAATATCATAGTTGATATTCAATGGAAACCATATGGGTTGGCCAAAATTCTGGCCAAAAAGTTTGTCCAAGTAGCATTACTCTATATTTTATGCATAAGCACGCAATGGAAAAGGCATTCTCAACTGCTATGTATTCGGGGCCAACTACAGAATAAACTTTTAGGAGGCATCTGTCCAACACTAACATTATGCAACACTAAGGATTCTTCCGGCAGAAAAGTGACTTGTATGAACATGTCACGTTTGTTTAGCGAGAGGATTTTGAAATAAAGATAAAATTTATTTATATTTTCTGCATAGCCCAATCTTCCATAGTTTGATGCAACATTTTCTCCATGTGGAAAGAATAAATAAATTGATTTTTCTCAATAAAAGATTTCAAATTTCTAATGGGAGGGTAGGAATGCAAAATTCCTCTCACCCTTGGATAAAACTAATAGAGAATGAAATCCTCTCGTTACACTCATTGACGTTACAATGGAACGTTAAAAGCCATAAAAATAGTCCATGTAACTCTCTTCTATTTATTTTTTACATATAACATATTTTATATAATTATAGTTGAGAGATGCTCTCGCCTTATTATGAAATATTAGGTGGGGCCCTCACATCCATATCCAATTAAGGACAACTTCAATGTGAGACCCTCCATCCTATTTCTCATAGTAGGTGAGAGATATATCTCCTAAGAGCATATCTCGTTATAATTTATTTATTAAACAATGCATGCAAATGAGGTTTACACATTGTGTGTTGAAGTTTAATCAATATGTCCTTCATCTCATCCATTAACATGAATGTAAGTGAGCCCTAGAAGGCTACATTTAAGCAATATACAGTCTGCTCATTCTCCATTCAAGTAAAGTGGTATTTTGGTATTGAGTGGACTGACGTTAAAAAAAGATAAAGTCCACCCCGCCTAACCTAGGGGACTGAATTCAAACCCGGCCTGTGATCCAATGGACCTCTTAGGGGGCCGGCCCGAATTCGGTCCCCCAGTCAGGCATTGTAGCACGGCTCCTCAGAAAATCCCATTGAGGACCATAACATAGGATGTCTTCAAGAGTGATACAACATACACTGCCAAAGTTTCAAATCAACTAATCATGAGACAACCATAAAAGATGGCATAATGTGTATCATTTCACGTGCATTTGTGATGCTTGATGGGTTTCTTTTCAGCTGTACATGTTATTAATCACTAATAATAAAAAAGAGACTATGCTAATGAAATTTTAAGCACTTTAAAAACTGGTCACATGCCCACCACATTTCTATAGACATTTTGGGGGGCTTTCAAAGCAGGTAAGAAAGCATAAATAACAATGCTCCCGGCGAGGGACTAGAACTTTTACACAAAACTAGAGGGAGCTGATTCATCTAAAATTTTGTGCTCTTTACCTTCATACAATATATAAATATTTTATTTTATCTTAAATATAGTATAAGATTTTTATTTTTTTTAACTAACGAAGGGTTTCCAACCCTTTTGACTGGACTAATCCCTCCGGGCCTAGAGAAAAGGCGGGTAAAACCCTTATAGCCCCTAGATGGCAGCAACCTTTTGTTCCTGAAGAGGGGGGAACCGGGGATCGATACCAGAACCTCTAGCTCCGGAAGAGAGAGGAACCGTGGTCCTGACTACTCGGCCAACCCCTTAGGTCCGTTTGGTAATTTACTTTTAAAATAAAGTGAAATGAAAAGAATAAATAAAATATAAGTGAGTTATGATGATATTTTATTTTTAGTTGTCTGAGATGTAATATTTTTTACTTTTTATATGGGGAAATGAAGTTTTTTTGTCCTTTAGTGAGTAAATGTAGTTGCTTTTTGACTTTTTTCGAAAAAGATGGAGGGAATTTTGGTAGAAAGTGATTTTAATGGGATGTTTAACTTGACTTGACTTGACTTGATTATATAAGTAAAATTAACAAACGGGCCCTTAGGGTTACAAGATTTTCAACCTCATCCATTCAAGATAGGCTACCTTGCTAAACGATCAGGTCCTAGCTAACCCGTGTAATAAGTTGTGCATGAGGAGACAATAACTCAATAAATATATACATATGTTGAGGCAAACATAAAAATGTCCAATGAGTTTTTCTTAAAAGATGTCTGCTAGGTAAATGCATGACAATCAAATAGAGAATGAAAATGGAAAGGTTTAGACTTGAATCAGAGACACACATCATGTCATCATCACAGATATTGATGCTGGAAAATCATTGTCTACCAAGACTGTTAGTATATTTTTCATTTTAGAGTTTTCTTGTTTTTTTGGGGATGTGATTAGGAAATGCTCATTAAAAAAAAAAATTAAATATTTATTAGTTATGAGTGAAAAATAGATACAATATACCATAATAACTTTTTTCCTATTAGAGTGAAAATTGGACATGGCTTATTCTAGAGGGGGACCTTTGTAACTTTGTTTTGTGGGGTTATATTTTTATGAGTAGGTCCCAGTTAACAGACCCAAAAGTATCTCTGGGGAGTCTACCTAGACTCTTACCACAAGTGTAGTATTCCTGTGTTTTACACTATTCTTCCAGATCGATCCCCTGCAACTTTCACGTGCAGAACGTCTGCTGCTATTTTTAGTAATGCAAAGGGTGCCTGCATGAGTGGCCCACTAGACCCAACAAATAGAACGAGGTCCATGAAGCCCTCCTCTGCAAGTTTCACTCTCACAAAATGGGATTTGAAGGAGTGGAACTCTGGCTCAAAATAAATGACCTCCTCCTAAAATATTTCCATGTTTTACTAGGTATTGATTTCACTGTTCAATTGGAAGAACGGCTCATTATTCCACAGATAAAGAGTGTCGGTTCTTATTTGGCTGTTAAGGGTTCGAATATTGGGTGTGCAATGTCTTTCCACATGTGCGAGACTTCTTTTCTACTTGTATGGGCTTTCTTTCCATGTGTGCGGACTCCTTTCCCACTTGAGTTAGCTGTTTTTCCACACGTGCGGGATCTTAATTGGTCCCATCCCCCTTCGTTGGGTTACCCAAAAAAATAAAATTTCACCATCAAATTGAGCATGTAATTGGGAATGCGATTAAATAGTAGAATTTCGTAGTAAAGCACACCTATTGAAAATCCAAGAGATTCAAAATGAATGTCCTCCCTTTTATAAAAAAAAATAAAAATGCACCCATATTTTAATGAGCATTGATTTCACCGTTAAACTAAATATGTAATTAATAACATGACTAATGAAAATTCCAAACTTTCATTTTAGACTATTAAATTTTTAACAAGTGAATCCCACTCTAAGAGAGCAAGGGTATGAACTCCACCCTATCAAAAATTCAAATGGATCGGAGGGTTAGCCATCTCATTTAGAGGAAGGTTTTAAATGTTATTTGTCCATTTGATGCCCTAGGAAAGAAGGCATTGCAAATGATTTTCCCCAAATCTAATGGGACAGAATTAGTGGGCCACACAAAACGCTCCACGTGTCATACCTTCATAAAGGAGGATCCAGAGTCGTGATGTAGACGTCGTGTCTTGTACATTACCTGAAAACATTAGCCGGCTATTGTTTTTGTTCATCTTTTACTCGTAACGAACGAAACGAACTACTCTCCTTCCTTTTTCTCCTCGTTTGATTCGATTCTTCTAGCCACCATTCGATCTTCTCTCGTTGATCTACTACCACCTTATTCAATCGGATCTGAAATTGATTGAAACCCAAAAAAAAAATTGTCTCCCCAGCATCGATTTCAGCTGAGAAACAGCAAAAGAAGATGGAGAATGAGTGATGTTTGATTTCTGGAATTTCTGAATTGGGTTTCAGTTGTTTGAAGAAATGGGTTGTTTCCCATGCTTTGACTCGAAGGAGGAAGAGGAACTGCACGCAAAGAATGTTAGAGATGATAGAAGAGAAGGGAAGCCAGTGGTGGAATCTCATATTTCCAGATTATCTTCGGGTCTGTTTGTAGTTTGTTTTTGTATGAGATTGGTCTGATCTGTGTTGTTGGGTTTTGTTTTTTTGATGAATTCTGGATTTGGGTTTTATTTTTTCAGATGCAACTACACGAATTCGGATTTTTTTTTTGTTAAATTGTTTCTGATTGGAGTTCTGATTTATTCAAATTTCCCGTATTTGCTTTAATTTTCAATGGTTTGTATGAAATCAGTTTGTTGAGTTGTTTTTGGTTTGGTGCAATTGTTTGATCTAATATTTTGAATGATCTGCTAGGAGTTTTAGATGGTTTTGTTGACAAATTGAGATTCATTGGGTGATGGGTATGTTAGAAGTGATTCGATTATGATTTTTTTTTTAACAATTGGGAATTCTTGTGCTGTGTATGAGTTTAACATGGTCTAGTTCTTTCGATTTTAAATTAAAGAGTTCATGGTTTCTTTTTTTTTTAATAATCTAATTCGTGTTTCTGAATTTGTGATTTTGACATGTGAATACAGCGGTAACTTGATTTGGATTCTGATTACTGGATATTTTGTGAGTATGATGAGTTCTATTGAGTTATATGCCTTTTGATTCAGAAGAAGGGGATTTTAGTTACCCAGTTCGCAGTTCTATTAATTCGCATTTGAGACTCAGCTTTATCATAAGATTCGATGGAGTAGGTTCATTTGATTCGATTCTCAGTTCTTCTGATTTGGAGTTTGAGTTCGACAAGCTCGATGAACTAATTTATCTGTGGCCATGCTAGAAGTCCACCACTAAGGTCCCACATCTAGAATCTAAACTATTCAAATTAACTTTTTTCGGATCTACTCTCGGCGGAGTTTTATTGCAACCAGAGTTGGGCCCATAATCAGATTGATTACATATAAAACTCATGTTTGAAATAAAAACCAAAGTAAAATTTCATGTTTCACTGGTGAGTGGTGATCAATCTTTAGGTGAGGCCAATTCTGATTACTGTTACATATGGATTAGTTTTAATACATTGGGTGCAGTGGTTTTGAGTGGTTTGAATTTTTAGGTAGTCACCACTAAATGGATTTATAGGACTGTCTTGGAGAACTATGTGAGATTAGCTGACTAATAGTTTACAAATTGAACTTCGAGTTTTTTGAAATGAACTATTCGCAGTTAGAAGGCTTTGTGAGCGAACTAGGTAACTATGTGAAGTTCTTTTTATCATTATATCCAGTTATTGAATTCAGGATCTTGATGGTTTGATACATTTGCATGTGGTTCAGTGTTCTGGGATATTCATGGATAATTGTTTGGTTGTTTGATGGATTTCCAGGAGCTGATAGACAAAGAATGAGAAGTGTAATAGGGTCAAGAAAGGAATCATCGGACCGGAAAGATGTGCCTGATCTTAGTATTGCTGCACAGACCTTCACCTTTCGGGAGCTTGCAGCTGCAACGAGAAACTTTAGACCTGAATGTTTTTTAGGGGAGGGTGGATTTGGGCGTGTTTACAAAGGGCGCCTAGAGAGCACCGGGCAGGTAGAACCATAGAACTCATTGTTAATTTTTTTTCTCTCTCAATCTCATTTTGGTTCAATCTTACATGTTTATGTTTCGACATAAATGCAATAAACAATTTAAATTTGTAAATGTTGCCTCTGTATTTCTCATCAATTGGCATAGGACTTGAGGCTTCTCTTTCGAGTATTCGCTGAGAATGATTTAAGAATTATTGTACTTAGGAGATGGAAATATGTGCTTGTTTAAGCAGGTTGTTGCTGTTAAACAGCTGGATAGAGATGGGCTCCAAGGGAACAGGGAGTTCCTTGTAGAGGTTCTCATGCTCAGCCTTTTGCATCACCCTAATCTTGTCAATTTGATTGGTTACTGTGCTGATGGGGACCAGCGTCTTCTTGTCTATGAGTTTTTACCCTTGGGATCATTGGAAGATCATCTACATGGTAAGACTGCAATGATATCTCTCTCTGTTTTTATTATTGGTTGTTTGGTTTATCCTATGACATGAAAGATGCTTTGAGAGGCCGTTTTTCAGCAACTTATTTCTGTGTGTGGCCGTTTTTTAGAAACTTCTTTGTGTGCGTGTGCGTGCATGTGTTGGGGTGGGAGGGGGTGGGTGTTTGCCATGCAAGAAGTAAACAATTTAGAAGAAGTACACTATCCGTGCTTGTTTCACTCTTCAATCTTCATGCTTTTATGATTCTTATGTATTTTTTTGCTAAGGCCCAAGAGAGATCAATTGGTATCACTAATCTGGTGGCTATTGTGTGGACGGACTGTCCTTCAAAATTTACGTTGATCGAACTATGTTAGACTTGTGATCAGTGGAACATTCATGTACTGTTGGATCAAAACTTAGAAGAAAAAAAGGAAAAAGAATCATGGAGCCTCATTCAAATGTTTCTCGTTGGATGATAACCTTGCTGCCTCATTATACGTTATCTTAGCTCTAAAATACATATAGATTTCTGGAATTTGAGTTACATTATATTAGCTCTCAAGTGCTTTATTGTGGAATGTGAATGTGCATGCATACAGGCGTACATAGAAACTATGAATTGGATTTATGGCATTGCTTGCTTTATTCAACCACAGGAGGAACATGCATCTTCCATCATTAGTTTTTTCCGTTAAATTCATCAGTTGAACTTGTAGCCAAGAGAAATTATTTGTTCCACAGAAAATGCACAATTTGCAACCCCGTTTAAAAAGTTTTAGCCCATAATTTTTTATCCCCTAGACTGTTTTGATGCAACCCACAGTGGATTGGGGATATCCCAAACCTCCCATTTTCAGAAGATCTTAACCGTTGGTTTATGCCCTATAAAGAGATGGTTAAGATGAGAGTACATCAATTGCCCAGAAAAGGACCAGAGATTGTGGGGTTAGGTCTTTCAGTTTGATACATCTTAAGGTCATCCTCCACTCTCACTAGCTGCCTAGCTGGACTCAGACAACAATAAAGATCTCTTGGGTATCACCTGACTCTTTTCACACAGACCCATTCGGGTTGGCGACCAGGCCTTCAGTGCTTCTGGGCTAGAGTCAAGCCATGGACTTTGATCAGTATCATGGGCTGCATTAGTTAACGGTCATCTAGATGTTAGGAAGAGGGGAAAGTTGTGGTATGTGGGATGGTGGAAACGGTGGTGGGTGGAGGGTTTAATTTTCACAATATTTAAGTTTGAGCTATGTGAAAACTTTTCCACCATCATTTCCCACTTCTTTCTTCCAATCCAAACTCTGCTTTGGATTCTTAGTAACTTATCATCAAAATGGTCAGGAGCGGATCCAGGACTTCTAATATGGGGGGGCTACACTTAAGTTATACTAAAAAAATAACAACAATGTCTCACCAAAAACTATAAAAAATAGCAACAATGTCCCACCAAAAACTATCTATGTACTATCTTCATAATTCATTTTCGACAAGCATCATACCAAAAGAGTGATCATTTTTATTATACTACTCAAAATCAACAAAAAAATGTCTTCACAATAGATCTTGACAAGTATGACAAAAGACAAACAAAAGTTAAAACATGACACTAGTGAAATCTTGACTTGCGTGGCTTCTTATCAAATTCATCTATTACCAACTCTATGTCGACTTCATTAGCAAATTCTCTTTCGATGTAAATAACCATGCAATCCGCGAGAAACTCGTCATCCATCTTGTTACGGAGTCGTGTTTTGACAAGTTTCATAGTTGAGAAGGCTTGTTCGGCAGTCGCCGTGGAAACAGGAAGAGTCAAGACAAGACGAATCAATCTATCAATCAAATGATAAATAGTTGACTTTTCTGTTTGAATTAAAGCTCGACATAACTCAGAAATGGTAGACAATTTCTGAAAACGGGGATGATGATGTACATCAAGCTTATAATGTTGCAATTGACTTCTCAAAATATGTATCTCTTGCTCTGTGAAGTCTTCACAATAAAACTTCTCAGCAAGCTTGCAAATATCATCAATATGAAAGTACTTAAAAGCATCTTTCGGGTCCAAAGCTGAACTAAGAGAAAGAAGCTCAATTGCCTCCTCAGAGAATCTACTCTTCAACTCCAGCAACTGGAAATCTATTACAGCATTGAAAATATCAACGCGATAATGATGCTCAACTGTAATACAATCATTCTGTTGGCAAGAACGGCGTGTACCAATCATATGACGAGAACTCATATCAGGAATATCAATGTCATGTTTTATACAAAAAGAAATCACATCCTCAAGGAAGCTACCCCAACATGTTTCTCTCAACTCTTGAAGAAGTTCATTTGTACTTGAGACTAAACCCATGGCATTTAGAATGTCTTGTGACTTTACTTGCAAAGCTTTACATAGTATATTTGTGATTCCCATAGTCTTATGCAATAAATGAAACATGAAGACAAATTCAAAATTTCTCATAGCAACATAAGAACCCTTAGCTTCTCCACGCATAGTGTTACTAGACCCATTCTTCATGATGCTTTCAAGAACCGTGCAAGTCGCATCATACATCTCTATTAAGCTACAAACAGATTCATAGTGAGAGCTCCATCGAGTATCTCCAGCTCATTGCAATGTGCGAACTTGATTAACACCCCGTCCACTATCAAGCACACCACTTGCCAACAAATTATCGATTTCTATTTTTCGAGCTTTCTCCAACTCTTTCTTCCGCTTAGGCGTAACATGGAGATTAACAATGGATGCCAACTTCGAAAAGAATAACCAAACGTCTGGCACATCTTTAGAAGCCGCAACTAATGCAAGTTGTAGTCGATGCGCAAAACAATGCACATAATATGCATAAGGACACTCCTTAAGAAATAGTGCTTGTAATCCATTCCATTGACCACGCATATTACTAGCACCATCATAACCCTAGCCTCTCATATTTTCAATAAGCAAATTCTTGTGAGCAAGAACATTGGAAATCTCTTCTTTCAAGGTTAACGCAGAAGTGTCTTCAACACCAACAATAACAAAAAACCTTTCTCTAACAAAACCACCATGATCAACAAATCGTAGAATAATGGTCATTTGTTCTCTATGTGAATTATCTTGTGCTTCATCCACAAGGATACAAAACTTTGCATCACCAACATCTTCGTGTATTTTCTTTCTCACATTTTCGGCAAATATATGCAAAAGTGTTTTCTGAATACCATGTGAGGTATACTTGGCATTTCCTAGACAATCACCTACTATTTCGGCAACTTTCTTGTTCAACATTTTCGAAAACTCGAACATTGCAATGAAGTTTCCACAATTCTTTGATTTCTTCGATTCATCATGTCCTCTAAAAGGAAACCCTTGTAGTGCAAGCATCCGAATACATTGAATAACATTTCGGAGAAGCAACCGATTATTTGCAATTGCTTCTTTAGAAAGTGTATTGAAAACACTATCTATATGTCGAGAAGGATTCATTAGATTCTCACAATACATTGTCGCCGACCTATGTGGAGAACAAAGACCACCTTCATGTTTCAAAAAAGGACACTTCTTCCCATTGTTAACCTTCTTCCAATTCTGAAACCCATCAATGGTAAATACCGGATGCTTTGGAGGATTTGTTTCAAAGAGAAAGCAATAAAAATAATATGCTCTATCCTTGTGGAGTGAATATTCTAGCCAAGGGAATAGTTTGTACCAATTAGCGTTGAACCGTCGACCTTGCTTTCCAAATATGGTCACCGGATAATCTTTTTCTTTCTCATGAGTAGGTCAACAAGGTCCCATTCTAAGATAAGCTACCCGAACTTCATCATGTTTGTTAAGCGGGTATTCATATATAGCAATGCGTTTACCCGGATCACATTCAAATGAAGAAGTGACATCAAGTTCCATAGGTGCAACTTCTTGAGCTTTGGAAGAATGTTCAACTACGATTCTTTGGACTCGAGAAGAAGGTTCAACTCCTTCAATTTCAACAACTTGAACTTTGGTAGGACGTCGCTCATCTTCATCAAGTTTTGAAATATCAGGAATAGATGTGGAAGTTTTGCCGCTTTCAAATTTATCATCTTTTCTCTTATAGAATGATAGAAGAGTTATTGGTTTTTTGGGCGCTTGATGATGCGACATTATAACCTAAGATAGTAAATAATCATCAATATACAATACATAAGACCAGTTTTAATTTTTTTTTTCCTAAGAATCTCTTGTATTGTGAAAACCTAATGCCTCACAAATCAACCCATGATGGACAAATAACACACCTGGGTAACAAATCAATCCCTCACAAATAACCCATAACAGGGACAAATAACATTCCAGAGAAGGCAAAGTATCATGCAACCAAGTATAAAACAACAACAACAACAATGATGATGATGGTAATCAGATACTCAGATGGTTTGCATTACCTTCACCCCCTATTTCCATCCATTGAAGATGTCTCTGTTTTCCAAAATTTGAAAGTTAATCAAGATAAAGGGGTATACAAATGGATCGTTTAATTTTACACAAACCAAGGATGAGGTATACAAAAGTCATGGTGGATTGATGCTGGGAACTTGCGCTATATTACCAACAAAAGAAGTATCTACAAGTAGCTTTTAGGATCACAAAAATTCACAAAACAGAGACACTTCATCCAAATTGCCCAAAAGGGGACTACTACTATTACCCCAACAACAAAGGACAAGAAACTACATTCCAAGTTACCCACAAAGTATCAGCACAAAAGTACACAAATCACCCATGTGCCCAGTAGTATTTTAAGTGATCCATACTTCCAAGCAACTCCCAAAGCCATAAAACCAACAACAGAGAATAATTTTCCAATGTGCCCACGCCAAATTACTGCCATTGGCCAGCCCGGAGCCCTTAATTATCAATGGCCAATGTAGCCCCATGACCTCAGTTAGATGCTGCCATTGTGCAGTCACGAGCCACAATCATGGCCATTGCCATCTATAAAAGGGTGATCACCAGATCACCCAAAGACCCCAAGTGAGAAAGAATCAATTGGCGATGATGTCATGATGAGGGGAAAGATGGCAATGGTGGTGATGTTGTTGGCTGCTGTTGTGATGGGGAGTGGGATTGTGGGGTCCAGGGCAGATGGCCTGTGTAACATCCCCATCAAGGGTTTGATGTCCTGCAAGCCTTCCGTTAGTGGGCCAGACTCCAGAGGGTGTGGACTGTGGAGCCCACTGCTGCAGGGTCAATCATGAGGAGGAGAAAACCCACAAAAAAAACCCAACAAAACCCATGTTTCAGTGATTCAGTCATCATCCAAAGAGAGAATGATAAGGAGGAGAAAACCCACAAGAAAGGGGGGGAAAAACTATGTTTCAGTCATCAAACACATGAAAAAGGGAAAAAAGAAAGAAAAGGGACAGAGACAACCTTTCCAGCAGATCAACACCCTTGTTTGTTACAACAAAGCCAAAGGTGAAGACGGTGAAGCACTGAAGCAGAAGAGGATGAGTCTATGAGAGGTAACAGAGAATAAAAAAAAAGGGTTTTGACTTTTTTGAGAGTTGAGTTGTGGGCCTTGTGGCTTGTGAGACCGGGCCCAAAATTCAAAATCTAAATTTTTTTTTTGGGCTGAAAGCTTGGGTGGGCTGCAGCCACCCCAGGCCCCCCCCTTGATCCGCCCCTGAGAATGGTTGTAAGTTGTAACTTCTGAATAGAACAATTGTCCATAAAGCATGCACACACTTGTGCTCCATTTTTCCTTTTCAATGCATGTGCATTTCTTTGTACTCATCTATTCTAATGTTCATTTTCTCTCTCATTTTTCTTTTAGCAGCATCATTACACTACTTTGGATGTGCCTAAAATATTCAATCAGACAATAGATCACCCATCCTGTTTCTGCTTTTAATTTTTGACGACATTCAGTATATGGATTGGAGGAAAATTATTGTAGAGTGGTAGACAGTTCTTTGCACATTTTCATGTTTTGCAAAATGTTGTGGGTCCTACATGTTGAGGATGAAAAGTTTCGTGCAGTCCAAGAGATGCTGCCCTGGAATGGGTTTCAGATCATGTGCCAAGCCAGCCTAATGGACAGGTCAAAACAAAGAGCTATTAGTAAACATAAAGTAGAAACTTTTAAATTCTTTAAACAATTCAAGAACTGGTTTTGAACATGAGTCCATCGCATATCTTTCTCACTCAAATTTCAGCAAACAGAATATTTTTCTTTTCCCTTTTAAGGTCTGTCGTCCAATTGTTATTTGGATTTTGTGATGCCTGAGTGTGATGCTTAACATAACTTTTAAACCATACCTGTCACTTTGTTTTACTGACATGGATTTTTTGCTATGCTTTACAATTCCATTTTTGTGTGTTTTTTTGTTAGATGCTTGCAGAATGGCTTTCTTTTCCTTTCATATGAAATGAAATTCTTGGAAAGCCTAATCAACAAAAATGTGATGCTATTAGTTTATCATCAAAATGAATTTTTACCCACATCAACTGTTGTATTAGTTGACTTAGTAGGATATGAAAGTGTAGATATTAGGTTCACACTTTTTCTTGGGGGTTGCCGTGGTGTGTGTTAGAGTGTGGGGGCATTGAATAATGTACCCACTCTTTTAAACGCATTTAGGGCGTACGCCTCGAGGCTTGCCTCAAGGTTGGGCTTCCCAGTATTTGAGGTTGAGGCTGTAAAATGTCATGTACCAACCCAAAAGCTTAAGCTGATAGGTGGAAGGCCCAAACAGGTATATAAAAACATGTCAAACCTATTACTTAGGCGATGTGGGATGTGAGACTTTCCAACACTCCTCTCACGTGTAGGCCTAGCATATTTCATGGACGGGCCTGCCACGTGGGCTATAAAAGAACGACGGCCACGTTTGCTACACAAGAATAACAGGATCAGAACCCACTCTGATACCATGTAAGATGCGATGTACCAACCCAAAAGCTTAAGCTGATAGGTGGAAGGCCCAAACTGGTATATGAAGACATGTCAAACCTATTACTTAGGCGATGTAGGGTGTGGGACTTTCCAACAAAGGCACCCACTTCAGTCACCCTCCATAAGGGGACATGCACTATTAGCACATCTATTTTCAAGAAAAAGGGTGGTGAAGTTTTTAATTTTAAGAACTTGAAAGTCTTTCTTCTAAAAGAATTAAGACTGGTGTAGTTAGATTTAACTTAATTCAACCATAGCTAACTCATTAAAAGGCTTAAAAGAACCAAACTGATCCTGTTTTCTATTTATTAATATATATTATTTTCTAATGTGTTATCTATTTATTGAAGGCGTGCTTTATGCTCTAAGATTTCAGGCTTATGCTCCACGCTTTGGGCAATTGGAAGTTTGAAATGCCTCACCACATGCCTTGATGTTTAAAACGTTGTGTTAAATTTGACAAGATTTACTGGCAAATACATGTGTTTACATGTGGCTCCACATGCAGACATTTATGTATGGAACAGGTGACTTCTACCAGTCTATGTCCAAGCCATGCAGCAGGTGGATCCCACCTATTAGTTACCTTGGCTGAAAATAAGATAGGTCCACTCATCAGGTGAAAAACATATAAACTTGGAGTGTTTCTGTGGAGATCTCTTTCCACCATCCATGTGTCGTGTGCATCTCTGACCAAGCTGATGGTAGAACCACTTGCTGTTTTAGCTAGGCACATTTTTGGATGATTTGGATCACGTGGATAACATTGGGAAGTGTGCCCATGTGTGAATGGGCTCAACCTATGGACACAATGAACTTTTCATTTCATGAAACTTTCACTAATTAATTGCATGCACACTCACTCAACAGTTACATGTTCTTGATTGCTAAGTTTTAAATCAGTGATATTTTCAAGAACACTGTTGCATTTTCATTTAGCTCTCTCTCTGGTAGCATTTAGCCCCTTCAATGACCAAATAATCCTTGTACAGATCTTCCTCCTGACAAGGAACCGCTAGATTGGAGTACAAGGATGAAAATTGCAGCCGGTGCAGCCAAAGGTTTAGAATACCTGCATGATAAAGCAAATCCTCCTGTTATTTATAGGGATTTCAAATCATCAAACATATTACTCGCTGAAGGTTTTCATCCAAAGCTATCTGATTTTGGACTTGCAAAGCTTGGCCCAGTTGGAGATAAGTCGCATGTCTCAACCAGGGTCATGGGAACTTATGGTTATTGTGCTCCTGAGTATGCTATGACAGGACAGCTGACAGTGAAGTCTGATGTCTACAGTTTTGGGGTAGTCTTTCTGGAGCTGATTACAGGACGGAAAGCAATCGACAGCAGTAGGCCTCATGGAGAACAAAACCTGATCACATGGGTAATCAATCTTATCTAATTTGTGCAGTCGACTGAAATTTGTTGTTTCTTTTGCAGCCTGGTTTTGGGTGTCCATACTTGCTCAAAATTTAGAACGGATTAGTTAAATATGACTTACTATTTTGTGAGCCAGAAAACTTCAGGACTTTTATACCAAGTATAATCCACAAAATTAGGAAAAAGCATTCTTCATTCCAAAAGTTGGTAGGAACCAAATAAGGATTTGTCTACCTTATTGTTGATTAATCGCATAATCTTATTATTATTATTTTTTTGAATGTTTCGCATAATCTTATATTGTTTTATGCTACTTATACATGACCTCCAGCCAACTAATTCAGACAGTCAAATGGAGTGGAGAATTGAGCAGATTATCCTGACTACTGTGGATGGAGCACAAGCTGAAAATTGTACTGGTTTGGCCATCCTAACCACCCTAATGGTGGCCATTGAATGGTTGAAGTGATTCTCTGGTTGTACTTTGTCCTCAGTAATTCCCATGGTGAGATTGACATCCATGCAGTGAAAAAATTTCCGATCTGATCTTTTGTGCTGATTGGGACCAAGACAAATCAGAGCCTTGACACCTAGATACTTCAAACTAGGCAATGTATCGCATTGTATTGTATCCAACACTTCATTTTTTTGCGTAGCATCTGTGTCCCTACGGTATCCATCCCATATCTGGGCCATCCATGATGGTCCATGTCGATCCATAAAACAAGTATGCCTGCACCACTCTTAAGAAAGAATCAAATGAGGAAAAATAAGAAGTACAAAATGAAAAAGAAATTTGTGAAACTGTGATTCTTTAATTGTTTTTTCATTAACTACAAACATTTCTAGTTGTTTTGCTGATGCACTACTCTTCACTTTGCGTGGGTAATCAAAGAATCACTTAATGAGTACCGGTATGCCATAAATTGAACATGGGTATACATTACATGGTAGCACTAAAATACTAAAAATGAAGCGGTAGAATCAATGGCTTATATAAATTAACAACTACCATTAGATACATAGTTTGATAATTAGATATCAATTATCCTTCATCACATACATTTAGCATAGCAAACATTAAAACATCCAGTGTTGAAGAGTTTAAACAAAAAAAGAACTTATGGCCATGGAAATGTTACCAAATATTCATGGAGCTAAGAATCTTTTCATAATTGTATACATCAAAGATTTTAAATAAATTAACAACAATTTTTTATTTAACTAAATAATATTTTTAAATCGTTAAAGTAAAAAAATAATAATGATCATGGATGTACACAAAAAAGGTCTATGGATCAACTTCCATATGGACTAATGTGTTTATGTGGCTAATATTGCGTATAACACTAATTGCATCATAAACATTTGAAATGTATAACACTGAATGCATCATAAACATTTGAAATGTATAACACTAATGCATCATAAACATTTGAAATAGATAGAATTCCAGAATTGAAAAATGCAGTATTGTATTAAAAAAATCATTAAATACATAATATGTCCATGAATCAAAATTTAAACCCATGAATCTATCTAATTTTCCATCATATTGTTATGATTCTAAGCTTTTTTTACATTTACATATATGTGCCTCTTTGAAGAAATCCCCAAACCCCCTTTTCTCAAAACCCTAGCTTTGTTTAAGATTTCTCCCCCGTTGTTCTTATCCTTAAGGTTAGCTTCTTTGTTCCTTACCTTCCCAAAGCCTTCAAGCAAAAGGAGAAAGCCAAAAAAAAAAAAAAAGAGGCTTCGAACAAACCTACATGTTTCTGGTACTGAAATTGTCTGTGCTGGTTCATGGCTCAATCTGTGCTACCCTGACTCGGCTGAGTTGAGGCAGTACTGTCTTTTTATATAATGGGACTCTGTGATGTGTTCGTGATGGACAAAATTTAAAATTTTTGATCCTATACGCCATGTGAATTAGGGAATGAGTTGCCTCTAAGTTTGGGTTGTGGACGATCAACAAACCAGCATTGTAGACCTGTCTAGTTGTTAGTCTTGAAATTTACTTGTGTGGAAAATTCAAAGAACAATTTTGATTCAGTCAAGTGACAAAAGATTGAAGTCTAAGAAAAACAAAAATATTCTCTTTTAAAATCTTTTAAACTTGGTGACTAAGCTGCAGATATTTGCACTTTTCTAGTGAATCTTTCATTTCCTATTATTAGTTTGTGCAGGATCGATAGAAAATCACTCCCATGACTACTAAATATGGTTTTCAATTTCCAAGCCACTCCCAAAAGCATAATGAAATTAATAACTATTCATTCCACCAAAATATTGAAGCTATTTAAGATTTTCGTTGCATCAAAATATGATCTTTCATTTCATCATCATCAAAGCCTTGTGTGAACTATGTTGGGGAAATGTGATCTTTCATTTATCATCTGCATGTGTCTATTTTCAGTCACCAAGATGTTTTCAGGGTATCTGAAATTTTGAAAGTATTGAGTGTCAGATTCATTTCTTGTATTTATAGGCGCGCCCCATGTTCAATGATCGACGGAAGCTTCCAAGATTAGCTGATCCACAGCTTCAAGGTCAGTACCCTATGCGTGGACTCTACCAGGCCCTTGCCATTGCATCAATGTGTATCCAGGAACAGGCAGCCGCTCGACCTCTCATTGGGGATGTGGTGACTGCTCTATCATACTTAGCATCCCAATCATACAATACCAATGCAGCTCCTGCGAACAACGTCAGAGTCACCGGAGAGAAAGATGATAAAAGAAGCAGAGGTGGCGGAATTGATGGACAAGAGGAGAGAGGTGGAAGAGTAGCAAGGAATGAAGAAGGTGGAGAGTCTGGACGTAAATTGGATGGTTCTGAGAAAGAAGACTCTCCAAGGGAGACTGCTAGGATCTTGATCCGGAATTTGGATCGAGAGCGTGCAGTTGCAGAGGCCAAGATGTGGGGAGAGAACTGGCGGGAAAAGAGGCGAGCCAATGTTCAAGGAAGTTCAGATGGGGCAGGCAGGCAGTAGCCAGCCAAATGGCCAAACCTCAGTTTTTCATTGTTATTAGAGAGGTGGGCCTCATAGTAAGATGCTGGTTTCTATGTTTTTCCTTTTACTAGGGATGAGACTGGTGTTCTTCACTTTATTTTTATCTTTCCAGTGACTACATTCTCGCAAATGGCACGTGTACAATTTCAAATTGACCATCTGATACACCTTACCTTGGATGGGCCATAACCAGAAACGAAACCTAAAAATCCTAACCATTCCGTTAGTGAGCTTTGGAGAAAATGGATGGTTAAAAGAAAAATGAGATGAGTCAATAAAGGTTCTAAAAGGAATCTTCTTTTCTGGAAAAAAATAAATCCTCCAAGTCTGATGGTAAGGGCAGGTTTGGCAAGTTCCTACTGAATTCCTAGCAAAATGGGCTTTTATCAGAAGGGTGACTCTGTGAGGAGTCAAGGTTGTGGAGTTCTGCAAGGGACTGTAAAGTATCTGGGATTCATTTTCATTGGCGAAGAGAGGTATTCTGTTACCACCAAGAGGAGGGAAAAGTTGGGGGTGGGGAGCATTACATAGGAGTTTGTTAAACATGGTGTGTACCTCAGGATTAACAATGTTGATCTTGCATGTGCGTGCAACATGTACAAGGACAGTGTCACTGACAACCTAAGAGGAATAAAGGCGACAAATACTGTAGTTTTTCTCTTATCATGGCAGAGCCGAGACTGTATTTACTAGGAAGAGAAATGTTGTAATCACGGTTCCTATACCCAACAGCATCCTGTGAACACACATCTTTCTATGTCTATGTTGTGAAAGTTAAAATTTGTGGCTGCTCCCATCTGCATCCTGTTCCTTTATATTACATGCTTAGTTAATTGTAAGATTATCTTCAACATTTGGTTTCTTAACATTGTGCACCAGGCTGTTGTTTGTGAACAAAGGCTGAAGGGTGTGTTTGAATGTACTCAAATTGCAAGTGATCTATTCTGTGCACAAGATACAGATATTTGTTCTGTTTGTGTCTGGTGAAATTCTTCACCGCCGTTAAGTAGTTGTTTAGTGTTTTCCTCCCCTCTGACCTAAATCATTGTAAACCATGTCGCAGGTATTGATTTAGAGTGAACATGTTGAAAGAAAACACTGTTCTATTAATTTGTGATCTCCATATTAAAAAAGAAAAGAAGGGGGAGAAAATCCTCAACAGCACAGATAAAACATTCATTTTGCAACAATGTCAGAAGCATGACTGTGATTTGGAGTATAATCAAATGGAGGCTTCACAAACTGTTCTCTCCACTTTTGAGTATCTTTAAGAGCTCTACTTCAATATTCTGTTTCTGATTTCCTTCTTTCCGCACAAGATCTGGTATGTTCTTAGAGTCTTATTTCATGACCTCAAATTTTGTTTAGACACATCAAATTAGATTCTCTTCTTGTCAGTGAAAATAATTTTTCACTAACCTCAATTTCAATAAGATTATTTTGGATGGAATGATATAGCAACAGATAGGCGCAACTGTTAGATGAGCCCATGTGTTCTTTGCCAATCTAATCACGAAGCCCACTGTTGAGCTGATAAGATTGATGGGACAATGTATGATGCTGCTGAGGATTTTTTGTGTGTCCCATCACATTGACATCTAATATGAAGGAAAATGTTTACCTGAGCAAAATATCAGTTCATTCAGTCATAACCTTAACCTCCTGTATGTATCCCATCTTCTCCCAAGCCTCAAATATGTTAAAGTATTAATGTTTGATATTTACGTTCATCTTATAAGTTTATAAATCCATTAAATTAATTCATAGTCACCACAATCCTTGCAATTGATAATTAATAGTAACTATGACCTTTTATATTAGATTTGTAAAAAAACTTGACTCCAATCGGAGCAGGCCCCACAGTTGAATTGGTCATGTTACATGGTTATAAGCACTTCATTAATGCTAAGCCCATTTTTGGATTGACTTGACCACGCTTGGTTTTTATTAATATTCTGCAAACATGTTTTGTAAGTAATCAACTAATCATTTAGATTAAAGGCATATTTTCTTTTATAAAATTGGTTAACTAATCAGTCTGATAGTAGGACAACAAACTCTTATTACAACCAAACTTTTCCAGGCCCATATAAGAGAGAGCCATTTTCTTTTAGTGGATTATATTTTTTATAAACGGGCCCCACTGTGGAGCCCAAAGGTGGTAAATACTTACCCAATGTACAGCGTGCTGGGGAAAGAAGAGAGTGACATACAACAACTCCAACCATTTTCAAAGTGTTGGCTGATATTCTAATTGACTGAGACGGATGTTGATTTGCATTAAATTATCAAAACGGAATAGATTAATAACGGAACATACCGGCCAATACATATCGATATCAGCCAATATTTTCATCCACTTACTAATTACCACCCATGTACTTTTCTAATATTTTTATGATGTATCTTATAAATATAGATATTTTTAGCAATTTAAATTTCTTTATGTAGTTTTAATACTTTTATATTTTCCTAGCACTTCTCTTTAATAGCAGACAAAAAAAAAAACCTAAGATTTTGAAAACACCCCATTAACAATTATTACATTTCAAATAATAAGTTAATTTTATTCATTGACAATGTCACAGCCTTTGTAGGAAACTGTACTAATACACTGGGATTATAAGAGAGTTTACCCGGCTTTTTTATGGGCCCAGATGGATTAGTCCAGCACTTTCAAAATCGGAAACCCTACAATATATATTAAAAAAAAAAAGAGACAATGTCGGCAGCATCTACCATAAGGAAGAAGATCCAGTGACCGATTTAAAAAAATTCAAACCAGTCCCACTGAAAGGGTTAAAAAGCTATTCGGCTTTCCAATGAGCCTGAATGGATTAGCCCAACCCTTCCAAAATGGGGAACCCTACGATGTAAAAAAAAAAAGAAAAAAGAAAAGAAAAGACAGTCGCCAGCATCACCATGAGGAAGAAGATCCAACGGTCGATTTTAAAATTTTCAAACCAGTCCCGCTAAAAAGGTTAAAAAGCGAAGGCTTTTGCTCGACCGTGTAAAAGCTTTTGCAAAAGCTTTCCTCGGCCGAGTACGGCAACCCCACTTGTCTTCTTCTACTGTTACTAGTACTGTCTCGCGGAGTAAACATACGACTTTTCTCATTTCCAATCTCTGTGGCGTCTCCATCTTGAAAAATCTCCGTTTCTCTCTCTTTCTCTCTCTACTGCAACCGGATCGAGAAAAGCTGATTTGGGTTTTCTCTACGACGGGAGCTTGGTACGGGAATAGCCATTTCGTTGCAGTTTCTTCAGGTTTTTCAGCTTTTTTTTATGTTGTTTTTTGCTTGCTGGATTAAGTAGATCAGTCTTGTCCTGATGGATTTTGGGTTTTCGTCAAATAGGAACGCTGTGATTGTATTTTTTTTTTTTTTTTGGATTTAGAGAATTACAACCTATGCACAGATACAATTTTCTGGCAAAGGACACCCAACTGATGTTTTGGGGTTTTGGGTTTACATCTGTTGGGACTGGGGCATTAAATCGTGAGCACCTGATGGTTTGTCCATGTGGGGGAATTTCTATTTCGTGGGATTTTGATGGGGTTTGCAAAATTTTTGTGAGTGGATTTGATTGCATTTTCCTTGGATTGGGTGAACCAGAAAAGCTCTTGACAGGGTTTGGGTTTTGCTTATGATTGGGAGATCATAGATGGTCTCTCTCTCTCTCTCTCTCTGTGTGTGTGTGTGTGTGTGTGTGTGTGTGTGTGTGTGTGTTGGGTTTAGCAAATTGCAACCTCTACCCAGATAAAATTCTGGCACTTTGCCAAGGGACCAACCTGATGAGGATACAGAAATGATGTTTTGGGGTTTTCATCATGTCGGTCCCACCATAAGCATTAGCGCCATCATTTTTACTGCCTGATGATTTGTCTATGGGAATTTGCATTTGGTGAAATTTTGATATGGTTTGCAGATTTCCAGGGAAATGATCTTGTGTTGCCTCTCAGTTTGGTGATGACTGTAGCTAACACCTGATTTCACATATGCGGTCCCGCCTTTGTTTGATCCAAATCACGCAATTCACATGTCTTCCTATATGTAGGCACCGGCCTAAATTTTACTCTCATATCACTGTTGGAATGATCATGTGCAAAATTTATCGGAATCTACTTTTCTACACATGGTTAATCTAATGGCGGGTGGAACTTAGTTTGGAGTGAAACTGGGGCTATTTCCTGTATGGAGGGGTTGCTGTGATATGTGCAGGTTTCATCATACAAAGATGGGCCTCTCACATATTGAATGGGGTAGATACTGTGGCCACATAATCATGACTTTATGGTGATTTTTTTTTTCTCTTCTTTTTCGGGGATATGTAGGGGAAATGGGAGAGATTTAATGGATGCTGAAAATTTTCCCAGTAGAATTTGATTGGTTTCCCTTGTTAACGTTTCTCTGTGCAATTTTATTAGTTCTTCTGATTATTTTTCCTTTTCCTGGTAGGTGAGAGAGTAAGAAGTAAGTAAAAAAGGAGAGGAAAAACGAAAAGAGAAGAGAAGGGTAATCCACCTGCCCATCCATGAAATGTCTTCCTCTGATTTGTGCCAGTTTAGTTCTTGATAAATCATGAGGGCAATTCTGCATACTTTTAAATTTTTTTGATGGAAAACAGACAGTGAGATTCATTCCTACTGAAGAAAAGGCTATCATGAGGGGCATGAAGAGCACAAAGCCATTGAAGCAGCTCAAGCTTTCTGTTCCCGCTCAAGAAACACCTATCACAAACTTCCTGTAAGCAATTCCCACCTATTTCCCCCTCTTTCTATCAATGTAACACTTAGATGTTCTCACATAAAAATTTGTGTTTTATTATTTTCCTTTTCCCATATCTCACATACAAATAAAGTTTCTCTGATCCGGTTGACCTGTTTGGTCACTGTTCTTACAAAAAAATTTCTTAGTAATTGTTGAATAGATTGTATTGGTTTATATGAATCAAAATCTGTTCGGAGATTTCATCAACTTCTATCATGATTGTGGTAATTATGGTTTTTTTGGACTTTCAGGACTGCAAGTGGCACATTCCAGGATGGAGATCTCCTCTTGAATCAGAAGGGCTTACGGCTGGTATCTGAAGAAAAGGAAACTCGTGTAAGTTTATTCCAGTTCTATTGAGACCAATGAAGCCCTCGGATGAAGTAGTGAGGAAAGGCATATTAAACTGTGAAGTTACGGAGAATAGGGTCTCAAATAGGGTTGAGCAAAAAAGTAGTACGCAT
The DNA here is from genome assembly GCA_038049695.1 of Cinnamomum chago. NCBI lineage: Eukaryota > Viridiplantae > Streptophyta > Magnoliopsida > Laurales > Lauraceae > Cinnamomum > Cinnamomum chago. The sequence goes on from CP142456.1 coordinate 78,824,761, forward strand.
AAAGCTCCTTAATAGTTGAGTTTAGGCCGTGGTGATGGTGATCCAAAATGGTTTAAAACTCAAATTTTTAGAGGAGCAATAACTTCCTTTTCTTTTGAGATATGATAATAATTTGTGTAAAATCATTTTAAGCTCAAGATTTAACTTAGCACTAATCTGACTATGGGTTTAAAGTGTGGCTGTTAATGTTATTACATGTTTTCCCTTTCATGATGATAACTATCATTCTTGATGGTAATGGTCAAAAACCCTATGCTATATTAAACAGTATATTTTCCACCATTGTTTCATAGTGTTAGATTCTATATATATTTAGGACTTTCAAAGCATTAAAAGGGAGGTTTTCTTTCCTTTTTAGAAAAATTTTTTAGAAAATTCTCGCTTTTTTTAAAGGTATGGTTCTTTAAAAAAAAAAAAAAAACCATCATGAAAGCCCAACTCAGGAAAATGAGACCCATACCGGATTTATAGATTTTTTTTATTTTATATTTTTTTTGTAACAAGTTCTTCAGCTCTTACCATCTTTACTTAAAATTCCGTCCATTTTTTACCGGAATATGCCATCATAGGTGAAACCATTGGGGAATATTGTTGATGAAAGGTAAAATAAATGCTAAGGTTGGGAAATTCACACTGGAGCTGATAAGAGTTAAGATGGGAACATCACCTGTTCAACAAGAGATGCTAAGTTGCAGTCTTATCTTCTAGGGAGAGGGTTAATTGATAATAAGGGGCTTCCGAATGGTTGAGTGTTGTTGGCACTATGGTCTCACATACATGCCCGGGGATCGATCCCTGAGTCCTTAAGTTAAAAGTATCACATATAAGTATATAACCAGTAGTCCAAAAAAAAAAAAAACAGCACTACAAATTCACTAATATAGAGCTGGAAACCTGCATAGCAAAAGGGTAAAATAAATGACAGCCTCTTATTTGTTGTTATTATTATTTTATTTTGAAAAGCACTTAATATGCTTCTGCATCCACATCCCCTCAAACTAGCTCCTGTTACACTAGGCATTTTATATATGTTCTATGAAAGGCTTGCTTCTACCGCATCTTTATGAGAAACACAGCCATGTTTCCTTCAAGTTCAACTTGATGATGTGCTTTGCATTTTCCTTTTTTTCCTTATGCAAAGTAGTTCTTTCTAGTGAATCTTATGGTTACCATTCAAATAAATAAATAAATCATATGGTTAACACTTGACCTCTTTCCATACTATTTTGTGTTAGAATGGTAGTTGCTATACATAAAGAGGGAACTTCTCAAGTGGGCTCCTCCTGTATTTTCAACTATAAAATGAAAATAATTTCTGATTCATTTGCTTCCATTTGCAGTTAATAATTTCCTGTTCAATTTCTCACCCTTTACTGGCTCAATTTTTTGCAGCCAGCAGATGCGAAAGAGGTTGATCACCAATTTTCATTGGAAGACCTTGAGACCATTAAAGTAATTGGAAAAGGGAGTGGTGGTGTTGTGCAACTCGTGCGCCATAAATGGTTGGGAACATTTTTTGCACTTAAGGTATTATACTGGAGACATTGACTTATGTTTAGTTTGTTCAACTCGGATATTGTTATTAGAAAAATACTGGTTCAGTTGCATGGATGGATCTTGGCTACCAATTCTGTGAAAATGTGATTCTTTTTTATTTGAATTTTTATGCATCCATTTGATCAGATAGTCACTCCATATAGAAACCCTCATTTGCAGTTCAATTCTACTTAACTAAAAGGTTTGTGCTAGTAAAGGAAGCCTGCAAGACTCTACAATCTGTAAAGGTCATGCTTAATTGTCTTGAGGAGCACATGGGAGTGGATTGTGGGTTTGTTACTTGCTCAAAGCTGATAATGAAGAGGCAGAATCAAATAGATGATCATGATGCTGTATAATTAACTCTTTCTTTGTCCCTCAGCTGTGGCACACCTTGTGAGGGACAGAGGCTGTGGGAGTAAGTGCGTGAGGTCGAATCCTTAATGTAGCAAATAAATAAATAGCCTTATTTTCTTTATTTTAGACGAGCATTGAAAAAGATGGACCATTACCATTCTTGAAGCTTCAACCTCTTTAAGATTAAGATACCATCCACAATGGCTAAGATGAATAGTTCTGATGCATTCATTCTTATACTGTTACTATTTGTAATCTGTATACTACAGTAGCTGCTTTAAGAAGCAACGACAACGAGTGGTTTCTGGACTTTAGACGAGTCAATTATTGACTGAAATTTGGTTCCTACTTCAGAGACCCAGATGGTCTCCTTTAGGGCCTGTTTATTTATATGAGAGGAGTAAAAAGAAAGTAGGGGTCAAATCATGAATAAAGTAAAAGAGCAGGAGGTTAAATTAAAAGGTGCTAGAAGACAAAAGTTTACTTCCCCACTAGTTATTACGCTTGGTTGAATTAAAAAAAAAAAAAGAGAAGCCAAAAGGAGTAAAAGGCACTAGTGGTGTCACATCAAAGTTTACTTCTCCTCTCCCCTTTTTTCCATCCAAACAACAAAAAAGTAAAACAATTGCATCACTACTTTCCTTCTTTCATCCAAACAGCATGAAGTTCATCTTTCTGCTAAACAAACAAGCCCTTAGCAGATGAAGTTGATAAAGTGATAACATTTTTTGCAGGTTATCCAGATGAACATTCAAGAGACTGTCCGTAAACAAATAGTCCAAGAGCTAAAAATAAATCAAGCCTCACAGTGTCCTCATGTGGTTGTTTGTTACCACTCTTTCTACCACAATGGGGTTATTTCTCTTGTCTTGGAATACATGGATCGTGGATCTCTAGTAGATATAATCAAACAAGTCAAAACAATACTCGAGCCATATCTCGCAGTTGTTTGTAAGCAGGTCAGCCTGCCTTCCATTTTTAGATTTTAGAAATTTTACCTAGAAAATTCCTGATGCAATCAAATGAGCCACTATTGCTTGATTCTTGTCCTTTTATCTTTTTTCTGTACATATATCAGGTTTTGATGGGCCTAGTATACCTGCATCATGAAAGACATGTCATTCACAGGGACATAAAACCGTCAAATTTGTTGGTAAATCATAAAGGAGAGGTGAAAATAACTGATTTTGGTGTTAGTGCTGTGCTTCAAAGCTCCATGGGTCAGCGAGATACATTTGTTGGCACTTACAACTACATGTCGGTATGTTGGGTTACCATTCTCTAGCATTTTGAGTTAAAACACCGTATCTCCCTGGCCTAATCACTTACATTTCTGTAAATTTGTGCTTGAGATTTTTAAACTTCTAACAGTATCTATATTCTGTCCTGTCCCAGCCTGAGAGAATCAGTGGAAGCAGTTATGATTATAGCAGTGATATTTGGAGTTTGGGCATGGTGATACTAGAGTGTGCGATAGGCCGTTTTCCTTATATATCATCTGAACAAGAAGAAGGTTGGCTGAGTTTTTATGAACTTCTTGAAGCGATTGTAGACCAACCACCACCTTCTGCCCCACCAGATCAATTCTCACCAGAGTTTTGTTCATTTATATCTGCTTGGTAGGTGTTTGTCCTAGCTGCTCTTTCTCATTAGTGAAATAATTACTGGTCAAGATGCTTCCAACTTGGTCGACTTGGCATTCAACTCGATTGAGTTGTACTGATATTGGTTGAAACCAAATTAGGCACTGGCACTGCATTTTAATACCATATTTCCATTTCCTTTGTTATTTATCTTTCCTAATCAAGTGTTATTTATGCACCATTTCTTTTCTGATGAGAGATCTTTTCCCCCTTTTGTCCATTGTTTACATTTATGTCACTGTTTGGACTTCTCTAGTTCCCATTTGCCTTCTTTGAATGAAATTCCTAGGAATTTATAGTAAAGTGGGTTCTAACACTTCTAATGGAGTGTTAAAGAGGTGAGGAGTGAAGAAAATCTGAATATCAGTTGGAAATGTATATGGGACCCTCACTTTCTTGGGATTTTATTTACTAGGGTTGTGGTTGGGTGATCATTTCTTACCAATGGAAGTATATTTGATGGTCCTTTGTGGATCTTCTCCTTGACTCCTTTAATTTTGCCCCCTTCCATTAAAGGCATTGCTTAAAATTCCTAGAAGTTCAACGCCGATCAAACAGCTGGCCCCAAGTGATCTTTTTCCCCATGGATGGGAATTACATCAATTGAATGTTTGCTTCCCGACTTCATTAAATTCTCATTCCCATTCCTGGGTGCCATTGCCTGTGGTAGCTAAAGTGTTCCTAGATCGTGAGTATTATTTCAAATGGAGTTCATGTTAATGACCAGTAACACCAAAAGCTTGAGTTGCTAGTGAACGGGCACAACAATGTATATCAACAGTTCATAGATTGGATCACACACATTTATATTCTTTAGATTCATCTCTTACGGGCATTTATTGTGCTAGCACACATTGGTTTATCCTTGCGAGGAGATACTCTTCATTTCCACCATTAACAGATTCATGTTAGAATTGACAACATTAGAGATGCCAGCAGCATTTCAACTTGTTATATAAGAAAAATGGCATTAGCCAGCCACATCAAATCCTTCTTTCTTATTACAAACTTTTCAACAGAAACCTATACTTTGACATGCTTTTTTTTTTTTTTCCTTTCTTTCTGGGTTCTGTTAGCATGGTTGATGCACATTCTGTAGTTGTTAGATGTATGTTAACATCAATGTGACCTTTTTTTTCCCCCTTGAATAGAAACGGTATTGGTTGTCTTGAAAAGGAGCATATGATTGTAGGTGAATGAATATGGACAGCAATGCTGGAGAAATTGTGCATCTCTTTTGTTGACCAGTTGCTTGGGTTGTCATCTTGTAATGCTTGTGAAAGTATCAATTTATTAATTGTTGTATCCACAAATCACATGTCCATTAGCCATTCTTCACTGAATTAAGGAAAACCTTATCAAAGAGTTCTCTCTATGGAGCTGTTTGAAATCCCACCGCCTTTCATCATTAGATCTGCTTTCTATTTAATTTATATTATGTTTTTCAATTGTGCTTGGTAAAGCAGGTCCTTGCCTCTGCATGAAATTGCTCTAAGTGCTGTAAAATAGAAAGTGGTAAGATGAATCCTTGTGTGGGATGACTTCAGATCCCTGTTCCACTGTGATATCCCACCAGAAGGTGCTAATTTTGAGACCTAAGCAACATGCCAAGTTTACTTGCCATGGATGCTTGAAGCTGGTGGGGCCATGCCATGTGTCTGTTATAGCATCGTTGTCAAGTTGTAACACACACTTAGCCCTTGTGCTGGCACAAGTATTCAATCATCATCATCAAAGCTTTGGCCAACTATGTTGGGGTTGGCTGGCACAAGTATTCAATAACTTCTAAAGAATAACCATGACGGCTGTTTTGTCTCTGTGCAGCATACAGAAGGACCCCCAACAGAGAATGTCATCTTTGGACCTTCTGGTAAGCACCATGCGATGATCAGTATTCTTGTTTTGGAATTCTTTAGGAGGTTGCTTGCTAAATCATTTCCATTGGTTACAGAGCCATCCATTCATCAAAAAGTTTGAGGACAAAGACCTTGATCTCGGAATCCTGATGAACAGCTTAGAACCTCCCGTAAATTTTTCAAGATAGTTTTCCTTGTTCTTTTTCAATGATTTGGATCAATTATAAACAATATTATAAAGAATTTTCAATGGACAATCATAGAGAAGAGTGTTGCAAGTTTAAATTCCAAGTGGTTGCTCTCTGTTTAAATTCCTAAATTATGTACATGCTTGCACATATGTACGATGCTCATATTGCATTAATTTAAAAAATAAAATGGTTTGGAAGTTTCATGCAAGTCTAGGACCAAGTAGGAATGTAGGATGTAGGCTTTGCCCACCAAGAAGACAATTAATAATAACCATGATCAATGGAAATTTGCAATTTGTATGAATTTTGTAAGTACTTAAAAATTATATCTAAGCTTGACCAGGGATGAGATTTGGGTTGGGCTTGTTTAGGTTTAGTCTTGTGCTCAGGCCTGAATTTTGAAGCCTGAGTGGAATTTGGGCTGGCTCGGCTTTGTCCTCAGCTTCCCAAATTACATACTTAATGCTTATGGTATCACCTGGTCTGGGCCTTGGTAATTTGAGTGTCATCTTTGCTTGGACCCGAGCTTTCACACATGCAATGGGGGTGCCTTCCTCTGTATGAGTACCTATCCCAGCCTGACTGAAACGCTCTTGCCAGCACAATCGAGCGTGCTAGGAGGCCCAGGCCTGGCGTGGGTCTTTGCCCCAGCTCAAATTCTCGCATTCGAATTGCATTATCATCTTAGCATCATCCCATCAATCGTATAATAAAAGATGTAGGCTCTATATGCACGACTTTACGTCCACACCCAATGATTAGCACCAGCAGCTGGGTCGGGATGAAAAGTTGTGCAAATGGACGTATGCAGAATGACATGTAGTCAATATTTTCCTACTTTTAGTTATAAAAAATAAAGAAAATAAAACATGAAGAATAAGCCTAAAGTCATCGTAATTTAAATCTCGATAGGTGTATATTTAAAGGCCTTATTAGATGAAAGTAGTGTTAAAAATTAGGATCTCACATGCATGTGTGCGTATGCTTCCATTGGTGAATAAGGGGAACACTCAACACAAAATATTAATACCATGTTGAGTTATTTTTAAAAATGCTATAAATGAATTTGAATATATTATATTCTAAACACATGTAAATAGTACGCCCCCAGCTGAATTAATTTTTACAATTTTAGATTAATGATATTTTATAATATTTCAAAAGAGAATATATCCTACTTAAAATATGCATACACATTGCTAGATAGAGCCTCTGTCTCTGTTTTTTTTTTTACTATCGGAGGGTTCCCAACCCTTTGGATTGGATTAATCCTTTCGGGCCTGGATGGAAGTCGGGTAAACTCCCGTATAGCCCTTGTGTGGTAGTGCAGTTTCGAACCTACAATTTCTGGGTGCAAACCGTGGTCCTAGGTCCTGGATAGAGCCCCTTAAGTCTTAACAAGCAATATGGAGCCAAGCTAAGTTGAGCCTATTAACTGCTGCCAAGATGACCTTAAACTTGAGCTTGGCAGATGGCAAGCTGATCTTGAGCTTAAGCCAAACCAACCAAGCCAAGCCAACTTGGCTTGTTGACTTGACTAACAATGAAAATGTGCTAGGTCGAGTGATGCTTTCATACTAAGTAAAATAAACATTTTGATATGTGAATCTTCATCATTTGATTGCTTGCCTGATGCCAACTTTCTTCTATATTCAAATTTGAGAACAGACGCGTCTTGAAACACAGCATTCATGATGACATGTATGATGTGTGTAGATCATAGCAGTGACGAAATAAAGCATACAAGAGATGAAATCATCCTCTATCATCTCTAATGTGATTATAAATAGCTAGAGAGTAAGATTATATTTAATTGTAAAGGTCAACCTCTCCCGCTGACCCTCTCCATGCATACCTCAAGTGACTGTGACCCTCTTGTGGGGTCTATTTGGGCCTACATCAATTCATTGGAAAGGTAGGCCCTGAAAGATTTCAGTGAAACTATAAATATATATATATATATATGTAAAATTTCAACTCTACTAGATCATCTTAAATTCTAATTTACGACCCCTGATTTTATTGGTTTTATAAGCGTCATTTTCAATTCAACATCGAGTAAAAGTTTGATGAGTATAAAAAACGAGCTTGTGGGGTAGTGAGCGTGCGGAGAGTTGAATTGATGGTGATGGGGTTGGATTAAATAATTTCACGTGCGGAGAAAAAAATGGGTTCCATATCTCCCTCATATCCTTCCATGACAAGATGGATTCCACCACAACTATCGTTCTCTTTCGGTCCAGATTCATTTAATTTCATTTCAATACTAATGGAAGGTCATAGCGTGTTGTGCTTAAATTCAAAACATCAAAAAAGCCGGCGTCCAAAGCTTCTCATTTCTCAACTATCTTAAAAGGTTGGTTGCCAAACATCATTTTGTTTATTACTTCTCATTTTTCAACTTTCCCACAGTTGGTTGCATGACTTATTTATTTGTTTATTTATGAAGACTTGATCATCCATCATTTCTAATTCTATCATATATTGTATTTTTGAAGATTCAATATGCATAAGTAGTATCTGCAACATATCGGCTGTGCCAATTTGATTTTAAAGTAGTTTAGAAATTTCAGATAATGAGTAAAAACCGAAAAAAATAAAAATAACATAGATTCTGAATATGTTGAACACTATCGATTAACTTTTTTTTTTTATAGGCATAACCAACTGTATATTGTGTTTTATTTATACGTACTACTTTGTTCTCATGTGGGAATCCAGTAGGAGAAAGTTTTGACTGTATTAGTAGGCTCGATGTTATTTGTGATTCTCACTATATTGAAAGATAAAAAATGATAGAAGGCGTATGCCTTGATAGTTGGGAATGTTTTGCTTGTTTAAAAAGTCTTTGAACAGTTAGGTCTGTTTATGTCTTTATATTCGCTAATCCCACGATAGATGTGTTAGCCAAGCAAGGATTTGATAGGTTGATTCCTTGGGTGGGTGTGTTATTATAATTAAGGTTGGGCTGGTGCATCTCTCTTGCACCTTCTCTTTTCTTTGTTCATTTGTTTTAATTTTCTTTATCTCTTTTTTTTCTTAATGAAATTTTGTTACCGCTTAAAAAAAAAAGGGTCTTGAACGGTATCAGCTCAACCAAGTACACCCTCTCATAACACTTGTCATACACATTCGCATGTTTGTTTGCATGAGAGAAGAAATGAAGTAAAATTAATGGTCAAATCACCAAGAAAGAAAAGAAGAGGGTCAAGATCAAAGTACTAAATTACAAACATTTTTCTCAGGGTTGTCAACAAGTAGATTCCAAAAACCAACAGATTTAATTCCATATTCAAAACCAAATCTGGGTCAAAGTTTAAGCCGAAAAGGTCAGTGCCTCGGTACTCGTGGACCCAGATACTATAGGGAAATGGATTCCTTATATGGACCAATGAGGGGGTGCTACATGGAGAAAGGTGTCACATCCCATCAAAAAAATTTCTATTTCCTTGAAAGAAGAAACACTCATTTTCCACCTTAATTGGACTAAACAGGGGGATCTGATCCGTACTATAGAGGTGGAACTGAACATTGATCTAATGCTAATGTTTACTGTAGTAATACTCTGGAAAAATCTATCATTGCAGCAAATATGTGCTAATAAGATGCTTAGTGATTTGACAGAAATCTGCAATTTTAAGATTTTGAGGTTCAAAAGGGCGAATCAGACTTTGTGACTTTTCTCCTTTAAAAAAAACCGTTCTCTCTCTCACTCACTCACTCGTCATTGCACACGGTGCAGGACCTGTGTCTTTGCATAGAATAAATAGGAATACCAATGAATTCATGCCATTAAACGGTTAAAATTGAAGATCAATGGTGAATAATTAAAATTTATCGAATTAAAGGAATATGAGATATGAATACTCACCTATCACCTAATAATTCAAATCTTCATAAAGTAAAGGCCTCACCTACAATTTTTTAGATTATATCCTTCACCCCTTATTTCTTATCACTCCCGCTTCTCCTCTTTAATAATTCTCATGAGTATTTAATTTATTATGTAATCTAATGCAAACAAGCAAACCCAAAACAAACATGAAGTGCATAATCATAGCTGTTGAATCAACTCAAAGAAGTTCACAAATATAGGCACGCAGTGGAATGTGAATTTCACAAGCCTCACTACCACGGTAGTTCCTAAACGGCCCATCATATACACACACAAATATATAGGAAAATATTTATATGCATTCATCCTCTTACAATAAAGTGAGAGACATAGTGGGGCCGACTTTATGATCTATCACATCCCTCGTCTCGTCTACTGAACAGGGGCACTTCCCACTATCAAAAGCACTGCAGTGAATACCCAATATTGTGAAAGAAGCCCCATTTCGAGTCCAATCAAGGTTTGAGCCACCATTAGATTTTTCAAATTCTACACAACTGAAAGTGTTTCATCGTAAATGGGTTGGGTTTGGTTCAGGTCCACAAGTATACTGGGCCCAGATCTGAACCTGAATTATTTACCCAAATGGTTATTCGAGTAGGAACACTGTTAGGTCTGGATGAAGATCCATTTATCAGTTTGGTCCCAAGAAGAAGCCTATCCCCAAAATCCACGTTCTGGGTGAGGGTAATCGAGGTCCATTTACAGGCTTAGTTCTAGACTTCTAGTTGCCTTGAGTGGGCCATAATGTGTGGTAATTTGGCTACAAATCCAAGTACATGTTCTCATGTGACTGCATTGGATTAGGACCAAAGACAGACAATAGGAACTAGGGGGCACCTTTCAAACAATATCACACCAAAGAAGATGAGATGGGTCCAACTCCAAGTTCAAAGGCCCCAAACACTACAAGGAAAGTGCTTGGAATTTGGTAGTCATTACAAATCCCAGCAGTAAAACAAGTGGAATTGTCTCTGTGTTTGTCAGATTGACGATGTTTATGACATATATCTGCTTACTTGGAATTGTAACGACACGTTAGGCTCTCGGAATACAAACTCACGTGATATTAACGGGGTTTAGGGAGGCTCTTAATGGTTCGGATCATTAATGGGTCAAATTCGTTAACACGTTAAGTTAACGGGTCGTGTACGAATTAAATCAGTAATCCGTTAATAAACCGCTTAACCCGTTAAAAATGTTTTTAGTCCCTAAGTGTCGCTACAATTAATTTATATTCATACAAAAGAAATTGAAATTTATTATTTTATAGTGGGATTTTAGGTGGGATCCACCCAAGATCCTCACTTACAGTTTTGTGTGGCTTATATATTTTTTCCTTATATATTTTTGTATAAATTTTCTTTTAATTTTTGAAATGAATTAATTATTTAACGGGTTAACGGGTTGGGAGGTCGTGTAACCCGTTAAGTTAACGTGTCGTTTGGGTTGTATTTTCTGACCCGTTAAGTTTGGGTTGTATTTTCTGGCCCGTTAAGTTAGCGGATAGTATACACGTTGAGGTGATTTTAATACGAATTTGCTAACCCGTAATCTGAATTCGTTAATATGACACGATTGACAGCCCTAATGACATATATCCTTTCGACGAGAGTGTCAACCACAGTATATCTGAACTATTCAAAATAAATGTCTCATAAATTTATAAAATGACCGATGTTGATAAAAAAAAATGTGATAAAAGAATACCATCAAGATTGTGTTAATTTGTTTTTTCACCCAAACATTTAATAAAGTAGCTGAATGAAACTTTAAGAGATTGCTGAATTGGCTTAGAATTACACTTTGCATTCCGAAATTATAAGTATAAAACTGCACCTTCACATGGGCACTGCTGAATAGTTAGTCCGACTTTTCTTCGGGCTGGAGAGATTAGTCTCCCCCAATGAACTTTGATGGACATAAAATTTGACAAGACCATGGAGAACACTTACTTGGAGCATCTTTTGTTTGATGCCGCCACCTTGGGGGATTAGCCATTTGGGTTCATTTTCTGTATGGGATTCCAATCTACCGAGTACCGACCAAAAAGGAGGGAAAAGGATGGATTAGGTTAGAATGGTCAGAAGCACGGCCATTTGGAGGACACGAGGACGTGAAGGTAATAATAATGGCCAGGCACAACACTGTCGCTATTTGGAAAAGACAGCACATGTGCTTCAGTATTCCCTATATACCACTTCCTTGTCCCAATAATTACCACTTTTGCCCTCAGCCGACTGCCGACTGCCAACTACCGCATCTGACCGATTTGTTGTTATCGTAGAACGATTCAGCTGAAAACTTTCATTATTTAATGTTAGATAATGGCTCACGCCAAGGGTATTTCCGTCATTTTATAATGGAGTGTCTTTTACAATATACCGCCGACTTACGTAGATTGGTGGTCCTAGACTCTCTTGCTGGCCCAGCTTGAATTTGGAGGTGACACGTGTTTTATTCTTATTCCTTTTAGCCCATCTGGTTATTTTACTTTTAAAATTAAGTAAAATGAAGTGAACTAAAGTATCAAATTAAGAGGGAATAAATTATAAGTGAGTTATAAAAGTATTTTTTTCTACTTATTTAGTACATAATTTTTTTGACTTTTTATATAGAAAATTGAAAGGTTTTTTTTTCGTCTATTAGTGGATATAGGTAGTTGCTTTTTTACTTTTTTATTTTTTTAAGAAGAAAAAGATAGAGGAAGTTTTGAATTAAAATTCTTTTGATGTGATTTCTTATTTGAAAAATGAAGATTTTACTTGACTTTTACTATTCTAGTAAAATACCAAATGAGCAGAGGAATTAAATAGGTAGAGTGGTTAAAAATGAAGACGAAAGGCTAAAAATCTAGATTTATTCATAGAAAATTCTTGAAAAGATACGAGAGCAATAGAGGAGGACCATACTGGCAGGATTAAAATTTGACAGAGAGGATAGAAGTAGAAACTTGTGAGCTAACACTCCTAAAATAAAATTAGAAAAAAGTTCTCAAATTAGTGAGCCTCTCAGATTACATCATTAATGGGCCTAAACCATTAGGTTGGTCCACCTTTTAGGGTCGCCTCTGTCTGTCGTTGAAAGTGTGGGTTCTAATTGACCCAGTTGGTGGTCTACATGAGCCTAACAAACCTTTCCCATTGCACAGACATCCATACAAGAACACCCAACAAAAAAAATCTAGTAAGCTCTATGACTTCTATAAGGCAGCGTTTTAATAAATTAGTACTTAGGTCGATGGCTAAGGTGCATGAGGGGAAAACAAAAGAAACCGCATGACATAAAGCCATTTGACTTTGAGGCCTTTTAATTTACAATTAAGATCAACTAGTGCAATTTTATTTGGTCCACTATTATTGTGGGTTTAAATCTATTATTATTATTTTTATTTTATTTTTATTTTTTTTGCTATCGGAGGGTTTCTAACAATTTGGGCTGGACTAATCCCTTTGGGACCCAGAGAGAAGCCAGGTAAACACTCATATGGCCCTAAAATGGTAGCACTAGTGGATTCAACCTTCGATTCATGAAGAAGGGGGAACCGGGAGTCGATACCAAGACCTCTAACTCCGAAAGAGGGAGAAACCGTGATCCTAACCACTTGGCTAACTCCTTGGAGTTAGGTTTAAACATATCCAATCCCTTATTCCTCCTGATTCTTATGTACTTAAGTGTATGGCAATCATCCCCAATGAGGGGAGAGATGCTAATGATATATTTTATATTTGATCCTTGAATCTCGATAATTAAATATAGTATTTAGTGGGGAATTAAATACATTTGCTCTATTTCAATGCATAAAAAAAATCATTTAATCGTTTTTAAATTCTTGGCATCTTTAAAAGATCATTTAAGGCTAAAGTTTTTCATTTGCAAACTTTATCTTTTTTAAAAAGTTAATCTTTCAAAAACAACCAGAATTAACTAAAATTGGTGTAATATTTTGGGTCATTATGGTGACTAGTCACTGATAATTTTGGCATTAGTCCCTATAGAGTTTGAAATTTCGTTTTGAACATTCAGGTTTGAAACTTGGTCGAATTCTATATCTATAATATAATATAAAGAGGAATTCAATGGTTTGAAGGTTGGAAGAAATTTGGACCAGCCATGTGATCACTTGCAACTTTAATTGACAAAAAGCTTTATAGTATAAAATAATTATACTAAAAAAGGCAAATAGGGAACCAACCCTCCTCCCATGAAACAGTAGTCACCATTCTTCTTTTTTTGATAATGCAGATTCCCTACTCGATGCAAACCGTGATATTAGACCAACCGAGCTACCTCTCGGGCTTAAACAATAGTCACCATTCATAAACGAAAACAACAAAAACAAAAAAAGGAAAAAGGTCATGAGACGATGGCAAAATAGTGGAAAAGGGCCGAAGCTAAGAATTGGCTACTTTCCCCCGGTTGTACAAAATGGAATCAATAATGGAGTGATTCCAGAACTTGGGAATGTAGGAGACGCAAGATGCAACCATTTTGAATGTGGATCTAATTCTGGCATGGATGTGTTCAATAAGGCTTTGATTCTTTTTTGCCCATATGGCCCAAAAAGAGTAGCAATAAAAAGAATCAAGCCATTTAGTCTATATGCTTTATGAAAACCAGTGGCAAATTTCCATGCTCCGAATGGGTCAGCGATTGTCCATGGAAGGAACCAACCACAATCGAACTCTCTAAGCATAGAGTAACAAACCCCTTTAGAATTTTTACAATTGTATAAATAGCAATCAACCGGTTCCTTATGTCTTTTTTTTATTTGCTATCGGAGGGTTTCCAACCCTTTGAGCTAGACTAATGCCTCTGGGCCCAAAGGGAAGTCGAGTAAACTCCTCTGTAGCCCCAGTGTGGTAGTGTAGTTTCGAACCTACAACTTTCGAAGGTTTTCATTTGCAAACTTTATCTTTTTTTAAAAGTTACTCTTTCAAAAGCAACCAGAATTAACTAAATTTGGTATAATATTTTGGATCATTATGGTGACTAGTCACTGATAATTTTGGCATTAGTCCCTATAGAGTTTGAAATTTCGTTTTGAACATTCAGGTTTGAAACTTGGTCAAATTCTATATATATATATATATATAATATAATATAAAGAGGAATTCAATGATTCGAAGGTTGGAAGAAATTTGGACCAGCCATGTGATCACTTGCACAGCCATCTAGTCAGGTTGACTTGGTGCAAAGCAAAAAGTTAAACCATTTTTTAAATTTAAGTGGCAACTTTAATTGACAAAAAGCTTTATAGTATAAAATAATTATACTAAAAAGGCAAATAGGGAACCAACTCTCCTCCCATGAAATAGTAGTCACCATTTTTCTGTTTTTGATAACAGGTTCCAATCTTTTGGGCCAAAATAATTCATATATCCTTAGGAGAGAAAGTCGGATAAAATCCCTCGTATTAGGCTAACTAAGCTACCCCTCGGGCTTAGACACTAGTCACCATTCAAAAATAAAAAAGGAAAAAAAAAAGGCCATTAGAGGATGGCGATAAGAATAGTGGAAAAGTGCCGAAGCTAAGAATTGGCTACTTTCCTCCGGTTGTACGAAATGGAATCAATGGAGTGATTCCAGAACTTGGGAATGAAGGAGACGCAAGATGCAACCATTTTGAAGGTGGATCTAATTCTGGCATGGATGTGTTCAATAAGTCTTTGATTCTTTTTTGTCCATATGGCCCAAAAAGAGTAGCAATAAAAAGAATCAAGCCATATAGTCTATATGCTTTATGAAAATTGAAAACCAGTGGCAAATTTCCATACTCCGAATGGGTCAGCGATTGTCCATGGAAGGAACCAACCACAATCGAACTCTCTAAGCATAGAGTAACAAACCCCTTTAGAATTCTTACAATTGTATAAATAGCAATCAACCGATTCCTTAGGCCTTTTTTTATTTGCTATCGGAGGGTTTCCAACCCTTTGAGCTAGACTAATGCCTCCTGACCCAGAGGGAAGTCGAGTAAACTCCTCTGTAGCCCCAGTGTGGTAGCGTAGTTTCGAACCTACAACTTTCTAATGCAAGCCGTGGTCCTAAACCAAATGAGCTACCCTTTTGGGTTAACCGATTCTCTAGCCGATAAGCACAAAGGGCAAGTTTTAACTAGAATAATTTTCAGCCAACCATGGTTACCTTCGGTAATACAAGTGAATAATATATGTGGAATCTGCATATTTGAGAATTCTTTACTCCTAGGAACATGGATTCGTCACTAAATATTTGTATAGTTGATGAATTTATATGGATATAGATATGTATCAATGTGTACATAACTGAGTAGAAGTAGTATCAGTGTATAAACTTGAAAACAATGAGGATTTTCAAATCCTTTAAGAGAGGTTAATTTGAAACTCCTAAAAAAATATCATAAATTCTCAGGTCTTACAATTGGAAAATGTGGGTTTTCCATGACTTTGTTAAAAATGATCAAGGAATCACGAAAACTTTGAGTGCCAAGCATGACCAGATATATAATTCATGGTATTTAATTAAATTTTGCTTCATATACAATGATTTAATCAATTTAGCAAATATATATTGAGATTGTTTTAAAGCTTCATTTATTTTAATTCAAAGAATTGTTGTTTTCATCTTTTGTATATGCTCAAACGTAGTGCACTTGGATCCTCATTTGCACTGGGCGTCTTGAAATTCTATCAAAAAGAAAGGTGTTGGAGTTCTAGGAATTTCAAAGGTCATTTGGGACTATTTGGGCCTATTTCTTTACAAGCGTCTCTGGCGAGAACTTTCAATGTATGAAATTGATGTGACAACTTGTCCCCCTTGTATCTACATACCTTAATTTATCTAATTTCACCAAATTTCAAACCACTTAAAAGTAAAAGACAAAAAAAATAAAGCCTTTAGAATCTTCAAAAATCTAACCTCTTTAAAATTTCAAGATGTTAGGAGGGCAGAGAGGATTTTGAAATTCTAGTGGGGGATAGTATTTGAGTTTTTGTAAAAACCCAACATAATATAACGTTAGATAGAATTTTGGAATTCTTGTAAATAAACATAACATTTGCAAATATCATAAGACAAGCTACCACATAATGTTCAAAGAACTCTAACACACCAAGGGTCCGTTTATTTACTAGAAATCCTGATATGAATCTGTAATGTAGGATTTTTTATTATATGATGTGACATTTTACCTGTTGACATTTGCAAGGGCCACGTTTCTTCACGAGCATTTAAAAAATTTAGCGATGTGAAAAAGGTCTCAAATGAGTGTAATTTCTTAATGCTTAAGCACAAGAGAAAATTTAGAAACTCGACAATATATGAGTTTCAAAATTCTACAAAGAGAATTTTCACGAACTGACAAAGATACAGGCCCTAAATCCAAAAAAAAAAAAAAAAACCCCCCTCCCAAAGGGTATGGTTATTTTGACTTAAGAAGCAATAATATAAACATTTTAAGAAATCTCAACCATTTCCACCTTTCCAATGTAATTTGACCTGACCCACCCAATCCAAAGATCAACAAGAACCGTTGAACAAATAACCCAGTGGTAATGCAGACTACCAAGAAGTGGCAAAAGAAATGGCATCTCAGTGATTGCATCAAAAAATCAGCCCAATCAATCTGTGGAGAATGAGATAACGCTTTGACTAGATGGTCACCAAATAACAATTCACCACCTGTACTTGAGTGGGTCCCAGTCCCACCTCCAAAGCAACCTTCTTGTCAAGAGAATCAGACTCTAGAGAGAGAAAGAGAGAGATTTCATTTGAAAAAAAAAAGGCCTCAAGATTATACTACTCTCTCTTCCCCCTTGCATCTCATGTGCCGTTTGCTTTGGAAAAGGCGAGAGAGAGAGAGAGGAATAAACGTCAGACGTAGCAGCAGCCGCCGCAGAGCAGGCGAATCGCCACCCTTACGGGCCGTCGCCACCGGTAACCATCTGCCGACTCCTCCGGAATCTGACGCCTACGGCATGACCCGCTCGGCCGGAGAATAATAAAACCCTAAAAACCCCAGAAAAGAAGCTTCTTTTTACGTTTTTCTCTTTCTGCTTCTTGATACGAATCTCTCGATTCTCGTCAGGGGAGAGATGTACAGCCAGAATACGGTGCAGGGATCCGGTCGGTCTTCCGTCGCCGGAGCAGCGGATGGGGCGGCGCCGAGGGTTTACGAGACCTGGAAAGGCAGTAATGTGAGTGAATCTCCTCGTTCTAGGGTTTGGATTGTCTCTCTCATCTTGTTGATTTTGTGTTGTGAGGGAATTAGGGTTTTGCTGGGGGAATTAGGGTTTTGCATTGGACTTTATAAATTCGTGAATGGAACAAAATTAGGGTTTGCGTATTCTGTTTCTGGTGTGTGATGTTTTTGCTGGGTTTTTGTTCTCTGGATTTGATGGTTTTGGTTTTCTGCTTGCATATGTAGGTAGAACAGTAGAAATAAAAGGAGTTCCGATTTTGATAGAATTAGAGTGCGTTTGGGTGGGTGTGTCTCAGATTGCAATTGGGTGGAAGAGTTTGGAAGAAGTGGATGGTCATTTCTTTGTTAACCCAGAACATCTTAGCAATTAGCATCCAAGTAATTTGCTTTATAGTGTCCGGGTTGCACTTGCAGATCCAAACTCGCACTTAAACTTTTAATCAGCTGCTGTTGTTGTTGTTGAGTCTCGGATGAAGTGATGGATTGAGAAAATGCGATTTTGGTTTATGCAGAGTGGTTTGGATGGTGTATTGCTGGAAGTTGAATTTAGGGAGGTCAGTTTCGCTGCGAACAAGGGGCTAAAGAGCTTGCAAATCAGGGAGTTCATCTTGATGCAGCAAGGGTCTGGTTGGGCTGATTGCTTTATGGGGCCGTCTATGGTCTTCTTGTCCTATCCTTGGGGTTGCCAGTTTTCTGGAGTACTATTGAGGTTTCCTTGCCTTGGCATGCTCCTTTTGTTTTGTTGGCTGTTTTTCACCTGTTTCTTAGGTGCTGTGGCCTATCTCTTACGCTTTGTATCCATTTCGTATTTAACTGATAAAATCTTTAACCATTGAGAGAGAGATATGGTTTATTGAAACGTTAGAGGGTAACAAGAGCAGCATTCATCAGATAAAGAGCGTTTTGTTCTATGTGATCTTAGATTGGTTGGAGTTTTAGAGTACAACTCTTTTAGCCGACTACCTATTGATGGGATATGGCTATAATGATCATGACAACGACGACGGCAATCTTTTATTATTATTAGGATACATGTTTGAACAGATGATTTAGTATGATCAACTTCAATTGCAATTTGCCAGTGAAGTAGTAGGTGTTGCTTCTTCAAGATTCTGTGGTGTATCGGTTCTTTCAAGTATGATTGGGTAGTTTTCACCATCCATTTTTTCAAAAATATGGGTATCTATTTAATGGGAATTGGTCCCTTGTTGGGTAGCTTAGCGTTAGCTACTTAGCTGTCGATTCTGTTTGGGACCCCATTTTAGTTAGTCTTCATAGTGGAACATTTTGGTTGTCTTGGCATCCCATTTCGGCCTATTTGTTTTTGAATACTATAAAATTGAAAAGCATAAACATATAAAAATATGAAAAATTAGGAAAGATTACCATTAAAAAAAGAACAGATTTGGAATAATTAGGCTTCAGTACTCAATGGTATGTTGCTCTTTATTACATATGGCAGAGTTTGTGGGGCCCAATGATATCAAATATGAGAAGGTTTTGGTATCTAGTTGTATGCAAAGAATTAGTGATGGCACCCAACAATAGATGGATGGAATCTTCATAAATTTACTACGCATTCCCAACCGCTGGATTCATTAATGTTCGCAACTCAAGGAGTCTTCAAGCAAGAGGAAACAATTGCTCAATGCATTCACAATATGAAAGAAAAAGATAAATTTTCATTGTATGCATAAATGAGAGGTTACAAAGGAAATAAAGAATTTATGATGGATGGGACGACAATCATAGGATTTCGTTTTGTGATTCCATGAGAGAGTTACATGTCAATCTCTTTTTCTTAAATAAGATTTTCTTTCTGTTTTCTTATTCACCACATGTCTACATGCTAATCAATTATCCTTCATTGATTATGTACCAATCAATTATCTTGCAAGATGATGTCTGTTTTGGATTTTCTAAACTAAGAATGCATGTCTAGAAAATTCTTCTTGAAAATTTGCTAAACTACATAACAGATCATGGAAGCTGACCATGGCCTAGTCGTTGGTGGGCCTGTTCCAATAACCTGGCTGATCAAGGGCCTTTTCATTTGCTTCCTTTAAATATTTTGGCCCATTGCTACATCAATTAGGTCCGTTGGCTGTCCTGATTGTCTGATCTGAGGCTCTGAAATGGGTGGTTGCTCAAACAGTTGGGATGTCCAATGGATTTGTGGACCTTACTAGAATGGGTTACAAACCTACCACAATGCTTGAACCCGAGACCTTTGGTTTCTCATTTCATCTTTCCACACAACATTGGTTCTTCAGATACAAAACTCTTTCCTTTTGGAGATTCAATTTCCTTCCAATAGAAGGGTTTCTTATATCGTTTTTTAGGTGATGAATGTTCTTGTGAAAAATGGTTTATAGTAGGTATGAAAGCAGTGGTCAATCGCATTGGCAACTTCATGCAACTCAATCCACACACACACACACACACACGAACCCTGACAAGGAGCAGAGGAGGAAAAAAGGGGAGGGGGGGGTATTTGGTTTGGTGATGTTTTTTATTTTCAAAAATTTGGTTTGTAAAAAGGTGTTTCTTGGGCTCATCCAGTCTTTGATAAATTGATTTTATTTAGATAATTCCATCTAGCTTGTTGTTCCATTAGCAGTCTTATTGTTCGGATTTGATCAATCTGATTTCTGGGCCATCAACTAATAAGAAAATATTTTGGAGAGCCACTTTGGATGGATGGAAACTCATTTACTGATTTGCATTGAGTTTGGCAAGCCACAATTTACAATCAACCAACAATCCTCAATTCAGACATCTCCACTGGCCAAGGGTCTGCCATCATCAAGGCCTTGTCCCAACTATGTTCGGGGTCAGCTACATGAATTTTGTTTTGCCATTTCAGTCTATCTTTGGCAAAATTTTAGATAGGTTGTACTTCTTTTTATCTATCCTTTTGACTTCCATCCCTACATTTTTTCCTTGGGGGGCCATCAACTTGCATATGGAAACTCTTCCTCAACAGTCTTGTTGTTAGCCTACGTTGGACCTATTCAAACCCTCTCTAACGAGACTCTTAATTTATAACCTATTAATGTGATCTCTAGATGCTCTCCTATCTGCACATTTCTGATTGTATCCTTTTTAGTTTTATCACACATCCATTTCAACATTGCCATCCTTATTACACTTATTTTTTGCACATATTTGTTTCTTAATTAGCCAACATTATGCTCCATAGGTCATAGCTAGTTTGATCGTTGTCTTGTAAAATTTTTCCTTCAATCTTGTTGGTATGTGCTGATCACAAAGCACCCCACGTTCTTCCTTCCTTTTTCTTTCTCTTGGGCTTGGACTTTAGAATTTCCACGACCTCCAACTTTAGGGGCCTTTTTTGTTGCAAAATATTTTGTTTTCAGTACATAAATAGCCTATTTTTGTCAATGAAGCTTTCGTCGTATCTTGATTTCAATAGGGGTATAAGTGTGAGAAACACAATGGTTTGCCTCGCTCGTAAAACATTAAAATCTTGGGAAGGTGGGATAAGCATGGTGAAGTCTGAACCTTTTATTTTTGAACCCAAATGGCATCAGGGAAGTGGACCTCAACTTCGTTTTGTTTTAACAGTTGACATAGGAAAGGCGAGTATTGAGACTAATCCATGCATTAAAATGGGCCATGGATTTGGTTAATTCTCCACACACAGATAACGAATTCATTGTAGACTTTATGGGACCCTTTCTCTTGCAATGCACATGGCATATTCCCTTGCACATATTTTTAAGGCAATAATCAGTAACATAGTTGATTTTTTTATGCAGATATTTTTCCTACAAGGAAGATTTATATTTGGACCTGATGTGAGATCTCTGGCGTTGACTGTAGTGCTCATTGCTGCACCTGTTGCAGTCTTCTGTGTTTTTGTTGCCAGAAAACTGATGGATGATTTCTCTCATCACCTGGGAGTATCTATAATGGTGATTGCTGTTGCATTTACATTATATGTGAGTACCGATTTTTCTATGGTTCGATTTTGTTATACAACTTGCCCTTCTGGTTGCCATCTAATTTTCTAATGTCTTATATGTCATGGAATCAGATTGCTGGTAATCTTTCATGAGTTTTGATGATGTTTGTATCATAACGTCTAATTATCTTAAGTGAATGATTGAATTCCCACCCCAACATGCACACCTGCACACAGACACAAACTCCTGTGTTTGAATATTGTTGGCTTCTTTTCACAATTGTATTTCGCATTAGAGCCTGGGGATACATGGGGCTATTTTATTTTCTATTTTTCTTTTTGGGTTAGGATTACACATGTAGGAGCATTTTCTATTGAGCAAGACTATGAAAGTAAGTTGGATGGGTAAAAGCCTTGCGGAGCCCACCTGTTAATTTATTCTACCCTTACACTCACTAAAATCATGTGAATTGCCACCTGACCCATTTGACACTCCTCAGGACTGTCCTTGTTATTGGATCACACCTAATTGCTGCTGTTGTTCTTTAGGTGTTACTTCTGGGGCCCATGTCTCGGTCATCTTGGATCCAAAGGATCTAAGATTTGGTGTATTCCTATCCAAGCATAACCCTATTCAACCCCATGCCTTCCTAGGTGGGCCCATTGGGCTCTCGATATAAGTCCATGCTCAATTTGCACAACTCATCTGGGCTCAATATGAATAATGGTAGAGAATGCCTAGGCATGACTCCTTAAAAGATGCCAACCTGCCCCTGCCTGTAGCTCAGCTAGTTAGGTACATGGGTATGTGAGAGTGCATGAGTTCAAGTCCCCTGTGCAAGGAAAAAAGAAAGAAAAAGGACAAAAGAAGGTGCCCACCTCCTGTGGGACCCACTTGGATATAGGACATCAAGTGAGGCTGGGGATGGATAGCTTTGGGTTTGGATTAGGGTTATTCACACTACTTAGATGTTTAATTGCTATAGACCATGTGAAGTTATTGTGATATCCAACTATGGGTATATCTTGATCGGTATCAAATTAGTAGTAGTACGGATTCAAGGGTATAGGTGTTTGTGAATGGATTAGATTGATAATTTGATGGGTCTCCTATATGAAAAAAAGGGTGCCGAGAGAATTTGCACATGAAAAATATTTTGATCATGACCGACTCCTCAGTTCTTTTGTGCGGTCACCCTATTTTTTGGGCCACCTAGCCCACCCACCTATGATCAAGTTAGCCCCACGTACATTACCCCTTTGTAAAATGCCACAAACCCAAATTTGACCCTTATTTAACCTTTGCTCATCTTGGTTTTGAAATCTGAAAAAGCGATATTTTCTAAAACTACTAAACTTAAGGGCCATAGATCAAGGGGTAGTGGGATTGATATTTTGCATAACCCTAGGGCTCATCAAGGTCTTTCCATCCCCACCTTCCCCATGATTGGCATTGCCCCAGGTGCGGCCGACATGCAAATTAGCATGTAATATGTGCAGACAATTTACAGCAAAACTGAACTCACACATATGCACTTATGGACATAGGAGATGATCCCTATGCACATGTTGTTTTAAAAGAAAACATGTGATCATGTGGAATTGAATATTCGTCGCTGAGAGATGATAAGAGAAGCCCACATTCAACTATAACCAAAATGCTCAAAATGACGGCTCTATGGTGTTTGTCAATGACCTTAATTTACAACAGTTGCTTATGGGCGCACAGTTGGATTGATCACATGTAAAACTAAAACACATAATAGGGCACAAAAAATCTTATAGTGAAATCATGCATCATGAAAGGGATTAATCTGAGATGAGCTTGTGGGTGAATGGTTTTCAGATTTAAGATGATGGGGCTCTCTCATTGGCTTCTGCACTCACTTTGGTAGAAATATATGTGGCTAAAATGTATGGTAATCTTTAAAAGGCATTATGCTGCAAACGAAGGGTGCAAAGGGCTCTGTGTGGGGTCCCTGACGAGAAAAATATCTCATCTGGAATTGAGCCCAGTTAATTGTGCTTGATTTCTTTCGGAGATTTCTAAATTGTTAAGGCTCTTTAATGGTTCCTGTTACCCACAAACTAGCCTACATAATTTTGTATTTATTTATGATTCTCTAAGATTAGAAATAAGTGGATTTGAACCTCTTAAATATAGGGATGAGATTATCAGGACTCTGTTTATTTCCTATTTCACATTGAATACCCATGTAAGCCAATCGGCAAAAACACTTTTGGAGATTTTTATTTATTTTCTATGGAGGTTAATGAAATTAATGTGTGTGTGTGTGTCAGAACCTTCTGTATGAAATTGGGTGTGAAGAGTATCAGAACCTTCATATCTTTAGAGCCAATTTGATCAGAAGGGCTGGCGTGAGGCCTGTTTCAAATCCAAGGGCTAATGCATCTATTCTTATAGTCAAATCAAGTTTGGTGTCTATCTTTCTGCTAAAATAGGTCTTTGTTCCATTGCTTTACAGCCCTTTAAATAGCTGTCTGATAGCTTAAAACTTTAAGATCAATTCGGCTGTGAGACATACATATTCCACTGCAGGGCCATAGTTGATAGAGATTTATTTATTTATTTTTGTAACGGTAAATTTTATTGCTCCAAAAAGAAAAAGAACAAAAGACTACAAGAAGAAACCCCCAACAATCCAAAACAAAAAATCAACTAAACATAAAAAGGAATAGAAGTACGGAAAACTCCCTCTTTTGCAAGAGCATTAGTTGATAGAGATTGTTCAGTCATTTGGTTTAGAGTTTAGACATTTAGGATTTATTAATTAATCTGATTCAACCCTTATCAATCTGAATTAGATCTGCAGTAATATTAAATTACATCAATTGGTATCAGAGCAAATTTGATACCCATAACCTTGGGATCAATTTGGGGAAAAATGTACTATTACATTGACAACTACCTTGGTAACTCAAGCTGATGCTTATAGATTCTATGGGTATGGGTTAAGATCTGACATACAAGTCCTAGCCCACTCCGTTAAAAAATCAGCTTTCAAATGGATCAATTGAATGGCTGGATAGACAACCTGAATGGACAGAATTGAAGTTGTAATTGTTGGAAGGATTTTGGCCACAGTTATGGCAATGTGTGCTCGATCTGGGGTACGGTTTGCACAATTAGACAGTGCCTGTCATCAAGCCCTAACCCGCTCTGCTAAAAAAATTAGATTCAAATGGATCAATCAGATGGCCAGATAAACAATCTGAATGTATACACTTGAAGTTGTGATTGTCATAAGCATTTTGGCGGCCAAAGTTACAACGATCATGTGCTTGATATGGGTTACAATTTACACGACAACTAGACAATGCCTATCACTATGGTTTTAAAAATTGGTCGAGTCTGAGCTGAGTCAACCCCAAAGCCTCCTTTTTCAATGATTTGTATAAAAAAGTCTTTAATTAGATCCTTTGTCCCTATTTTCCTGTTGGAAGAAGCTTTGGAGGCTTTTTGGGATCTTTTACACTAATTTTAAAAGATTGAAACCACATTTTGTGGAAGATCAGTACTGAAAGATCAGATGGTTCATTGTTCATTTGATGGCGTGAAAAACAAATCGCAAAACGTATTTATACTTACACTAGTTCATAATAACTAAAACATGGTGATTCTTAAAATTCTATATTTAAACATTATTTTGGGCTCTAGGGGCCGAATCGTTGAGACTCAGCCAACTCGACTCAACTTGAGTGGGGCCAAGTTGCCCTGGATTCCTAGTTTTGAACATCACCTATCATACAAGGAAATTTGCACAAATGTTGGAAAGATATGAATGGAGTTTGGCCATTCCTCTATAAAGGAGTAGATGAAGAATTGTTGAAGAATGAAGATTACTATTAAAAAAAAAAAAAGAATTGTTGAAGAGTCCATTGTGGGGACTCCAACCACCGAACCTAAGGTACATGAGCGAGCTGATGATCTATCTCTTGCCAAAATCAATAAGAAAGAATAAGATATATCATGATGAATTACAATACAGTTTCATTTGTGGAAGACTATCCAACTGATGATCTAAATTCAAATAAATTAGAGGGACACTGAGTCAACTAGTGTCGCTTCCATAAATCCATATGTTAACCAAGATTGATTTCATCATCAATGATCAGCGTGGTAATCTGAGGGGAACCCAACAATTGGATTATAGAACATACTAAATCTGACGGTAAGGTGGTGTCAACAGCTGGGTCCAATGGTTTATCATCAGTATCAACACAATCCTACCATTGGAGGAAAGATCTTGTCACCACCCATGTTTGATGCGGAAGGCTCAAAAGGAAAAACATTTGCAACATAGTGTTATTATTTGGCTAGTGTTTGATCCCGGTGAATTGTTATGAAACTCAAGGTCGAGTTTCTCTCCAACCTTGGGAATGATGCAAACGGAGCGTGCAGAGGGCTCCATATGGGACCCTTGACGGTAGGAAAGTATCTCATCTGGATTTGTGCTGAAGTTAACCTGTGCAAATACCACATTTTGCTTGATTTCTTTTGGAGATTCCTAAATTGGTAAGGTTCTTTAATGATTTCCTATCATCTAGGAATTAACTTCCTCTTCCTTTTTGTGTTTCATTTATTCTCTGAGATTAGAAATAAGTGGAAGTTAGACCTTGTAAATTTAAGAATAAGATTGGCAGGAAATTATTATTATTCTAAATTCATTTTAATACCCATGTAAGCCAATCCAATAAAACAGTTTTTGGAGATTTATTTTTTGGAAGTTAATGAGTTTTTGAGTTGGTTTTCTTTGTAGAGAATTCCAGTTGTTTCTCTGTGAAACTGGGTCTGAGACCCTTCATTTCCTTAAAGACAATTTGATTTAAAGGGTTGGCATGAGGCCTGTTTCAAATCCAAGGCCTGATGTATCCACTCCCTTCTTGTACACTACTGTTGTATTTGTTGCAATTGTTGCTGTTAGTGTTTTTTTTTTTTTTTTTCATGGTAGAGGTTTCTTTTGGCTTGAATGCAAATCAAGGTTAGCTTGTGTCTTTCTGCTAAAATGGATCTCTGATCCATTCCTTTACATCCCTTTAAATAGCTGGCTTGTCTAATAGCCTAACACTTCAAGATCAATCAGGCTGTGGGACATATATATTCCATTGCAGGGACATTAAAAAAAGGTTGATAGAGATGGTCCATTCATTGGGTTTAGACGTTTGGGATTTATTAATTAAGGCGTGTCAACTCATACGAATCTGACTTGATCTGAGTTAAACTGTTAAATTACATCATATTATCAGATGAGGTTTCACAAAACCATGTGCAGCTTTGAAAAGCATGTGCATACTTGCTAAAGCTTTAACAGAATCCAAGAAAAAGAGTGTGTTTTGTCCTGCTTCAATGCGTATCACCGACGATGATATCTAGCTTGGTGCCCATTTGAACCGCCATCCAATCATGATGGAGAATCTCAGTTAGATAGGTATGATCATGACGAGGATAGAATAAACAGTCATCCTTTTTGGACAATTATAGCTGTAATTTTGAAAGCTCCACAAAGTGAATGGTGTAAAGATATGGTGATCAAATTCATCAGTGACTACAGGTACACTCTGAATAAAATTGGGCTATTTCTAACAAAGTTAATGCCACTATACTGTTAGTGGTTAGGCCAAGCTTTTGATGTTGTTTTCATAATAATTTCAGTGCATTTATGATCTGTATAAAGTTTTTCATTTAATCAAAAGGACTGCTTCTAACCTGATTTTTGTAAAACTGAAAGTGGAACTGGCATGTCTTGATCTTTGAAGACTGAAGTCAGATATTTGGTTTTGCAGATTTTAGCGCTTCTCCTGCTCACCTCAGGAAGAGATCCTGGCATTATTCCTCGTAACTTACATCCTCCAGAGCCAGAAGGTTATGATGGTAGCACCGAAGTTGGAGGTGGTCAAACTCCACAGTTACGCCTACCTCGCGTGAAGGATGTTGTTGTGAATGGGTTTAGTGTGAAGATCAAATACTGTGATACCTGCATGCTATATCGACCCCCTCGATGCTCACACTGTTCGATCTGCAACAACTGTGTGGAACGTTTTGACCATCACTGCCCTTGGGTGGGGCAATGCATTGGGCTGGTAAGGGCATAGATTTTACATACTGTAAAATGGACAATGTTTTCTATGAGAAAAGCTTATGAGTATGGCTCTTCCTAGGAGCACCATGAAGCAGAGACCATGGACTCTACAAACATACATGTGGCTGTAGTGTTACGGCGATTGGGACCACTGATTTAGTGGGCCTCCAGTGTGTATGGATGCAGTCCAAAAATGGCAGGTGTTTTGTCAAAATTTTGCCATTCAAGTACCGATTTTTTCCTATTGGGCATGCCCATCTGTTAATCGCTGATCTGAAGGTCAAATGGCCCCCATAACCATGATCTGTGGCATGCTGGTCCACATGATAGCACCTGAAATCCGCAGTTCTAGTTGCCATATATAAATGTGGCTGCTCAATATGTTTTGTTTTGCACATTCAACGGAAGTTGTTAGAATTCATTCCATACCCAACAACAGAAAAATGAAAGTTACTGTTTATGGACAGCAGAAAATGGAAAATTGAAATGAATTGAGTATTTCTGGCAGTAAATAGATCAAATGTGACATTATATCATGCGGCTCTAATAAGGGTCTGTTTGGATGTTGTGGTGGTGTTGAAAAGAACTTACATTGCTGCCAAAAATCTTTTGTGGATAAGAACATGTATTAATTTATCCTTCTATCAGGATGGGGCGGATGAAATGGGAACAGGAATTTTGCTTAATGAGTGCAACAAAGAAACTAATTGTAGTTATTTGCACCATCACAACCTTTTTTGTTGTGCAAGAGAACAGACCCCAAAGAGCAGCCAAATTCTCAGTATGTGTGACCACATTAATTATTTATAGCTCTTCTTAAATTCTCCAAATATAATATTGTGGAATAATAATATCGTGTTTGTGGCCAGTCTGCTATTATGTGAATGAGCTAAATATGGGGCTTGCTTCTCTTATATATTTAAAATCTGAATGCAGAGAAATTACCGGTTCTTCTTTATGTTTGTTTTCTCGACAACTCTACTCTGCATATATGTATTTGGGTTTTGCTGGGTATATATCAAGAGGATCATGGATGCTGAAGAAACAACGATCTGGAAAGCAATGATTAAGACCCCTGCCTCGATGGTGCTGATTGTTTACACTTTCATCTGTGTCTGGTTTGTTGGTGGCCTCACTGTCTTCCATTTATATCTCATTAGCACTAACCAGGTAATGTACATGTCAAGTTCTTAAGTTCTGATAAGAAAGCATGGAAGGAATACAATTTATCGTTGTTATTTTTTTTTGTCAATTTTGAGGAAATGACTTTCTTTTTTAAAGCTCTGCAGACAACTTATGAGAACTTCAGATATCGATATGATCGGCATGCGAACCCATATAACAGAGGGGTGGTGGAAAACTTTAAAGAGATATTCTTTACAAGCATTGCTCCCTCTAAGAACAAATTCAGGGCACGAGTCCCGCAAGACCCAGGGTTACACCCCCGTTCCACGGCTGGTGGGGGTTTCATCAGTCCAAATATGGGGAAAGGTGTTGGAGATCTGGAGATGGGTCGGAAAGCTGGATGGGGAGAAGCAGTGACAGGGATTGGTGATTTTGAAGGGGCACTCACCAATAATGGTTTGGATAATAAAGAGGGCGGGTTTGGAGACACATCCCCAAATTTAAGCCATGCCCCCCCTTCAGAGACCATTGAGGGGCGTTCAGGAGTCCATCATCCTAGGCGCTCAAGTTGGGGACGGAAAAGTGGAAGCTGGGAAATTTCACCTGACGTTCTTGCTTTGGCTTCTGGAGTTGGGGAGTCAAATCGGGTTGGCAATGGCAGTGCCAGCCAGGCAGCTGATGATTGATAGGGGGTCTTAGAGATAGTGCTCCATGAAGAAAGCAATTGAAAGGAAGGTGGTATTGATGGGTTGTTTTCCAACTTATTACCTATCTGTGTAACCATGCCCCTTGCAAGGGAGAGGAGGGATTCTGCCAATTTGTATCTCTACGTGGGAATTGTTTGCTAGTAAGAATTTTTCCCTTTTACCCAAGTTATAGGATGTGTTGAAGCTGTTGAATGGTTGTAGAATGTGTTGGTTTGTGTTTTTTTTACTCTTTTCCTGTAGGGTTTGAGGAGACTGATTACGAGAATGAGGCTTTATTATTATTTTAATTAATTTTTATTTTGGGTGTATAGGGTTGATTTAGAAAGGAGGATTTCCTGAGGCTAAAATAATTGCAGTTTTCTTTTTCACAGTTTGCATACATTAACTGCAGTTATGAGTATTATGTTTCAGTGTGGAATGATATGGAATTGTAATGAACCTTTTGTATCTGCAGTTTATATTCTTTTTAGCTACTAAACGCCATTCCTAGGACTTGATTGCGCAACTGCAACCAGAAGGTTTTCAGGGAGAGGAATCGAGCATTTCTACCCCATCTTAGAAAATCAAAATCCTCTCTATTTATTGAAAGTCAGTCTGTTTTATTTCTTTTTTCTGTAAGGAAAATGTGTATATGGAACAGTAAAACCCACAAGGAAAAGACTTGTGGTGCGCAGTTACTGTAGAGGTGATATATAATCTCCCAGTAAAACCCTTCAGGGTCAAGGTCAAAGTTCATGCTGTAAGCACAATACATGCTTACAGATGAATGGTAGGTCCCACAAGGGTTGTTGCCCCCATATTTTGGGTTTTGTTTTTTATTTTTTTCTTTTAATTCATAGATGTGTGAGTGGCATAGATCCCCAGGTTGCTGTGAACTTGTGTGACATGAGACTCCCTTAATCACTAGGGTGTCCCGTGTTCTCCAACCTCATATAATGTTTGCCTTGCCCGGGTAAAAACAGTCACTATTAATACACAGCATTCAGTTACCTTTACATTCACCTGGTTAAATTTCTAGGAATTTATTTTAAGATGTTTTAACTTGTGTGAGTTCTTTACCAAAACCAAAAAAAAAAAAAACTTGTGTAAGTTGTTTCTCTTTGCATATGACCATTCCCATCACCTCGCATGTGAGCAGACCGTGCCCCTTAATTGGAGTAACAAAAAAACACACCCAAAAAAAAAAAAAAAAAAAAAATTTGTTTGAAATTGCCTTTTCATCAAATCAGGTTGTTTACAATCTAAAAGAAGATTTGGACATGAGAGGGCCCCAAGCTGACCCGTTTGCTACACTATTTACAAGATTACTTGATCATTTCTCTCTATTACTATTCAATACTTAAATGATGAGGCCATCTTTTTCTCCTTTCTTCCAGAGGGCCCACTTATTCTTACTCTAATCCATTCACGAACACCCAAATCCATCCATTAAATTAGCACCGGTCCTAGTTTTACCCTGAAGGGGACATTACTCAATGTTGGATTTTACCACAGTAAATTCACACATAATATACCTAAAATCAAGTGTCAAACATCATTTTATCATACTAGTATTTTGAAGACAAGCTATTCATCTATTTATCGTGCTTGATTATCATGCATTCAAGAGGGTCACGCTCACACACAGTAACTTCACGTTCTATGATAAAATATTTCAACACTGCTAGTATGCATTCAGGCAAATTTTTCTCCTATGGGACATTCCTATGTGGACATTCCCGAACCCACCTGAATTTCACAGCACCCACCTTGATGACGTGGAAAATTCCCCATCCATTTATATGGCCTGACCCAGTAGGAACACAAAAATGCCAACTTTCTGTGGGGCCCACCTAAAGGACAGACAACTAAAAGCAGAGTGATCTTAACGCTTAATTTTAACTTTTAAGGACTTAAAAAATAAACGCGCACACATCAATGAAAACTTATTGTGTTAATATCTGACCGCAAATCAGACCTGGATTAGTATCAAATTAGCATCGAAGTTAATTTAAGAGGATTAGATGTATGTGAAGGGATTGTAACATAATAGAATTTCCCCTTAGGAGGGTTTTATTATGTAGTTGTGGTGTGAGGGGGTACATTTCTCTTGTACCTCTGTTTCTTTTTCCATTTTCTTTTCTTCTTGTACTCTTTATTTGTATTATTTTCTCTTTTAATATAAGTTACTGTTACTGATGAAAAAAAAAAACCTTCTTTTCATTATTTAGATTTTGTTGTATGAGAGCACGCTAGTAGGTATTCTTTCTTGAAATTTAGGGCGAAACCGTCAGGGACACCGGCCATAAAAGAGGTGACATTGAAAAAGGAGAATGAACCTGCTGCTCAAACTTCAGGTTCCCTTTGATTACTAGCTCTCACTTTCTTTCTATGTTACTTCAAAATCTTACAATGGTTTAGGAGGTCAGTTATAATCTTGGTAGACCATTATCAATAAATGAGGGTTCATGCATTTGAAATTTGAAAAACCTGAGTCACCTGCAGGTAACAGTTGTTCTGTTCATTTCTATAATTAGTCCAAAGCAGTTAAAGTTAAAGGGTGCCCAGACCAAGTTCCAATTCTGTTGTAGTGTTTTTGCAGGAAGGCCTTTATGTTCATTCATCTGAGAAATATGCTCATGGGATTGGTCTCAATTCAGTTACAGTGTTATTGGTACTTCATTTTCTCTTTTGTTTCTTTTGATTTATAGTATGACTATTGATCTTGCTTTCATTGGCTAGTTTCATCTTGTTTTGAATTTGCAAAATTGATAAAGAGTGTTAAAAAGAGAAATTGATGATGATGCAGTCGGTCGACAGTCGAGCACCAAAGAGATCAGTTCCTCCCAGAGACGGTCATTCGGAATTAGCGACGTACTCTATGCGATAAATGTTTCACAATGGCAAATGTTTGGCGCTTCTGATCTTAGAGATTTCCCTTACATTCTCCTAAAAAATGCAACAAGAGGATTTCATGATGAGAGCTAGATAGGAGAAGGGGAGTATGGTTCGGGCTGGAATGAGCTCAATGATGCCTACTTAAATCATGAAGACTGGATCGTAAGAATGCATCTTTATCTCATTATAACAGAATTTATACATGTAGAAGGATTGTCAGGCCTTGAGAGTTCTGTACATGTTAGGCCAATGACCACACCATGAGCATGGGCCTTAGAACGCAGATTAGAATATAGCAGCTACCCTGTTTTCCTTCCATTGGATGTGGAACACTGAAGTTTGTGAATAATCATCTGTTCCATTAACCAATTGGATATTCCATTAAGGAGTGCTAGTGGCATAGTCTGTGTTCTATGGAACTGAGATCCAAACCATGGGCCTCATATAGAAGACCCAATTCCCCAGGACTATAGTTATACAGCAAATACATATCCTTGTTCTTGATTAATATGTTAATATTTCACTGTTGTATTGAACTTTTATAACTTCGTCTCATCAACAGGAAGAACTGAGCTATTTGGGTCATCTAGAAAAGACCAATTGGATGTTCCATTGAGGAGTGCAAGTGGCATAGTCTTTGTTCTATGGAACTGAGATCCAAACCATGGGCCTCATTTAGAAGACCCGATTCCCCATGAATATAGTTATACAGCAAATACAGATCCTTGTTCTTGATTAATATGTTAATATATCACTGTTGTATTGAACTCTTATAACTTCATCTCATCAACAGGAAGAACTGAGCTATTTGGGTCATCTAGAACAGACTAATGTTGTGAAGCTTATGGGGTATTGTTTAGACTATGAATATGTCCCAAATGGCAATCTGGATTACCACCTTTCTAGCAGTGAGTAACTTATTTTTTCAAAAAGTAAAGATAAAAATCTATCTTCTCTTCATGTAAGCAGTATCTGCAAGTAATGATTATGCCATTCAAATGTATGATTTGTTTCTCCAATTGAGCAAAAGATCATCATTTTTTCTTATTTTTATTAAATTTTCAGGAGGTGTGAACGATCGACCTCTCTCTTGGGCTATAAGTCTAAAAATAGCACTTGGAATTGCTACAATACTAGCTTATTTTCACACTCAGCGCCCTCAATTTGTATTTAAGGAATGCAAGGCAGCTAACATCTTAGCTTGATTTTGTATGTGCCTCTGATATGCCATTTTATTATAACAAGTTCATCAACTCATCTTTCTAACAATTACTGCTTCATTCAGGGTTGAATTTATTAATAGTTCTACTAGAGATGTAAATGGGTCCCTGATTCTCCGATTACCCGGAGGTTGTGATCCGTTAAAAATCTGGTTTGGGTCCTTATTAAGGCCCGAACAAGTAAATAGGTCCGGGTTTGGTTCCACCATGGTTCAGACCCGTGGACCCGAGACCCAACATATTACCTTAATTTTTTTTTTCGAAAATCTCTCTTAAAAGTTATATTTTTTTAATATAATTTTCTACCAAGACCCGGGCCCAGATCCAGACCCGTCCCATATATGATTCTAGTTTCGGTTCTGGAGTTAAGAAACTGGTTCTGAAACAGTTTCGGATCCGGATCATGTTCCACCTTCTCCTTAACGGTTTTGGACCGGAACCGACCCGTTTACAACTTTAGTTCTATCGGTTAAAATCTCTCTCCGGAACCGACCTATTTACAACCCTAGTTCTACCGGTTAAAATCAATCTCTCTCTCTCTCTCTCTCTCTCCCCCCGAGTGTTTGTCTGTGTGTGCACAGGAGACTTAATGGTGACTAGGAAAGGAATGCAAGCGTAAGAGATAGATGTCAGCCAAAATGGAATTCTTAATGACCTATTATTAGTGTCCCCTAAAATGTACAAAAAAAAAAAGAAGAGGTGCGGTGCCTCTACAGCTATTATTTGTTAACTGATGAAATTTCTTAAATATTAGATTAGCATTTTCATAGATGAAATATTCAAGCTACCAGAAAATACTTTTATCGCCATGTGGACTTACTTTTTCTCCAATTGTTTTTTCATATTACAGGACTATAACGCAAAGAATTCTGATTAATTATGGGATGGTGAGGGATCGCCGGATTAGAGATAACCATAGTGATTATGTTGCCCCTGAAGACTCATCAATAGGTAAATAATATGTAACCGATTTCTAACGATAATTCTTTCAAACAGCCTCATGAAAGGCTCCTAGTTATTCAACTTCAAGATTCTTTCGTTGCTAGATGAAACAATATTGAAGACAGTTGGAAGTTGAATGTGTAATATTGATTGTGATAAGTCATGAACACTGCTAATTGTGAAGAAATGAGAAGACTTTTAAACCATAGGATACCTAATACAAAATATGCATGTGGACACTGTGAACTACTATTAAGAACACTACAAAAATATTGAATGAGACTTCATTCTCAACTACTTGTCTAATGCACTGAATTTCCAATTATTGGTCCTCACAAAAGATGATACAGAAGGGAGGTTTCCTTTCATTTTCCTCTCTTTTTTTTAATAAGGAATCTGATCTCTCTCTCTCTCTCTCTCCCCCTCAGTGCAATTCACAACAGTGAGCGATGTATATGCATTTGGCATCATACTGTTGGAAATCTTAACAGGGAGGAGAGCTCTTGACAGCAGCAGGCCAGGAAAGGAGCATATTCTTGTTGATTCGGCAGCATCTTATTTAAGCGGCGATACAAACCACCGCAGACTGGCTATCATGGACAAGAAGCTTAAGGGTCAGTATCCAAAACGACAAGCCTGTGAAGTTGCGAAGCTCGCATTCTCTTGCCTCCAGGCGGCTGAGACTAGACTGAATATGGACCTCCTGGTGTTGAAATTTGAAACTGAAGGAGCTGTTGAAAATCCAAGAATTTGACAGAATTTCCACATGTTCGCCTATTATCAATGTGCCAAACTTAAGCAACCAGTCTGGAGATAACCCCTGCTAGGTGCTCAAGAAATCATTTTCCAAACTACAGTGCTGATGAAGAAGAAGCAGACGTTGCTAGTTCACCTGCCTCATTGGAGTTGTTCATGGATCCTGCTATGGAGATGTCCAAGAGAGAAATGTGGAGACAGATTAAATTAGATTGAATGAATAAGTCCCATTCATTCAGTTGTGCAGACAAGCAATGCTCTTGGTTTTACATTTGGGACCCTTTTTAGACTCTCTTCTTGATGAGAAGAGATGGTTGATTTTTCTTTTTTTAGCTGCAGTGTGATATCTTTCCATGTAAATATATGGCTTCTTTGTCACAGTGTAAATGATCGAGGAGCTTTTAATGATTCAACTGGGGCCATTTTCAGTGAAGATGATAATTTGTTGTGAATTGATGCAAGTGTGTTCTAATTGCTAATAGTGATTATCGGACATTGTGTGAAAGTTTGAAACCTAGGGGTGTACATAGGATTCTAATGATTTGAGAATACTGATAGTAAAACTGATCAATTTGGTATTTTAATCATGTTGTTCACAGAATCAATTGGGTGAACTCATCAAAAACCAATGTCAAACCAAAATTACATGGGCTCCAAGTAAAGCCAAAACTAATAAAAGAGTCAAACCTGAAATTGAAATTGAGAGGTCAAAATTGAAATGGAAGCGTCAATATTATCATTAGAGAAATTGACAAATCCCCAATTACTCCTACTGTCCTACACTATCAGATCACAACCGTCTATCTCCACTCAAACCAAATCTATAATCACTATTCATCTCCCATTCCATCAAATCACGACCATCAATCTCCACTCAAGCAAATCCCCAATCACTAATTATCTCATATGGCCTAACCCTAAGGGATTGGCCGAGTAGTCAGGACCACGGTTCCTCTCTCTTCCAGAGTTAGAAGTTTTGGTATCGACTTCCGGTTCCCCCTCTTTAGGAACCGAAGGTTGAATCCACTTGTGCTACCACTTAGGGGCCACAGGGGTTTTACCCGACTTCTCTCTGGCCCCGGAGGGAATAGTTCAATCGAAATGATTGAGAACCCTCCGTTAGCAAAAAAAAAAAAAAACATCTCCTATGGCCTCAAATCACAATCATAGGAAAGTATCTTAATCCTTACTTTTAGGAACTTAAATTTGATTGAAAATTGCTAAACCATTACATGACCTATCTAGACATTCATTGG
Organism: Cinnamomum chago; assembly: GCA_038049695.1. Taxonomy (NCBI): domain Eukaryota; kingdom Viridiplantae; phylum Streptophyta; class Magnoliopsida; order Laurales; family Lauraceae; genus Cinnamomum; species Cinnamomum chago. The sequence goes on from CP142456.1 coordinate 78,861,333, forward strand.
CCAAACTATAAATTTTTTTTTTTGATGGCGCTTAAATTTCAATATGGACCAAAAAAGACTTTGAGAGGAAATATCACCCTTTTTATTATTTATTTTATGGGGATTTAACGGGAAAAACCCTCTTAAACACTCTATTAATGAATTTAGACCTAATAAAACCCGACAGACAGAAGTGGCCCTTAAGTTACGTTTCTTTTTTTTTTTTTGTCTTCTAGTGACATAGTCGATATCGACGCTCATTCATAAGTTTCATATCCAGTTTCGCGTCTTCTTTTTCCCTTTTCATCGTTCGTCTCACGTCTGCAACACTGCCTGGCGACGAACAAGAGCTGCAACTCTTTATTTCACTCCATTAAGGGTGGTGGTTGCACTCTTTTAAGAGGGATAGGTACACACTTGAATCTTTATTATTAGTTTTGATGGTTTCCCCAAAACTTTTCATTTACCCAATTTGTTGATTCATATTCTACCTTTTATATGTTACCAGCCCTAGACAAGTAATGAATGACCTTGCTCTGTCCAAGAAGATGGCACCCAAGTGCATCTACAGTTGTGAACGGTGGATATTTGCTCCGAAAAAAACCCATCCATCTTTGATTTTCCATACGTTTTTTGGGTTTAGTGTTTTAAATGTGCAATTTTTTGACTATCCCAAAAAATGGCACCCAAGTGCATCTAGAGTTTTGAACGGTGGATATTTGCTCCTAAAGTGACACTACCATCTTTAATTTGCACATACGTTTTTGGATTTAGGGTTTTAAATTTACATGTATTTGACAATAAAGAAATCACTTCTCTTCTTCACTGTATTATTTATCCTAACTAAAACTAAAACACAACATTCATGCGCCATGTTAATTCATTTTCATCTATTTCCTTTTACAAGATTTAGAAATTTTAACAGCATATTTGCCTTGTCTCATGAAATTGTTATAAAAGGTGGATATGCTCCTACAGTTACACTATCTTATTTAGTTTTCATAATCCCTTTTTGGTTGAGGGTTTAAAATGCGCATAATCTCTGTATGTCATTGTTGAACAATACAATTAGTACACCCTTAGAATATCACAATGCATTTACTTTAAACATACATTTGGCCTTTCACCATGGGCACTGTTTATGTATACATATTTACCTTTTATTCCTATCACTATTATAAACTAATTTAATATTTATAAACAGCATGTCAGATTGCGAGGTTCTAATCATATTCCACTACGATGGAAACTTTGAATTTGATATTATGCGTCCCGTCTATAACGGAGGAAAGCAGAAGATGAGGTATTTATCAACCGACATAACATATGGGTCATTGGTTGCTGAAGCAATCGAAGCATCTAATTGGGATTCATCTACTAAAAGTTTAAGCATACAATACCTTCATCACAATGGACGTGCATTTTCACTGGCTAGCATTGAAGATGATAATGATGTGAACAGAATGATCAAAGCATCGGGTCAGGATACAAATGGGATCTACTTATATGTTTCTAAAAGTTGGAACAATGGACTGTAAGTCCTGGGGATCCGAACCCTAGAGGGGGGGTGAATAGGGTGAGCTCCAATTATGACCAATTTTAATCAAATTTAACTTCTTAAAAACAAACTAGTCACATGTGATGATTTATCATGCAAGATGCGGAAGCTAACAAAAGAATCACCACAAAGCAAGCACCATCACACAAGTATTTATAGTGGTTCGGCCTCAATGCCTACATCCACTACCGGCTTGTGATCCAACACCCCACCGGATTTCCACTATTTATGCTTTTCAATAGGCTAAGCAATAACCTTTACAATATGCTTTCCAAGGCTAAGCAATAACCTTTACATTGATGTTTTTCAAGGCTTAACATCAACCTATACATTATGCTTTTATAGGCTAAGCAATAACCTCTTCAACCACAAGGTTGGTTATCTCTCTAAATTAGTGTCTATAAACACTTGATGGAGATTCAATTAAGCTCATTACAATGCCTCTTAATTAAGTGGATATGGAAGTGAAAAACTAATACACACTCACACTATGAATGCAAAGATGAAAGTACATGAAGTGTGTGTGTGTGGTCCTCAATCATTTTGAAAATGAAAGCTCATAAATGTATGCCTAAGGCTTTTGAAAGTTTTAGCTCAAAAACATTTATGATTGAGGAAATGCTAATCACATGTTAAAAGTAACAACTTGTTAATGAGATCAAAGATTTACAAGTTGTATGAAATTAATTAGCTCTAAACATGTGAAGCATATGGATGTCAATCAAATCAACAATGAAGCTCAAAACATAAAAAATAGATTGATTGAAAATAGGGGACAAATCATATGTAATTATAAATACAGCTTGAAAAAGATATACCTATCAAAGTAAGGCAAGTTGTGAAACTTTAAAACAATAATACACATATGATTTGTAAAGATGTTGAATCCAAAACATAAGATACATTTGAAAGAGATTTTCTTATAATGGAAAAACAACAACCAAAGATTCAACAAAGTATATGAATCATGTTACATATTTCATTAACATGATCTACTTAGATTTACCAAAGATAAAGTACTACTTTGATTGAATCAATGGTGATGCATCCAAAACAATAGATCAATTCAAAATATAGAACATGCTAAGGATACAACACATCATAGTTTATCATGTTACTAAAGATTTACCTAAGATAAAACAAAACATGAAAACATATGATTTGTAAAGAAGTTGAGTCCAAAACATAAGATAGTTTTGAAAGTGATTTTCTTATGATGGAAAACAACAACCAAAGATTCAACCAAGTATAGGAATCATGTTACATATAATTTCAAAGGTTCTTTCATTAACATGATCTACTTAGATTTACCAAATAAAGTACTACTTGGATTGAATCATATGGTGTTGTATCCAAAACAATAAATCAATTCAAAACACAAAACATGTTAAGGACACAACACAAACATAGTTTAACATGCTAGAAATGATTTACCAAAAATAAAACAAAGCATGAAAACATATGATTAAGGAAAGTAAAGCCTACTTGGTGATTTAACTTCATTAATCCAAGCTTTAGCTTTCCTAATGCTCCCCTTCATCCCATGGTTCTTTTCCCTTGAATATGCCTCAAAACCTCTCAAGGAGGGGCTTAAAATTCCCAACATTTGGCAAAGGAAAGAACTCATATTTATAGCAAAAAGTGCCCAACGGCTAGTCCTCGGTCGACCTAGACACTGGTCTCGGTCGACCTAGAACACACAACGGTCAGATTTCTGACCGTTTGAGCTTCATGTCACTTTTTACTGCAGTGTCCTCGGTCGACCGAGACCTCTGGGTCGGTCGACCGACGACACTGCCGGGCCACCCCCCTTTTTGCAAAAATTCCAACTTTTGCCTATTAGAAGGTAATTCTCTGGGAGACCTTTTGGCCACTAAATCAAGCTTAAAAAACATGTTTTAAAGATTCTAATGGTTTTTAAAACATGAACATAAAAAGCCAAAAAAGATTCAAAACTTTTAAAACAAAGGCTTGCTTGATTTCTTGAAAACTCTTTTCTAAAACAAATGCATCCAAGATTTAAAACAAAACATGCATAAATCAATACTTTTACAACTCTTTAAAAACAATGCATGTATAAAACAAGATATCAAGATTTCTAAATCAATGCAAATGTGTGTGAATCAAATGAAGCTTGAATGATAATGCATCCATCAAATTGCAATCTACAAAATACCTAACAATCTCCCCCATTGCAATTTGATGGCAACTCACTCACCAATGAAAAACACACTTAGTCTTCAGCTCCCCCTAAGCTGGACAAGTCTTGAAATCTTCTTGGATGCTCCTTCTCTTAGCTTGAGCTCTTTTCTTCATTCTTCATGATGCTTGGTGCTTGATCATTCTTCAATCTTTCTTTCTTTATGGCCAAGCATCTTCTTTAGCTCCAAGCTTTCTTTCTTCTAGTTGCTCTCCCCCTTTGAGCATGCCTCTTTCTCCCTTTGGCAAGGTATGTATTCTCTCCCCTATAGAAGATCATACAAAACCTCCCCTTAGGAAGCTTGGACATTCTCTTTACCCTTTTGAGAACTTGCATAATTTCTCCCCCTTTGCCATTAAATTGCAAAGGTACCTACACACATGAAATAAGAAAAATACCTTTAGTAGCAGCTGTTAACAAATGAAATCGAAAATGAAATACATAACAGGCTATCATGTGAGGTAGTAGTCTCTAAGGGCTCAAAGGCAATCCAAGGGTGAATTTGATCAAAACTAATACTTCCTATGAAGGTTTACACTCCCCTTCAATCCATTCTCTTCTTTTGTCAAACTTTTGACAAGATTTAACTATTAGATTCAAGAAGTAGATGGTTTAACCAAATGAGGATCAACTTCAAGGAAATGATTAGATTCATTTAACTATAAGGCTCATATGATCAAATTGCCAAAAGAGAGCTAGGTCTAAAGAGAAAAGCAATCATGGGATACCAATTGGAAAAACAAAAGAATACCAATTGAGATTTAAGGATAAGTCTATTAAACAAAATCACTCTAAAATGGATTTAAAGATATACCTATTAGGAAAAATCCAAATTAGAGCTATCCATGAAGCAATGGGGTTTATTAATCATAGCATCAAATAATCTAACTATGGAGAACATATGCTATGAAAATTTTGAACTCATTTCATTCAATCAATAAATATGACTATTAAAGTGCAAGATGAGTGAAATGAAATTCAAACATGAAGCCAACCTCAACTAATAACCAACCAATATTATGAACACATAAACATGGTGGTCATGAGATATACCTATATGAGCAAAAGAGGTGGCAACATGAAAATTATGATGCTAATGGTGTGTGACATGGAACAATCATATTACTTATCAATGCACACAAGGTTTATCACATTCACAAGAAATCAAATCAATCAAAAAATATACCAATTGAAACCAATTGAATTTGATAACATGATAAAGAGCAAGAATGTGACAAACACAACATTCCATCAAGCATCATAAATGGATATTCATCACTTTTAAAGATATGACTAATGAGCATAGTGATGAACAAGATAAATTGCAATGCAAAAGGATATAACTTTGTAAAGCATGCAATTTTCAAAGTGTCAAAATCATATGAAGTCAACATCTAAGATATCCATCAAACATATAGAAATATGAGGAATGGATTTCAAAGAGTTTCATATGATTAAGATCACTACTTATGAAGTTGAAACATGTATAAAGATGATATCACTTAGAGAAAATACATGAATCAACATCATAACCATCCAAAAAGAATATGACTAGAAGGCATAGAGGATGGATTTTAGTTCTAGTATGGTTTCTACAAATATAATAAATAACACAACCATACATAGAACGATTTGACATTTGCATAGAGAGGATTAATCAACATTCAAGATCTAACTCATACCAATCATCAAAAAGAATATAACTATGTAAGCACAAGTAGGTATGAAGTTAAAATGATCAATCTATCATGGAACATCTCCACTCTTAGCAAATGTACTAAGCTTACAATGCAATGGAAAATGGATATGTGGTTTAAACCAAATGAACTTAGCACATAAAATCACATATGTACTTAAAAAGCTCAAATACAAGATTTTACTATAAAGCACATAAACAATCATCAAAATGCATTAATGAGAATATACCAAGTTAGGCACATACATGCAAATCAATGAAACCATATCCAACCAAGCAATGTAAGACATCAAAATCAATTTGCATAAAGAATGTAACTAAATGAGCAAAGATGCAAATTGTTTGTAAAAATTATTTCCTTTCAAATGATATAATCATAATTAGGCACAAGGAAATAAATTCAAGGAAAATGCTTCTATAAATACAACCAATAAAGCTTAGAACATTTTTCAAAGTTTCTCAAATCACTTCAATTTATGAAAGAATCATTTATAGAATTATGAGCAAGTGATTTTGAAAAACAAGAAGTGTACTATTGTAAAATTTTCAATTTGTAAAACAATAGACACTCACAAATTTTCCATACCAAGAGATATAACTTGAAAATCAATGGAAAACTTAAATAGCTCCAAATCATTTGATTTACAAAAAGGATCTAACTATGACAACCATCAAATGATTTTCCAACATCGATTGATCATGAAAAAACTAGCTATGAAAGCATTTGTAATCACAATCAATTGATCATGAATAGATATGCACTACAAGAGATATAACTATATGAACAAAATGCAAATCCATCATGAAAATATTGCAATCAAAGGATTTTGAAAACCATGAGATATAACTTAAAAAGTTCATGAATTCCCTGATCGTGACACATTTCGGAAGACTGTGGCTAAGTTCGCAATTTATGGAAATTTTACTCTGAAGCACTTGAAGACAAACATGTACAAAGTGACAGCATGCTGTAAAGATCAGAATTGCCCTTGGCACATTCATGCCTCTATCGTGGAATCAGGACCACAATTCAAAGTGCGTACGTATAATCCTGTCCATAGATGCTCGAAGCCAATGATGGGAATGGCACATAAACAGGCGTCAGCATTGTTAATTTCGGAGTTCATCATGGATAGAGTCCGACAAAATGTCAATCTGAAACCAAAAGAGATCATGAACGACTACCAAATGGAATATGGGACAACTATTAGTTACAGGAAGGCACATGTAGCAAAGGAGATAGCCCTGCGTGCAGTGCGAGGCTCTTACGAAGAGTCATTTCAAATGCTGCCTAGTTATTGTATTGAACTGCAGAGGACCAATCCAGGCACAATAACAAACATAGACACCACATCTGAGGACCGTTTCAGAAAATTTTTCTGGGCATTCGGAGTTTGTCTAAGGTCTTTCATTACTACGTGCAGACCAATGATTGCTATAGATGTGACACATCTCCGAGGGAAGTATCCAGGTGTCTTGCTCGTTGCCGTTACACACGATGCCAATCATAAGCTCCTCCCCATCGCTTTTGCCTTTGCGGAAGCCGAACGACGTGACAGTTGGGAGTGGTTCCTTGCAAACCTACATATAGCGCTGGGTGAGCCTAATAACTTGACTATTGTGTCGGACCGTCAAAAGGGTCTTATTCCGGCGCTCTTGAACACCATACCCTCCGCAAAGCATTGTTATTGTTGCCGTCACATTGCCGAGAATATTAGGGTAGCTTTCAGTGATGCGGCAATTGTTATGAAATTTTGGCGTGCTGCCAAAGCAAACAGGCCGTTTGAGTATGATGCATATATGGCCGATATTCGGGCAGTCAACCAAGAGGCATTCACTTACATTGATTCAATTGGAAGGCAACGTTGGGCTGATGCACATGTAGAAGGACGGCGGTATGACATGCTCACTAATAACGCTGCAGAATGCACAAATGGCCTCTTAAAGGACACAATGGTCCTTCCTATTACAAAACAGGTCGAGGAAATACGGGCCAAGCTAATGGAATTTTACCAGAAGCGCCATCTTGAATAGGAAGCAATTACAAGCCGTCTAACACCTTATGCGGAGAAAGTTTTGGAAAAAGAAAGTGAAGAAGCTCGACGATTGCATGTTCGTGTGGCTGGTCTAGTTGAGTTTCAGGTACAATCTGCGGAGTACGTGGACGTCGTCGATCTTGAACGCAAGACTTGCACATGTCAAAAATGGGAGATTTTGGGGATCCCGTGTTCTCATGCATTGGCTTCAATGAGAGTTAGAAACTATGACCCATATGAATTCTGCGAACATTGGTACCTATCAAGTGTATATCGTACGACGTATAGTGAAGTGTTGCATGCTACCCGAGACAGTAAACAATGGGAGCAGACATCTGATGAACGAGTTTTGCCACCACGAGCTACTAAACAGCCAGGGCGGCTAAAGAAGAATAGGATTCGGACCGAGGATTGTGGCCGCCAACGGAGGGTAGTCACCTGTGGTAATTGTAAGGAGAGGGGGCATAATCGACAAAGTTGCCGCAATCCACCGTCGCAAATTTGAAGATGGAAAGGGAATGCAAGAGTCAACGTGAACTCCTTTTTGGTTGGTGTTGGTATTTTGTATAACAGCAATCTGGACAGTGTATAGTCTACTGAAGCATTTTTTGGAAGGGGAATGCAAGAGTCAACGTGAACTCCTTTTTGGTTGGTGTTGGTATTTTGTATAACAGCAATCTGGACAGTGTATAGTCTACTAAAGCATTTTTTGGAAGGGGAATGCAAGAGTCAACGTGAACTCCTTTTTGGTTGGTGTTGGTATTTTGTATAACAGCAATCTGGACAGTGTATAGTCTACTGAAGCATTTTTTGGAAGGGGAATGCAAGAGTCAACGTGAACTCCTTTTTTGTTGGTGTTGGTATTTTGTATAACAGCAATTTGGACAGTGTATAGTCTACTAGAGCATTTTGTATAAGGGGAATGCAAGAGTCAACGTGAACTCCTTTTTGGTTGGTGTTGGTATTTTGTATAACAGCAATTTGGACAGTGTATAGTCTACTGGAGCATTTTTTGGAAGGGGAATGCAAGAGTCAACGTGAACTCCTTTTTGGTTGGTGTTAGTATTTTGTATAAATGTGATAGAAGATGTTGCCGTGATGGGGCTTTGTACATTTTGTTCGGCGCATTTTTTGGAAGGGCATATTGTGTTGTGCCCATGTCTTTTCTTTTTGTAAGGATGAATTCCTTTTTGTGGTTAATATATGTTGAAAACTCTATTAATTTCTTGTGGATGCAAATGGTTTTAATTTTTCCAGCCTTATTGAGATATTGGCCAAATCTAGCGCCAAAAAACATCTGTTTTGTTTCACCTTAAAATAAGTGCAGACAGTCGATATCGACTGTGCCTGTGTTTTTTATGTTTCAGTTAAATGGTCGATATCGACTATAGTAATAGTCGATATCGACTATGTCTGTGTTTTTTATGTTTCAGTTAAGTGGTTGATATCGACTATAGTAATAGTCGATATCGACTATGTCTGTGTTTTTTTATGTTTCAGTTAAATTGTCGATATCGACTATAGTAATAGTCGATATCGACTAGTGTTTTGTATGTTTCAGTTAAATGGTCGATATCGACTATAGTAATAGTCGATATCGACTATTTCTGTGTTTTTTTGTGTTCCGTTAAATAGTCGATATCGATTGTAATAATGGTCGATATCGACTATTTGTTGTTGAAAAACAACATAACACATTCATGAGGAAAAAGTCTGAATATGTACAGACATTCACATTCCCATATACATGCTTCCCATACATTCATTCCTCCAATCCATGCTAATAATCCATTCTCATTCCATGAGAATAACAACTTTCAAAATTCATTGTTACTAAATTGTCCATGAGAATAACAAAACATTAGAATATGATAAATAACAAACCATTGTTACTAAAAGTGTTCCCACTACATAAATCAACAACTTTCAAATTAGATAATGTCTTCTTCATCAATTTCAGTGCCCACAAGGTCCACAATTTCATCTACACGAAGTCAAAAAAAATGAATTAAATCATGTCATTCGGGGTCTCCAACAACTGGCCAAAAACCGCAACAACTGAGGATGATCAAATCGGTAGGTTCAACAACTCAGGGAGATTCAGCCTATTAGCATTAACCTGCCAACTTCTCTTGAATAACTCAATGACAATTCTGCTTCGGAAGTAAGGGATGTCGGACTGCGTAAATGTGATTGGACGGCGGTGAACACAATGCTCAGCGAATGCAATAGCGAAAACTCCGCAATCATTACCATTGTCTTGATGAGGAATGTCTTCCTTGATCAGTATAGACCATAGAAATGGATCAGTCCACCCAAAATGCATATACATAGCGTTCAACCACCCAATCTGCAACAATGTCAAAATTAATCAAAAGAGGGTAAAGAAATAGTATAGTTGAAGGTAATTAATTTTGTTTAAAATAATCAAGATTGATGAAGGGAGAGAGACGAGAATGGGGATTGGCTTATTAGGTTAGAGTTGAAATGGGTCGTGGGGACTTGGGCTATTTTTAAGTGGGGGCTGGGCCAAAGAGGCCTTAGGGCCCGTATGGGAATTTTCCAGTGTTGGTGGGGGCTTCAGCTCCCAACCCACAAGTCCATGTGTAGTCTCCTGTACCAATCCCATGATAAACTAGTTTTTCCTCCTGGGTTTGTGATATGTTAGTACAAGACCTCTCACTGTGTTGTGTGATTTATGGTGGAGGAGATGAATGCGTTAAGGTAAGAAGTTTGCTTTACAAATGAGTTTTGGCCTAGTTGAGTTGGGACGTGAAACCAAGTGTACAATACTTACAAACTGCTCCGCCTTACTCCGCGTCAAACGATCACCAGCCAGACTGTTGTAGAATTCCCACCTTCTTTCATCAACGTAGCCCACAACCAACGTGAAATGGTTCCTGTAGTGTAGTACAAACACTAGAGTACGACAATCTCGGGCTTCCCATACCCTGTGGCGATGCTTGCCGAAGGCAGCTTCAATACTGGCATCGGATCCATCCTGCCACCAACTCTGCATACAGTAATGTATCCACAATATGAATGGTTAACACACAGTTGTGATATAAATCAGAGGGGTTTGTTCAAATTAAAGTGAATGACAATTTATCACAGACTTACGGATATGCTTGGGTTCGAGACGAAAGCTGTGGGACATCCGTCTCTCATAATCTCAAAGTAAAAGTACATAAGATTGGTGTCCAGCCAAGTTCCCTCTTCAAGTGCTTTCTTTAGATCATTGCTGGATACCATTGTACAAATACTTGCTAGTTCATCTCCTCTGCATGAAAGAGATGTTTGTTAATAAACACAATTATTACAGCAAATATATTAATGAAGATAGGTACAGTGTGGAAAAACACTAAGGAAACTTTCGCGCTTACTTTGTACTGTAATATTCGTTAAAACCCCTGACCAAGAATTGCTCCTGCTCATTTAACACATAGCCCGAATGCACCATATAATGAGAGTAATCTGAAAACTTTACAGGCACCTTACGCATGCGGGGCAATCGCTTTATTCTCCAAATCAAAGACACTATGGTAGCGGGGGGTGCTGCAGCAACTATAACGGAATCACTACGAACTGACACCGGGGTGTCGAACAATGCTCTGGCTATTGGGGGGGTGTCAAGCACCTCTTCAAATGGGGGTAAGTCAGCTGGCTCACCTTTACTTGGGGCGTCGTCACTTTGTTTCTTGCCATTTCTCTTGTAAATCTTCGCTTTTGTACTTTTCTAAGCAGCTTTCTTGACTCTCATGTGAGAGGGACCGGTCAAATCTGGATCAGCATCACTCTCTTTAGCTTCCTGAGAGGGAACACTGATGTGGGATGGACCAACATCAGTCTCGGGAACAGCATGAGGGGAAACAGTGTGTGTTGGACCAGGACCAGCATGGGTATCGGGAACACCCTGAGGTGGAGCACCGCGAGAGGTTCCAGTGTTTGTCTGCATATAAACAGTAAGGAACATCGTTATACTATTTAAATAGTAAATTGAAGTTCGGGCTGGGCGGTTTACCTTCTCTACATCCTCATCGGAATCTGAACTGTTACACTCTTTCATGTTGAAGTTTTCGAATGATGTCCCGAATGCTGCTTTAAATGTCTTGAGCTTTTTCCGGATGGAATCCGCCAGCCTGGACATGCTTTTCTTCCTCCTGTCCGCCCGATCGCAAGATCGCTCTAAGCCAGCAACAAGTTCTTCGACCTGAATACATCCCAATTCATGTAATCAGTTCAAATCAACATTACTACCATATGATTGGAAAAAATCAATTTTTATGCATAAAATTACTAACAAATTTCTGTGGAACAACTGGGGTTTCCTGCTGAGCAGGGGCTTTGGCCTCGGTACCCTCCTTGTGCTCAACCCTGCCTATGTGTTGGACAGTGTTAGCAACATACCAGAGTAAGTACTCTTCAGAATGTGCAGGCTGGGTGCACTCCTCCCCGTGCAATTGGAGTTGCCTTCTCGCAGCCCACAATCCTGCTATCTCTTCACCTATATACAAGCTGTAATCAATTACCACTCTCTCGACACGTTCTCTTCTCACGTATGGAATACTGAAGGGAGGGGGTACAAGTTGCTTGTGTTAGGTCTTTTGTATTTGCAATTTGATGGATGCATTTGCATATTGGCATCATGTGAATTCACACACATGCATTGATTTAAAATATCTTGAAATCTAGCTTTATACATGCATAGCTTTTAAGTTTTGGAAAAGCTTTTGTTTTATGCACGTTTTGGTTTTAAACTTGGATGCATTGGTTTTAGAACCCAAAACTCTTTTGAAAACCTAATTCATTGTGCATTATATTTGGAAAATCATCTTGTGAATTTAGGTTTGAGCTTTGCATACTTTCAACCCAAAAAGAATCATTTGTGTATGCATTTTCATTTGAAAAGAGTTGTATTCAAATCAAGCTAGCCTTTGGTTTTAATCTTGTGAATCATTTTAGGCTTTGTGTTTCTCATGTTTTTAAACATCTTAGAATACCTTAAAACATATTATTTAAGCTTGATTTAGTGGCCAAAAGATCCACCAAAGAAAAACTTTGAAAATGGCAAAAGTTGGATTTTTGGCCCCAGGGACTCGCCCGACAGTGTCGTCGGTCGACCGAGGACACTGCAGGGCCCTGGACAGTTTTTGAACTGTTTCAGGCCAACGGTCAGAAATATGACCGTTGTGCTTTCTCGGTCGACCGAGACCTGTGTCTAGGTCGACCGAGGACTAGCCGTTGGGCACTTTTTGGCTATAAAGTCCATTCATTTCCAACCTTTTTCAAGGCTTGATACATGAACTTTTGAGACCATTTTGGAGCCAAAGAAAGGGGAAGAAGTTGGAAATGCTAGAGGGCTATTTGGAAATCAATCTCATGAGTTTTTAAAAGGTACATCTTCTAAGTTATTTTGATTTCCATTCAAATGAAATTCATGCATGTTCAAATCCTTTGTATTTTCATTTATGCATGATTTCAAGCCCTTAAAGAGTTGTTTTGCAAACTCAATATCTTTCTTGGTAAATTAGATTAGTTTGCACACACTCTTATCCTAATCACATATGTTCTTAGACTTCAACTTTCACTCAACTTGTTTATCTTAATTCTTCAAAGTTGTTTGAATCTTTTATGTGATTAGTTTTCTCTTCAATCATCATTTTATAAACCTTGATTTTAAAATGCATCATGCATTCATTTAAAAGCTTCATTGTTAAAATTGATTGAAGAAACTCATACATACACTTTGTGCACACACTTTAGTTTATTTTAGTGTATGTTTGTAATTGGAATTTCATTTTCCTATTAGCCTATTTAAGAGGCAAATTCCATCGTGCTTAAATTGTAATCTCTTAGAGTGATCTTTTGTGAAGACACTTTCTTTGAGAAATCTATATTTGTAAAGGTTATTGCTAAGCCTAAGAAAAGCAACTTGTAAGGTTATTGCTTAGCCTAATAAAAGCATAGTGTAGGGTTATTGCTTAGCCTAAGAAAAGCATCTTGATAGGTTATTGCTTAGCCTTGAAAAGCATCTTGTAAAGGTTGTTGTTGAGCCTTAGAAAAACAACTTTGTAAGGGTTATTGCTTAGCCTAGTAAAAAGCATAATTAGTGGAATCCGGTGGGGTGTTGGAGACACAAGCCGGTAGTGGATGTAGGCACGTTGGCCGAACCACTATAAATATTGGTGTTGTGGTGCATGCTATGTGGTGATTGATTTTGTATTAGCTTCCGCATCTTGTTTGTTTAATCATCACATGTGACTAGTTTAGTTTTAGAAATTAAAATTGGTCGAAATTGGTCATACTTGTAGCTCACCCTATTCACCCCCCCTCTAGGGTTAGGATCCTCGTGGACTTTCAGCTTGAGCCCAAATTGCTTCATGACTCGCCACGTGTTATGGCGCTCAACAATCCAGTACCACAATACAACGGTCGATGATGAAAAAAGATCGCGATCCCCTTTGGGTACGCTCAATCGGAATTTCTTAGGGTAGTTGGCGTACGGTTGCCAAGTGAACTGCATACGGTCATACAAACGAATCCAGTAAGACATGCAATAGGTAATCAAATTAAAAACATGTTAAATTGCATTGGAAACCAAATATATCTTTACCCCATCAGCCGACAAGGTGTTTAGTTGGTGCCTTACTTCCTTGACCGTTGCGAGGGGTGGGTGTTCCCCCAACCTCCTATGCCATGTCTTAAACAACGGAAATTGTATGTCCTTCTTCCAACTACGATCTGGCAGAGGACACCGTCCAATGGTCATTCTAGAATAAGCCCATATCTGTGATGGAAAACAGCAAGATGCAGTCGTATGTTAGCTTTTAAATTTTTATCCAAAAATGGTAGGCATGCGAATTAATCACCTGTAGAAGCTGCAAAGGTCCCGTGGGTGTCCTTCTGGACTTACTATCCTCCTCTTGTTGATCTTTTCCCTTTCCTTCAGCCACTTGCGGATCCTCGTCCCACCAAGTTGCTTTTGCAAGCATTCTATAAAGGTTTGCAAGGCATGCGGGGGCCCATGCGTAAGGCTTGAATTCTTTAAACAACTCAAGCAGAAAAGCAGGACCCCTTGCACCGGAAGTCTGTATGAAGATTTGTCCGGACACCAAAAAGAACAGATAAGCACGAGTGGCTCTAATCTCATCATCTTTGTTAATCTTAAAATCCTCATCCTGCCAGGCAGAAGGCTTGAAGTTGTCTTCAAGCCACTTAAATTTTATCGTTATGCCAATATAGTCTTGCTTCTTCTGGGGCGTGATCCCAAGCAACTCCTGGCACACTGGCTCTACAAACCTCCCAGGGAAAGTCCGACCGGTTACGACCGGGCCATCCACTGGCAAGCCATAGATATAAGCAACGTCTTCAAGTGTTATAGTGGCTTCCCCCGTTGGTAGATGGAATGTATTTGTTTCTGGACGCCACCTCTCAATCAACGCTGTTATCAACGCATGGTCTATCACCATACGATCTATCTCCGACAAGTGGTGTAGTCCCGTCCGCCGAACGTATTGCTTCTGAGTGTCTGTCAGCACCCATATATCCTTGTCGGGGTTTGTTGGGATACATCTCATGCGACCAAGTTCCTGTAAGAACAATAATTATTGAGGTGACTCCAAGGAAAATACAATCCAACTAAGAGATTGAAATTATAGTTATATTATTGATATAGGTCCACATTATACCTCTCCTTGACGAATGCCTTCTGAAATATGATTTCTTTGTGAGAATAGGAGTCCTCCCTCAGCATCGTTGGTGTTCTCTTTGTGAACCTGTAAAGAAGAAAGTGGAATGTGGTTGTGTTTATATAGGAGCAAGCATTTCTAAATCTTGATAGAACTACAATTGATGCCAAAGTCTGTTATGAGTCCATATCACTTATGGTTTATGATTTGCCTCATGTTAGACATGGGGAGCTAATGTACAGAGGGGCACATGATTTTATATTATTGAATAAGAAAGCTGATATCACATGAATGGCTAAAGAATCAACATTGATTTACTCAGGCTAAGCATGACTGACCACTCCTTCATAGTTCACTACTTCAAGCACTGTCCACCATTCCACCAAGGAATGGTGCATGCTGTGGATCCACAAATCTTGCAAGTGTCAGTCAACATAAAGCACAGCATGCCCACAACGACCACAAAGAAGGAAAGTAATATATTCAATTTTGGAGTCAACTAATCGATATAAGTAATGTCGTATGTGGGGGTGAATTGAATATTTAGTTATAGTACTCCACTACCCACAGACTATATTATAATACTCTCAATGGGTAGCTATGGGTAGGCCACATATTAAGTAATCCCGTATTACATAACTCTTTCTATATTGATCATTAACAAACCACCACATGTAAGTGGAATGGCCAAATATACAAAAGCACGTAACGAAAAAAATAAATAAATAAATAAAAACGAACAAAATTTGCATCTAACTTGCCACTTTGGGAACATAACATCAAGGACAGCGAACAAACCACCCATATCTAACCTTTGTTGCACGTAAAAAGTAGTCGTACATTGTGATGGAAAAGGGTTTCGGTCCATGGTATGAACCAAAAACCAGGGGCGGACCCACGTTATCTTGAACTGGGGCAGTCGGCCCAGATCAAATCCAGTTTTGTACATCAAGTCCAATTAGGCTGTAGCCTATGCACAGGGGCGGACCTACATGTTGTGGGTTGGGGGCTGAAGCCCCCACCAACACTGGAAAATTCCCATACGGGCCCTAAGGCCTCTTTGGCCCAGCCCCCACATAAAAATAGCCCAAGTCCCCACGACCCATTTCAACTCTAACCTAATAAGCCAATCCCCATTATCGTCTCTCTCCCTTCATCACTCTTCATCTCAGGCGACCAACATTGGCGCACTACCATCGTGATGCCGTCCCTCCCTCTGGTTGATGCTCTGCTCCTCTTCTCTCTCTCTCTCTCTCGTGTTTTCCATTTATCTTTGCATCAAATCTTTGAATACAGATTGTTCTTTTGTTCTTGGTTTTACTTATCATTTGGATGCGTTGCTGTTTTTTAGTATTACATTTGTTTGAAGCGTGTAAGATCTAGATATCTATTATGTTGTGTAGCTTGGGAGTTTTGGTTGTTGAGAAATTTGATTGATACGTGTGGTTCTTAGATTTGATTCAATCGATAACATATGACTAGAATAAGAGATAGATGACCTACAGTGATTTCATATTATTGAGCATTGAAGGAGATTATGGCTCCTAATTTTTACTCGGTTATGTCGGATAGTCTTTCTTTGTTACCTATGAGATTAGAAATTTTGTTAAATGCATTTTTTTGGAATTGATTTCTTTCACTATGATGAAGTCGTGTTTAATGTTTATCTTATGAATAAAAATTATTCGTTTACGCCGGATATGATTAGGACATGTTTGACACGAGAAAGTAAGACATCCAAAAAAAAAAAACAATTATAAAATTATTCAACTAAATTCATTTGATTACCTAAAATTAGCGTTGGTTGTCGATTTAAGATTACCTATGTTTTGTTTAAGTAAAGCATAAAACTGTAGGAAATGAGCCACATGTTTAGAAACCTGTTTGATATAATTACCAAAATTTGTGAAACGTCTCTCAATTTGGGAGGGGGTATGCTAACTTCATGAAATTATGCATCTCGTAAAGTAAGAAATGAAAAGTGTGTGTGTGTGTGTGTGTGAGAGAGAGAGAGAGAGAGAGAGAGAGAGAGAGAGAGAGAGAAAGGGTGAAAATTTAAGAAAGGGAAAGAAACAAATTCCCTTGGATTCATGTCTCTGTTGATTAATTTGACTTCATACTTTATAAGCGTGGGCTGATCAGTGTTCTGCTCTAAAAATCTTATGAGGTTTCTAGTTACTGAGCTTCTTGATCATTTGAGTTTGGTGAGGGCCAAATTTAGTATTTTATTTGTTTGAAGTAAAAGATTATTAACCATAACCATTCATTAAAAGGATAAAACGGTATTATAATGATTTTTATGTTTTTGTTGCATTAATTGTCCATCTGTTTTCTTTTATTTCTTTTTCTATTTGTTTGATGGAAAAACATACAAGTCAAACAAATTAAATTTGTTAAAACAAATTGATTGACCTCATTTTAATTTCCATTAATTGTCCTCCAGTTCAAGAGCCTTCTTTTAATTACCATCATCACATCTAGAAAACATTTTTTTTCTCGTTTTTTTTAGAACTAAGGGTACCTTAAATTTTTATTCATGTGTATATTTTTTGTGGCTCTATCTGTGTGTATCATGATTGAAGTGGATTGGTCTTTGTTTAAATGACTCTTTAACCACATGTTTCTCAAGTGGGTTAGTTCTCTGTTGCCAAAGTTAAGAAGAACAACAAAACAGTAATTGAATTACTTTTCAAGTGATTCTAGTAAGCCCCCCTCAAACAAAAATCCTAGGTCCGCCACTGGCAAGGATCCTATGCTTCAATGATGCAAAATTTCTTCCTCAAACCATAAAGCAGGCTACTTCACATTCGCTACTTGGAATCTAGTTGGCAAATTCCATTAACATGTTATATTCATTCAAAACCCATTCATTATGATTCAGAAAACCCCACAGAAAAACCCAAAAACGGCAAGGATGACAGTGAATCACTTTCTACACGGACAAACTAGAAACTGTAAATAAAATTGCATTTTCATGAAACTACAAACTTAAAAATAGATTGCAAGGTCGTTCCCTTTCAAATGATCATTCCCATCGAAAAACAATAAAACCCACTCCAACTTTAGGCGCCAAATATGAAAACGAAAACAAAAAATACCTCCATGTGCGTCAAAGGTTGTAGAATCTTTGAAAAGTTGGACCGAATGTGATAGAGGACCACCGCCTGAGACCACCGATGGGAGAGAACAATCGCCAGCGAGGATGAAAGCGAAAAAGGTAAAGGAAGAAGAAGACAGTGAAGGTTAAAAGCGGTTTCGTTGCGGTTTTGTATGGAATATGAATAGTCGATATCAACTATAGCACTAGAAGACAAAAAAAAAAGGTAAACGTCAATTAAGGTCCCATTATGTTCGCCGTTTTCTAGTGGGGCCAAATTTAATAATACCTCATTTATGAGGGTTTTTCAGGTTAAATCCCCTTATTTTATTTATTTTGCTTACCTGTCATGAGCTGCGATATTTAGCGATAAGATAATCCCAATTTTTTTAAATAAATATCCTATATATATTTTTTTAATTTTGAAAATTAATATAATGTATTTTCTTTATTTCTTGACCAATTGAAAGTGTTTTGAAAGCTCGATGATTCCTCTCTTGGTTTTGGAAACTAATCTCCGAAAAAATCTCCTCTCTCCCGATCATTCCAAAACCGAATATATCATCTCTCATCTTTCCAAAACGCAATCAAAAGCAAAAAAAGCTCTCGATTTTCAAAGCAAAAGAGCTCTCCAATTCTTGAAAAACCCACCAGATATGACGAGTCCTTTCTTCTTAAATTACATCAATACCCCTCGCCGTCCTCGCTCTCAACGCCGCCGCGGTCCCGCTCCAAACCCCGTCGGCCAACAGCATTCTCCTCCAACTCCGAAACCCGTTCCGATCCCGGTCCGATTCGTCGGATACGATACGGACAGATCCGAGGCCGCGACGAAGATCCAGAAGCTCTTCCGAAGCTTCATTGTGCGGAAGAACGTGAAGAAGATCGTCAAGATCAAATTCCAAGTCGAAAAGATCCATAGTCAGATTTCGCACGACTTCGATCTGGTGGCGCGAGATGCCAAGGAGCGGCTTAGATTGAGCGAGAAGCTGATGTCTCTGCTCTTTCGATTGGATTCGGTTAGCGGAATCGATCCCGCAGTGAGAGATTGCAGAAAGGCCGTGATCCGCAGAGTGGTTGCGTTACAGGAGGCGTTAGATACGATCTTCGACAAGCAAGAAACCGAAACCGAAACCGCTTCTGATTTCGTCGATCAAACCCTAGAAACTGAAGGTGTTGTTGAATCGAACAAGGATGAGTGCAGTGATCTTGAGAGCCAAACCTTAGAGGCGGTGCATGTGCAGGATCCAGCTGGATCTGAAGCTGTTGTTGATGATTGCAAAAATACGTTCTTTACTGTTGATAATCAAGCACTAGAAACCGCATATACAGATGAAAAAAGCTTTGAAAAGCTCAAGGAAGGAAATCAACAAGACCTAGAAACCAAATCTAAATGTATGGAGAAGATGAATGAAGAAGGTAGTGTGGAAGGAAGGATCGAAGAAGAAAAGGCTAAGGAGGAGGTTGTGCGATCTGTGGAAGAATCGAAAGGAGTGAAAGAAGAAGTGGTTGAGAAGGTGAGGGAGGAGAATGAGAAGTTGAAGGGAATGGTGGAGGAGCTGTGCGAGTGGAATGCGGTGCAGAGTCGGTTGATTGAAGCGCTTTCGCAGAGAGTGGACAAGTTGGAGGAGACGGTTGCGAGAAGTGAAAGACTTCGTAAGAAGAAGAAGATGTTGGTAAGATGGATTGTTTAGACAATTTATTAGGCCCATGGTTTTTTTTTTTTTTCCTCCTCTTGGTAAGACTAAGAGGACTTGTTTAGTCCCATATGCTTTCTTTTTCAGGTTTTTAATTTCCTTTTCTTTTATAAGTTTAGGATGCAAAAGTCCAATGCGTAGTTTAGTTTTGGAGTAAATCGATAATTTTCATATGGATTTTAAACATGAACCGAAGATTTTGATTGGATTTTTACAAGTAGATTCAAAATTTTCATGTAAGTGTAAATAATTAACTCCATTTGAAAGAAAGGCCGGGGACACATAACTAACTCCATTTGAAAGAAAGGCCGGGGACACATCCATTTTACTTATGAGGAAAGAGGAGACCCATAATTTTCATATAGGTGTAAATAATTGACCCGAAATGAAAGAAAGGGGACACATCTCTTTTTACTGGGGATGAAAGAGGGATTGTTGGGTTTGTCTTTTTATTTATTTTTATTTGTGCTTGATATGAAATGGTTGGGTTTGGGTGGAGATTTTTTTTTTTTTTTAATTTTCTTTTCTAGTGGAATCAACTTCTAATGAATTTGAGTGTCTAATAAAAAGAGGAACAGGAGCGGGTGCATTGGAGATTGTTTTAAATGACTGTCACATGATGAAATGATGAGAATATAAGTTTTTTTTTATAAGAAACATGTCCCTCCTTTGAGGGACCCACTTATGAAATAAAATATATAAATTAATCAATCCTCATCTGATTTCACTCTAAGAGGAGGTGGGCTCACCATGAGATAAAAAATATAAAGTTTATGATATTCATTAATCTAAGATTAGGCAGTTTCTCAGAATCTAATGGTGGGCCTAGTCCCTCTTATAAAATCAAGAGGTTTGTCTAGTAGGGTCCCACTTAGGTAATTCTACATCGTATCAAATGAATGTAAAATATTTCACTTCTTTCGTATCTCCCACATGCAAGAAGTCATCTCAGTACTATATGATTGATGGTGCTGTATTTGTTTATGCAATTTGTGATCAGATCCTATTAAAATATCCAAACAATTTCAACTGATGGACCAGATTTTGACTCACTTGTTTAGGTTTCTAATGCGTGATCCAAATCATTTAATGTTCTTATACTAATTATAAGCAAACACAATGTATATATAGTTTCAAGTATTAAAACTCTAATTTTGATGGATCTGTGAAAACCTCTCAATATATCCAAACACATGTAAATTATTGGAGGTGCTTAAACTCACGTGAAATGGTGATTTTTATAAAGATAGATATGTGTTTCACTTATATAAGTAGATAATATTTGGCTATGTAACGTTTACATGAGTAAAACTCATTTTCATAAAATGCAAACCATCTGTCCCACCCACAAACAAAGAACCCTGTGTGTGTGTGTGTGTGGGGGGGGGGGGGGGGGGGTGGGTTACTAGAGCTACTTGGGAAAAATTTATTCAACCACGGGTGAAGCGAAAGCAATACAGAGCAAAACATTGTAGTAGTAGGCTACTAGAAACGTGCAATTTTTTGTTGCAAATGGTTGCATTTCTGGGTCATATAATTACCAGAGACGGATTAGCTGTTGAGAAGAATGTATCGGAAGTTCGGAACTTCTTAGAGCTGGCAGGCTATGATAGGAGATTCGTCAAGGACTTCTCTAAGATAGCAGCACCATTACCGAAACTGACTCGGAAGAATACTCTATTCCAATTGAATGATGCATGTGAGTCTAAGTTTCCAGACATTTTGAAGTAGATGCTGATTTCAACCACAATCCTGGCTTTACCTGAATGGAGAGAATGATTTGAGATTTACTCAGATACCTCAGGTATTGGATTGGAATGTGTATTGATACAGAATGGTAGGGTAATTGCCTATGGTTCGCTTCAGTTGAAAGAATATGAAAAGAATTATGCTACGCATGATTTAGAGGTCGCTGATGTTGTATTCGCTTTGAAGCAATGAAGACACCATCTGTACGGAGAGACTTTTGAAGTCCATTGTGATCATAGAAGCCTTCAGTACTTGTTCACTTAGAAGGATATCAATCTGAGGCAACGGCGTTGGTTAGAGCTCATCAAGGACTATGATTTTTTATTCACATATGTACCTGGAAAAGGTAATGGCGTAGTGGATGCTTTGAGTTAGAAATCTGTCGTAGTGAATGCTTTGAGTTAGAAATCTGCTGACTTGGCATCATTAGTGGGTGAATGGAGTATGATTGAAGAATTTAGGGATTTGGATGTGTCCATGGATATGGTGGACGATAAAGTGATGGTTGCAACAATGTCCGTATTCGAACTGATTCTTATCCAGCAAATCAAGGATAGACAATTTGAAGATCCTGAATTGGTAAGAATTGAGGATAACATTGCAACGAAACTAAACTTCGTGTTGGTGGAGTTCTTTATTTCAGAGATAGATTATGTATATCAGTACAAGAAGATTTCAAGCAAGCAGTAATGTTTGAAGCTCATCATGCCAGATATTCTATGCATCTAAGAAGCACTAAAATGTATATAAATCTCAAGAATAATTTTGGTTGAATAATATGAACTGGGAGATAGCGGATTATGTACCTTCTTGCTTGACTTGTTTTTTCCATTAAAAGAAAAAAAAAGCATAGAGTTTTGAAGGGCCTAACAAAAAAATCTTCCAACAAAGCTTGCGAGACATGATGCACGTACTGCACGATAAACGTGAACCACGAAATGGCATCTGCGAAAGACTTTGTATATGTTTACATGTACTATTACTTTATAACAAATTCCCCATATTATTAATCACTACATGGCATTTTTACTTTTTCGTTTTTTCTTCCCTTCAGATGATAATCTCATGTGAAAGATATTTTAGATGATAATGGCATCTGTGAATGAAATGCCCACCCGCCAAATGGGAGTCATTGAAAGGTTGACGCGACTTCGAAGTTCAAACAACGCATTATATTTAGACCGTGGAGAGATAAAACAAAGCAAGAAGCTTTCCTGGTAGTCGTGGAGAAGCTTGAGGGTATCTTCATTTTGTATTTATGGAATACTAGTTATTCTCTGCACGTGCAAGGCATGTGCAACAAATATATATGAAGAAAATTATAGGTGGTGTTGAAAAACCACCTAAATAGGTTGCATTTGGTTTTGATCACATGCAAAGGGAGATAGATGGGATTATGGGATCATTGTTGGCATTTAAGGTTGGGAGTTGGGTGATTCTAAAAATATGACAATATTTCATCTAGGGCCTATTTGTTTGCATTGAAACACATGATTAGTAGTTAAAAATGAAGTGACAAAGGCATAAACTAAAATGTTTAGAGTGGTACTTCCGAGATGATTCATTGATACAACAGAAAAAATTTCGGTGATTTCAAAAGTACTACTACTCATATTATCACTAAATTGAACCAAGGCTTGCAAGTTACAACCAAGGGTAGTAAGAAAAGATATATTCCACTTACATACATCCCTAAGTCCAAAGATAGCCACTTTGCGATCCCTTATTCGACTTAGCCGCATTTAGAGTATCACCTACACTTAAATAGGATTATGTGCATTAACAACGACACCAAACATTAGGAAAATTTACATTTTAACAAACATAAAACCCATCTACGTGCTAGTACTTGTTGAGATTGCGCAACTTAGAAATGAAAATTGTCAAATGGAGCCAAAGGGTTAATTTTCTTCCCTGTCACACTGATGATGGAGTATGCATTTAATCTTGGGCAGTGCTAACTTTGTTATGCTTATAAGGAGTTGCGTGGTTAATTTATTGCCGGTTGGCTGAATTGCTAAATTATTAAAGCTCTTAGATCAACTGGTAATTGGGCTGCATCTTGTGCTAGGCTGAAACATTAAACTGATGATGAAGGAGGTGCAAATATCTACCAATTTCTCTAGACACGATATTGATAAAATGTAGATGGTATGATGGCTAGCACTGATGGTGACAATCATATGACAATCAGCTCACATCTATTTTTAGTTGAGCAATGAATACATATTAAATATAAAATGACAAAAAGAATTTCAAAATCCAGCAATCACCAAAACAGAGGAACAACTCATTAGCTGCATGAAGCTTAATGAACTAAGCTTTAGCTGTTTTCCCTTCCTCAAGTGTCCGTTTACCATCATATACTAGAATACAAAACAAAAGCCATTAAGATAATGATCAAGTATAAAATAATATTATTGGTATCAAAGAAATGCAACAAATAAAATAAACAACTTAAATCCAAATACTACAATCTATAGGCGGAGGCAATGTAGCAGTTTTAGGAGGAGAAGTTTGAGGTGAGATGTTAAGGCATCTTAAATTGTCAATTTCATTTTCCTACGTACTCTTCTTCCTCCCTTTCTTACTCTGCAAATCATATAGAAACAAAAAATGTGGATACTTTTATTAATGGTTAAAATAATGTACCTTTTCGCATTCCCTTTCTATCAATATCAGGAATCACTTGTGGATTGGAGGTTTGTAGAACCATGCACTCTGCAAATTCAAATTCACTCTCATCAAAACTGTTGTTGTGGGAGCTAGATTTATAGAAGATATGTCTAGATACATTCATGAAGATGTGAAACATGTCATTCATTATAGAGTGAAAGTCAAAATTATAAGCTCCAAATCCATTTGAACAAGTAACATACCAGTATTGTTAAAAGATGAAGATTCTCATATAAAGTATTGCAATGATGGTAATTGGCATCCAAAGAAAATAAAGATGCTAAGGATGCACTTACATTGAGGTTTGACAGTCATCAACAGCTTTTCCCCATTCTTCATCGTTTCCACAACCTTTGACAGAGTAGGACAAAAGAATTATGATTGGAAGGCCACACTTACATAAGTAAATTTATAAACAATTAATTGAGAACTTGTGCTCAGTTAATCAATCAACAAACTTACCATGTTTAACAGTATAGTCCACTCGATAAGATTTGGAGATCACAGTTCCATCTTCAAGCCGAGTTTCATATTTCACTGTGGCGAAAAGAGATTGAAAAACACATTACAATTTAGTAGATCATATTTTCAAACCTGCAAAGTTATCAAATTAGTGCTACAAAATTCTATACCAAGAACTTCATCAAGGTCCTTGGGATTGTCGCATTTCTTTCCCTTTGCAATTGCATTGGGTGGAATGGTTGGTGGAAACGTTGACTCTAGCTCCACAAGCCAATTCAAGGGGGATGGTAAAGATAGCATTCTCGGCCTTCTTCATTGTTATAATGCCTAGGTCACATTCCTTTATCACTTGACGTATCATTTAAAAAGGCACATCAAAAAACAATTAGAAGAATGTAGTTTTCAATGCTACACCTAAATGCAAAAGGAAAGACAAATTAGCATATTGCAATAATTTGTTGAGCACTATGACAACAAATATGAAATTTCTTAGAATTCATAGGATTTATTTATTTTTATTAAAGATCTACCTATAGTTCATAAATTGACATAAAATAATGTCATTAGAAGACCAAATAAAACACTAACTCTTGCCACTATACTGATGTGAAACTTAGCTTATCAACAATGTTAGAAGTTTGCCAAATGGTTTCAAAGAAGCTTCACCCATAAACACTGCAATTGACACTTACAATGTTTAGAGCACGTAGCGCCCCCCCCCCCCCCCCACCAAAAAAAAAAAAAAAGGTTTATAGCACGTGTAAGGGATCCACCAAATATGCCACGTGCCTCATGGACTTCACAAAAGATACAGCCAATGCATTCCTAATAAAATTTGCAATAAAGCAATGGCCAACAACAAAATGAAATTCCTTGTTGATGATGAATATGATCATGGGAGAGAAATAATCATTAACTGTCCATGTACCTACTACTGACATTGTCTAGATAGAAATAGATAAGAAACGGAGAAAACGTTTCTACTACTGAACATTGCTTTGAGTTCATGGACTAAAAAGGAGGGTCATTAATAGTCCATGTTTGTGTATCCGAAAAGAAAATGGAAAAGAAAGTACTAAGGGAAGAAGGGGAGGAGGGAAAAGGTAAGAAATTGTTTCTTCACAAAAAGGCAAACCAACATGAGTTTTATTAAATAAATGGTCTTAATAAAATGAGGCCCTACCTACATGCATTATCTCTTATTATATTAAGTAACAATCATTTGATGGCATGCATAATAATGACAGCAGTATGGGGTGCATCTATACCGTCACTAAGGGACCATTGGATTTTCACAAACTCAGTGCAGGTAACCTGAGTTACTTTCCAGTGAAAGTTTCTTTTGATCTTTGATATAACCAAGATGTAAAACAAAGTTACATTTATTTAGATTATAGGTAAACTGGTTGCTCTTTGTCTTTAAACAACTAATCAAGATTATGATTTATAAACAGTCCGTTGTGTTAATTACCCTGCTCACTTGAGTAATCTTATAATTGTATCAATGATAAATCATATGATTTAAAATTACGAAAGCAATTGTAGGAGTTTCATGGAAATGTTGAGAATTAGGCCAAGAGCAGAATGAGGAGAAATCAGCAGAAAGTCGATGGAGAGAGGGGAAAAATTATAATATCTTGTTGAAGTTGAGAGTTAAATCTGGTGAGTGTGTATGGTCTGGAAGAGAAGGAAACGCCATTTGCATCATTGAGATGACAAGTCCTCCTCTTTCCAATGCCACTTATCCTTTTTCCCCTAAGAAAATGAAGAGAAATCAAGGATTTACTGAAGTTTCATGAAAAACTTGCACCAATCAAGACCACATCCAGAGACAGACATGAAAATATGATCTCAAGAAAAATATTTTCAAAAAATGGCACAATTAAAGATAAACATTTTCAAAACAAGAACCCAAAACATCAAAATATATAATAATTAGTCATGATAAAATAAAATAAAATAAAATGTTGACAAGCAGAAGCCTTCAGTCAAAGCCACATTTTTTTTTCTTTTTTTTTTTTGATGGTAACACACCAAAACCCAAATCTAATCTAATAAAAAAACAAGGAAAGCTACCAAACTACCATTACATTCACTGCATTGTTTTTCATTTTCAATGTATAATCTTTACATTCAAATATTTAGATAAGTGTCATTCTCACCTCATAGGCATTAATATCTGGAAAAAAAGGACCTACAACTAAAGCATGGTTAGCCAGCTCTTTGATAACAAACTTAGTAGCAAAACACCAAATCCTTCACATTTATAAGTGAAAGGGAATTAGGAGAATGGAAGAAAATATGTAATTAATATGCAATCATGTTTAAGAGAATGGAGAGGCTGCATCTAGTTTTCCTTTCTTAGGGCGGTGCGGTGCAGAGAAAAACGAAGGAGAAATGAAGTGGACTAACCTTCGTGCCCATGAACACATGTCTAGAGAAAAGATATGCATTTAGAGCATTTAGAGTGACTGTTACTGTTGTTGCATGCTTTTTAGCAATATCCATCTTTTGCCTTCCCACTTCACTCAAAGCAAGTCTAAAGTGCTTTGTAAGTAGCTGCATTGCAAATAGTCTTAGCTGGATTAGTTAAGGATATGTTTTACATGAATATAAAAACATGAATTACTGTGTAATTGGTGTTCTATTACGACTCAATACTCAACCAAATTTATGAATTTGAAATCTTGGGTACAGATAAATTAAAGTAGGAAAAACTCACAAATTGAATAGAGAGTGGAGGCTCATCTCTAGAAAATCATTGTAGAAAGCTCCAATCCATGTAGTTGATGGATGATGGTGTCTTGCGGGTAGGAGATAGAAGAAGCACTCAGCTTGGGGTGGTGACAGATGAATAAGGAACTGCATGAGCACTATTTTTTTGTGTTTTTCAAAGAAGACATGACGTAATTTACAGTTTTCATGCCACTCCAAAAGAATTTATGATGGTTTATGATCAATATAAATTTGATTCATGATAGTTTGAAGTTCAATTTGCATATATAGTAAGAATTATGTGATTTAAAAGAATGCAGAAGGTCATAATTCATTGTTTGCATAGAAAAGTGTGTGTCAATTTGTAAGACAGAGAAGTAGAAATAAAAGACTAATAATCAGATAAAAACAAAACTCTATAGATAGCATCTTTTTCAAAAACATCCATAAAAAAAGGTGGCTATAGTTGTATGCTCGAAGTAAGACAAAAGAAAGGAACTATCAGCCTAATATGATTTTGATACATAGTTGAAGTGTGACCGATAGTAGAAGTTAATATTTACAATTAATATTTACAAAGTATTGTTTCTGACACATTGTTTATGCTTGGCTTTCATTAGGAACGTCATCAATTGACACAACATCGAAGTTTACTTCTGAGCTGTATTGATAGGCTTTTAGTTGAAATATGTATTCTTGTCGATTGAATTTGTCGATAATGTCTTTGATTTCATTGATTTGTCCCTACATTAAAATAAAATAGTAAGTTCAATATTTTATACGAATTAGATATGTAAGTACTGGTAATGAGGTGAATTTGATAGAAGCACACTTGCTCTGAAAAGTACATCATTTGAACTATCATGCAGGAAGAAAGTTTCTTGATTTCATTTCCAAATAATGTTGCAGAAATTGTTCCTGTGGAGTCATAAATATTTGCAACATCTCTAAACATGAAATTCAAGAATAAGTTTATTAGTATTTACACATATATATATATATATATAAATTGTCTTACCATGGTTGTGCTGTGGTTTCTTTGTAGGTACATGACCAGTCCTAAAACAGGGTTGCAAATATAATTTATTCTCTACTAGTATCTCTGCTTGAAAAAGCAGAGATGTTAACCGAGTATCGTATCCACTGGGACAAAAAGGCTAAGTTGTGTTGTTTTCTAAACTCCTAAACTAATCCTATTGGAAAACAAAGTTCTGATTATTAAACTAATCCTACTAGAAAACAAAGTGTTGGGTTGATGGGTTTTTATTTCTAAATTAACAAATTAAAAGACAGGGTTGATTCAATCAGATAAAAGATCTAAGGGTACGAATCCACTCTAACCTCGCACAATGACAAGTATAGACCTAGGGTTTCACTATCAACGCTATAGAGACTCGTCCTGGTTACAAACACAAACCTTCAGAGTCAACAAATAAAGGATGTGGATGTAAATCGGGGCATAACCTATCTCTATGGCATAGATTATCCTAGATCTAACAAACACATTCATTCAAGCATCATTATATGACTTAGTATTCAAATCTACAAGATTAAAATACCAAAGAAAGAAATATTTCATTCATAAAATCCAATAAATGGATTAACATCTTGTCATATAATCAAAAGCATTTAAAATAAAACCCTAAACCTATACATCACCATAAACAAGAGATTAGGGCTTCATCGCAACCCAAAGATAAGGATTTAGTTACGCATGGAAGACGATTGACGAAGAATCTCTGATGAAGTCCCCATTGACGCGCTTCCAAAAGCTCCAAAACCTTGCTCCAGACCTTCCCCAAGATGTGTATATCCCAAAAAACGAGTTTGGGCTCTTATTTATAAGTTTTGGGATGAAAAACCTCTTCAAAACGTGCATGAGGCGGACTCTCATACGGTCCGGGTGGAGGCAGTAGCTAATGGGTTTTTTTCTGTGGCCGGGCATCCAGACGCCAGCTTCCGGGCGTCCGGACGCCAGGACACAGTATGCACTGGTATTATAACAAACTTTCCGAGCTCATATCTCCCTCGATATAGCTCCGATTTATACAATCTTAGACTCCACGGATATCTACTCGAAAAGAGCTTTCCAACGGTATGTTGATTACACTAATTCGACACTCAAATTGAAAGTTATGACCATTTAAAGTTGCTGCCCCTGAAAATTCCGAGAATAATGGTGCAATTAAAAGAACTTCCATGTTGGCATGCTATGGGGTGAGTGGGACCCATGTTGGATGTCCAAGGCATGTTTGGACTCTTGCTTTGCTTTCTTATTTGAGTCTCTTCCCATATTTGGCCCGCTTTCTTACTTGCAACTCCGGTTTGTCATACTTTGTGAGATTTCTTCCATTTTAGCTCTGAATTTCGCTCATTGCATTTGTAATACCTACAAACAATAAAATAACATAATTTAGCTAATTAATCTCTTTCGACGGTATAACCAAGTCCTCATTAAGGGGCCTAAAATGTATCTTTTAGGCTCTCATCAGTACATGAACAAGAGATTTGAGTGTTATATTTCTCTGTTGTTTTCTTCTTGCATCCACTACAACCCATGTACCAGAACTTCTATTGCAGATTATCCACTGAAATTGATGCTCTTATGTGATGTATAACATTCTAAAGGGAAGACTTTGCGTTATTAAGCAATTGTTGAAATGAGAAAATGATGTTGATTTGAAAAGAAATGAAGTTGATTGATTAAAGTACCAATGTTTTTGAATTCAGAATGTCTTCTATGTTTGTAGTTGTTGTTGCTGATGTAGTTGGAATGCTTGCTTGAGACATATTTTTTCGTAGTTCAATAAGCTTAGCCTCATGGTTTAAACACCTAGCAAGAAATAATTTATGATATTAATAATTTATCTTATTAGAATATTTTTATGTAGTTTCATTAAAAAGGAAAAAGTGGTTTGAAAAATTATCTGTAATTACCAAGTGTGTATTGTGGTGGCAATTGGTACGTCAGGGTTGATGATTAGTGTTGAGGAATGTCTTGTATTTAGACCGACTATACCTGAGAAAAAAAAGAAATGAACCATGTTAATGTATTCATTTCTCATAGCTATAGTAAATAGATTTACTATTTTTATACCATTATAATATGAGATCTTTGTACGTGTGAAAAGAATGATTGGCATTGTATCCAGCGTTGTTGATAGAGTGTCAATCTCCTTCGCCATAAAGTTATTTTACATAGACAAATTGATTGTTGTGAAACTAAATATTATAAAAAAAGAAGGTATTAGTGGCAGTATATGGTAATTGATATAGAGAAAGTTATTAAGAAGGTAGATGATTTAAATGATTAAAAAAGCATATGACATACTCTAAGTTTGCTAGAACTATTTGTTGAAGTAGCAAGGTTTCTGAATTGACTTTCTTTGGGGGTAGTATATCAAGAACTACAACAATTATGTCTGAAAAATAGTATTGTAATGAATAAAAATGATGCATGTTCATTTACATTTCATGGATGATGATAGTTCATAAATATTATTCTACTATAAATTTTTTTACCTATTTCTGCCCCTGAATCATGCTTGTGAATATCAGACAGCGGAGTAAAATTGTAAATGTTGCTACTGATATCTTCATCTTCTTTCATGACTTCTTCAATGATAGTGTGACTATTTATGAACCACTAATATTTTGTATTTTCAAATTTGTATCTTGGGTTGCTTGGACGGCCAGAGATATTTGACACATAATAGCTTTTCAATACAATTAACGAGTTTTCAAGTAAATCAATATCGCTGTCAAATATAGTGGCTTTGACCCTAGTTCCCTGCATACATTTAAAAAAAACCAAAATCATGATAAATAAACAAATGGTGATGAAAAATGAAAGGAGTGAATTTTTTAGTTGTGGGGTGAATATCTAGTTTTCACTAGATTTAAATATATATTTTTCATAGGAGTATTTTATTTTATCTAATTTATACAGAAATCACCTTGTCTTTTATCTTAGTTTTGTTAAATTAATCCACAGGAGATGCATATTACATATATGGTGAGCTTGGAGTTTTCTTAATTTGCTGATAATTTTATAAAGCAAAAACATGGAAAAGGAAAAAATTTGGAAGAAATTAATTAAAGTTGCTCTGGTAGCTTCACTTACTTCATTACAGATAGCTCATAGTATGTTCTGTGAATGTATCCAATCACCAATCGAAATAAAAGAGAATTTCAATCTCCATTCACTTACTCAAATAAGAAAAAGTTTTAGTTTCCATTCACCAATCGAAAAAAAAATAGTGGCCTTGGAGTTTTCTTTGCTGATAATTTTATAAAGCAAAAAGTTGGAACAGGAAAATATTTGGAAGAAATTAAAGTCAATTAAAAAAATAAACAAACTCCATCAATGAAGAGAGAGACAGGAAGAGAAACCTGGAAATATTAGATGATGTTAGTATTATAATATGATTCTATTAGAAAGAGAAAAAAACCATTTTCTTTCTGACAGCACGTAGGAAAAAAATTAAAAAGGGAAAAAAACCCACACTACAGATTCCATCATAGATTACAAAAAATTAAAAAGAAAAGGGAAAATTGTGTTACATGTTGGGGTGACTTGGAGAAAATCCAAAGAGATGGTATTCATCCTCTTTAGAAGAGAGCAAAAAAAAAACTCTGTAGTTGCCATGGAGAGATGAACAATCGAGAGAAGAGCGGCATTGAATCTAACCTCAAAGGAGAGAGATAGAAAAAGAGGAGATATGAAGCCTTTTTTTATTCAAGTATGACAAGGCAACATACATCTTTAAGTGAGGCCCACGTATTTATTTTGCAAGCATGACAAGGCAAACATGCATCTTAGGCGGACCCCATGGAGGTGTAGAGAATCCAAACAAAACAGAATTTTAAGCCCCATTCACTTACTCAAATAAGAAAAAGTTCCAGTTTCGATTCACCAATCCAAATAAAAAAAAATATGCGGTCAATCTAGAATGTCTAAATTGTGGGCCACAACTTGGTTGAGTAGCTACTTATTTATGACCACTACTCTCTCATACTAAAAGAATTACGTAACCTAATATATTGTAGAGTTTAATAAATCCAAACAGAAAAAACAAGTAAACCTATAAACAAATAATAGTCAAATATCATTAAATTAAAAAAACTAAATTCAAAAGAGGGCATATATAGTTGTTTATTTACCTCAGAGTTACTAAATACTAAGTTTTGATATGCTTTGTTGCCAGCCCTTGATTGATGAGGAATGCTTTTCTCATTCACTATTATTTTGGCTGTCCAATTTGATGTGCGCTCTGTTATATCTTTGATTTTTCTACAATCTCTAGGCATTTTGCTAGACCTGTGGAAACAACAATGAAGCATTTATTGATTAGAGCTGTAAATAAAAATTATGATTGTGTATGTCTGAAAATAGTAGATATATATATACAGCAGCAAGTAAAATATATGAAAAATTGGTATTCATATTACCTATAACAATAATAGGTGCTAAACAGAATTCGCAAGTGTCAATATTTCTTGGTATACAACATTTGATGTACATGTATCTTCTGATGTTTCATCTATGCCTGGTTTAATGAGAACTTTTACAGTAGAAGCTGTTTTCGCTCTGGATAGGGCAACATACAGTTGGTAATGTGAAAAAACAGGTTGTGGAAGATATGTACCAACATGTTCCAATGTTTGTCCTTGTGCTTTGTTGACAGTCATGGCAAAGCTTAGACGAATTGGAAATTTTTTTCTTTTCAACATGAATGGATATCTGTCGTTTTCAGCTGGTTGAAGTGGAATTCTTGGTATAAAAACTCGTTTTCCTCGATAGTGACCAACAATTATTTCTGCATCTCTTAGATTTTTTGTAAATGTTCGACAGACTAATCTTGTCCCATTGCATAATCCTGATGGTGGATCTATGTTTCGCAGCAACATTATTGGACAATTGATCTTTAATATTTATTCATGAGGGGGAAGTCCACTTGGTGTTAGGCTGTTTAAGAACTCTTCTTGCGGAAGTTGCTCTGGATCATCTATTGCCGAATGAAAGCCGTAATACTTGACAGGAGAACCAGGAAAATGGTTTATAAGCAAATCATTGATTTCTTGAACGAAATCATTTTTTGGAGTTAGTATCGCATGACTTGTTATAAAATCTGAATTGCTGGCATTTTTTTCTAGCTCCGGAAATGTAGCCTCTATCAAATCGGCCCTTGATGTTGTAACGCCCCAATTCCGGATACCGATATAATCGTTCGAATACCCGAAATTGGCGCGCTACTTCCCGGAAAATTCGAGAACTTCCAAGATCGTAGGCCGCAGTGAGGTCCAATTTAAAACTTTTTGAACCATATAATAATAACAGTTAACTTGCGGAAGCAATAGGTATCGATATATAAGTAAAGTATGAGCAGAACTACAGTATACTTAAAATGTATCAGTTGTTAATCAAGTTTAATACATGTTTGATTCTACCCAACTCACTACAAAATTTGCCTCTCAAACCCAAAATAAAGAGGACTCTCAAAACCCTGGTAAATAGTCTCCACCCTCCGGCTCGACATCCGTGTCGGCCGGGCCCCACGCGTACTCTCCAGCGATCGGCGCCTCAACAAGCGCTAGTGCATCATCAGGGATCTCCGGGTCAAGGCCTAAGCACCAATGAAGGGTCAGATCCAAAAGATCTGGCAAGTTACAGCATACTACTAACATAGAATATATATACCAAAGGAAATAGAGACAGGTAAAATAAATTGAATGAATAGCAAGGTAAAGAACTAGGCAGTTGTGCATTTTAATCATAATGAATCAGGTTAATATAAAACATCTAAACTACTACAACAAACTGGCACATTCACACGAGCTGGAATACCGCAGGATATTGTGCCGCGGCCCTCCCATACTGAACACAGTTGCGGTGGGGAAATCTCACCAGTGCTGGGAATTACTAATCCCGCAAATCACTCATCATCTCATCATCTCATCACTCAAGACCGGACACGGTATCACACCGTCCGTCTTAACCACACAGCTCATCATGATAGCTCCTCAACACTCAACTAGCTCCTACCGGGGATGATCAGTCCACAGGCTGAGCTTAAATCAACCGAGTGAATGTCTAATGCCGACTCGAGAATAACTCTAAGGGTCTGTGTCTGTCTAGGCTTTGCCTTGCGTGAACAAGGTCCTAACCAAGTCTCTAAGAGGTCTACAAATACCAAGGCCCATCATTCAAGGTCCTAACCAAGTCTCTAAGAGGTCTACAAATACCAAGGCCCATCATTCAAGGTCCAAGCCCACTCGTTGGATCCATACCAAGGCCCATCAGCACATGGCCTAGTCTAAATCTGTCCAAACGAGGCAATAATCCATTTACTACTGATAAACAGTTTCCAATAATCCAATATAACTTAAAATCTCAAAAGAAACTACCTCTTCCAACTAGGGGTTCACATCTCAACACTTAGGCCCAATAAGGGCCCGCCTAGACACAGACATGGGTCAATGTTCTCCCAAATTACACTATCGGGTCACCTCTAGATACCCTAAGTTCAGGTCCTCCAATTATATTAATTAATAGTAAACAGCTACAATAAAGATCTAAGAATGACAGTAAATAATAAATGTGAAGTATGAACTTCAATGAAGGAATCAATAGGGAAATACAATGGTCCAATCCTAGGTAATGGGCCACGTTTAGGTTTAGGTCTATCTCCGGTAATTTGATCTCTAAACGAAGTCACTGATGCCATATGATACTGTGTTTGGTGCTTAGGAGGTTACGGGCATCATTGACAACTCTTAGGGGTCAAATCATCTTAGATTAAACGACCGAAACCCTAATCGGTGGTCCCCACGAGTCAAGGTCGAGCCACGTCATTGACTCGTGCTTGGCACATTGATGGAAGTTCCTTTGGATGGTCAATGGACCCCACAATCGATCAATCATCGAACAAATGCTAAACTCACATCTTAGTATTCATAGTGTGGCAGGTCGACCTGGCAAGGGTCGGGTCGATCTGCTCCACTGGAATCAAAGTTGGGACTTGGTTTGGATTCTGGAGTTTCCAGTGTACCCGATTGACCAGGTGGCC
Organism: Cinnamomum chago; assembly: GCA_038049695.1. Lineage (NCBI taxonomy): Eukaryota > Viridiplantae > Streptophyta > Magnoliopsida > Laurales > Lauraceae > Cinnamomum > Cinnamomum chago. The sequence goes on from CP142456.1 coordinate 78,896,955, forward strand.
AGCCGGTCGATCTGGTACACAGGTGTACCTGAGTCAACAGACTCCAGGCCAAATCTCAACTTTTGCACTAAAGTCTGGGTCTGGTGGAAATATCCAAGTCATACACAAACTATTCGAATTTGGGTTCAAATTATAAAATCTAATGAAATTCTAAAAGTATAAATCTAAAGGAGGGGGTTCAAACTAATTTAAATTAATTAAAGACTAAGGGGTCTTTATTTCCAATTTCTAAAATTAATAGGGTTCCACTGTACACATTAGAAACTAAATGTTTTATTTAATTAATAAAGCTAATGGGTTATGGATTAGTGGGCCCCACTGGGCCCAGCTCCAATTTGGTTCAATAAAAACTAAGGGGTTTATATTATCAACTTATGAAAATTAATGGTACTAATAGTATACATCAAAAACTAAGGGATTAATTTTAATTAGTAAAATTAGTGGGTTATTGGATTAGTGGGCCCCACTGGGCCCAAAGCCCTCCATCCAGAACCTAAGTCCACTTACAAAATTTAAAATGAAGTGAGGACCATCCTTTCCATGTACTCACAGGGCATGACCAACCAAACCCTCTTGTGTTATTTAGGCTCATGTAGGCCCCCAGGTCATCAATCCTTACTTTCTCTCTTCTCTCTCTCTTATTCCCATAAACCTCCAACCACATGGGCCACTCATCCTTTGATCCTATTTGAAAAATTAACTCCCCAGGTCAAACAGTCACGTGTCAGCATCACTCTCTCCCCTCTTTGAATTCATGTTAAGTCTACACCCCATTCCCATGCTCCCTTAAGCTACTGGACCGTGCTCTTAACTTACCCACACTCCACCCAGGTCATCACCAACCTCTCTTCACTCATCATAGCCATGTTCTGTAACAGAGAGCTTCCAGCATAAAACGAGCCATCGCCTGGGACATGGATACAACAGAAATCATGGGCCCCACGGGACAAGGTCCAGATCAGACCTCATCATCCGGGTCGCCCAATGTATCCCTACATGATGGGTGGTCCGGATCTCCAAAGGTGGTCCACTTGGGCCCACTGATCACAATACAAAAAAAACAAGAAAATCCCTCTGTCTTCCATTACAGTGACTGTAATAGTCACTTTTCTTCACCCAATTCAAATCAGATTGTTTCTTAAACTAAACCATTAATCAATTAACAATTAAAAATTGTAGAAACAGTACAATGCCCATCCATCAATGTCCATTTCATCCAATCAACACAACTAGGCTCAGGTAGAATTCTAAAACTCAAATAATCACCAATCATGAAATGAAACCATAGAAATCAAAGGAAAACACATACATTCTAAGTTAACAGTAGGTGCACTTGCCTTAGTAAATGAGAGATGGTTTGTAGAGAGGAAGAGAACAATAGAAGAGAAAGAACCCAGTCCAGCAGAGAAGAAAAGAAGATACAGCAGAGTAGCAGCAGCAGCTCCAAGGATTCTCCAGCCCAATAACAGTAGCTCAGGCGAATGAAATGAAGGAGGAAGAAAGAGAAGTAGTAGCAGCTGTTATTAGGGAAAATCCCAGCAGTAACAGTAGTGGTTCTCCCGGCACAAACAGTCCGGTAACAGTAGCTTAGGGGGGAGGGGAAATGAGAGGGGAAAAAGATGGAATGAAGAGGCAGCTGCTACAGCTCCAAGAGGGGAAATTCCAGCACAGCAGTGGCTTGCAAGAGAGAATTGAGGGAGAGGAAGAAGAGAGGAATTTAGATGAACAGTGGCTGGAAGTTTTCTTGGGAAAGGGGCTGGTCTTAGCTTAGGGTTTGCTTTGGGATAAGAGCCTTTTTATAGATTAGGGAGAGATGGTTGATGACAGTTATACCCCTTAGGGTTTTATGGGATTAGGGTTAGGGTTAGGGTTAGTTTGGTCCTTTGGCTGGAATCTTCTAGAGAGGAGCACCATTAACATAAACCCACTCTAATTAATTAAAACTACTAACTAGGCCTACCCCACACAAATTAGCCTAGGATTAACCAAAACTCCTTACTAATTAAAATACTAACTCCACTAATCTAATCTAACTACAAACTAGAAGAATCTAACTAATCACCCTAATTAACCCCTAATTAGCCCAAATTAAATAGTAATTAGCAATAATTAGCAAAGATTAGTAGTAATTAGCATAAATTAGCATAGATTAGTATTAATTAGCCTATAAAATAGCAATTAGAGGGCCCACAAAGGGTGGGGCCTCACAGATGTTATGTCATCTTTGTAAGGAATGACCATGCCATTTGGGATTTTTATTTTGTCATTGTTTATGGAATTTTCTATCCCATTTCCAACCTGTAATAGGAATTTACTAAATGATGGGTCAAATTTTGCCCTCATGTTTTCAGTCAGTTTGATTTTCTGTAATGTGGGCCACAATTTTGATGTAACCAGACTTGCTTCAATTGCTTCATGTCTATTTGTTCTTGGGACAACAGGAAGGACTTGCGGAAAATCTCCTCAAAATACAACTACTTTTCCTCCAAACGGCAACTGTGAATATGTTACATCTTACAACATTTGATGGAATGCTTCAATTGTTTTTTTCTTTCCCATTGATGCTTCATCCCATATAATGACTCTAGCCATTTGAATTAAGTGAGCAACACTTCCTTGTTTGTTTATATGACAACTCTTTATCTCTTCAATATTAAGTGGTATTTTGAAACGAGAGTTTGCTGTTCTACCACATGGTAATATTGATGCAGCGACTCCAGAAGTTGCAGTTGCAAGTGATGAGCCTCGAAAAGTGCACATTTTCATACACATTTTGGACTATTTTAAGGGCTTATTGATATTAAAGAGCTTTATTTAATGACAAATCATGTTTTTATGCATTTAGGGTCCATTGTAGTGCATTCATGCATAATTTGCTCAAAAATCACACTTTTTGCATAAATTCATGAAACCTGCTATTTTTGGAGACTTATTTTTGGAAAGTCGATTATTTTGGGTGCATCAAGTAGGGTCTCATGCATCGTCCATTTAAGTTCCTTACATAAAATTATTCTTGAATCCATTTGTTTTAATTTGTGTAGGAGAAATCAAGAATGAGACCTACATTGGTGAAATTTGAGAGAGATCAAGGGTAGGACATCTTTCAAGGTGGACCCACATATCTTGGTATTCTTGGAGAGTTTGAAAAGTCAACAATGGAAAGCTAGATTTGTAATTTCAAGATCAAGAAAGGAAATTTCAAATTTGGTAAGATCTAATTCTTACTAAGTTTGAAAACTCAAAAATCAAGAAAGAAATTCAAGAAAGAAAAGTGTGCGAAAAGAGTTGACTAGTCAATCAAAGAAGCTTGGAAGCAAACCAAAGAGGGAAGGAGAATCAAGAAACAAGGAAAGAATTATCCCAGGATGCCTTTGGATGTCCACATGGGTCCCACACATGCCATTGCACAACTAACATTCCATATGTACACAATTATTTTCGGATTTTTCAGAGGCAGCAAGATTAAAATGGCTCTTTTCGAGTAGATATCTTTAGAACCCAAGATTGTGTCAATCGGAGCTAAAACGAGGAAGATATGGCCTCTGGAAGTTAGTGTTATAATTTCTACTCGGGATTGCAATTTTGCACATGGAAAGCACCAAAAATCTCTCACTCACCTTGCTATTTCTTTGAAGACTTGTTGGCCAAGGAAGGGACTTGCCATTCAAAGAAGATTGCATGCTACAAACTTGGAGCAAAGAAGGAAAGAAAGAGAGTAAAAATCTATAAATTGAAGGCATAAGCCTCCCTCTCCTCTCATGGGAAGATAGACCAACTTTCTCTAGAATTACTACTACACTCCATCTTCTTCCTCTCTCTTTCTCTCCATTTGAGTCCTCAAGGAGATTTAGTCGGAAATCACACTACATACACCCTTGGGTTTTTCATCCAGAAGAGGCATCTCATCCTAGTATGTAATTATCATTGATTATTTTTTATATCTTATGTAAGACTTTGCATATTAGTAAAATTGTTTCTTACTCTTTCAATTTTTCTTTCTTGTCCTTGGGTGATTGGTGCTTGTTTTATGTTTCTTTTCTTGTTGGTGTTTGGACTGACGACCCAAAGGCCCTAAAAGCATGATTCAAATTATGACCCCGCTTAGAAAAGAATTTTGAAAGAGGAGAATACACTTCCACACATTTAAATTTATGTTCTTCCACACATTTACTTTTCTTATTTTCACCACACATTTAAATTCTTGAGCTTTTGTTTATTATCTTTATTTTTATGATCAATTCAATTTTATGTTTATTTAATGCATAGTTTATGGTTGGAATTAATTAGCATTGCATGCACTTTCATATTGGTGGAGTTTAGACATGTTTAAATTGTTGGAATCGGAGTTTTAAATTGAATAAGCAAGAACAATCAGAGATTTGAGTCAATGAAATGATACAGGAATTTCATGACAGATTTTGTGTAAAAAGTTTGTGATTAGAAACCTGATCAAAACATATTATTTTTCGATGAAACTTGGAGAAATTAAAGTTTGATCAGTGTATTTTCAAACCCCAGAATTTCAAGAAAAAATAATTTTGGAAAGATGGTGAACCAGTAGCTCAAACATGGCTGGTCGGACCCCCCCTGTGTGCAGAATTTCTGCACAGTTTTTTTTTCTTTAGGTCATGTTCATACACTCATATTTCATTCGTTTTAAATCGTTTCTCACTTTCATTTTTTTTAGTTGATTCATGCATCATTGTAGTTCAAAACCCGGCCTTTAAACTTAGTTTTAGGTTGCATTAGATTAGGAAAAATCATGCATAAAAACAGCCCTGCATACTAGTTTTCAAGACTTAGAATTTTTAGCATCTCATGGCATACATTGCATTACTAACTTTCTAACTTAGGTTTCTTTTGTTTCTAGTTTAGTTTCTTAGTTTTATTTTTTATACTTTTTATTCTTGATGTTCTAACTTGTGTTTTCTTTTGTAGCAATTTTAGTTTTTTATTTTAGGATTTTTAGATTTAGGAAATTCTCTTTTCATTGGATTGTAATTAATTTAATTTTTGGAAAGTAAGAATGATGAATGTACTTTTCTAGATTTTAGGCTAGAATTAGAATTTATTTAGGGCAGGTACAAGTTGAGAAGGAATCTTAATTTACATTGTTCCCTGTGGATCGACCTGGTCTCACCAGTTTATTACTACATCGCAGCTCTACACTTGGAGCTCACGATCAGCAAGAGCTATAAGGCCTTTTGATCTCAATGTGGCTAATAGGTCAAGATACAATTATGTTTTTCTAGTACCACCAGGACCATCAATGAAAAAAACTCCGAGACTTTGATTTAAAACTCTTTGCAATATAATATTGTATGCATGTTTCTCTTTTTCATTCAATGTATGTACCGCAAGTAAATCATGTTCAGACACTGAAACACTCAATTCTTCTTCAATTTCCTTTGAGTACGATATTTGCTCATAAATTTCAATATCTGCATTAGTAAAAGCATAGTCCATAATGCCTTTTCCCATTGACTGTAAAACAGAGTTTATATTTGCCAGTACTTTTGCCCGCCTTATGTTTGATGAAAACTCAGGGAAGTGATAATCTTCGCACATTGCATCTTCAAATTTCTTCCACAACATTTTATGATTGCTTGGATTACTGTACACCAAAATGGTAGCAAACAATCGACGCAAACTTTGTGGCATTTGATATTGAGATGCTTCTTGTAAGCATTCTTCAAAACTATTAACTGATTCCAGCAACCCTCGTAATAGTGCAGCTTCATGAAATGATGATGCTTTAATTCCGTTAAAGAATTTCAAATCTTGAAATGACACTGGTGCTCTAACATGATTCAACAATAGCCACAGATAATATCTTTCACCTTCAATTGGATTAATCGTGATGATTCTTCCAATTACACAATATTTTTTCCCCTCACTCCAGTTTCTTTGGTCATCGTGCCATACAAAATGTTCAGGGAATTCTTTATAAAGCCATTTTCGTGCTTCCATGTTAACTCTATTCATTTCGAAAAATTGAGTCAACATTGTCCTAGATGCACAATCATTGGAAATCACATGAAGAAGATTATCTTGTTTCTTGAATGATATAACTTGTTTATCTTCTAAATGCAACTGCAAGCCTTTGACAGATGGATGAATTTCATTCAATAAGAACTTATAGATTCGCTATGTGGCTTCTGGAGGTGAAATCCATCTTGTTGTTTGAAATTGCTCTATTTCGTCAACATCAAAACTATTTTCATCACCAGTAATATGGAATGCAACACGGTCATGACCCTTATAGATGTACTTGTACAAATATTTGACTGCTTTAATTGTAGAGCAAATTTCTACATTCATGTGACAATCAAACTTGCAAGTAAGGACTGTACGGTATGACCCATCGATTGTCTAAATATGTACCCCGTACTTTGGCTTGTTCATTGGTGTTGCGTCGTCTATATATTGGATAGGAATTCTTTGCTTGAGTTGTTGAACAAGAAAATTCTTTAGGATAATGGTTTTTGCAATAACCATTTTTTCTCATGCAAATATTTTTTGGATTTAAATCTCCACATGGTCCATGCATCATGTGTTTCACAACTACTGAATACAAATGTGAATTTTTAGCTCTGTCAGGTAGTTCTGCACAAACAAATCTGTCAAATGATTCTAGTACAACAATTTTATAGCCTATCTTCAAGATAAGTAAGAAATGAGCATGTGGAAGTCCTCTCTTTTGAAATTCAATGACATACACATAAGCAACAATTGGTCCAAATATTTTTTTTTTGAACAAATCATCTTTTAGCTCTTCCACCTCAAAGCCAAGCTAAACAAGGGTTTTGTGTCACTCAAGCTTCAACAAGGCAAGTATACATATATGGTTATGCTTGTTGTGTTATCTTCATTAATTGTGTGAGAAACAATGAAGATTTAAATGGTAATAGCTCAATGATTCATTTAGGGGTTTGAAACCCTAATCATGAATTAGGTTGTGTAATTATGGTTTAATTATGTGAATGATTGAGGATAATATGCTCTTGTATATATTCCTTCATTTAATTGTCTATCAGGTTCAAAAGAGGTGAAAGAAAGGCAAAGAATGGATTGAAATCCATTCCCTGTAGTTACTGAACTGCAGGGCAGTCCGCAGTTCACGCGGTCGACCGAGCCCCTGCTCGGTCGACCGGCCCCACATGGTCAGGTTCCTCTGGAACCTGACCAAAACACTATCCAGCCCTTTATCACTTACAACTGCAGGTCGACCTGGGCTGGCCCACTGAGAAATGTTGGAAAATTTCTGATTATGTCTGAATTTCCGGGATTAAAAGTCTAAGCATAGAAACTAATATTAATCGTGTTTAAACCTCCATAAGTGTTAATGAGGGTTATTTTAATGCATAAATTTATCTAAGTGATGTCATCGATAGTAATACGTGCATTAATAACCATCGTTACACTCAATGGTTGGTTAGGGGATTGGTTTAGACTTAGAATGAGATTGGTATGAATTGTTAACGAGTCTGGCACTACATAGTGGTTTCCTCAACTCATTATGGAATGAAGTTGAATGAATTAATAAATGAATAGTTACGAAAAGTAACAATGCATTGAATAATCCTACTGCAGTAGATGGAATTGAGGGCGTTCCGGAGCTCCGTGGTGACACCAGTGATCTCTGATCAAGACACTGGGAAGATCCCACCTTATTGGACCGAAAGGTCATTGACTGAAAAGTCATATATTGATAAGTCATTAATAAAGGCTGAATATAATGAATGAATGCATATGAAATGCTTCCTTTTGGAAGAACTTAATCGAGTTGAAACCAATGTGCCAATCTTATTGTCGGAATTACTTGTGTTTATTATTGATTGTCTAGAATTGGAAAATCAATGAATTGTCAGGAATTGTCAAACATGCTATAAATGTATGTATATCTTGTTGAACCGTCGTGTTCACGGTATTACTGATGATGTTACAGGTTCAGTTGCCCGTATCGGTCCCTCAGAGACCGTCCCGCCAGCGGAGGAGGGCCATTCGATACCTCCAGGAGGTCTAGTCGAATGGTCATGATCTGAGAGCGTATACACGGGAATCTTTTGGAAAACTTTTTAGAAATTGTTTTATATATTCGTTTTGGTATTGTAAGTATTGTACGTATTGTAAGTAATGTCCCCTGCATTGTATTTTGAAGATGCAGTGGTTGATAGTAGGAGAAATGAAACGATGTAAAGTGAACTTTACAAGTCAAAGTAAAGAGTCTGATTCATTTTGTTACATAATTGTCAATGTATATTATTGTATATTTCCTCACAACTGTACATTGATAGGTACATATGCAAGATCCCTTGTGGACTTCGTTTTAACGTCGGTTAATTCGGGGTTTACGGGAGTAAGTATGATCATCGCGACCCGGGGGTTAACCCTAATGACTCTGATCTCGGGCCTGGGTCGTGACATGCCGGTAGGATAATTCTATGTCCAACTTTAGAACCATGAGTTTCTCCAACTGTAATACTATCAACAAGCTCCTGATATAAATCAACTCGTATTTCATCTTGTCGATAACGAAGGTAGTCCAACCAAGAGAGCACTCTAGTTTGATGTACATGTCAGCAACATATTGTTGTAACAAACGACCCGAGTGCAGTAGTAGTGAAGGACAAGTTTCTCGTATTTGTAATTTATAGCAATAATACTCTCGACAAGACACATCCTTTCTCTTGTTAACTTTCTTTTGGTTTGCTGGAAAACATTAAAAAAACTTATTATAATATGTTCAATATTAGCGGTATAATTTAAATAAGTAAGTTATCATTAGTACCTTGCCTTTCTTTTTGAATGAGATCTTCTAGTGATGATATTTGGGAAGGATTAAGAGATGTTTGTCCTTGACAATAAGCTCTCGAAATTGTTTTAGTTAATCTCTGTATTCCTTTATGCCATCCAATATCACCATATGGAAATAATAATTCTCTATCCATATTGCTGATACTTGTGATTCTGACGGCGTATTATACACTCTTTGGTCTAACTCGACATCGCACTTGATTACAATGTGAAGGCTTTCCCAAGCAGGTACATGCTGAAGGCTCCGAAAAAATGTATGGATTAACTGCTAAGATATTGAGTAGCTTTTGAATGATGTTTGAATTAATGTTTGATGATGCTTGTATACGGTTCTCCAGTTCATGTTCCGTATCATAAAAATAGAGTCGCAAGCAAGAAGGACGTCTATCTGTGGGTACCAAGTCATTGATATAGAAGTATACCTGACCTTGTACCTTGAATGTATATATACCTTTTTGTCTTCTGCAAAGATCTCTATTATATTTGACACCAAACGATGTAAATGCAAGAGTGTTATTTTATGTACGAACATATTTTCTAAATTCCAAAACATCACTTGAGTTTGACTTAAATAGCGAATGGAGTTCTTCGGGGGCATGATTTGAAACCAGTGGTACTTGACCGGAGGAGCAGCAGAAGCCTACAAGTTCACGATGAAGTCTCTTTGCATTGCAATATTCACATGTTGAAGAAGATGGCAAAATAGATGGTTCTTTAGATTTATTTTGAAGAACTTCATCGATGGATGTGGAGCTAGAAGGGATTTTATCTTCGATAGATATAAAAGCAAGAAAGAAGTATAGTTTAGTTACTTTGAAGATTTAAAAAAAATGGATAATTATATGCACTTATCCTTTTAAGAATATTTTAGCTTAATGTTTTAGTATTTTTTGTTATTATATATTCTATAATAGAATGAATATTATTATAAAATTGTAATGAGCATTGATGAATTTTTGTAAGGCATAGTTTTATTAGTAATAATAAACTTTGGAACTTTTTCCAAGAGAAAATGAAGTATATATAATGTTTTATTACCTCTAAGAGCTTCATTCTTTTTCTTTTTTTTTTTTTGATGAAGCAGAGTGACAACACACTTTTGATGTTGATCCTATTAAAGAAATTAAAAAAAAAAACTTACCATATGCCCGTACTTTAAGTGTTAAGTGATTATAGTTTGTAATTCTTACCAACTTCATAAGTGCTGCAGTACTCAATTTGTTGTTTCCCTTTGTTTGATGTTGTTGATGAAAGATAGTCAACTTGATTCACTATGATAGTCAGTATAGTGAAAACCAAAGAATTGATAGTCAATTATAAGAGTTTCAATAATTGATACATAACTTTAGGAAAAGAATAAAATATATATATATATATATATTTGTTATTACTATACCTGGTTTAGAAATAGAGTTCCTAGATGAAGAGAATTGTGAATCAAGTACCTTTCTTACCTTTTTTTTCTTTTGTATGCCTCTCTCCATTTTTTTTTTGTAGTTCTGCCTTCTTGTCATCGCTCCGATTTTTATAATATTTTTTGAAATATTCTCTTTTGTCTCCCTTTTTGCCCATATTTTACATCTGAGGAAAGGGGGGCGGGGGGGAAATCAATAATGATGAAATTGTGCAGTTTTACGTTTTCTAACAAGGTGTAGACTAATCCTTTTCACCATCTTTCTAAACCAAGAACATGTTCATTTTTTGTGACATTCTAGCATCTCAAATTAACATTTGTATAGCAAAAAGTAATGCAACACCCAATCCAACATCAAACTTCAGGTTCCTTGATACGCAATAAAATAATGGCCTCAATTTTTCTTCAAAATGATATTCTATAAAACATGTGATGGCAATATTAAATTTCTTGAATATCTAGTAATCCGGTACATCCACATAGGCAAAGCATAATACTCTCATGAAATAAGAAAAATATATAATATAGCCAAGGTCTTATTACTTCAACTTGGAGTTCAAAATTCTTATTATCCCAAATAATTCTGAAAATGACCTACCTGCAATGAGTTTCTTCACAAGGTAAAGTGTTGTAGGGATACGATAAACAATGGCTTCTTCCAAACATGTACTCAATCTGAAAATTAGCAGGTTGGTAATTAAAAACATGACATTAGTTGATGAAACAGTTGATAATTTAAAAAAATCAGTTTAACATATATAAATCAGAAAAAATTATATATTTGAATTAATAATGGACCTAATATTGGTTTTATCAAATAAATTTGAGTACCTAATATCAAAGTTTAATGGTTTTACAAAGAATTTTTTTGTGACCCACTTAAGCTCATGGTTAGTTCTCCTCAAATAAGTGAACAAATCTAACAAAACCCAATGCATAAACAATGAAACATAGATTCAGAAAATTTGTGGAGCTTTCTGCAAAGCTAAAGATCAGTTGCTATTTGATATTTGTTTCACAAGTATCTAAGGGGGTTGTCAGGGTAAGAACGTTCTTTATGTGCTGCTCAAGAGGATTGATCTCTTTCCTAGTTGGGTCTTTTGCAACTTATGCAATAACATCAAATTCTAGACCCGCATAAAAATTCAATGAGAGAGTAAACCTGATTAATTGGTCATGCATAAAGTGTATGGATAAATTAAGTAAAACCTCGACAAGAAAACTAATATATGGAATCAAAGACTGGATCCAATCATCAATAAAAGGTACACCTATATAAATAAGTATATATCTAAATAAGTTAATAACTTTTTTTAAAAAAACAACGATTCATTTCAATCTTAGCAGGACCCAAAACAAAACAACAATAAAATAGAAAAAGGCAACATCATAGAACATGAGATTTGATGACTACCCATAACAGAAATCAGATATTAAAACTACCAATTTGTTAAAATCCCATTTGAATGAGTAAATAACAAGAACACCTAACAAAACAAAACAGCATAGGTTAAAAAAATTACTCTGATCAAGTTAGACCAAAGAGAGCAAGTAACAACATAAAAAAGCCATAAAAAAACATAGAAAGAGAATAAAAACACCAAGTCCAACTAACAATATCACGGCTAGTGCCACCCAGCAAAGTGCAATTTTGGAAAAGCTAATTAACTCTTGAACATGCTGCACAAGAGAAAACAAGAGCAAAATTTAATGAAATTGATCAAATATCATCCAATCATTACTTACCTTTGGCATACATCTGACCAAGTCTAACTACACTACAATTCCATTATAGAGTACAAAAATCTATTAAAAAGAAAACATGGAAGCACTTGCACGGTGGGCCTTGGTACCCAGAATTCTTTCATCTGCGCTATTGGAAAAAGAGTCAAGAGTCTGAATCATCTAAGAGACCTTAGGAACTTTTAATACATTGGATTTAGGAGGAGACACAAATCATGGAGAGGGGTTGTGGATAAGTCATTTGAATCAATTATAGTCTTATTATTCATTTCTACCATATGATCTAAAACAATATCATGAACAATGTAATGATGACATTAAATAAATAAAAAAGCCAGTGGATCACTAATCATAGATGCACTGCTCACCAACAATTCAAATTGCTATATCATTTTATGATGAAAACATTATTGTATCCACCTAATGATGAAAAGTACAGGGGAGATCATTTAGTGGTAAAAATATGTGGCCATGGTAAACAAAATCCTATTATTTTGGAATCCTTTGACAGTGAAAATATGTTGAGCCCAACCCAGGTGTTCAGAACTGCAGATTGGCGATGAGATGAAGGAGACTTCACTATAGTAGAGAAGAGATCAGACACAATTACAAACATAGAAGCAAGAAAACAACAAGCTTTTGTATCCTTTTATTGGCCTAAAGAGAGCCTCTGTAATGATTGCTGGAAGGAGAGTTGGGCACATAGAATGGCATCTAGTGCATGTATTCCGTATGGTCGACCCTTTCCTTCTGTGTTACTCTTAACAACTTGTAAGGGCCGCGACCTTATTGGGTCAATTGGGCCAATTGCAGGCCTGTTGACCCGTTTATTTTACTATTATTATAATTAATTGTATTGTTAGATATTTAAGTGGGTTTAGGCCTTGAGTGAGTTTCTTTTAGTGTTAGAATAGTGTCTGCGAAGTTTCGTGTGATTCCGAGTGCGTTGGACCCTAGTAAGGGGGTAGTTCCAATTTAGGGGAAAATTGAGTGTTTTTTCGAAAGAATTCCTATCATCATGATTTTGGGTTCGTTGGAAAGGTCTCGTCGCTTTGATCATTTTTGTCTCCTGGCTCGTCGTGATCCGGCGATCAGAAACCCTTCAAATGGCCCATTTCGTCTTCGAACCCACTTAAGGGCAATTCAGTCTTTTCCTCCATCTCTTCTTCTTAATCAGGGATTAACCCTAATCTCGTATTCACCTCTGCAACGAGTGAGAGCTACAACAGCCCATCTTCTTCCCTTTCTCTTCTCAAGCCCAGATCTTCCTCCGAGAGAGATCACCTCCTCAATTCGGACTGTACATCTTATTCCTCTCGATCTTCTCTCTCCATTGATACTAGTTGATAACCCTTTTCCCATCATCAACGTTCCCTTCCGTCTTCTCTTTTGCTTAGAGTAGGTAAAATCTTGATCTTTTTCCTTTCTTCTTCTTCTCGGTGTTCTAGATTACGTTTGGTTGGGCTAGATTCGTGGTTTCTGCGGTAGAAGGTTTCTCCTCGAGTTCCCCAATTCCTAATCTCCTTCTTGGTTGAGGCAAGTAGATTTGCAATTTATAAATTAAGCATGTGTGTATGTTTCTCCATTGATTGTAATGATTTCCTTTTAGATTTCCCTAATACCAAGCCTGGTTATGATATTGATTTTGGATTACATGTTAGGTTAGATGTGTGGTATGGATTTGATTAATAGTTAAATTTGTACCTTTTTGATGTTTTTAATTTGATAGAATGGATGAGAATGATGATTGTGATATTTGGGGAGCATGGAGGCTTGTTTTCTGCAGGAAAAAAAAGAGAAAAACTCATTTTCAGGTTCAGGTCTAGAAGTGCCGATCGAACGGACCTGCAGACCGATCGATCGGACTGAAATTGGTCTCAGTTAACTGAGACGGATCTCATACCGATCGAGGTCCGATCGATAGGAGGGCAATTTTGTAATTTCTAACAACTTTTGGAAAAAAATAGAACACGTGTAACTTTTAATCCGTCCGTCGGATTTCTACATATTATATACCGTTGTAAAGCCCTTGAGATGTAGAATCCAATGGTTCTAATTTCATCACGATCGGAGGTCGGGAAGTGATGTAAATACCCAGATTATTGATCCAGTCTATATTTTATTGAAAATGAAACCGGTAACTTAGGTTTGGACCTTAGATGTTGGAAACCATGAACCTACTATCACTTGACCATTAATGGGGATTAAATCATAACACATGGCTTGGTGTGCTTCGATTGGGTTGTTTAGGTATTCGTGTATTACACATGGTTTAACCGAATGCGTATGAAATTTGTCACGTCCCCTGAACCCGATTAGAGAATAAAACGGATCCGGGGAGTGAAATTTAGGACTAATTAAAAAAAATTTCCTTTAGGCCCAAGTATCGTAAGTCCGCTGTGAGGATGTAATATTTCAAGCCTCAAATAAAATAAGAATTTGCGGAACTCATACAATTCTAGGCATATTTGGATATCAATAAGGAATAATGAATCTCAATATCTATTAAAGTTGAACAAAGAATAAAATAAAACTTAAACAAGGAAATTAGTTTATTCAATGGCCATCCCACTAATCAAGGCCATTTAAAACAATAGTGAAGTCAACAGTGTAAAAGTTCAACGAGAGATAATAAAGAATAAAAGAATCTAATGTAGTCCCAATGAATCTCTCCCGTGTCGGGAATGATGACGCTACTCTACGTCATCGGCACGCCACTCTCGTTCCTCCTCAACAAGTTGGAGATCTTCTGGGATTTCCTCACCTGCTTGCTCCTCGTAGCAGTACTCACCTGAGGAGTCTGCACACCAAGGAATAGAGTCAACGACATGTTGAGCAATAGGTAAGCAAGATATAAATAATCATGACATGCATCAAGTATAAGAGTAATGACAGGCATAATAATCAAGAGAATACAAGGAATCGAATCTAGGCATAAAGCATGAGTAAATAACCAGAAACAATAATAGGAAATCCTAACATACTAACAATAACCACTGTCCAAAAATGCAATGTAAGAATCAAGAGGGAGACTCCGATGATGTCCAAGCCACCTCCCGGGGTACCAGTAACAATCCTACCCGGACTACTGATACCAAAGTCCCGTTCCAGGGGGATCCAAGCTCCCGGTCCTGAGAATAGTAGCACGGTCCAAGCCCGTTCCCAACTATTCAACGCCATGGATGCCGTCCAAGCCGACTGCCCATCCCGATACCCCAAACTGCAGTTGGCTATGATATGCAAATAATAATAAAGTGGTGTTGACACGAAAATAGACCAAGACAAGTAAGTCTGGCTAGCTCAATATACAAGACATGTTCGTAGGGATTATCTCATTCAAGTCAATACAAGACAAATCCAATCACATGATAATCCCTTCAGTCTAACCAGTCATGTTTATCAATTATACAACACGGGGTTCTAAGGAACACTCTAAGTCAGGTCCAAGTCCTAATTCTACAAGGGATCATGTTTCATAATTAGTTAAGTGTTTTATGCCAAGAGAGAATGTACAAGGAATTATAACAACGGATACGATTGAATAAGTCAAGGAGGAATTACGATCAAAACCTAGGCAAGTGGTGTCATCCATGTAACTTACATGTTCTAACGGAGTACGTGTGGAATTGGATCAACGATGCTTCTAAGAAAATTCCTTGGTGTACAATCATGTTAAGCATCCATTAATTCAGTTCCCTACGCATTCGGTTACCCCATGTTTAATACACGAATACCTAGACACCTAATCGAAGCACACCAAGCCACATGCTACGATTTAATCCACATTAATGATCAACTGATAGTAGGTTTATGGTTTCCAACATCCTAAGCCCAAACCTAAGTTACTAGTCTCATTTCCAATAAAATATAGGTTGGGTCAATAATATGAATTTTTACACAACTTCCCGACCTCCGATTGTGATGAAACTAGAACCATTGGATTCTACATCTCAAGAGCTTTCCAATGGTATATAATATGTAGAAATCCGACATACGGATTAAAAGTTACAAGTGTTTTAAGTATTTTTCCAAAGTTGACAAAAATTATGAAACTGCCATCCGATCGATCGGACAAGTGATCCGATCGATCGATCTGAGATTCGTCTCAGCTAACTGAGACCAATTTCAGTCCGATCGATCGGCTTGCGGGCCCGATCGATCAACACTGTAGCCTGAACCCGAAAATGAGTTTTTCACATCTTTTTCCTACAGAAAACGAGCCTCCATGCTCCCCAATCATTACAATCATCATTCTCATCCATTCTATCAAATTAAAAACCTCTAAAGCTACCATTTAACAATTAATCCAGTCCAAACCACAAATTTAACCTAACATGTCAATCCTAATGCAATACCAACAATAATCTTGGAATTTAGGTAATCTAACAAGGATATCATTGTAATCAAAAGAAAATAATACACACATGATTAAATATAGAATGCATATCTACTTGCCTCAACCAAGAAGATGATTATAAATCGGAAAAGCTTGAGGAGAAGCTTTCTACCACGAAAACCACAATCTACCCCGCTCAAAAGTAATCTAGAACACCGAGAAGAAGAAAGAAAGGAAAAAGATCATGATCCAACCTATTGTAAAAAAAAGAGAAAACGAATGGAAAAGTTGATGATGGAAAAAGGCTTACCAACTAGTATCAATGGAGAGAGGAGATCGAAAGGAAGAAGATGTGCGGTCCGGATCGTAGAGGTAATCTCTCCTGGAGGGAGATCTGGGCTTGAGAAGATGAAGAGGGAGAAGGAGGGTTGTTGTAGCTTCGTTGCAGAAGTGAGAATGAGATTAGGGCTAATCCCTGTTTAAGAAGAAGAGAGGGAGGAAAAGACTAATTTGCCCTTAAGTGGGTCCGGTGAAAGAATAAACCATTTGAAGGGTTTCTGATCGTTGGATCGCGACGAGCCAAGAGACAAAAATGATCAGCGCGACGAGACCTTTCCAACGAACCCAAAATCACGGTGATAAGAATTTTTTCAGAAAAATACTCAATTTTCCCTAATTTGCAAACTACCCCCTGCTAGGATCAAACGAACTCGAAATCAAACGAAACTTCGCAGACACTATCCTAACACTAAAAGAAACTCACTCTAGGCCTAAACCCACTTCAATATCTAAAATACAATCATTATAATAATAATAAAATAAACGGGTCAACGGGCCTGCTATTGAGCCCAATTGACCCAGTAAGGTCGCGGACCTTACAGAATTGTTTCAACAGATGCTTAACATGATTGTATACCAAGGAATTTTCCTAAAAGCATCGTTGATTCAATTTTCACACGTACTCCGCTAAGACATGTAGAGTACATGGATGACAACACTTGCCTAGGATTGGATTGTAATCTCTCATTGACTTGTTAATCGTATCCGTCGATTCTATATCCTTGTACACTCTCTTGGAATAAAACATCTAATTAATTATGAAACATAAACTCTTGTAGAATTAGGACAAGGACCTGACTTAGAGTGTACCTTAGGAACCGTGTATCGTGTATTGATAAACATGATTGGCTAGAATGTAAGGGATTATCGTGTGGATGGTCTATCTTGTATTGTTCGAATGAGATAATCCCTAAGAACATGCTTTGTTTGTTGAGCTAGCCAGACTTGCTTGACTTGGTTTTCCCTGCGTGTCAACACCACTTTATTATTATTATTTGCATATCATGGCCAACTGTAGTTTGGGGTTTATTGATGGGCCGGTTACTCGGACATCGGGGTCGGCAGTCGGCTTTGGACGGCGTCTATGGCGTTGAATAGTTGGGAGCGGGCTTGGACCGTGCTACTATTCCCGGGACCGGGAGCTTGGATCCCCCAGGAGCCGAACTTTGGTATCAGTAGTCTGGATAGGATTGTTACTGGTACCCCATGAGGTGGCTTGGACATCCACGGAGTCTCCCTCTTGTGCATAACATTACATTGGTAGTGGTGATTGTTAGTATTGCTTGGATTCCTGTTTATGATTCTAATGGTTATTTACTCATGCTACATGGCTAGTATTGTTCCTTATATTCTTACGATCTTGTACTTGTCATTACTCTTATATTTGATGCATGTTATGTTTTAATTATATTTTTCTTATCTATTGCTCATCATGTTGTTGACTCTGTTCCTTGGTGTGCAGATTCTTCAGGTGAGTATTACTAAGAGGAGCAGGCTGGTGAGGAGATCCCAGAAGATCTCCAACCAGCAGAGGCTGCACGGGAGTGGAGTGCCAATGACGTAAAGTAGCGTCATCATTACCCGGCACATTGGAGACTCACTGTGGGAGAAACATTAGATTTTATTTAATTCATTGTTATTCTTCGTTGAACTTTTCTTTCATTGACTCTATGTTGTTTAATGGCCTTAGTTTCTGGGATGACCATTGTAATTAAATTAACTTCCTTTTTAGCTTTAATTGTTTCCTGCAACTTTAAATTTAATTGAGATTTATTATCCATTATTGATATTAATGTATGAATTCCGCTATTGTTTTATGTTTTGAGGTTGAAATACATTATCCTCATAGCGGACTTACGATCCTTGGGCCAAAAAGGGCAAAAATATTTAATTGGCCCAAAATTTCACTCCCCGGATCCGGTTTATTCTCTAATTGGGTTCGGGGGACGTGGCACAACTCATCACTCACACAACAAACAAAGCAACGTCCAGACACACTGTCCTGAAAGATTCATGTGACGCCATTCCCTTAAACACAGAAACTGGGAATAGAGCAAGTAGGCAACATGCCACTACTAAACTGCTAGCTAATTCATATCGAACAACAATAATATATATCCATTTTCAAAAAGCAGTTCATACTTGTGAAATAACTGGAAATTTTCTGGGCCATTAGATAACAATACTGCTGAGAAACTTGTTAAGGAGAAGAAGACAACAGACTCCATCTCCGAGGTTTTACTTTGCCCTTTCTCATGCATACATAAATGGAAGCAATCCTTTTGGATTTCTTATTCAAATTGTTCATATGATGGGGCCTATTGTGGATTGGCAAAAAAAAGCGCCACATCAGATCATCCTAACCATAAAAATTTGCTCTTGTTACACGGGGGTCAATATCGAGTGATCCATCTGTAAGCCACCAATCAGCTAACAAGATGAAATAGGGGGGGAGTTTTAGCCACCATCTCATCATGTGGTAAACCATGCATCGTGGATTTCTTTTTTCTTTTTTTTTTTACTCTAGAATTAACTAAATTTTATTAAGGAAGTAGAGAAATAAATACAAGCAAAGCCCTCTCTAGGGGAGATCGTGGGCTGCTCCCTCTGAGCTATTGGCTTGGTCATTCAATTAATTGATCTCTCGGAATGTGGCCAAAAGTGGCAGTTATCTAAAAAAGATTTAACATTCTCTATAGTGTAGAAGAGGCACAAGGCAATGGAGATGCTGAGAATGTGTAACACCCCTACGCCGCCTAAGTGTGATTAGTGCTTAATTGATCTTGATTTAGTGCCTAATTTGTGTTTTGGTTGGTTTTGTGAAGGATTAATTAGATTAGTGGAGTTTGACCATAGATAGATAGAGCTATGACCTTTTAGTAGTTTTAATCATGTATGTGTAGTTATAGTATTAGTGGGCCTTCATGTGCATTTCATCAAACACCTTCCCTACATGATTTCCACTATTAGACCCAACTCTACCCATCTCCAAACCTAAAACAAATCAAGCCCATTTCCATCAAAGAAGCCTTTTTTCCAAATTCCGATCAATCAAATGGACTTGCATACAAAGTCCACCATATACCCATCTTAAAACCACTCACCACCGTACCACACCTCATTTGCCCTCTTTTCCTCCCATTTCAGCTGGGAGATTTCCCCTCTTCTTCTTCTCCTTTCTTTCTCTTCTTCTTTCCCCATCTCTTGCTAGAAGAAGAAGATTGATTTCATGAGAGAATTAAGATGCTCCTCTTCACCTTAGACTCATCTACATCCCCTACAAGCAATCCCTTTCTCTGATCTCCTCCATGGCAAGGTTCTCACTCAATTTCCTTTTTCACTTCTTCCCTTGAAGCTAAGGAGGCTATGCATGTGGGATTTCCATCCAAAACATCATTTCTACATCCTCTTCACCATCTTCAAGCCTTCTTTCATCACCATCTTCTTCTACCCATTTATTTTGGGTAAGCCCTCTTCTCCTTGAGACATTTCCTTGATTAGTAATAGAGATTTGAAGACAAAAATAGTTGCATGCATGTTATTTCACTTCTAATCATTCCATTCACTATTGTAGGGTTTGGATTTGTGCTTAGCAATTGGGGGTCTTTGCTTCAAAATGAGTCTAAGAAGAGATTTGAGTGGAAAAGCACCATTAGAGGCAAGTAATGAGCAATTTTTATTAATGCATGTGATTGATTCATTGATTGAGTAATATTATTCCATTGAATGCTTATTTAGCCTTTTCCATTTGATTAGATTGATAATGTAAATGGGTTCTTTTAAGTGTGTTAACAAAGAATGAGTTAGATGTGTGGAAAAGAATTGGACCATAGGAGAAAGAAAGCTCAATTAGGTAGGTTTCTATAAGTAGGAGGCTTTGGAGTGGAAAAGAGGTGAAAGAAGTTTTCAGCAATGTGATTTATGTACTCACTATAACCTCAGTATTTCGTTCTGTCAACCTTAGTACACAAAAAATAAACCTGAGTATTTGTTGAATGCAACCTTAGTACACAGAACCTAAACCTGAGTATTTGTTGAATGCAACATTAGTATACAAAGACTAAACCAATAAGGTTCTTAGGGTGTGAAAGGATTGACCTTGTAGGTCCCTAAACATGGAACCCATAATTGATTAACTCAGTCTGATGGAAATTATACACATGAAAAATCTTGGGCTAAGATCATCTCATGGGCCTATCCGTTCATCTAGCACTTTACCATGGGTGTTGGTTTAGGGATTTCAGTGTATCACGCACACACACAAAGTGACACCAACAAATTGTAGCACGTACATCAAATCACCTAAAACTACATCGAAATGGACGGTTAGAGACGGCATGTAATTAGATTATAATTGGCTAGTAAATATTCTTGATTCCATTAATTTATTTGCATATGCACATTGGGATTAATTCATTATTGCCCTCAAATATTCAAATGATTATTATATTGCATTCTTCGTATTATTTCACAAATTGTATTACAATTGTCTTACAAATGTTATCATTCATTGCTGTGTTATTCGAAGGGAGTAAATGTGATTCGATTCGATTAGAAACGATTCAAGTATGAAATGAAAATAATTGATACTGTGAGGCCCCACCCTTTGTGGGCCCTCTAATTACTATTTTAAATACTAATTACTTGCTAATTAATGCTAATTATTGCTAATTACTAGTTAATTATGCTAATTAGGGGTTAATCAGGGTGGTTTTGTGTTAATCTCCTAAGTTAGTGTTAGACTAGTTAGTTGTATTAGTATTAGGGTTTTTGTGTAGTCTTTTGTAATTCTAGGCTAGTTAGAGTAGAGAGGCCTTAGTATGGTTTTTAATTAATTAGAGGGGGGTCATTGCAAAAAGTGCATCTCTAGAACCTTCCAACCTAAAGACTAAAGAGCCCCTAACCCTAACCCTAATCCTATGTTAGCCTAATGGGCATTTCAGTCATCAACCACTCCCCCAAAATCTATAAATAAGCACATTTCCCAAAAACCCTAGCAACTATTCATCCCTCATTTCCTCTCTTCTTTCTCTCTCATTTCTTTCATAAGTTTCAAGCTACTGTTGTGCTGGGATTTCCTCTTGGGAGCTGCTGCTACTACTTCTTCTTCTTCTTCATTAGCCCGGGAATTTCCTCTCTTCATTTCTCTTTCTACAAACCCTCTCTCTCTCTCCCTCAATCCTTCCTTAGAGCTGTGAGTGTGGACTGTTATTGTGCTGGGAGAATAGCTAGGAGCAGCAGCCACTTCTTCTTCTTCCTTATTGCATCGATTGGTTTTCTTCTCTATCTCTACAACCTACATTTCTCAAAAGGCAAGTGCACTTACTCCTAACTTAGAATATATGTTTGTTTCTGTGATTCTGAGATTTCAGTTCATGTATGCTATTAATTAAGTCCTAGATGTTTACCTGAGCTTAGTTGTTTAGTTGGATGGATTGACCATTGATGGATGGGGGTTTCACCCCCCATTTGGAAGATCAATGGGTCCAAATGTTGTTGGTTAATGGGCATTGGAGTGAATGGATGTTTTGTGATGATTTGGTGAAGTTTGGGACGGATTGAAAGTGGTTTGGAGGAAAAACGAGCTAAAACGAAAAAGTTATAGAAACTGGATTTTTCCCAGTTTTCGTGTAGAAGGTCGACCTACTGAGTCCACCTGCAGTGTGGTAGGTCGACCTAAAAATGGAGTCTCAGCTAAAAAATTATGCAGGCCTGGTTTCCCTGTGTACCAGGTCGACCTACCTGTGACACTGCATCTTGGGAAAATCAGCTCCCAGTTTGGAATTCCCTGCAGACTGAGTTTTCAGTTAGCCAGGTCGACCTGGCCCTTCCCAGGTCGACCCGATACACTGTATTTTGTGGAAAACTGGCCCTCAGTTAATTTCTCCTGCAGAGACCCATTTCAGTTAGCCAGGTCGACCTGACCCTTCCCAGGTCGACCCGGTACACACTGTTTTGCAGAAATTGACTGAAAGTTGGTTTTTCACCTGAAACTCAGACTCTCTATGTTCAGGTTGACCTAATACCTAGGATTTGCAGTAGAAAGTGTCTGAAAGTTGGGACATCAATCTTTCTAGGGATTTTGGTGTATGCGGTCAATCACCTAGGCCAGGAGGTTGACCAGACATGCTGGGAACCTTTAGAAACGAAATAAGTTTTCCAGGAAGCCTGATTCAGATTATTCAGTGCACTCGGTTGATCCACCAGGCCAGGAGGTCAACCGAGCACACTACACCTCAGGTCCACCTGGGAAACCCTGATTTTCCAGTTTTCAACATTTAGGAGTTTTGATCAGTTGTGGGGCCCATTGACCATCCAAATGAACGTTTATCAATATTCTAAGCCCGAGTCAACGGTTTGGCTCAACCTTGACTCGCGGGGACCACTGATTAGGGTTTTGGTTGTTAATCTAAGATGATTTGACCTCTAAGAGTTATCAATGATGCCCGTAACCTCATAAGCACCAAACACAGTATTATATGGCATCAGTGACTTCGTTTAGAGATCAAATTACCGGAGATGGACCTGAACCTAACGTGGCCCATTACCTAGGATTGGACCGTTGTATTTCCCTATTGATTCTCACGTTGAAGTTCACACTTCACCTTGTTTAATGCTGTTATTCTTAGATCTTTAGAGTAGCTGTTAACTATTAATTAATGGAAATTAGAGGACCTAAACCTAGGATATCTTAGAGGTGACCTGTTAGCATGATTTGGAGATCACTGACCCGTGTCTGTGTCTAGGCGGGCCCTTATTGGGCCTAAGTATGGGATGTGTACCTTTAGTTGGAAGAGGTAGTTTATATTTGGGTTTTTAGTCATGATGGATTGAATGAACTGTTTATCAGTAGTAAATGGATTTGATGCCTCGTTTGGACGGTTTTAGACCAGGCCACGGATTTGATGGGCCTTGGTATGGATCCAACGAGTGGGCTTGGACTTAGAATATAATCCATAGACCGATTGATGTATAGACCTCTTAGAGACATTGTTAGGACCTTGTTCACGCAAGGCGAAGCCTAGACAGACACAGACCCATAGAGTATTCTTGAGTCTGTATTATCATTCGCTCGGTTGATTTAAGCTCAGCCTGTGGACTAATCATCCCCGGTAGGAGCTAGTATGAGTGTTGAGAAGCTATCATGATGAGCTATGATGTTAAGACGGACGGTGTGATACCGTGTCCGGTCTTGAGTGATGAGTATGATGAGATGATGAGTGATTTGCGGGATTAGTAATTCCCAGCACTGGTGAGATTTCCCCGCTGCAACTGTGTTCAGTATGGGAGGGTCGCGGCATAATATCCCGCGGTATTCCAGCTCGTGTGAATGTGTCATTTCGTAGTAGATTAGAAGTTTTATATTATCCTGCTTCCTTATGCTTTTATTGCTCAACTGCCTAGCTCTTATACCTTGTTATTCCTTTAATTTATTTACCTGTCTCTATTCATTTGATATGTATATCCTATGTTAGTAGTATGCTGTGACTTGCCAGATCTTTTAGATCTGACCCATCTTTGGTGCTTAGGCCTTGACCCAGAGATCCCAGAAGATGCACTAGCGCTGGTAGAGGCGCCAATTGCTGGAGAGTTCGCGTGGGGCCTGGCCGACACGGATGTCGAGCCGGAGGGCGGAGATGAGCTACCTGGGTTTTGAGAGTTCATCTTATTTTGGGTTTTTGAGGGAAATTTTGTAAGTGAGCTGGGTAGCTAACAAAGTTGTATTAACTTTTGATTAACAATTGAACCTTTTTAATTAGGCTGTAGTTCTCCTCACACTTTACTTATATATCGATACCTATTGCTTCCGCTTAATTATTGTGCTTCCGCAATTTAACTATTATTATCATATGGTTCAAAAAGTTTTAAATTGGACCTCACTGCGGGCCTACGATCTTGGAAGTTCTCGGATTTTCCGGGAAGTAGCGCGCCAACTTCGGATATTCGAACGACTTTATCGGTATCCGGAATTGGGGCGTTACAGATACGATTAGAAATGATTCGATTCGTAGAGTCTTACTCCAGTTTCTTATTATTTGATTCGAATGGTTCAGCACTACTTAGCTTCGACCTTGTGATACCCGACGGGGTTACAACTTGGTTCAGTTATTTGAGACTACTGCAGTATGTCGTTTGGAGCACCAGAACTCCAGAACCGGGTAGCCAGGAGAACCTTTGGCCAGGTCACTAATGACATCCCAACTAGATTCGCTCTCTATCGGAGAGGATGGGCAAATGTAGTAGCCAATTAGGAAGTAAGAATTCGATTATTGATTCGATAAAGCACGATTTATTCATAATGCACAATGTGCCTATTTGGCATTTATTTGGTCTCTTTAATCTATTCGTCTTTAAATTCGAAATTAGAATGACATGTGTTGAATCTTAATTGCTCATACATTATTGAATCGTCGTATTCATGGTGCTACACTTAGTGTCACAAGAATTCAGGCTACTAAAGAAACTAATTGATAACTCTCCAGATTAGAGATTCGACCAGTAAGGATATTGATTAGCTTATCTATCGGAGACCTACAAGAGTGGTAAACATGGTTTAGGATTAGATGTTGCATTTTGCACTTGATTATGGTTTGCATGTGTTTAGTTATGATTGCGTTTGTATTAAAATCACGTTTCCCTTTAAGATAAATTAAGCATCTAGTAGTTTATTTCATTATTCATTAGAGTACTTTTGTACAATGAATTAAGGGATTTATATTATTAGTCTTGATTAATAATTTTGTAAGTTGAATTATGGGAATTTAATGGACCGCTCAAGCTTTGATATGGATATTGTATATGCTTCCGCAACTAAATGTATATTGATAGGTGACAATGAGTAATCCTCACCCGTGAAATGTGGAATTTTCTCCTTCGTGAATTTGGACTTAGTCCGGAACAGGTACGAGTTCACGGGAGTACGCGTGTCACACCTTGGGAACCACCTTAATCAAGGGATTCTCGGGTCCGGGATGTGACAGAATGTACATAACGTACCAACAAAGAAAAATAAAAGTTGTTCCATTTCTTTTTTTTTTATTGAGCTTTTTAGTAATGTAGATTCAAGTCTCATTTTATTTATATTTTTTCTTCATCCTTTAGGATCATAGTGCTACCACCATAATTTCAGCTACTATGCATAGCCAGGCAATGACATATGCAAAGTTGGCCAAGTCTGCAACCCTAAAGACTGCCTCTTTAAAGGTCGGTGGAGCGGTAGAGAACCTTAATGATGATGATGGCCTTTTTACAGTTCTTCCTATCTCTGCAGAAAGCACTGGGCAGCTACCAAATCGCAGGGGTAATAATCCTTCCTAATCTTCTACTATTGATACGTTTTATCACCTTAATAATTGCTTTTACTGTACCTAGCACAATGCAAAACAACACCAAAAGGGAAAATAAAACAACAATATTTAGAGATGATTTTGACCTGCAAGAGTTGAAATCCAAAAAAAACAAATATGGGTGCAGTGAAACAAGCATGCCAAGTTTCTTTTTTCTTGTTATTACATAAGGATAAGGAAGAAGATAAGAAGATATAATGAGATAAGGATAAGGATGATGTCATCTTGCATCCTAGTGGACCCCATAGGTCACTACAACAATATGCACTTTTAGCGACGTTTTTTAGCGACGCTTTTATAAATCGTCGGTAAAAGTATGACTTTTACCGACGTTTTCTTTAAAAACGTCGGCAAAGTTCAATCTGTAATATAAGGAAGTGAAAATGAGAGATTATTACCGACGAATTAGAAAACGTCGGTAAAATGACTTTTAACGACGTTTTATTTGTTTTACCGACGACGAAAAACATCGGTAAAAGTCTTTTTATTTTTTATTTATTTTTCTATTTTCTTTTACCGACGAAAACAAACGTCGGTAAAATTCTTTATATTTTTTTATTTTCTTTTTGCCGACGAAAAAAAACGTCGGTAAAAGTCTTTACATTTTTTATTTATTTTTCTATTTTCTTTTTGCCGACGAAAACAAAACATCGATAAAAGTCTTTTTAATTTTTATTTATTTTTATTTTTTATTTGCCGACGAAAAATAAAACGTCGGTAAAATGAATTTATTTTTTATTTATGTTTTTATTTTACCGACGAAAAAAAACGTCGGTAAAAGTCTTTACATTTTTTATTTATTTTTCTATTTTCTTTTTGCCGACGTCGGTAAAAGTATTTTAGCGTCGGTAAGTATTTTTGCCGAAAATTAGCGTCGGTAAGTATTTTACTGACGTTTAGCATAAAACATCGGTAAAAGTTGTTAATTTAACTTATTTTTTATTAATAAAAAATTTATTAATCTTTACCGACGAAAAAATTAATTTGCCGACGAAAAAAAAAGGTCGGTAAAGATCCTATATTCCCCACTCCCGCCCAATAGCCCTCTTTTATCTCTATCCCTCTCCCTCTTTTCTCTCTCTCGATCTGCGCTTCTTTGCTCTCTCTATCTCGCTCTCTCTGCTCTCTCTGTTCTCTGTGCTATTTATCTCTCTCCCTGGCTCGATCTCTGCGCTCTCTCTCGCTCGTTCTCCCTGTCTCTCTCGCTCTCTCTCTCTCTCTCTCTCTCGCTCTCTCTGCTCTCTCACTCTCTCTCTACCCGAAACCGATCGTCGCTCGAGGAAGGGTCTCCCTCTCTCACGCCGCTGCCTCTGCTCGGACCCTCTCTGCCGTTACTGCCTCTGCATCTCTCCCCTCTCTGCAGGTAGAGTAACTTTCTCATCTCTTCTCTCTTCGTTTCTATCTGATATGGGTATTTGCAGCTTCTGTTTGGAATTTTCGTGGTTAATAGGTTGCATTTCTTATTGTTACTCTCTGTTTTTTCTTTTCTTTAGTACTTTATTTTATTCTATTTCAATTATTTTTTTGATGGTGGGGTTCTACTAGTTATCTGCATTTGATTGTGATCAAGTTGACTGTATTTCTATTAAGTTGTAAACTTGTTTACCTGTGATTGCCCATGGAAAATAACAAAACAACTGCAACTCAGCCTGGAAAATGTCCAAACTGATGACCCTCATTTGTGCATAATCCAAGTTATCTGTACTTGGTTTATGAACATCCAAAAAGGCCTACAGTATGGTTTGTTTGATTTTGCCCCCCAGGTGTTTGAGTTTTTGTTTATAAGTTATGCTTTCCTCTCTCTCTCTCTCTCTATCTATGTGTTTTTGAGTTGAATCTTGGGATATTATGCGGTGATTGAATTGATGTTTTTGATTTGTTTGCTGTTGTTGTTGTTGTTTCTGCTGCTGTTGTAGGTCTTGCTCCTGAGATTCCTGAGGACTTGTATCATCTTATAAAGAAGGCGGTTGCGATCAGGAAGCATCTGGAGAGGAACAGGAAGGATAAGGACTCTAAGTTCAGGTTGATCCTTGTTGAGAGCAGGATCCATCGCCTTGCTCGCTGCTACAAGAGGACGAAGAAGCTCCCGCCCGTTTGGAAATAGTAAGTAATCTAATCCCATTTGTCTTTCAGTTGATTTCCTTCAATTCATTGATTGGCAATTTGAAATTTCTTGGCTTCTTTTAAATCAGTAGGATGATGATGTTGATTGACTTCTGAAATATGTGCATGATGTTGGTTTTCTAACTTTCTTTTTTTGAGGATTAACTTTTAATGTATCAAGTCATCATAGTTATCAACAAAATGGCCTTTTTCCATCAAACAAATGGCCTTTTTCGGAATAGAGTTTCGCAAGTCATCCTCCAATCTCTGTAGCCTATTGACTTGGTGAAATTCAAATTTGAGCACTTTTCAGATTGTGTGAGGCCTATTTTAACGCCCCAAATTGTTGGCTCTGAAAAAGAGAACTGTAATTCTGTGCTGTTATTATTATTATTTTTTATCACCCCACCCATCCCAGCAGAACCTAGATTGCTTTTGAACTACCATAGACATTCAACTTGTAACCTCCAATAGGACAGGGTCACTTCTTTCTCCTTTTTGCTTATATAGTTATAGACTGCCATCTATTGAAAATACCTGTCTCTTTACATCTGCTGCATGTATTATGTGGAATTCATTGGATTGAATTCCCCATTCAATCAGTAAATATTTATTTTAGGCTATTTAGCTAGCATTGTCGACCGTTGAGAGCACTCTCCATGAAAGAGATTGCAAGGGGCAACATTTACTGCAAAGATTGTTGCTTCTTTTGAACAAACATGAGCACCAGCCTTCAGGGTTTTAGGACTTTTACCCCAATTAAGGGACCGAGTCACACCTAGAAGGCCAGAACCCATTAAAGTAAACATCTTCTAGTTTACTTGCATGGTGAGCCACAGAGGCCACTTGAATCTAAGCTGCTCAAAGAAATCCCTCTTCAAGTGTGAAACTTGGCCAAAGAAAATAAATTGCATGCTTTACACATGATTAATTTGACTAATAAATAACAATAATAACAATAATCATTCTGTTAATTGTAGCCAAAGTGAGGCCTAAGGACTTGATTTTAACACATCATCATCATCATAGAACCTTCTTTATCAGACTTGTTTTCTTAAAACATAAAATTATTATCCCTCTTGAGTTATATTCCCTTTTCCCAGTTTCTTATAGTCTCAACACTTTCAACTCTTCTATACATGGAATGTTTCATGATGCTACTAACCTTTCATATAGAATCACTAGAATATTTCGTTCCTTATTTTAACTCATGTGACTGCATATCAAGAAGTAAACTGATCACAGAACCATCTTTTGAACCGACCACTCATTTTGGCTACAAGAATACTCTCACCAAGTATGACCAGGTAAGTGGTTTTTACCATTAATGAAGGCTGAGGAAACAGAATGATGCCAAGGCCCCATTTGGGTTTGTAGAGCTTGGTTGATTTGCGCTCTGTTTCCTGTAATTGTAATTACCTCCAACCCCGATTACCTATCATCTATTATGGTAAAGGAAAAGGGCAACTGTCACTTATAGGTAACAACTCTCACATGCTTCTCTCCTGAATCCTGTGATCTGGTCATAATCTTACTCCTGGAGATGGTGCATGTAAGTGAGTACTGAATCATAAATTGGATTATTTGTTGCAGTGTTACTTATGATTTGTAATCACAATTACACCAGATGATGTCAAGGCAGCATTCACATATTTCGTGGCAGCAGAAACAACAGCAGAGAGCAAACAAACTGCACCCAACAAGTGAAAACTCCATAAGAAAAAAAAAACAGTAGTAAATTTGAATGTTTATGCAGAATGAGGAGGTCTTGATATACTTTTTTGTAGTAGGGAATGAGAGGAGAGGCCATACCAGCCATATAGTGCACCCTTCTCATCCTTTCTCTTTTGAACCATGTCATAGTAAGACATTTCTTGTGCAGTTGGAGGATTCATCTTTCCTAACTGAATCTTCCTTCAGAAACCAGAAGAGAATTGAAAGTAGAGTTTTCTTTGGCTATCTCCCTTTTGCTTCAAGGGTGTTGGGGTTTATATAAAAAGGGAAACAGAGACCCAAGGAGAAAAAAAAAAAAATGAAGATGACATTTGAAATGCATGATTTAAGCATGACCCACAAAAGAGTGTTTCTAGATAAGGTTAAGTTTCTCTTCTATTCCTAGTTTGATTCTTCTTAATTTGATAATTACTTTTTTAAAATTCCAACCCATTGAAATAGAACTTATGAAAATGTATCCCATGTAGAAAGGTTAAAACTTGCATCATCATTCATGTTTTTATATTTTTTTCTTTTTCTCATTTGTTCAATCCAACGATGGATATTAGCCCGATTAGGCGGCTCCTAGTTTACGATGTTACTGATGGTGTTTAGTTAAGGTTTGATTTGACAAACGAAGTCCATTTGGTAATAAATTAACCCATAGTTTCAAATCTATCGGCTATGTTGGACTTTTTTTTTTGTTTTCCCTCATAAAGAATATCATTATTTCTATTTGAGAACAGAGAAGTTTTGGTAGTCCCCACACTGCCATTGGTAGAAAGCAAGGTCTCCAACACCTGAGAAGTGATGGGCACCATGACTAATGTGTAAAACCTTCTCTCAGCATCCAATGAAGAGTCAAGAGCCCATCAGAAAATTGGAAAAAACAAAAGAAGGAAGAAGGAGAAAAAATCAGTTTCTTTCCACAAACCTCTGGATTAGAGTATGATTTTACTTCATGGATGGGAGTGCAAGTTTGGCTTATAATCTTAATTCCACCTCACTGCGTTTGACATGTTATCATGAGTCTCTTTGGGATCCTTATGATTTGTACCTCTCATGCATGTTTTATAACTGTTGTTTATCTCCTTGATCTTTTTAGAATTAATTCATCTACGCCATTTTTTCTTCTCTGTAGGGTTGAAACCTGACACAATATTATTATCGATGTGGAGATCCCACTATACCAGCCATGAGTAACATTCTTTCATTCAGGACCATGCAAGTGTCAGGTCCTCGAAGCTACCCTGCACGAATAGCTGTGGTTGGAGATCTCGGTCTTACATACGACACGACTTCCACAATTGATCATCTGAGAAGTAACAAACCAAATCTGGTTCTGATGATTGGAGATGTAACTTATGCAAATCTGCATATTAACACAAACTATATGGCATTTGGCAGCCTTCTAGACACGTTTCTCCCTATGACAGAAAATGGCATCATTGTATCTGTTTGGTATTCCATTCTTAGATTGCTGCTCTTAGTTCATTTAGACTGTAGCCATCCTGTTTTTAGTTGTGTACCCATTTTTCCTGGTGTGTATTGATTGCATTGATGTGTTTACATGCAAGGCTATTATTACAATTAGTTTTTTCTTTTAAATGTGTAGACTCTCTTTAAGTTGGTCACTTTTTTGGAAGGTATAATTTGGTCACTTAACCAAGATTTTTAAAATTAAGTATTATCATTTTCACTATATACTATTCATCTGGTTTTAATATTTTGACAAAATTGTTTTTCCCTTTTATCTTCAGCTTACAGAAAGCTTGCAAGGACTAATCATCCAGATGTGAACAAGTGAGTTGGCAGTTTCAGTATTATGTGTTATTTGAATCCATGCTAGTATCATAGCTTTCTCCTCATGGATTAAATGCTACCATATTAATGTTGATGGTCTCAGGGTTACTTTCCATGTAGTATGGATAACTAATTATATGTCTCTATCACATTTGACATGAGAACAATGGAGAATTATTTCTTGGACATGTGAATCAGATGCGAGCCCATTCTTGAATTGTTGATCGTCGTTGTAGCCTTATCCCATCATATGATTCTGTGTAAATAAGGACTTGTGTACTTTCAGAGCATAAGAATCAGTTTTTTTTGTGTCTCTACAAGTATTTGTCCTACGAACATTTCTATGTTATATATTGCAAGTTTTGGGAGCTGGATACAGATCATGATTTCTTTATCGATAAAGAGAACCTTATAAGATATGGAAACCATGCTAAGCATATGTTGGATTGGTTGCCTTGTGGTTCATTCAAAGGTCATCTCTTAAGCCTCTCATGATCCCCATAGGTGGTACAACTGCATGAGATTGTTGCAGGTCAGGCCTCAACAAAAGGCCTATGATGGTGTTGTGTTCCTCATGATTCATTGAACTTCTGCAAACACATGAGAATGCTTGCTACAAACCTGCAAAATGATTTCAAGATTATGAGATTGCTAACGGTACTAGTTATCACTTGGAATTTTCCCCATAAACACAGTTCAAATACTCTTGTCAAGTGATTAACAAAAGGTTTCTCAATGCCAAAATAACTTGTAGGAATTGACTTGTAGTGAATCGGACTTAGGAAAAGATTTATATATACATGTTTATCTTTCATTTATAATTTAATTCATTGAAAAGATACTAATGTTGTTTTTCTCATTGCAGATTGATTGACGCTTTTGGGTCGGTTGCAGACTTGGGGGTGTTTTATTCTTTTTTATTTATTTGTTTATGTATATTGGACATTTATACGGGACCCCATCATTATTGATTGTAATATTTGGTTAATGAGATGAATTATTTGATGAAAAATAGTGATGGTTGTTTGTTGATTTAACAACTTTTGTTTGGATGCATTTTTTATATTGAATATAGGTACATGAATAGGTTTATTTTTTATACAGGTGTATAAATAGGAAAAAAAATATAATATTTAAAAAAAAAAGCCAATATTTTTTTTTACTTTTACCGACGAAAAAAATCGTCGGTAAAAGTCAATTTATTTTTCTTTTTACTTTTACCGACGAAAAATATCGTCGGTAAAAGTCAATTTATTTTTAATTTATTTTTTCTTTTTTATTTTTACCGACTATCGTCGGTAAAAGTCAATTTATTTTTAATTTATTTTTTATTTTTTATTTTTACCAACGAATAAAATCGTCGGTAAAAGTCACTTTATTTTTAATTTATTTTTCTTCTTACTTTTACCGACGAAAAAAAGCGTCGGCAAAAGTCATTTTATTTTTTATTTATTTTTCTTTTTGCTTTTACCGATGAAAAAAAGCGTCGGCAAAAGTCATTTTATTTTTTATTTATTTTTCTTTTTGCTTTTACCGATGAAAAAAAGCATCGGCAAAAGTCATTTTATTTTTTATTTATTTTTCTTTTTACTTTTACCGACTAAAAAAAGCATCTGCAAAAGTCATTTTATCTTTTATTTATTTTTCTTTTTACTTTTACCGACGAAAAAAATCGTCGGTAAGTATTTATTAAAAATTAAAAAAATAAAATGACTTTTGCCGACGCTTTTTTGAGTCGGTAAAAGTCAAATAATCGTCGGTAAAAATCCAATTTTGTGCCGACGAAATTATATTTCGTCGGTAAAAGGTTTTGTCCACGTTTTTTTACCGACGTCTGACCGACGAAAATATTTTCGTCGGTAAAATTTTTACCGACGTTTCAGTGACTTTTAGAGACGAAAAATTTCGTCGCTAAAAGTGTAGTTTCTTGTAGTGGGTGTAGTAAAAGAACATGTCAATTCACACTCTTTTATAAAAGGGGTATAGGTAGATAGATAGATATAGATATAGATAATAATAGTAGAGAGAGAGAGAGAGAGCACCTACTAATCCTTACCAAACAGAGTAGGTCTTGTATAATAAATTCAACCATTGGGTCTTTGGTAGTGCTCAAGCGCTGCATTAGCATTTAACTAAAACCAATCTCTCCCCGATCAACCCATACCCCTATGGCTCCATCACTTTCATCTCCTCCTCCTCCTCTTGTGTTCAAGGTGAAGAGGCGCCAAGCAGTGCTGGTCCCTCCATCTAAGCCTACCCCTCACGAATTCAAGCCCGTCTCGGACATCGATGACCAAGAAGGCCTCCGCTTCCAGATCCCAGCCATCCAGTTCTACCGCAGGGACCCGTCCATGGAAGGGCGAGACCCAGCTCGGGTGATCCGAGAGGCCCTGGGCGAGGCCCTCGTCTTTTACTACCCCTTTGCGGGTAGGCTGAGGGAGGGGCCCGGACGTAAGCTGTTGGTGGAGTGCACAGGCGAAGGAGCCATGTTCATAGAGGCCGATGCGGACATCGCCCTCCACCATTTCGGTGACGCGCTCCAACCGCCATTCCCATGCCTGGAGGAGCTCCTCTATGACGTCCCAGGCTCTCAAGGAGTCTTAGGCTGCCCCTTGATCTTGATTCAGGTACGGTGATTCCCACTAAATAATTTATTTCTTTCTTTCTTTCTTGGTCCAAACTGTACGTTGCCTGAGCCTCATGAAGTGTAACTGCTAGCTTAATTATTTCCAAAATTCTAAATAAATCAAGTACAAATCTTTAAGCATGCAGCTAGGAAGCTGCTGGCCGGTATTAATTGTAGTAGGAACTCTCAACGGAGAGGCCAAAGGCCAAGTTCAATCTTAATTTAATTTGACCGGGCTGGTTAATTTTCCGAATTATATATATTTATATTTTTTTTTTTTGTAGCATTCAAACAAAAATACCATTAATCATGTATGTGTTCGATCATACATTCATATTGTGTGTTGTGTCATGCTAATATGCAATTAATGCAGGTGACCCGTCTCACGTGCGGGGGTTTCATCATGGCCCTCCGACTCAACCACGTCATGAGCGACGCTGCCGGGGTGGTGCAGTTCATGAGCGCAGTGGGCGAGATGGCCCGAGGCGCACGTGCACCATCCATCCCGCCCGTGTGGCAGCGCCACCTTCTCAACGCCCGGGACCCACCTCGCGTCACCTGTGTCCACCGGGAGTACGACGAGGTCGCCGACACCAAGGGCACCATCATCCCCCTCGACGACATGGCCCACCGCTCCTTCTTCTTCGGCCCCCGCCAGATCGCCGCCCTCCGCAGCCGTGTCCCCCACCACCTCCGCCGATCCTCCACCTTCGAGCTTCTGACGGCGTGCCTTTGGAAGTGCCGGACGGTGGCCCTTAGCCCGGACCCCGAAGAGGAGGTGAGGATCCTCTGCATCGTCAACGCCCGCGCCAAGTTCCAGCCGCCTCTTCCTGCCGGGTACTACGGGAACGCTTTCGCCTTCCCGGGGGCGGTGTCTCCGGCGGGTAAGGTTTGCCGGAACCCGCTGGGGTACGCTTTGGAGCTGGTGAAGAAGGCCAAGTCGGACGTGAGCCAGGAGTACATGCAGTCTGTGGCGGACCTCATGGTGCTCAGGGGCCGGCCCCACTTCACGGTGGTGCGCACCTTCTTGGTGTCGGATGTGACCCGGGCTGGTTTCAGGGAAGTGTATTTCGGTTGGGGGAAGGCTGTTTATGGTGGGCCCGCCAAGGGGGGTGTGGGGGCCATCCCTGGGGTCGCCAGCTTCTACATCCCATTCCGCAATACCAAAGTGGGGGAGGATGGGATTGTGGTCCCCATCTGCCTGCCGGGTCCCGCCATGGAGAGATTCGTTGGTGAACTCGAAATGATGATCAGCGAGCCAACAACCGGGAAAGAGGACTCCTCCTCCTCCTCCAAACTCATCATATCAGCACTCTGATTACTTAATAACCCCCACCTTGAAATTGGAATCATATGGCACCATGTGCATGTGTAGAAAATCCACGTTAAGATAAATATCATTCTACGCTTGTTGTACTGCACTGCAAGCAGGCCGTACGGTTACTAAGCGTAGAGACAGGCTGTCACAGGCTCGTAAGAAGAACGGAAAAAGGCAACAAGTTAAAGTTAATGAAAAAATCTATTTGGCCCGACTGACCGGCTTTTGGCCCTGTCCCCAAGAGGGCCATTGGATCCCGGTTATCCCAGTCGGGTCATGTAGCACTTCTGAAAGTTAATAATATGTGTGGATTGACGTGCAAGCAATACAGTCGTTTGGTCCATCCATTTAATTTTGTCCCATTTTTATGCAGCTTTGCATACTCTCCGGCCAGGGCCGATTCTGAATTTTTCAGGGCCCAGGGCAAGAGTAAAAGTTAAGCCTCTTCAGTCATCATATATGATAATATCATTGGTGGGCCCCACTGATGTGAAAAATTGACAATAGGTTGATGATGCCCAAGTATAACTATTTGAAAAAAAAGAGAAGAAAGAAAACTCAAACCAGAATTTAAGCATAATATATGGGGAATAAAAAATCATTGGTGGGCCCCACTAACAGATGGGAAGAACGGGTGAATGACTGAAGGCTTGATGATCTATTTATTATAAAAAAAAAAGCCCCAAATCATCCCAACGCTAGACCAGATTCTTCCAGAATTTCAGCCATCAAATATAAAATATCATTGGCGGGCCCCACTGATGGATGCTCAAATAAGTGATGCAATAACCACTCTCAGATGATTTGATGATGGGTCTATTGATGCCCAGGACGATGGAATCCATTGGATGAGCCCTGCCCCCACCAAATGATTGAAAAAAAAAAAAAGGTAGAAGGGATTTTGGACACCCCTGAAAAATGGGCCAGGGACAAGGGCACTTACAGCCCTTGCTCAAGGCCGGCCCTGCAGTCCGGCCTCATCACAAAGGATAGCATTATTGCCGCATTATTGTACGAGATCCAAGGGATGTCAAATCAACATCAACGACATTTCATCTTCTAAAAAAAATCTCTTTCATGTCTCTAATTCAGTTGGGGGGGGGGGGGGGGGGCGGGGGATGTCAAATCAATGTCGACGACATTTCATCTTCTTAAAAAAAAAATCCCTTTCATGTCTCTAATTGAGGGGGGGGGGGATGTCAAATCAACGTCAACGACATTTCATCTTCTAAAAAAAAATCTCTTTCATGTCTCTAATTCAGTGGGGGGCAGGATGTCAAATCAACGTCAACGACATTTCATCTTCTAAAAAAAAATCTCTTTCATGTCTCTAATTCTGTGTTGGGGAGGGGAGGGGAGGAAAAATTTGACCAAGGTAAAAAGGAGATTGTGGATCCTCTATTGCAGGGCTTAACCCGTAGACGGTGATTGGTTCACTTATATAATCACGATTGGCCGTGCGGCCTGTCACTGCAATGAGTTGCATACTGTCCAACTTTGGCATGGCAAACCATAATAGCTCTATTCATGATTGCGTGCCCTGGGTTACTCCCTCGCAGGATCCGGATTCTTTCATCTAAAGTCTAAACACAATTAAAGAGATTTTATATCAGTGATAATTACTCTATTCTTACTTCTTCCAGCTGAATTCCCATGTGTAAACTATATTACACATCAACCCCTTACATGAAAAATGGCAAATGTGGTCCGTCTCAGTCTAATAGAAATATCGAAAGAAGAAAAATGAGAGAGAATGAAAACTATATTACAAGTCCAAGTATGAAGAGGAATTCTCAAAACCAACCCCCTTCTAAAACACCCCGTTTTACTCCCCTATGTTTTTGGGGCGTGGAGCCTACCTTAAGAAAATTCAATCATTTCACATACTTGATACTCATCGAACTTTTACTCGGATTGAAATGACAAGAAAGTGATGCCTCTAAAATCATTAAATATTATTAGAGCGATGAATCAAGGGATTGAGATAATCTAATGGAATTGAGTTCTTCTTAATAAGTATTTCTCATCTCGATTATTCCATCAAGTGGCATTCCATTAGTTGTCTTACAATATAGTGGGCCCAACTAAGAGGGGTGTTAAAAAAAAAAAAAAAAACCCTCCCCCCCCCCCCTAGAATACGCTCCCCAAGTATAAAACTATAAATCACTCACTACACGGAAAACTGCTATTGCCCTGCTAAAAGTGAGAGTGGCGGGAAACTTTTAGTGGGGGCTAGAGGCCGCCGATAAAAGTGGGAATGGCCCCCGCTATAAGTTCGACACTAAAAATATATTTTCTTGTAGCCACTATATTATAAGTCCAAAAATAAATCAACTCCTGTAATCTTGCTGGAAGGTTCACAAGAAGATGCAATGAACACGTTCGCCATTTGAGTAAAAGTTTTTGTTTTCTTTTTCGTTCAAGTCTTCTTGTTTTGTTAGTTATTCCAAAAGAGGGCTTGCTTTCGGCCATTTGTTTAGTTAACACCAGCAACACCCCGTGCTATGCATGGACTATAGAACCACTAAATGCACAGGCGCTCATACGTATTATTTTTATTAAATAATTTAATTAGTAAATAGTTGAGTCATTTTTTTGTTACTAATTTGATTTTTAGCATGAGGTGTGAGGATGGGTTTTTTCTTAGAGCCTTGATGGTTTGATGATATAGTTAACTGTAAACCTGGAAAAAAATCAATACCTCGTCAAGAACATGTCAAAAAACATTGCTGACATGGAGTCCCTATCTTATATTTTTCCAACCCATCAAGTTTAGATGGAGGTGCAAAAAACCTGAATGTTTTATTTTTCCCTTCTTAACATGCCCTCTCCCTTATCAAGGTGCTAGATGGCCCATGCCTTTTAATTAAATGTGAATGTTTGATTAAAGATAATAAAAAAATACAATCCCCTGATCAGATCGCCCATTGGGTCCCACAGTCCAAGATAGCCAAACAATTTTGTATTCTTCAAACATGCCCTCTCCCTAATCAATGTGCTGGATGGCCTAGGCCTCCACGCCTGACAAATCCAGCCCCCTCATTCAGAGTTACGTCTGGGCGACGGGATATTGGGTCCCACTAGGCCCTGATCACAGATTGGCCCATATGAAGCCATACTTGGACTAATTTTAACCCCTTTCTAAGAACAAACTTGGGTTGAGTCTTTAACCTCAACCCATTTTTATTTGGCCATTTTTTTTTAGCCTGCTTGGTCAAGGGTTCAGGCCTGTATTCATTAAAAACTTTTTTTTTAGCCAATCCACTGTATTTGTAGCTAAACTGTGGAGTAATTTTAAGTCTATTCATGGAATTGATTTTTAGCTTTTTCATAGTAGTTTGTTGAGCCAAGTTTCAGTCCATTTAGGACTCACTTTTAGTTTTTGTTTCAACCCACAACATCTATCTATTTGGGGTGGCTTTTGACCTAATCTCAACCCATTTGCTATCGAAATCTGGTTGTAACCGAGCCCAATTTCAGCAATTGTTTAAGATAAAATCTAGTCAAGTTTCAATCATTGTTTGGGCAGATTTTAAGCTCATTCAGTTTTACAGCTATTCAGCTTGTTTGGATATGAGGACCCAAGTTGTTTGTTTAGGGGGATTTGAATTTATTTGGGTGTTTGGTTCTGATTATTAGAGGGTGTTTGGTTAGGAGGATTCGATGAGGGCTTGATTTTCTTGTGTTGATACCGGGACCCAGGTGGGCCACCCGATAACCCATCTTGTCCGCGGATTCGAAGGAGGACCCACAGGCAATCCAGTAGGTGGTGGACCTGTACGAGGTGGGCCCTGTTTGGCCCATTATCCATCGTCTGATCAGAGAGAGGGAGAGGACGTGTTTTATGTTTGAATTTATTTGGATGTTTGGTTGGGAGGATTCGGTGAGGGCTTGATTTTCTTACGTTGATACTAGGACCCAAGTGGGCCACCCAATGACCCATCTGATCTGTGGATCTAAAGGATGACCCACAGGCGACCTAGTAGGTGGTGGACTCGTGCGAGGTGGACCCTGTTTGGCCACCATCCAGCGTCTGATCAGAGAGAGGGAGATGACGTGTTTTAAGAACAAAATCAGTTTTGCAGCAGATTGTTTGTTGGACCCACTAGTTGATTTGATCTCCGACCTAGTCGAGGACCAAAGTTGTTTGTTTAGGGGGGGATTTGAATTTCTTTGGGTGTTTGGTTGGGAGGGTTCGGCGAGGGCTTGATTTTCTTGCGTTGATATTGGGACTTTGGTGGGCCACCCGATGACCCATCTGATCCGTGGATCCAAAGGAGGACCCACAGGTGACCTACGAGTAACGGTCCCTTTTTTTTTCCAATTTTATCTGTATTTCTAGTATCAGATCAGTTATGTAATGTGACTTTTTTTTATTATGTTTTAAGAAGTTATACGGAAGTTAC
This sequence comes from Cinnamomum chago, assembly GCA_038049695.1. Taxonomy (NCBI): domain Eukaryota; kingdom Viridiplantae; phylum Streptophyta; class Magnoliopsida; order Laurales; family Lauraceae; genus Cinnamomum; species Cinnamomum chago. The sequence continues at coordinate 78,936,920 of CP142456.1, forward strand.
TTTAGAGGAGAGTGGAGAGATATCAGATCATGACACTGTCTTCACACACATATATATATATATATACACTATGAATTGAGGGATGGAACTTTGGAGGCCTGTTGTTAAAGGAAGGGAAAAAACATTCCCTTAGATATATAGATTTCTTCAATCAACCTGTTCCTTTTGATCCTAGAACCAACCACTTTCACCTAATCAAGTTACTCAAGCCACCAAATAACTAACCCTAAACTCAAATCACCAAATAACTAACTCCAAAGGGTAGCTCAGTTGGCCTATGACCACGATTTGCACCCAGAGGTTATAGGTTCGAAATTGTACTACCACACTGGGGCTACGGGGGAATTTATCCGGCTTCCCTTTGGGCTTGGAGGGATTGGTCCAGCCCAAAGGGTTGGGATAGGAAAAAAAAAATCACCAAATAACTCACATGGATTCTATCAAGTCTCATGCTTATTTGGATCTTTATCGAAATATTTCAAAAAACTTAATTTGGGATAAAAAAATTAACTAATTTAACAATGGAAAATCCGAAAATGTACACATATATAGCACAAGATTCTGAAACAATGAAGGCATTTTGAAACCTGAGGAGACCTAAAAAAGACTTCAACTGTGTCATTCTAGCAAGAATATCTTGGTGCTTTTAGTTGCTGCCAAGGATTGTTACTACACTAATATGGATGTGTAGGACAGCAGTTGGAGTTAAGAGATGCTAAAAGGGTTAAAAGAAGGATTTGAGAATGTTAAAAAAGGAATTTTCTTGGACAGACAAAATAACAACGACCGCATCACCAGGGATCCTGATAGAAGAAAGAAGATCAGGTAAGACCTTGGAGAAAAGGAAAGTAAGCAATCTTCATTATCCCCAGTTGGAAGGATTCAAGCCCAAAAATGGCTTGGGAAACCCAAGATTTTCTTATGTTCACAACCAAGCCACCCACAAAAGGAAAGAGCAACAGATGCTTCACAAATAAAAGATTCATAGAAACATTTCCATATTTATGCTTCATTTGTTAAATGGTCACTTCACAATTTGGTCTAATAAGAAGCAAAAAAAATCCTTCTATTTCATTTCAACACTTCCTAGGTCCCCAAAATCAACAGCCTTACAACCACCATAGTTATTTTTAATTATGATAATGATTTTGTCGTCCATCTCTTTATTCCTATATATATAATCTCAAAAGTTTATTTATTTATTTATTTTTACAGTAGTACGTTTAGTTGAGAGAGTAACATGCATAAATTCATTTTTATCAATCAACACGTAAGGGCTCCATTCCATTAAACCCACAGCATCATAATGACAATCAACACATTAATTAAAATTAATTATTATAATTGACTAAATCCATGGACGAGACCCACTTTCGGATTGATGAAAGTTTCAAATACATGATTAAGATTCATACACATGAGATTGTTATTGAGAAAATATCATTAGGAATTGAGATAAAATAATGATATTTTTATAAATAATAACATGCTCATTCTTGTTTAGTTTATTAAAATGAAAATACAAAGGGCTATATACAAACATTAAAAACACAAAGGCCTACTTGCAAATTCTATAAAGTATAAACCTTAAAATATATAATTAAAACATAAAAAAAATGCAAATCCTATTTTATGTGTAATTAAAATAAGGCGAGCTCATCATCTTAGCTTAGTTGGCTTAGGACCACGATTTGCACCCACAGGTTGTGGATTCGAAATTACACTACCACACTAGAATCAAAGAAGAATTTTACCAGGCTTTCTATTTTGGCCCGTGGGAATTATTTTGGCCCAAAAGGAGTGGCAACCTTGCATTATCAAAAAAGAAAAAACTCTCTAGCTCAGCTTGTTAGACCTGGGCGTGTGAGATTTTGGTAAGGCTGTGAAGCCTTAAAAAGATAGGTTTTTTTTTTTTTTTTTTTTAAGATGGGCTCCACTAGCTCGGCTTGTTAGACCAGGGCGTGTGAGATTTACGTAAGGTTGTGAAGCCTTAAAAAAGATAGAGTTGTTTTTTTTAAAGATGGGCTCCACGCAAAGAGCCTCCCACGCATGTCTCGTGAGTCCAAGCAACAGCGGATCCGGACTTGTTTCACGCCCTGCTCCAGAAGAAGAAGATCCAGTTCCTTCCAGAAAGCTCGACACGGTTCCTCTCTCGTCTTCTCCAAAACTACTTCACGAAAGAATCTTCCAGAAAACTCTCCTCTCCCCAATAAATCACACAACCAAACCTCTCTTCCTTCGTCAATCCACAAGCAATCAAACCAACTAAGAAAAAGAAAATCAACAAGCTCTCGTTTTCGAAGAAAATCTCCAATTCTTCATCAAACCCAGATTTCAGACATGGAAGATCCTTTCTTCTTAAATTACTGGAATGCCCCTCGCCCTCGTCCTCGCTTCTCCCCAAACCCAATCCATCAACAGGATCATCCTCCGAAAGTCGTCTCGATCCCGGTCCGATTCGTCGGGTCTGAGAGGGCGAGATCCGAGGCCGCGACGAAGATCCAGAAGCTCTTCCGAGGCTTTGCGGTGCGGAAGAACGTGAAGAAGATCGTCAAGATCAGATCTCAAGTCGACAATGTCCAACACCAGATTTCGCAGAAATCCGATCTGATCGCAAGAGATGCCAAGGAACGACTTAGATTGAACGAGACGCTGATGTCTCTACTCTTTCAATTGGATTCTGTTCGAGGAGTCGATCCAGCGGTGAGAGATTGCAGAAAGGCCGTGATCCGCAGGGCGATCGCATTGCAGGAGGCGATAGATGCGATTGTGGAGAAGAAAGAAACCGAAACTGTTTCTGATTCAGTCGATCAAACGTCAGAAAAAACGGAAATTCCTGTCGAATCCGCCACAGAGCCAAAGCGAGAAATGCAAAATCCCGTTGAGCCTGCAACAGCTGACGAGCAAGCCTCCGAAATTCAATATCCTGCCGAGGATACTGTTGATGATGTTCCAGAAACGGAAACAGAAACTCCAAATCCTGTTGTTGATCAGTGCAGTGAAGGTGAAGACCAAACCCTGGAGGCGGTGCAGGATCCATCTGGATCTGAAGCCGCCGTTGGTGTTGTTGATGATCAAGCCCCAGAAACTGAATCTAGTGATGAAAAAAGCATGAAAAAACTCGAGCTCGAGGAAGATGGTGAGGAAGGAATGATACAAAAAGCCGATATTTTGCTGTCTCCGAAAGAAGCGGATCTTCTAGTGGAAGAAGATGTGGTGGAGAGGGTGATGGAGGAGAATGAGAAGTTGAGGGGTTTGGTGATGGAGCTGTGCGAGAGAAATGCAGAGCAGAGTAAGCTGATTGAGTCTCTGTCACAGAGAGTGGATCAACTGGAGAAGACGGTTGCTAGGTGCGAACGGATTCGAAAGAAGAAGAAGAGGTGTGATGGGAAGTTGGAGCGAGAAATACAGAGGAGGAAGTGCGAGAGGAGGTTGTGAATTATGATTGGTTGTAATTCTCTGTGGTTCGGTAATTCCTGTTTTTGAAGTGAAGTGAAATGAGATGTTTTATCATTGTAAAAAATGATGCCTTTTATAAATAAAAAAAGTTTGCTAAAAGTAATTTTCATGTCAAATATAAATATTTTGTTATTTATGTATTTATTTTTCTAATGCTCAAAATCCTTAAATCCATCTTCCTAATTAAATCTAATGCTAATTTCAGAAAAACATCTAGCATGTTGATTCCTATATTGAAGAGACTTTTAAGTGTTGTTCCTAGAAAGGATTTACATGATTTCAATTTATTTTTTTTCATTAAAAGCTTTACATTGTTCCGTTGGTATGCATTGTTTAAGTAATACTCTTAAAATCAAAGATGGATTAATCCATTCTACTTGTAATAAATACATTCCATACTGGTCACAATGCCTTCTAAGACAACAATTTTTTATAGAAATTGAACCATATAAGAAAGATCAAGACCATCCATTAACACTTCCTATGTGAATTGGTGAACTGTTTAATTGGTTGGGATAATGCTTTGACAATGACGTGAATTTGTAAACTCTTTGAGATTACACTAAAGAAATATAATTTCATATAAATTTTACATGTGTATCTATAAGGAATTATGCATTAAATGGAATGTGTGATCTCTTTATTGTGATCTCAAATGCTGAGAAGACGGGTTTATTAATAAAACTTTTGCAATTAGGGATTTTCTCATCTTAAATTAAAATTTTCACTCTCAAGAGAGAAGAACCAATATAGTCAAGGAAACCACATCTATTGGTCTGGGAGCCCATCAACACTTAACAGTAATGCAAAACATGAAAAACAAGAGATGCTAAACATGAAACAATAAGAGAGTAAAGTTTTCCTAAAATAATTGAAAGAAAAACAGAAGCTAAATTGTAAGTTCATTTACATGCCTTTAAATAGTGCACCATTTCTTGTGAGGCCCACTTGGGAAAACCCCCTCCCTCATCTATTTATATACGGTATTTATATTTATATCAGGTAATATGAAAGCTTGAATCATCATCTCAATCACTTGATCAATCCTTCCTAAACTTTTAACATTCAAAATGAGCACACGGTGGATCTTCTAAGAGTTCGTGTCATTTCAGATGGGTGCCAAACTGAAAATAAGTAACTATTGGAGGTGGATGGGTCCCTATTTAATAGTCCACTTGGAAGGATGGCCCGGTGGGCCCCACTAGCTATTTAGGCATCCTAGTGCTCAGCTGACCAGATCCAATCTCTCACATCCATGTGGGCCTCACACACCAAAGGGCCCTACTTGTCCATGGCCTTAAACATATAGCTTCCCTCGCTCACCGCATTTGAGAGGTTTTAGGGTTTCATCCTCGTCGCCGTTTCTGCAATCTTCGTTTCTCTTCTTCAATCCGAACAAAGGAAGAAAAGAAAAATGGTAATCTATCTAACTGAAAAACGTCTTTATGCATTCATTCTATCAGAACATCAGCTTCGTCTCCAATGACAGCTCCAAGCATTTTTGGATCTTTCTAATCGTTTTGGCTTTTATTCTCTTACTTCAAATCCTTTGATTAAAGCTTCATTTGGGTGAAATCCTCAAAATGAATCTTATTCAAGTTCACATGAATGAGTAAAAAAATTAAGGATTTTAGGTTCGTTTGGACGAAGTTGTTCACATGCGATTTGGATATTGGAGTAGAAGTCGAATGTGATAGAAAGGGTTTTTTTTGGTTATTGTAATTCTGGATGGAAAAAATCACTTCTGAAGAGCACCCAAGAGCTCATCAAGTTTTCAGAGCAATGCTCAGCTCCATCCGTATTGTAGAATTCTCTAAGCCCGTAAATCCATCAGTGGAGCCCAACCATGATTCCAGTCAGCTCAAAATCACTGCTGCATAATGTTTTATCTTAAAGCGGGATTTCATGTTGATCAGAGTTATGACCACCATCAGATTGATCACATAAAAATGGAAGGAGCTGAATTACCATTTTTAATACAGTCTGATTGGAGTGATAGTTGACTTAGACATTAAGAAGGTGCAGTCATTTTGGCCGGTTTGGATTTCAATCCCACTGATGGAATTATAATGATGAGCAATTCTCCGAGTCCTGCCTCCAAGAGGACCCCGGACTGCGGGCTTTGCTGGTGCACAACTATCAGTGACCAAGATAGTTCATCTGGTGGCACCAATCTCTCATACTGAAAATCTCCATATAGCATGTGGCACATTGTCCTTATTTTGTATTTGGCACAGCTCTGTGGTGAAAATAAAACTAAGCTTCTCATATTTGGATGCTTCTAGCGCTTATTCATGATTTTCTTATTTTATTAAAGTTTTGGGAATTTTTTGACTATTTTGATTGTATTACACTATTACATTGTTGCTGCCAGTGTTCAACTGATGGGAACAGTGTCTCAGCTGGTGCCTTTGCACTTCAAATGAGGGTATAGATGTTGCAATAGAGTTTTTGGATCAAGGATAAAAAAAAGTGGTTGATCCAGAGCCCATAGCACAGTGGAAGGTGCTCACTATTGGAATCTTGACGCCGTGGGTTCAAGTCATGGTACTGATAGAAAAAAGGGGGTCTTCGTCACATCCCAAAATAATACTACGTATTGATTGTGGTGATACATATTGGTTATCTGCATAGATTTTTATTTGAGGTAAATTTTTTGAAAAATACCTAATTTTTAAAAATATTAGAAAGTATTAGATTTTTATGTTTATTTTTATTAGTAACTGAAATAAATGCATGTATTGGATTTGGATCATTTACTGTCATCAGGTCCCATATTGATGCTGTATTAATTTAAATAGACAATATTAATGTATTTGTTAACCGTTGTTCATATTACTCATGTCTTTGAAGTTAAGACTAATTAAAATGTTAAATTGACAAATAGTTGAAACAATATTACATCACTAGCTATTACCTATTACCTATTAGTTAGTGCATTATATAGTACTTACTAGTTAGATCATCATCATCATCATCAAAACATTATCTCAACTTTGTTGGAGTCAGCTACATGAATTCTATTTCTTCATTTCGATCTATCCTAAGCCAAATCCTCTAATAGGTTGCACTTCTTAAGATCCAACTTTACTACTTCCATCCACGTCTTCTTCGGCGTACCCCTTCCCCTTGGTGGGCTATCAACCTACATAGACTTACTAATATATATTTATATAAAATCCCCTCAAAAGCCTCTAGAATTTCTAAATAATGCATGTTGGAGCAAATGTGAGCTTCAAAATTCAAACATCCATTGCTGATGATTTAGAACTCATTCCTATCCAAAACAAACAAAAAGCACCTAACTTGTTCTTAAAAAAAAAAATTCCGCCTCAAAGATAACCCCCAGCCTAATGGTGTTTGCACATTGGCATTGATTCTTGATCTTCAATCTGGTGTTGCCTTTTGAATTTCTTGTGCTACAAATGCCGTAAACCATTTCCTCAAGTTTTTGTGCAAAACAACCGTTTTTTTTTAATGAGTTGTGCAAAACAACCTAGAAATACGAGTTTGTGGGCCATAAGGGTATATCAAACTGTGTCGGTCATATTGGTGCATCAGCCGGTAGAACTGATATATTGGCCTATACGTGTTGATGAACTTGTCACTGGAAATATCCAAAATATGGAATTGTCCAATCAACCAATTGGTCAATGCTTGGAACCTTCTCAGTTTGAAGTGATTGTTCATTTCATTTTGATTGAGTGATCAGATTGCAATAATTGGTAGCTCAACTAAAATTCTGCTGGTTCAGATGGAGTTATGTATTTTCTTTTATGCTGTCTTTTCATTTCCTTTGTTTCCCTCTTTAACCATATATTTTACATATTCCTGCTGTTTATTTATGTGTGCATTTATTTTTATAATTCTGGTGCCCAGGCTCCAAAGCGAGGTGGAAAAGCTCCGGTACCATTAAAGAAAAAACCGGTATTTTATTTCACAACAGATGGTTTTGGAAGCTACCACTACTCTTTTTTTTTTATCTATATTTTCTGCTGATTGTCTTCGGTTTTAGGAGAAGGTTGTGAATCCTCTGTTTGAGAAGCGTCCAAAGCAGTTTGGGATCGGGGGTGCTTTGCCTCCAAAGAGGGATTTGCATCGATTTGTGAAGTGGCCGAAGGTTGTTCGGATTCAAAGGCAGAGGAGGATTTTGAAGCAGCGGTTGAAGGTTCCACCAGCCTTGAATCAGTTCACTAAAACATTGGACAAAAACCTTGGTAAAGAAATCAAAATAAATAAATTAGATTGCTGCTATCATATTTCATGAATTACTTTGATTTGTTGCAACCATGGAATTAAATTCTGGTTGAGTCATGTTGGTAGCAGTGGTGACCAAGTTGAACACCGGAACTGGTACTTAGCATCATGGTTGTAACTGCCTGTGCACTGAATTAAAGAACAAATCAGTAAGCTTAAGATATTTGTCTTTTTTTTTTTCTCTCTATTCTGAATATGGGTCTCTCTCTCTCTCTCTCTCTCTCTCTCTCTCTCTCTCTCACACACACACACACACAAACCCCACCCAAAAGAGGGGGAAATGGGGAATTTATAGGTATTTTTTACTAGGTACCATGAGAGGGATGGTGCCATCTTTCATTTCATATTAGTATTGTTGTATGATGTTTGGATTTACTGGCTGAAAATCAGTCTTCAAGAGCTCTATTCTGTGCCAGGAAGCAGCAACATAAATTTAAGAGGGACAGTTTTTCATTGATTTTTTCTACCCAAGGTCACACCTAGGGCCAAAGGGCAAAATTCCCATGTTTCTTTTCTACATGTATTCCATAAGTTGACTGTAGTCTAGGGGGATCTTATAGATTGTCTGAAGAATTGAGTGGGGTTTTTGTAATAAACGGTAATGTGGGGGATTTTCTTCTTCTTCTTTTTTAATCTTATAGAATGTCTGAAAAATTGAGTGGAATTTTTGTAATAAATGGTAATGAGGGGGATTTTCTTTTTTGATCTGCAACATGAAAATTTCATTAAACATTTCAACGAAGTACAGAAGGAAAAAAATGTAGGGATAGACTAGAGCATTATACTTACGCTATAAAATTTCCCCAAATGAGAGAAAAAACTACAAAATGAAGATCATGTAATTGTTGTTTGAGTACTATCTGTGCCCTTTTGGTAATGAATCCACTATTTCTTTTGAGCTTTTATACACCACTTGAAAAGCATAATTAAGGCGACTGCCTAGGACCCAAGTTTATCTCAAGGTAGGTTCTAATACCCGTGGTTTTACCTCATTGAGTTGTTGTCCCAAGGTTCTCTCATGGTAGATTCTAATCTTCATGCTTTTACCATGTTGGAGTCTCTACTGCCCTGAGCCAGAGAAAGTGTATAAAAATGAAAACTATTTTCCCTTCTGTTTCTCTATACTTATTTTTTATGCCCGCCAATCCTGGTTTGCCTCTTGCTTTCCCATTCTATGTGGAATTTGAGCCAACCCTGCCCATACATAGAAAACCTTAATATCTGAGTATGAATTACACTTTACAGCTACACTGCTTCTCATGTGGATGGCTAAGACTCATGGTTCTCTTAAAAAGTGCCCTGCATGGAAAATTTATACAAAGAATAAGATCTCCTTTTTTGGTGATATACTAGTGCCTTTGAGTGTTTTAGTTGCCTTTTTGCATATGTATCCTAACCTTTTAATTTATTTTATGTTATTTTAAAAAAAAATCTGTCTTTGGTTCGCAGTCCTTCCAACTTATCTTTTTATGGCAGTGTTTATCTGGAGATGTCATGATTTTCACTCTTCAAGCTGATGTTTTGCTGTTTTCTGTTTTGATAATTGTTTACTGAATGTTTACTAGCAACTGAATTTTTTAAAATGCATCTGCAGCAACAAGCCTTTTTAAGATGCTTCTCAAGTACAGGCCTGAAGACAGAGCTGCAAAGAAGGAACGACTCTTGAAAAGAGCCCAGGCAGAAGCTGAGGGAAAGAGTGTTGAGGTCAAGAAGCCCATTGTTGTCAAGTATGGACTCAATCATGTTACATACCTTATTGAGCAGGTACGGGTGACTTCTTTACAGTTTACAGGTACTGTTGCTGCTGCACACCTCAATTATTCTTGTGTGCTTCTTGCTCATCCCTACAAATTGGGCTCGTTCAGCAACCTTATGGTGATCCAAATTGTTTATGCAGTGGGTCTATAGTTGATGGGATGTCCCTTCCCTAGTAGTTCTTGTTTGATTGGGATCCAATTGTGGATGATTGAGTATTACCTATGATGCCTAAACACATGGGTACCGAAGGGCCCAGAGACACGTCAAGGACACAGATTTTAGACAAAAATGAGGTATTGGATGGGTCACATTACGAAGATGTGGCTTATTTTGAAGTATTCGGGTATCATAGGGCTCATTTACCATTATTCTGTGAAAACAGTCTTTTATTCCCAGCTTGGCCAGGCATTCAACCATCATAACTGAGTGAATTTCTTGTCATTTCCTTTTTGAAACATTTTTGCTTATTGACATTGCTTCAAGTTTTCTGTATGTAACCCTATTTTTCTTATTCATTTTCCTTTGCAGACCAAGGCACAATTGGTGGTCATTGCACATGATGTAGACCCCATTGAACTAGTTGTCTGGCTGCCTGCATTGTGTAGGAAGATGGAGATCCCCTATTGTATTGTGAAAGGAAAAGCACGCCTGGGAGCGGTATATGCTTTTTATGCTTTATTTTAGTCATCTCAAATTTGCACCTGGATTTTCTAATGAAATGGTATTGTTGATGTGCTGATAATTTATGCTTTTCCCTGTTTTTTTCTTTGCTCGTACAGATTGTTCATAAGAAGACTGCAGCAGTTTTGTGTTTGACCACAGTGAAAAATGAGGATAAGTTGGAATTCAGTAAAATCTTGGAGGCTATCAAGGTCGAGCGACAAATCACTTGTTTTTTTTGTGGTATTTCCTTTTATGTTACTGTCCCTCTTTCGATCTGACCGAGTTTTGTTACAGGCCAATTTCAATGACAAGTATGACGAGCACAGGAAGAAATGGGGAGGTGGGATCATGGGCTGCAAATCACAGGCCAAAACCAAAGCCAAGGAGAAGCTGCTGTCCAAGGAAGCTTCCCAGAGGATGAACTAGCATACGATACAATTCAGCGATTTTGAGTACTTTTTGTTGAGCAGTAGTATTACTTCCCAATTTTCTGTTTTCCCTGACTGGATTTTATATCGGCTGTTTACTGTAATGAGTGGATGATATTTTTACAGGGAGCTTTACCCAGTCGAATATGCGGATTGTCAAATGTTCCGAGTTTATTTGGTGGGGTCTACAGTGGATTTGAGTTGACATCTACCTGATAATGAATTAGTTGGTTTGGCCCATTTGGGTCGATTTCATTGACGTTATTTGGCTATCAACCCCACCTAACATGACTAATCACCCTTTTTGTTACCTGCCAACCCAACTTTAACCCAACCTGTCCAGTGAGAGGTTGGCTTGACCATTTTATTTTCTAGGTCGTTTTGAGCTGACATTTTCAAACCGGGTAATGAATGGCATTGGGTTTGCCTTTGGGTTGAGCCTATACAGGTTACCCTTGCTTAACCAGATGAGCCTGACCTGACCTTGACCCATTGCCACCCTTATAATCATCACAAATCATCTCCAGTGACATTGATTCTATTCTATCAAGTTGTCTGAACATGCAATGTATCCACTTTTGTCATCCTGAGAAATCTTCCCCTTCTATACTGGTAGTGATGAGAGAGTCCCTCATTCTTCTGGTATTCATTAAATATCTGAGCTAATTTTGATGTACCTCCAATATAGTCATATAGAGTTTTACCATTTATTTAGGGGGGTCGCAGAGAATAATTCCCTATCTTTATGTGCCTCTAGAACGGGTATATTTTTTACTTTGCCTTCTAGGCATGGCAGAGGAAAGTCATAGATTTCCCCTTTTACTTTGCATTTAAGGGCACATGGAGAATAATTCCTCATTTTGATGTGCCTCCAGAATTGTATATTTTTCACTTTGCCTTTGCGCATTTCTCTTAGGGCATGTTTGTGTAATACTTTTCCGCGGAAAAGTTGGCGATTTTCCACGGAAAATCTATTTTTTCGGTGTTTGGTGCAGAACAATTCCGCGGAAATGCTTTCTTGCCTCGTCAGCATTTTCCTTGATAATTGTGGAAATGGGTTTCCCATGGGGGGTATTGGAAATGGTTTTCCTCGGAAAACTTCTCCCTCTTTTCCTCACTCTTGTCCATTTCAACCCAAAAACACTCTTTCATTTTTTATTTCTTTATATAAATTATTATTTAATGTTAAATAAATAATATACATGTTATGTTATTTTTCTTCAAAAAATTATATCACCAAACAAGAAATTTTGATTTTCTATAAGGAATCCACAGCCGCACCAAACAACATCTGCACCAATTCAATGAGGAAGCTCTTTTTGCACCAAACATGAATTTCTAAATTCTATGAAAATCATTTTCCGAGGTTTTCATTTCTATGGAATTTGCTGACGTGGCAATTTCCTCTTTCCGCGGAAAGGGTGTGTACACAAACGTGCCCTCAAACTGCCTTAAATTTTACACTGCCTTAATAAAGGAAACACCTGCACTGTCTATATGTTCACCTTATGTCCTCCACTTTTCACTTAATACTACGGTAAATGTTACTTGGATGAATTCATAGAATCCAATGCTGACCAAACAAAGAAGGCCCTTGAGTGGAACTCCATCATTAGACCCACCTATTGATAATCTGTACTGTTTAAAATGAATATTGATAATCTGTACTGTTTAAAATGAATTCCATCCCCTGCAGTTTGAATTATAATTTTGAAGATATTTTACTACAGTTCACTGTGAAATGTTGTTTCCCATCATTCTCAATCACAAAAAGATACAGGTTGGGGAGACAGGTAGTTAGTTATGAAAACATGGCAAACTAAAATATCATGTAATTGATCTGATTTGCATTAAAAAAAAAAAAAAGATCCTGGTTGGTGATGATATGCTTTCCTATCATACTTTAAAAAATTGGGGAACTAAACTGGGCATGGAAGGATGCAGAGTCAAGTAACTTCGACATGTCTGGGCGAGCAATTGGTTGGTCTTGCACTGATTCAGTAACTTATGGAGCCGAGCTGACTTGGTTGAGTTAGGACTTAGGGCCCAACGTGAACAAGTTTTTAAAGTTTGCTCTCTTTTCTCCCATGGCTGAAATTTAGGCTATGCCCAACTTGACCAGACCCAATCAAAACCAAGTCTATAGTTGAGAACTTTTATAGATATGGGTTAGATTTAGGCGGCTGGGCCAGGGCTGAAGTTAGGATCAGGTTGGCTGCTTGTAAAAGAGGTAAACTAAAGGAGCTGTTTCTTATGTCTATCACATGCCTTTTTTATATTTTTTTTCATGTCATAGACTGCACAAAGTGACAAAGGTATATATCTATGATCCCTATCATTACAGATTGTAAAATATATTATTATTGCTTGCCTTGTGCATATCAAAATTTCCACCCCGTCAGCTGCTATTTTGTTCTTAAAGTTTGGACACTTTCCTTGCAAATATGTAGAAAAATGCTCTAACTAAAAGGTATATATATCTAGGTGCCTTTCTGCCTTTATAGTCAAGTGGACTTGGTTGGGTTTCATTTTTTACTTTATTATTATTATTTTGCTCTGGTAAATACCTGCATAGCCTCACACATACCCTTTTCTAGTCCCTCGCTAATTACTATGGTGAATTGAAGTATGATAAGGTGAAGCATCAAATCAAGAGAGAATAAAATATAAGAGGTTATGATGTTGTTTTGTTTGTTGTTGTTTGGTATGAAATCTTTTTGACTTTTTGAATAGAAAAGTAGAGTGTTTTTTTTTTTTTTTGTCTTTTAGTGGAGAAATGACTTTTTTTACTTTTTTTTAAAACTTATGAGGGAATTTTGAAATCGTGTACTTTTTTTATTATATAATCCTTCTTATTTCTTATTTGGATTCACTTTACTTTAACTTAACTAGTTAATTGCCAAACACGGGTTCGTTTCACACTTTACAAGCATAGTAAAAGTCAAGTAAAGCCTTCATTTTTAAAATAAGATGTCACATCAAAAGTACTTTAATTCAAAACTCCCTCCATCTTTTTCAACAAAAGTAAAAAAACAACCACTTTTATCTACTAAAATACAAAAAAAACTTCACTTTCCAATGCAAAAATTCAAAAAGATTTCATAATAAACAACTAAAAATAAAATATTATCATAACCCATTTATATTTTATTTTTTTCTTCAAAACCAACTTTACTTCACTTGACTCTATTAGTAGAGTTGCCAAACTAGTCCGGGATTGATTTCTAATTGTTTTTACGGAGGATAGGTGCCTTACCACTGTTCTACTAGGGGATGGATGATGTCAAAACTGAGCTACTCGTGTTTGAGGTGGTTTCGTACAATGTCATAATAATAACATTCCATGAAATTATTTCCCGAGGATAATGCCAATATATTTTGGAATTTAGGGTTTTTCATGATAGTAAGGAAAAAAATATTGAGGAAAATAAATTAAATGATAAATTAAATAGATAAATATCTTTTTGGTAGCCCGTTGATGGTTAAACAGATAAATATAATTTAACTTGCTCTCTACTCTTATTCTGAGTTTTTACTGTGATATTCTCATGACATTCTAAAAAGCTTGCAGCCTCAAGGGTTGGGTGAGGGCATGCCCTGGTTCGACCCAGCCCATTGATACATATATAGAGCTTATCTAGTGTGCGAAGCTCTGCACGCACAGGCTGTTGGGCCTATGTAACCCGGGGGGTTTCAAGATCTTTGTGGGAACTGTCTACCTACCAAGTTTGGTTCCCATCCAATCACCCTATTATCTTTATTTGGGCCCAATAAATTTAAAGATGTATAATCCATTCGGCTGGATGTGCAGTGGATTAAACAGTACAATCCATTTAAATGGGCTTTAACCCTATGCAATTTTTGTACCATAGGGGAATTGGTCCACTCGGATGGATCCCCTGGTGGGCCCCTTGCACACCAGACACACTCGATAACCAGTGTGTGTATGTTAAATGCCCCCATTGGTAGTCATATGTTGGAATATTCCCTAACATATCCATGTCTTGTGATAGATTCCCCAAGGCCTCATTACTACCATGGATAAAAAAACCGGCCAATACCGGTTCATATCCGCCGATACCGCACCGATATCTCATTGAGATATCGGTAGTAGGAAATTTCTTCAAAATCTCGGATTTAGCGATATCTCGGCCGATATTTTGAAAATATCGGGCGAGATATGTTAAAAAGGGTGAAAACCCTAATTTTTTTATTTTTTCCCCCATCTTCATCTTCTTCTCCTCTTTCTCAACTCCTTACTAGCCATAGCAGCAGTCCCCATCTCTCTTACATATTTTCAAATCTCACTTCTATTTTTTGAAGAAAATATTATCTAAGGTAATAGGAAATCAACTTAAAGCATTTTATTATGTTTTTTTTTTTTAATTTTTTTTATAGATGAAGCATAGAGGTTTGTCACTTACTCACTTGTGTTGTTTTCTTCATTTAGAAGTTAGATCTACATACTTTTATGCTAGATCTACTCATACACATGATTTTGAACTTTTTTTTCAATTTTTTTTATTTTCGGATTTTTTAATATTTGAATTATAATATATCATTTTTTGAGGATTTCATCATAAATATGTTGTTTTAATGATTCATGATTATTGTATGGTGTGTAAATGATTGATCTACATACTTTTATGTTAGATCTATATATTTAGGATTTTGAAAATGATTTTATTAATTTTTGTTTTCCAAAAAATAATTGTTGTTACTTGTTAGGATATTTGTGATACCAAAGGCTTAATGGCTTATTAATAGTGTGTAGATAATAGATCTACATCTACTCATAGTCATAAACATGATTTAGATTTTTATTTTATTTTGATTATGAGTAGAGCATCAATAATGTTTGCATTATATGAAATACTGAAAAAGACAGTGAACTGCGAATCTGCGACACAGACATGACTCATAGCTTAAGGTGACCGAGTTTTTGATTTATTGCTGTTATTAATGGAAAAAAAATATTGTTTTCCAACATTTTCTAATATTCTGGATTTTTTTGGATATTTTTGCTAATTTTTTTAGATTAAAATTTTTTTTATACCGCGACGGACTGATATCCACGACTGATACCGATATCATATCGGTTTTTTTGCCCGGCCAATATTGTGACCAAGGCCGAGATTTTGAACCATGATTACAACATATCTAGCGATATTTTCTCAGTAGTTCGAAAATTATTTTAAACTAGATGCAGATTCGCAATGCCTTGGAGTCTACTTCATATTAAAATTTTCGCTTATGGCATGTGTGGCTTAGCGCATTAAGCCACAAAGACTTTACATCGCAAAAACTATAAGCTCACTCTGTCGTGTAAGGATCATTGTTTGCTAAAGGGATTTTTCAAATATGGTTTTAAGTTTTTGCCTTACTTAAATAAAAAAAGACACAAGTTTTGAAACTTTTCAAATTAGTCCCTAGCTTTCTAGTAAATTTTCAATTAAAGACATCTAGTCATTTAAAGATATTTTTCTGGTGACTTTTTCCCTCATTATTTTAAAAATACCAAAGTTACTCTTCATTTAAAGCCATGACATGATTTCGGCCGCTACTACTTGCAGCCAATCGCTGTAAGAATATTGGGTGTCCTTGATCACCGTGAGGACACCGAGGAGGGAAACGAAGAGAATGTAGAGGAAGTGAAGGAAAGTTTTATTACAATGAAGAGTAATTTGGGTATTAAAAAAAACAGAAAAAAATTGCCAAAAAAATAACTTTAAATAGATGGATGTCTTTAATTGAAAACTTCCGGAAAAACTTAGGGACTAATTTAAAAAGTTTTGAAACTTATGTCATTTTTTGAAAAAAGGTCGAAACTTAAGGACCCTTTTGAAATTCGCCCTTTGCTAAAATCACTCGGTTGAAACTTGAAAGTTATGGTGGTATAGAAAATCTCTTTGTTCTCTATATCTTGACTTTGTTTTTTTCAGCCCTATCCCGGCCCTTTTGAAAATTGACAGCCATACTCATATGGCCAAGTCACACACTTAAATATGACTATTGTCAAGAAGATTATTGTTAAAAAGGTATCCATCTAGCATGTCATGTGATCACGGCTTAAGACACACAACGCAATGGGAGAGTCAATGAAATTTTGAAATTATACGTACATAATGATCGTCCAAGTGGTAGGATGAGCATGTAATCGGATCGGGTTGTATATAAAATTAAATGGCTTAAGTCTAAGCCATTGATCGTATAGGCTAGATCTATAAGTTGTGTTTTTATTTTCTTTACATTCATTTATAACCAAAGCAAACTTTGAGAAAGCAAATGAAGAAGCTCCCATTGTTTAGGGGTTCTTTCTTTCTTTATAGGTATGCATTGTGGTGTGGATTCTTGATCTAAGGGCTAATGTCTGTATGGTAACATATGAACATTATGAAACTGCACAATATGGCTCGCCACAAATTTCTATTTTCCTCTGGACGACTAACCCTTACTAACCCTTCTAAAACCTAACACAAAGTTATAGTCCAAGTGGATCCCACCATTGGTTGGTTATTGCCATGTATACAATGGCCCCATAGGGATTAGACCATGACTATATTAGCTCCATGGGCTAGTTACATCAAAACACCCGAGCCACTTATTGAACAGGGTTGATGAAAATTTGATTTGAAAGTGTCAGCTGTGGGGAAGAACAAGAGACCCTCTATTAGGGCTGCACAGAACCGGACCGCAAAATCGGACCGAATCGGATTTGAAAAACCGGTTATATCCGGTCCGGTCCGGTCCAGACCTTTTAAAAACCGGTCTGGACCGGACCGGACCGAATTAATTATAATTTTTTTTTAATTTTTTTAATATAAAACTTTAAGTATATAAAATTTCTAAGTCAAATACCCTAGTAAAATAGAAGATCTGGCTTCTTACATTTGGAAAAAGAGGTAGGAAAGACCGTTTTGGACCGGACCGGACCACTTATAAGTGGTCGGGTCGGGGCCTCTCATTTAAGCCGGACCGGATTTCCGGCCCGATCGGATTCCAGTCAAAAAAGGGGACCGGAAATCCGGTTGTGCAGCCCTACCCTTTATAGGCTTGCATTCCAATTTAGAGCAGACGACAAAAAAGAGCCCCCATATATATGTTAATGTAGATCTTGGGGCATTTGAGATGGATGATACTCAAAAACTCCTAAAACTTTCCCAAGGCAATATGATCCAAAACACCATCCCAAGCTCGAGCCAGCCCAGCCCGCTTTAGGGCTGGCTTAGATATATAATTTGGGACCGTTTAATAATTGGGTCAGGTTTGGATTAAATGAAAGAAAGCCCAAAGCCCAGCCCGGCCTGTATAAGGAATGAATGTAATTTAATTTAATTATGCCAAATATTTGTTAGAAAACCCACGAAATTGATCAAAAGCCCAATTAGCTCGGTCCAGTTGATTAAATTGGCAGGCTTGGGCTCGACTTAGATGGCCCGTTTTGGGTTTGGGCCTGGCCTGGCCATGTGTTTCTAAAGTTGGGTCAGGCCTGGATATGCCTCAGCCCGGCCTGACCACAAACAACCATCATGCGACATGTACCTGCAACTACCACTACCTTTATTTATCTAATCTGTGCATATGCATGATTTGGGATCTTGATAAAGACTTATTTCATACATTTTATTTTATTTTTTGTACCATTGGAGGGTTCTCAAACCTTTGGGCTCCCTGTAGCCAACATTAGATTTAGAAGATCACATATCCATTATCACCTACAAGGCATGCATTGTTTGAAATATTTTTTTCTAATGAGAAAAATGATTCTTAAGCGAGAAAAATACATATAAAAATAGCCACGTCTGTATAAAGCTATAAAATCAGTTACATAGACAATTTATTTTGCATTCACATAAAAATACTTCTCCAGGAAACACTTTTTTCATTAAATTGCAAAAAAATTAGCGAAAAAAACAGCCACACCAAATGTAATGCGAAATATTTTTCTACGAATAAGGATTTCACTTTTCACATTTTTATCGTAGATTAACAGGCCCAAATTCAAAATAAAAAGTAAAAAACATTATTTTTTGCTCTTATAATAATAAACATTTTTTTTTTAATTTCCAGGGCTATTTATTTCTCAGCAGATTGGAGACATAGGTGATGGTTTGTGTTTTTGACTGTTTGAGCTAAAGTCCTTTTCAAAAGGAAAAAAAAAAAAACCTTATATTTTCTGTTTTGTATGCACCAAATAAGTGATTTTCAGTTTATGAAAAGCAAAAATATAACATCACCCAAAAAAAAAAAAAGCAAAAACATTGTGACCATGATGATGGATGTGATATTTGGGCCATGGTCATCATTCATCAACGGTGAACGATCATATCAACGAGCAAAGTGGGCCCCACTGAAGGGCCGAATACATCCTCGAGCGGGCAGAGGACAAAAAAAAAATTGCAATTTCTTAAGCTTCCCAAAACGACACTCATTTCGCTCTTCTGACCACCCAAACAAACCCTCGCATAGCCTTTTTCTCTCCTCTCTCTCTCTCTCTGCATCCTCGCAATCCTCTCACTGCAATTTCCTTCCTTTCATGAGAAATCTTTCGATTGAAATCGTAAGATCTCTGAAACCCTAATCGTATCTCACCATCTCTCTCTGATCTGTTCATCCTACGCAATCCGATTTCGGATCTCTGCAACCTAAGCTTCCTTTGAATCCATATACCTGATCTCCATCTCTTCCATCTTTTCTTCGAAATCAATGGCTGAAGCCAAGGTCAGTCTGCCAGACGATCTCCTTTCCTCGAAATCACCTGAGGATTCCTGGACTGGGAAAGGTAATTAGGGTTTGTGTTCCTTTTCACCTATTTTTGTCTGATTTTTCATGATTTATGATGATTTTATCGGTTCGACTGTTTCCTAAGCATTGGATTTACTGTGGATTGATTGTTGCTTGATCTGAAGTGATCTGAATCTGATGCTCTTTTCTTCTTCTTCTTTTTTGAACTGTTGATTGTTGACATTTTTTGGTTAATGGCTAGGGTTTTTTCAACTCCAGGTGTTTTTCTTTTCTGTTTTAATTCGTATTCGAACTCATGCTATTTGGATATTACAGATCTTTGAATTTCTTTTTTTGGTTACCTAGTTTTATTGTAGATTGAGAGGTTTTCAATCTTCCATAGCTCAAATGGATTGGTTTTGAGTCGATTTGGATATGAACACTCGCTTAAATTGACATCCATGCCTATTTGTTGGAAAAAATGAATGCTTGTCCGGACGCCGCGTGTTTGGTGTGGTCTGGGAGCAACGGATTGGGTGGAGTAGGCAGGCTGCAGGATTTTTTTTATTTTTATTTTTTATACTAGTTTTAGTATCAATCTGATTACATGTTTATGGTCCCCTTTGTTATTGTTATCATTATTTTTTGAATAGTTTTGGTCCCTTTGTTCAGTCATGTAGTTTTAAGCAGAGAAGCATCTTTTCATCATTTGAACTTGTTTTGTGTTGATTTTTATTTTTTTTCCCATAACATTTATCTATCACTATTTTAAGACTGATCATATTAGCAAATTGCATGATTTAGCATTTAGGATGCCATTATTAAAGCATTCTATTCATAGTGGAAAGATGTTACATGTCTAAATATTTGGTTGGCGGAAGTAATTTTATTTATTTATTTATTTTTTGGGGGTGGGTTGGGGGGGTTGTCTCACTCATTTTATCTTAAGTGACATTAACTTTGATTTTTGACTGAGATTCTAGGTTTTTTTAGATATCTGTATATTGCCATTGAATTTTTGTTGTCTTAACCTTTTGTGGTTTTATTGTAATTGGTCGTATGCGTTTTAAGTTTTAACCATAGTTGCAGACCCAAAACCAGGTACTGGAAACATCATCAGAACGCATGCAATGCCTTATTCTGTGACACTTCAATAGCGATTTGTACATGTGTGTTTGAATATTGGATTGTTTTCTTTTCAATGGTTTTGGTCTTCTGGAATTGGTATCTGTGGGGAAATTGCTTTTGATGAGAAAAGCATACATCGGCACAGATGTATTGCTCGTTATTGTTATTCCAACATGATATCTCTGTCTATTTTCTTGATACTAAAGAAAAGTGAAGAAGATGTAAAATTTGATCATACCCAAACTCTATTTTTCCTTACAAAAAATTCAACCCAATGTGGTGATCTATGTCTGTATTCTTTAACCAATATGTCTGAGTTATTAGTATCTGTTTGGTGGCCGCTGAACCTATTATTTAGTTTCATGAATATGCATTTGGCAGTGTAAACAGAAGGGGAAATGAGAAACAAGACTTTTAGCCATATGCTTCTAAAAAAAAGAAGAAGAAAGAAGAGCACATGGAAATGAGTTTCCTTTCATTTTTAGAAATTTTAAAGATTAATAAATGAAAAAATGTATATGAAAGTAGCAATCCACCAAGACAATGAACTGCTCAAACCGTACATGAAAATAGTTAAGTAGCTGCCATCAATTTATTTATTCTAGAAACTCCTGCCTTACCCAGCAGCTTATTAGTTTCAATCTCTTGGAGACATATGGTAAATTTAGCTTCCATAGGGGTTTTTTGGGTTGGCTAATCCTTGAGCCCAAATTAAGGCATTTATAGAATCAGTTCAACTTTTCTTTCCTTACCTTTTCTTTTTGTCTTTTTTTCCCACAATCATTTTAACAGAAGTGTTGCATAAGTTACCAGCGCTGATTGATTTTGTGCCATTTCAGATGATGCACCAGCAGGAAATGATGACGAAAAGTGGCTCATGGGGTTCCTTGATGATTCCAAAGGTAATATGCTGATTCATGTTTCTGGACCGCTTATTGTTGAGTCTCGAATTTGGGTGCTTCTTGATACTAGCCTCATAAATTTATAGAGAAGTCTCTTCTAAAACTATTTTCTTTCTATCTTCTTTATACCTTTTGCTGTGCATTGACACGCTTGCGCTCATACGTTGTGATTCATTTGGGAAATTTATTTTTGTGTTGAGGTTTCGCAGATCAAGTAACATCTGAGAGCAGTATACCTTTGTCTCCTCAATGGCTGTATGCTAAACCCAATGAGAGTAAGCTTGGCCTTCCTGCTGCACCAGGGGTATAAATCTTGAGCCTTTTGACAATATATTAGTCTTTATAGATTGACTGATTGACTTGACTTTTATTGACTGTACATGATCAAACAAAGAAAAAGTAGAAAAATGAATCGGGAAAAAACAATCAACAAAACTAGTAAAGGAGGAACTGATGTTGCAATTGTGAATCACTCTTCGTATTCTACATATTTTGAGTGATATTGTTTTTTACTTTGAGGGCATTCCCGTCTACTGAATGTAGTTACTCAAATAGGAAAAGTAAATAGAAGGCATTCTTTTGTTTTTATTGTTGGGGAAGTCTTTTAATTGTTTTGTCTTTTCGCTGTGATTGTGTTAGTCACATTAGATTGTGTAACTTTCTTTCTACTTATTTTTCCCCGTTTAGTTGCTATTTCCAGCTGCTGCTAAATAGTAAAAGCCATGAAAAAAAAAACTCCTGGAGGCCCTATAAATTTACTATTAAAAACAAAAAAAAATAATCCTGAAGGACCTATCATTTTACTATTTCATGATAAGTAAAAAAATGTGAATAAAGAGGTTTTTTTTTGTTAACACCAAGGCCCCTTAATTTTCACACAGCCTTAGAAAGGCCTCTATATCTTGTGTTTTTACTGAAACCTCCCAGACCAACAGTTAAACTATACAAATACTATAGTATTCATTTTTTTTTTTTAGTTTTGTTTTTTATTGGTTTGTTCCTGAGAAAAATTATAATGATGCAAATGATGATTTTGCTAGAATGCCCTTTTGACAAACCCTTCTTTTCGGACTTTCACACGGGGCCTCACCTTTGATCGATCCCAAGCCATTCACACTGTACCCTTGATTGAAATCGATCGCATTGCACATTATTTTCGGCGTTATCACCGTTGGATTTATCACAAATAATTTACAGAATGTATAGCCATTAAAGTTCTGGACTTAAAACTTAAGGGCTATGATCATTTGATATGCTTGATATTACATATATTCCTAATCCACATCCAAGACTTTCTATGCATCCAATTGTGCCCCACCTGACTTGAGTTGAGTTAGTGAGAGATTATCATTTGCCCATAAAAACTAGCAGTATCATTATCAGACCACAGAGCTTTTAGTGAAAAGTTAAAATTACGGGGGCCTTTTTTCGGTTGTCTGAAAATACAGGGGTCTTTTTGTTAAAACTGTAAGAAAATGATTATAGAATATAGGTAGTAAAGTGAATAAAAATGATCATGGATGGTAAAGAGAATAAAAGTGATTATATATTTCCATGAAAAATAAAAAAATATGAATAAAAAATTCAAGGTGAAGGCCATATCAAATTACTACGCCATAGTTTGCTGCAGCGGCGGAACTAGAGGGGGCTGGGGGTGTTTTTCATATTGATATAAACTTCCCCCAACCCACAAACATCCCAAAACCAACCAAAAGAAAAATGAAATTTTTTATATTGAACCCCTAAGGCATGTTTCCTGGTTCCACTGGTTTGCAGAGTAATATAAAGGAATAAAACTCCTGAAAAGAGGTGAATTCTGCATGACCTGAAACATTTCCACTCATTTCAATGATCCTTTAAAAATTATATACTCGGAATGAACTTTTTCCTCATAGTTATAAAAATAGAAAAAATAAAAATAGTTACAAGTCCTATTAAAATAATTAGTTGCAGTTCTTATGAAAGTTGATAATGTAGGGGACATCAAGTCATCAACTCATACGCCTAAAACAATGACAAAAGATATCCCTTGTTGAACACAATATATGTAGATTGGCTAAACATGACTGTAAATAGGGTTGATTGGAAAAGTAGAGCTCACAAAGCTGGACCCATATAGATGGGATAAGGCTTCATTGGTGGCAATTGGCCAGACATTGCTCTTAACAACCATCCAACCTGCCTCGTGGAAAGATCTACCATCAGATTGTCCAATGTGATGCTCCATATGATTTCTGCCTTGATGAGATATCAAGGCCAATTTTATAACTATAAATTATTTCATTCATGCCACCATCTGCATTGACATAAATAATAAATTACAGTAATATAATTTTGTAACCCTTTGTTCTTGGCATAAAAAATATTAAACTTAGAATGTAATGAATAATGATATAAGTCTATTTGTAAATGCCAATAAAAAAGGTCTATTTTAAAACCTTTTGATGACAGAAAATTTCTCCAGGTTAGTTGACTTTTCTGTAATTTTATATTATTCTTTGTAATTGTTGGATAGGACATCCGGGCACCTACTCCGTTGACTCATGGAAGCTCTCTGGATCCTGTTCAAAAAGAGGGGTGGCGCTTGGATGGATCTCTAGACAAGAAAGAATGGCGAAGGAATACTCCTGATATTGATAGCAGTCGCCGCTGGCGTGAAGAGGAGAGAGAGACTGGATTACTTGGTAGAAGAGACCGCAGAAAAGAAGGAGATAGAGAGAATGAATACCGCAAAAGTGATCGCCGCACGGACACTTCTTCAATTAGAGAGACTGCAGAAAATAGGCCTCTGCCTTCATCTGATCGGTGGCATGATGTAACTAGCCGCAATCCAGGACATGAAACGCGGCGGGACAGCAAATGGTCTTCACGATGGGGTCCAGAAGACAAAGAGAAGGTCTCACGAAATGACAAAAGGGTGGATGTAGAGAAAGAAGATGCTCATAGTGAGAAGCAAACCTTTATAAGCAGCAATCGTGCAGTGTCTGAGCGTGAAAGTGATTCCCGTGATAAATGGAGGCCACGGCACCGACAAGAAGCTCATTCAGTTGGGCCAACAGTATACCGTGCTGCACCAGGGTTTGGACTCGAGCGAGGAAGGTTGGAGGGTTCAAATGTGGGTTTTGCTCCAGGAAGAGGAAGATCAAACATTGTTGGAAATATATCCCTTGGTAGGCCTTCTTTCAGCGGTCCCATCGGTGCTGCCCCTGTCGAAAGGAATGAACTTGGACGTGGGAAGTCTTTCATATCTGCAGATACATTTTGCTATCCAAGGGGTAAACTTCTTGATATATACAGGAAACAGAAGCTTTATCTTTCCTTTAATAACATTCCTGACGGGCTTGAGGAGGTACCCCCTATAACAATATCTAGTTCTGTGGAGCCATTGGCCTTCGTTGCACCTGGCGCAGAAGAGGAGGTAAGTCTTATCATTGTATGTTTAGTTATTTTGTTCTTGTATTGGTTTCAGGAAAGTTGAGTGCCCCACAAATTTTATTCTCATCTTAGTTCAGTTAGTCAATTGATAATTTATCAGCAAGGGTTTCTAATGTGATATGGTTTATATCAGTTAATGAAATTCATGTGGTTGGTACTTGGCAGGCGATACTAAAGGATATTGGAAAGGGCAAAATAATCAGTAGTGGGGCATTTTATAATTCAAGTAAAGACAAAATTGTAAGAGATAATGAAAATGAAACAGGTAATAGAATTTTCATTTATGTTAGCTTGTGCCCGGTAGTTTTAATTTTCTCGATCTCAGATAGAGATTTTTTTCTTCAGGTGTTGGCGACACAATTTTGACACAGCGCAAACATGGAAAACTCCCTACTAGTAATACTGAAGAGGCCGGTGATTCCTATGCATCAACTGCAGGAGATGATAATATTTATGAAAATGGTGCTGGCCTTTTGGATGGTTATGCTTTGAAAAAGAACTTGTTAGATGGTAAGTAAAAAATTGTACCGTCTTCAACTTCTCTGTACTTTCTTTATGAGTTTTTGGCTTTTCTTTGTTTCCTTCTATTATCTCTGAAAGGATTGGTGTTATGTTTCAGAAAATGATTCTGATATAAAAGAGCATGAAACTGAAGTGACAGCTCCAACTGATGAGATGTCTTCTGTTGGCTCAACTCCTCTTGTTTTCAAGGGTAATGATCTTGCCAGTACAATGGAAAAATGCAGCACCCAGCTCAGCGCAGACTACAAAGTTTGCAAAACTGGCATGGTAAATGGTGATGGACAAGTGGATGATTCTGTTTCTCTCAGGCTTCCTAAGACTGAAGATGTTGCGTCGGCTGCTGCTTTGGATTTTCACGCGAAGCTACCTGATGATTCAAATTCACTATTTGATTTGCCAACTCTCCAGGATATCCCTAGCAATGAGCAATATGTGAAGAACGGTGAACGTGCTACTCCTGAGGAGTTGAGTTTGTTTTACCAGGATCCTCAAGGAGCGATGCAAGGGCCTTTTCTAGGTGTAGACATCATTTCGTGGTTTGAGCAAGGCTTTTTTGGCACTGACCTGCCTGTGTGCCTGTCAGATGCTCCAGAAGGAACACCTTTTCAGGAACTTGGTGATGTCATGCCCCATCTGAAACATAAAGACCGAACTGCATCTGGCATCAACAATGATACCGTGCCAGAACTGTCTGATACCATTGGAGGCAACTTAAAGTCTTGTTCACCTACTCATGGTTTTACTGATTCTACTTCCACTAATGACCTATGGACATTACCTGATTTCAGGGGTCCTTCAGATCATAATGCCCGGCCAGGTAATTATAAGAATGAGGACCTGCTGGAAGCCCATCGTGGTAGATTGGGGCCCTCTGCTCTTGTCACTAATGAAAATGAAGGTTGGTTGATTTATTTATTTAATTATATTTTTTTGGATTTTTTTTTTAAAAGCAAAAGGTGGGGTGTTGATGTTAATTTGGGGCAGATATACCAGAGAAGTATGCATCATCATCATCATCATTGTTGTCATCAGCACAGCTGATAACACAATTTCTGTCAAAACATTTCCTATGGGGTTCATCCAACTGCTATCTCAGTGTGGCCTCTCCTTATTTTTTTTTTAATTGTGTAACTTTTTGTACTGCAGAAATCTTGTTTCCTGACCGACCTGGAAGCAGTAGCGGGAATCCATTGGGGAAGCCTGCTAGTAATCTTCATGATTCTGCAGGGAATCCTGCAAGTCGTCAGTTACTGGCAAATGAATTGGGAGAACCCATGATGCTCAATCATAAAAGCTTAACAGATAGTATTAATGATAATGTTCAACCTCTGGGTCTTCTCTGGTCTGAACTAGAAGGGGCTCATCTGAAGCATTCCAATCTATCAGGTACATTGTCTGGAGTTAGTGATCAAGGCCCCCCGATTAATACTGCAGTCGGAAGAGATGGCCATCTTTTCAGCCATAAGCAAAACTCATTTGCTGCATCAACTGACTCTGCTGTTGCTGGGGAGATATGGTCTGATAGTGGTAGAAGAAATGCACTTGCCCACCAGAGCGTTCTTCCGGGTGCTATGGATCCCCGCCTTCTAGCACACATGGAACAACATCCTGACCAGTTTGATTTGGCCGAACAATTTTTGTCACAGCAGCTGCAAAAGCGACTGCTTCAACAGAATTTGGTCTCCAATCATCCACCAAGCCACTTGAATGGTTCAGTTCTAGAGCAGTTGCAAAGTTCTGCAGTTCCGCATAGCTTGAATCCCATCCACCAGCAGTCTGTCAGCCCGCCTATGTCAGACTTGGAACATTTTTTTAAACTTCAGCTTCAGCAGCAGCAGCAGCAGCAGCATCAGCAGCAGCGGCTGCAGTTTGAGCTTCAAGTGCAGCAGCGATTGCAGCAGCAGCAGTTTGAGCTTGAAGAGCAGCATCGTTTGCAGCAGCAGCAGTTTGAGCTTGAAGAGCAGCATCGTTTGCAGCAGCAGCAGCAGTTTGAACTTGAAGAGCAGCATCGTTTGCAGCAGCAGCAGCAGTTTGAGCTTGAAGAGCAGCATCGTTTGCAGCTGCAGCAGTTTGAGCTTGAAGAGCAGCATCGTTTGCAGCAGCAGGAGCTTCATCATCGAATACAGCTGCAGCAGCAGTCACAAGCTCAACAGTTGCTTCTAGAACAGTTGTTGCATCATCAAATGCATGATCCTGGCTTCATGCAGTCACAGATTGATCCTCTCAGGAGTAACAACATGCTTGATCAAGTTCTACTGAGACAGCATCTTCTACATGAATCACAACAACAATCTCATCTCCCAAGGCACCGTGATCCCCTCGAGCAGCTCATCCATGCAAAATTTGGACAAAATTTACATCCAGAACATCACAATGATCTGCTAGAGTTACTACATGCCAAGCATGGACAGATGCTTCCGTTGGACCAGCAATTTCTAGGCATTCAGCACGAGCAGCTGAAGGCACGACAGTTCTCTGCAGCATCAAGGCAGCAGCTAGGCCTGGAAGATGAGAGACACCTTGGTGGAGCCTGGTCGGTTGATGGACGTGGCCAGTTTGTCAGGGGATCTGCTAATCCTCATCAGATGCAGTCAGCAGGAGTTGATTTGTTGGACTTTTTCCAGCGTCAGCAAAGGCCTTCATCATTTGAACAACCAAGTAATCTCGAGCGGAACCTTGCTTTGCATGATAGGCGGCATCTAGGACTCTATGAATCAAGTTCATTGCCTCCCGAAATGCCAGTCTCTTTGCCTGCTGGTGCTTCTGAGATGAACATGGAGTTTGTCAATGCTATGGCCCGAGTTCGAGGACGGGACATGCAGGAACGAAATGCACAGTTGCACTCTGCTAGTCAAGTGGGCTCGTTCTCTTCTGGTCTTCACTCTCATAGCCCTCAAATCCCTAACCAGTTCCATGAATCACATCTGGATGGGATGGTAAGCAGCTGGCCAGAACGGGAGGGGTTGCACCCAAATGACATTGAATCACGGATGCATCAATTGCATCTTGAAGCTGAGCGAAAAAAAAGGGACTCAGAAATGAATCTCTTCTTGGAAGATCCAAATTCCTGGGCTTCAGCAATGCCGAATGATGGAAATTCAACGCGGGTTTTCATGGATATGTTCCATAAAAAAGCTGGCCTGCCTTTGGACCAGTCATTGGAACTGGATGAAGGTAATCCAACTTCACATTATGATAATCGGGAACCCTCATGGCTTGTTTCTGCATCTCCTTCAGATAAGCCATACAATATTCTTGCAGGGCAAGCAAGTTTGGGCGATTCATTCTCCGAAGGGCCCCATGGGCCCAATTTAGGTCTGGTAGTGGCGGAACATGCTAACAATACCGAAAATAGTGAGAGATTTCTTTATAGATCTAACTCTGGAGCATTCATGGAAGATGAGCGGTCACTTCAGGGTATAAATGAGACAGCCCAAGCCATTTATGGAGATACCAACTTGACTGACAAATCTGTTGATAGAGTAGACTTCACAGAGGTTAAGGAGGGCAAGAAGGGGAAAAAGCGGGGGTCTAAAAGCAAGGTTGTAAACAAACCAATTGCAGAGGCTCAAGGAAGTGGTGTCGAGCCGGTAGAAGTTGATGTTACAGATTGTGGGGATCTTTCAGTTAAATCCTCTATCAAGCATGCTTCACTTGGCAGTAGTGGTAATTTTGTTTACCAGTTTTTGTTTAGTACAGCTTCATTTTCTACATTTCTTGCGAGAGTAAGTGATGTATAATGTGGTGCAGGTGGAAGTGGGGCTGCCTACAACTATGACACGGGAGTGGACAATGCTTATGGTGACAAGAATAAAATGGATAAGAACTGGTAAAGTATTCTTGTTGCTATTGAAACTAATTTTTTCTCGCCAGGGATACTTATATTTATATGCCTTGGTTTTTGGACAGGACGTCTATAGTAATCAATGAGTTCGATAACCCTCTGCTGAAGCGCCCACCTGTCTCCCGGGTTTTATCATCCCAGGAGTCATTATCGGAGCTGGCTTCTGCTCCCACTGTCAAAGGGAAGATTCCAACCAACTTTGCAGCTTCCGAAGGTGAGCACTTCTAATCAGGTTTTAGCCCCTCTTCCTCCAACCGTATCTGGCATGGGATATTATGACTGGAAGTGAGACTGTCCCAGTTAACCGAGTCATCTATGTCAATGAGTGACTCCTTAAGAGTCGTCAATGGGCTGGACCTCTCACTGCCTGGCATTTTTTGTCTTTTAAAATTTGCATGGCGGACACTCTAGGTATTGGTTATGCTGATAAGGAACCTTGAACAGACTCTGACCCGATCCACGTCTGGACCTGGCACAGTCATTTTAATTGTGAATCAAGCCTGGGCTGAATCTGTGAGTTAACAATGAAGCCCAACGTTTACATGTGATCTAGGTTTGGATGTCTGATGGGTCAGTCTCACTTGATAATTGTCCCTTGTTATATATACATGTATACGTGCATGCAATTTTTGCCACAATTTGATGAGTTCAAATTTGTTGGGTGAAAAATACTCAGTAGGGCGAGATGGGGGGAATCCATCAATTCAAATGTCTGAAGCTGCGGTTCCTAGCAAGAAAGATGGGAGATTCCGCAGGACCTCATCTTGCAGTGATTCAGATGTATCTGAGCCCTCATTCATAGACATGCTCAAGAGCACTAAGAAGCCAGCACCAGAGACTGATGCCACCATTGGATTTTCGGAGCAGGATGCCAACCACGGGGGTAAAGGCGGCAAGAAGAAAGGGAAAAAAGGCAGGCAGATTGATCCTGCTCTTCTTGGCTTCAAGGTATCCAGCAATCGTATCATGATGGGTGAGATTCAACGGCTGGATGACTAATTATCTTCCTTCCCTGCATTGCAATTACACTACATTCCATGTTTCTAGATTGTACAGGTTTACGTCCCTTGTGTAAAGAAAGCACTTGTGCCATGGCAAATTCTTTGATTCTTTTCTCCTTTTTACGGTGATTTGAGGGGTGATGACCTCCCATTCCCAACAGTGGTTGAGAATTGGGGGAAATCATCCCTTTTGGGCATGATTTAATGTAGTTGGGATTGAGGAAGGATATGCCCTTTGTGTAAAGAAAACGGCGATCTTTATATAGTTGAGTTCCAATAGAAACATTGTAATTATTATAATCCATTTCATAGTTCAAAAGCACAATTTTTTTTATTTTTTCTCATTTATTGCTTTTCAAAATACTCACTGCTGCAGTTGTAAGTTTGTTGTGGCCAGATATGAGAACCTCAGCAATGCTCCTGTAAGTGATTGTGTCCAGATCTGGTGGTCAGTTCTCAATCAAGGATGTAAATGGATTGAGATTGATTCAGATACATCAGTAGATCGTTCTGAGTGAAGTGACCTGACTCCACATCAAAATGAAAGCAATGATCCAAACCCGAACTACTTGAGTCAAGATGAGGCGTGTGCATTCTTGATGACGGAGGAGTGTACGCCTTTGTTCCAGTGGATCATGTGGTTGAATAAGCCTTTGATCATATGGATTGATACGTTTGATCACAAAGATTTTTTGTCCATCCTAATCAAGGCTCGATTAAGAAAAAGAGCATAAATCAAACTTTGGATTGTCTCAAGATGAGTCACAAATTTAAAGTCAAATATGCTAAATTTAGACCAAGGGTTTTATTTTAGTTGGTAAAAAGGTTATATATTGCAAGTGTATTAAACTTCCCAAATAGGCTTGGTTATTTTACATAATAATTGAATAAAAGTTGCATGCTTTTAATTTCTTGTCCACTTGACTATGAGTTCTCACATTGGATTGAAGATATCTACTGTACTGGACTACTTTTCTCCTTTTTTAAGTGTATTTTTCTGTATGATTGAAGATCAAGGCATATTGAGCTCATAATCAATCGGATTGGGTCGTAACAAGGTCTAAATTCAAGTCCTCTGCCAAGACATGTATTGTCCAATTGCAGATCGAGAAATACATTCCACACGTCATTTTCTTTCAGATCGAGTAGCCTCAAATTTTAGGATACTTGATTTTTTATGACTATTCGATCAAATATGTTAATTTTATAGAGGCCCTTCCACTAGATGAGTGGACTGACTGACCGACTTGAATTTTGAGCTGGCCTTCTTCATTATATATTGAAGATCGGCCTCAACAATTAACAAAGGCAATGGTTTCAAACCCTTCACTTCTTCTCAACTTCCATTTCCATTGATTGATGGCAATTAATGTCTGATAATGTCCAAGAACCTAGATTAATTGGTGGCGTTTCTTCCTGCTTTTTATCATTTGGGGGGCACTGGATATTGCACTGTGGGTCCATGCTTACATTGGCCAACATCAGATAAAGATGTTGTGTAAATACTGAGCTGGTTAGATTTGTATAGCAAGTGTGGGAGTGTGGATGATGCACTGAGAGTCTTTGATGATGCGATTGAAAAGGATAGCTTCAGTTGCCAAGGATCAAACCAACTGATATCACATTGTTCAGGCTCTCGAAAGCTTCCAACACTAAAAGCTTGTGGATGCTGGTGCGAAATCTATTAATATGATAAAGTATATGGTTGATCTGCTTGGCCATGACGGATTTTTGAATGAGGCTCATGGGCTTATTAAGAGTATGCCTTTAGAAACTGCTGCAATTGTAGAGGGAAATTTGCTTGGCTTTTTCAAGAATATGTGAAAATGTCAAACGAGCAGAAGAAATTGCATTTCATCTAATCTAATTGGAACCAGAGTACTGTATCTATTAAGTGTTTTTATATAATATACACCAGAGGCCATCGGTGAGATGGCGCCACAAAGGTGAGGAAGCTGATGAAGGAGAGAAGCGTAATGAAAGAGACCAGATGTAGTGTGATCGAGGCGAACAATGATGTTCATGAGTTTGTTGCAGGAGATGAGCTCATCTTCAATGCAAAGAGATCCTACAGAATGCTGAATAAGAAGGCCAACAAATTCAAGAAAGGATATATGTGCGATTGAGTTGTCTGCATTGCACAATGTGGACATGGATATGGAAAGGACTAAACCTTTCGTCCACTACAGTGAGAAGTTTGATGTTGCTTTTGGGCTTAATAAGCACCAAAGATGGAACGATTCGGATGGTCAAGAATCTTCATGTTTTTGTTGATTGCTATCTTTTTTGTGAAGATGGTCTCCAAGTCATATGGCAGGCAAATGATTGTGAAAGATCACACCTGTTATCAGGTCATGTGTTCAGATTATTGGTGAACATAAGCAAGATTTGATTCATGCAAAGAAGAGCAGTATCTTTAATGTCAAGCTTTCAACATCTTATAGAAATTCCGAAGGTGTTAGTCACAATAGTTTAGTCACAATAGTAGACATTGTCATCATTTTCTAATATTTTTCTACCTCACAATGTATCTAATGAATGTTAATAGTTCATACATTTTGCTTTGATAAACAATAACAGAGACTCTATTAGAACTTTTAAAAGAAAAAAAAAATTGATTTATTAGCACAGACAGATAAATGTGAAGTTTTATCATGCATCCAAATGCCAGAGAGTTGATGCTAAGCTGGGAATCACAAGCAACGTTGTTATATCCACAACATCTCTTTGATTTAGGTTCTGTATAAATGGTATCCTACACAGCGGACAGCTTTTCATGAGTTAATGGAGAAACAACTCTTTGTCATGACTAAGTAATAGAGTTGAGATTCTTACAGCCATCCATGCAAGCCCATTGATGATGGGCCTATATGCCAACATCTCCTACTTGGCCAAAGAGCCAAAACACAAAATTTTGCTCCAACTGTTCTGTGACTGTAACCATTATCAACATTGCTCCCATTATATGGTGGAATTGTCTTTTGCTATGAGATTCTTCACACTTTTTGCAGATATACGTTCAATTGATGAATTCTCAGACCTTCCATCATGAGGTTGTTAGTTTTTAGGGGATATGTCGCTCATGACTTTCATACTAGCTAATTTTTCATTATTAATTGACAATCTCTTGCACTTCATCATAATTTTTTATTTTTTTCCTGGATAACGTTCTTGATTATTCAAGTGCCTCCATGATCATCATGATTATATCCAGACTGTGTAATTGGATTTTCATAGTCACAACATCTCTTAGATCTGAAGGGCAACCAATTCGAGGAATTAGCTTAGGATGGATTGGAATGGTGAAACAAAATTCATATAGTCGACCCAACGCAATTGGGATAAGATTTTTGATGATGATGATGATGATGATATAGTACCTTGCACAACAGTCCACTCTTCATTGTTAGATGGGGAAACAACTCTTTGTATGGTATGTGGATAGGAGGATTTTTTTGAATAAGTTACTGTAAATAAAGTTTTTGGAGTTCTTATAGTCACACACGTGGGCCCATGGATGATAGGCCTATATGCCAACAGAAAGGGAAAACAGACGATTAATCATTCAGCAGAAGACATCCTCCGGACACACCAACCCCATATAGATGGACAAAGCTTTGATGATGATGAAGTCAGCTTCATACTCTCTTTAGGTAGATAATCTTCAATGCAATTAGCCTCTTTGAAAACATGCACAGGATGAGACATCCAACCTTATGGAAGATGAGAGTATTTTCCACCGTTCCTAGCATGAAGTTGGTGGAATTGAGACCCCAAGGAAGGAGTCCCCAGTTCTTTTTCAGGGGCTTTTGTTTCTACCTTGACAATATACAATGAACCAACCTCTCCAGCAGCCATGAGAGCCTCATATTCATTCACTCACCAATAATCATTGCATGAACATGCTCCATCCTTAAAATGGTGAAACCGGTTTCGATCCCTAACAATGATCTCCCGCTCATAAATCTTTGAGATGAGCTTTGTTGCGTGATGGCAATCGCAGCATGCTCGGAGATTCTTCACTACTCTTATGGGAGTTCCAGGATTTGTACTTACAAGCCCGAATGCAATAGCCAACTTCTCACTGTGATGACAGAGCGACTGTCTTTTCTCATTTTCATCAGCATCATGCAACACATCACTTGTTTTGGGTACATATCCTTCTGCTTTCAATCTCGCCGCAACATCATCTAACGTGGAATAGATCTCCTTAGATTGGGGGTGTTTGCTATCTCCTGCCATGAACTCATGTACCATGTTGTCAACCTCAATCGAACTACAACCGGGTGTCTTCAATATCCCCCTATCTTTCATAAATCTTCTCATCCTAGTGACATTGTCCCATTGACCCTTAGAAGCATAGATGTTCGACATGAGGACATAGTTCCCATCGTTGAATGGCTCCAATTCAACTAGATTTCCCATTGCAATCTCTGCTAGCTCCACATTGCCATGTGAACTACAAGCATTAAGCAATGATCCCCATACAACTTCACTAGGTTCAATTGGCATGTTTTTAATAGTCTCATAAGCCTCTTGCAGAAAACCCGCCCTTCCTAGTAGGTCCACAAAGCATCCGTAATGCTTGATGTTTGGCTCAATGTGATACTGCTTCCTCATTGAATAGAAATACTCCCTTCCCTTGTCCACCAATCCTGAATAAGTGCAAGCTGATAAGACTCCAATAAAAGTGACATCATTTGGTCTTGTTTCCTCCATTTGCATTTGTGAAAACTTCTCAAGAGCCAGTTTTCCATAACCATGCATAGCAAGGCCTCCAATTATCGAATTCCATGTACAAACAATTCTCTCTGGAAGCTTTTCAAAAACTTGCAAAGCTTGCTGTATGTAACCACACTTCACATACATATCAACAAGGGCAGTACCAAGAATAGGATTCACAAAAACCTCGTGTCTATTGATGAATCTATGGATCCATTTGCCCAATTCATAAGCTCCAAGATGTGCGCATGCAGAGAGGACGTTAACCAATGTTAATTCATTCGGTTCGATCCCAGCAACTTGCATTTGATGAAATAGTGCAAGACCATCATTGTACCTCCTCTCCTTCATGTATCCTGTGACCATTGCAGTCCATGAAACAACATTTTTCTCAGGCATACCATCAAACACAAGACGCGCGCATTCG
Source organism: Cinnamomum chago (assembly GCA_038049695.1). Taxonomy (NCBI): domain Eukaryota; kingdom Viridiplantae; phylum Streptophyta; class Magnoliopsida; order Laurales; family Lauraceae; genus Cinnamomum; species Cinnamomum chago. The sequence continues at coordinate 78,972,190 of CP142456.1, forward strand.
AGATCTCCACTTCTGGAGTAAAAACTCACCAGAGAAGTCTGGGAGAACACTTCAGCTCCCAATTGTCCACTTTTGATGATTAGAGAGTGCACTCCTTTTCCTTGTCCGAGAGCCGTGGAGGCCTTAAGAAGGAAAGGGAAAGTAAAGCTATCGGGTTCGATACCATGCTCCCGCATTTTTATATAGGTATTGATTCCCTCTTCTCCATTGCCACCAAGTGCATAGCCTCTGATCATGGTGTTGAACGCGAAAGCCATTGGTTCGGGCATTTCATCGAGCACTTTGTGGGCATAATCAAGGTGGGTTGCAGCCACCAGGGACTCAATGAGTTTGGCGAGTAGAACATTGGTTTGATGAGATGGGTTTTTGATTATTTGTGTGTGGATCATCTTGAATTGGTTCAAATGGATGCATTTTTTGAGGATTGAGGCATGGAGAGGAGGGAGTTGTGAGTATCTGAAAATGGGGATTTCAGAAGAGTTGATGGAATTGGAGATATGAATTATGTAATTTGCTGCAATGCTGTTCATACTTTTGAGTTTTCTTTCTCCAAAAGACACAAAAGGAAGAGAGGTGTGGAAGACACCACCAGTTTCAGCTAAAGGGTGGGAAAACCCTTTGAATTCAAAGTTCTCCAAAGGGATTTTGTGATTGTATATTTGTAGGCTTTATTCCTTATAGTGGGGCCCACCTAATTGCCACCTGATTGGATATTGAGGCCCTAAAATAAGAGTTATGAGCATATGATTAGATTGATGTTTTGGCAACCACCAGTGATTATTATGAGACCCAAAACCCAGCTCACCTTACCCCTTGTTATTGATACATCCACATGTGCCCCACAAAGAGGGTGTAAAAAATTTGTCAGCCAAATGCACTGGTAATATAAAGTGACCATGTTTTATCAAGGGTTTGGCTAGCATGAGGCTCATAAATTAGGATGTAGTGAAAACACTTTTTTTTTTTTGTCCTTTCCTTTTGAAAGACTTGAGGTTTTGTGTCAAGAAATTAAATGCTTCCAGTAATATGGTCCAGCATGGTGCAATCCTTGGTTGCCATTCAGGATCACAATCAATCAAAATGTAGGATCTATTTGCCAAATGTTGTTACTGTTCAAATTTAACCTAAGATGGATTTAAGAGGCTGAGGTGAGAATAAAGGGATAACCTAGTCGTTGGAAATCCCGTTTTCACCCATCTGCCTATCGTTCAATCTTTAGATCCTTTACCTTGCAGGTGTTAGACAATCCGTTTCGGCTTGCCCCTGCATGCGCGGGGGTTCACTCTATTGTCTGTTGGGTCTTTCAAGCGCCGAGCCACCTTGGCTGACACCAAAAATGGAAAAACAGAAAAAAAAATAAAAAATGAATAAGTTATAATAGAGATAAATTCCTGATCTATGACAGCTATTGATATGAAAGGGCCGTTCGCAATAACAGTGTCAACGCAGTGTCGTTTAATCAAATTGTTAATATCACTTTATATTCAAATCAAATTTGGACTTACATAGTAGCAATAAACCTTAACAGCTATATCTTTTTTTTTTCCAGCAATCAGGATTTAAGAAAATTGCACTTTGCCCTTCTTCACTGGGTATAAACACCATGTATAGAAAACAATACAACTCTCGATATTTAGAGACAAACTTTTATTTCAATATATGCCTTTTCATGTGCCATTGCATGGCACAGAAGTTTATTATTTAACCCAGAGGTTTTTCTTTCCCCACCGAACACCAGGAATCAGGTGTTCCTCCTGATTCCTGAATGAGCTATTTGCTATTTCTTGAAAAACAGAGGCGACGAAACTCTTCGTGCAGAGAGACTAGAAACCTTCTTTCAGCTTGAATAACAGCTTATGCTTACAAAGGAGCTCATCAAGTCTTTTTGAGGGAAGGCCCCTAACACTGCCTGCCACCTAGGAAATAAAAAGTAACGGGCCTGCGCTCAGCAATGAATAGCATTATTTGACATCTCTATTTCATGCCTCTATTTCTCTAAATGTTTAAATCAAGCGTTTAGCACAAGATTTTAGACTCTGTCTCCGCTTTAAACATTTAGAGGCAAATTCTCTAAAATTAAAATGCTCCAAAAGTGGGTAGATGAGAAATAGAACTTTTGAGTCTTAAAATATAGAGACAAGGTATTTAAAATAGATTCATGCGTTACCAAATGCATTTTTTTTTTTTTTTTTTATCCTTGCATCTTTTTTTAACGGCTCTATTTTATATAGATCTATAAATAAAAGAGTAGAGATGCCAAACAAGCCCTTAGTCTTTTGACCTAATCATGCCCCCACATGTGATATATCTACCAAGGCTCATCAGATAAACTTAGCCATCTGCTGGTAGGCACTCCCCCTCTCCAAAAAATGGTTACTAATCCACAACCTCATTGCATTTCAAACTGCCATCTGCTGCCATGATTAAGCCAAAAGACACTTCTTGACAAGTTCAGCAAGAAGTTTCCACAAATGATGGGCTCAATTCGTCAATTAATAATTTAAAACAAAAACTATGTCATCCACTGCCAAATAAATGGTAACAAAAGGAGCATTCAGTTACAAAATTGATACAATTTCCATGTATTTTTCATGACATTCTTTCAACAAATTCTAATAGGTTCTCTTACCAAATCCCCCATGAAAACTTAGATAATGAGAAATGAAATCGATGGAACTGGACTACAAGATAGGATACCAGTGCCAATTGAAATTACTAGGCAATGGGGATATCAATACATATGTCAAGCTGCACAATCTGTGAATGTTCATGAGCTCCTAAATCGGTACTTATTACGAAAGTAAGCCAGCAAGCCAATACAGAAAACCCTCTGATCAACCAATGCATTATCCATCAAGCTTTTATGCGAATAACAAAGGAACCTGTCAATCAATTGAAGCAGAAACAAGTTAGAATCACCAAATAATCATGTGTTTTAAACGTGATAAATCCAGCACCAAACTCCATTTTGATTGGAATGGACTTTAGTTCAATGCCAGATCATGGGGCACACTTGGGTTACAACGTGAAATGCTATGAATGGAGCCAATATTAGGGTTGTCAACAAAAACGACAATACAGTATATTGCACCTCTCTACAAATAGGTTAAGAATACAATACACAAGCAGACCCTTAAAAAGCCCAAAGAACAGACACCCAGGATCTGCCATATTTATATCCTTCATAGTCAGGCCCATGCATCAGTCTGGATCAATGAATGATGAGTTCTGATCTCCAGAGTAAGGCAACAAACTCTACATTGGCTTTGGCACAAGATCATGCAATCCTTTCCTGTGGAACCTAATTTGAGGCTTCCTAAATCACCATCATCAATGTCAAAGCCTTGTCCCAACTATGTTACATGAATTTTATTTCTTCCTTCCGATCTATCGTAAGCCAAGGCTTCCTGAATCGTGAATGATATTATTTTCAACAGTACCCATAGTAGTACAGTACAAGCTTTCACAAAGCTGGAAAAGCATTATAATGCCTGTAACTCACATGCTGGAAGATTGGACATATCAGCAGACACTGCACATGGGATCCCCAAATTGGTAAGAGCTCCTCTTATAATCCCACATGGGAAATAGAGATGCATGCTTGTTGCTGGTAGTGCCTTGTTATCAGCAGCTGATGTAGAAGAGTCGGCCTGAGATGCATCTGTGTTTCCAGAGGATGGTTCAACGGACATTCGTGTCAGCCAACGGAAGCGATTGTCTTGCAACACAAAAGTACCCTGCGAGTATAAATAGCTCCCACTAACATCACTAAATCAACATATTTTGTTGGCAGGACAAGGAAAAACACAATGGCTGCAAGTCTTATTTGCTAAGCCCTAAAAGCTGTATGTAGGGCCAACCTTTTGATGACCAAAACCATTGGAATGATGCCACATAGTCAATGGAAGATAAAATATCTCCCCACTAGATGATCCTAACCATATTTCGCAGAAGATTGATTGCACACAGGGTGTGCAGGCAAAGATGGATTTTGCGAGAAAAGCTCATTGCAAAAATCACATTTACGAATAGGAAATAAGTGTAGGGCTTCTGACCGAACCAATGAACACCCATATTAATAGGAAATCATTGCAAGGCCTTCCCTCCCATATACAGGGATGATGGGTGTCTTATGATAAAGAAAGGTAGGCCCAACCTGCACCATTGCTGGTAAGAGAAATGAGCACACCCGTCCACCCACCTACCCAAACTCCCCCACCCAGGGAAAAAAAACCCTCTTGGTTAGACTTACTCTATGATTGGTTTTCAAGTTGTCAATCTGCTTCTTGAAAAGCTCAGACCAGAAATCCTTGCAGATGAACTTGATGGCCTCAAGATGATCACTGAATCGAGGCCTCTCCATGGTATACCTGTCAGAAAGACAATAATTAATATGTTGCCAATGTAATTTTTTTTAACATAATCTGAATCTAATCATCAAAGAAGCTCGACGATTTTCAAATTAAGTGAGGAAGCAAAGGCATACTGGATATGATTGTTGCCAAAGATGGTGGCAGGAGGGGAGAGGTGCAAGCATGACATAGTGTATACTTCAGTGCACTATTCTAATTCTGGGACCCAATTATACAACAAGGTGATCAAAAGACAAGTGCAAGGCTATTCTCGCCAGAGATGGATACCAAGCCTCACACCCATGAATGCACTAGAGCCTAGAACAATAACTAGACAAATGCAGGCAGCGGTGGATCTACAGAGGGTCGAGGAGGGGCAACTGCTTGACAAATGCAACCCATTTTTCCTTGCTACATCATTCATCAATAATGATTAGAACCTATGGCCCCCTCTCTTCTGGACAAATTGCAAATTCTGTAATGTAACTGTATCATTCATCATGACCTTTTATTATTTTTTTGCAAGAATCTATCGCCAAGATTCTCCTATTTTCTACAGTAAATAATGATGGTATTGAGGTCAAAATCGTTGACATGGTGTGGCCCATCATGGAATCTTTTGGAGCCACTCCTTATGAAATTGGGCGTCGGCAACATGAGCCCCAATCCACAAACCCCATCTAAACCCAACCCATTAGACCTGTCCAACCCATTTGCCACCCTAATCATATGCTATAAATGACTCTATTTGAATGACACTGATTGTCTTTGTGGCCCCTGCACAATAACCGCATTCGTGGTCATCATCCTTTAGGCCATTCATTAGGTATTCCCCCTATCATATTGGCTTTTCTCAGCTATAAGCGGAGGAGAACCCATTCAAACATTTCACATATATATTTGCAACTAGAAATATCATTAAAAAAGAAAAAAAAAAAAAAAAAACTAGTCCATCACTTAACAGGACCTATGTTTGAAATTTGAATCATTCAAAACTATAACTGTCTACCAAATTTGCTATTATGCTTCCTGGAGTAAAAGAGAACAGTAATTCTTTAATGTTAAAAATACGTATGTTTTGCACAAGATTACATGACAGAAGATTATATGACAGTTCAATTAAGTGTGATTGGAGTGGATTATTTTAATATGATGAAAAACAGCAGGCCACAATTTTGTAGTGGATTAGATTTTAAATATGGGTCTCATTGATTGATGTATATGACTATATGATATATCAAAGGACATACAAAGTTGGGTGTTTTGTAATCGAGCCAAAGTTGAATGTCACTCATTTTTTCGTCAGACTGCATCTTGTTGAGTTTGACCTCACAAGAAGTTTATTAGGCTCAATATCCCCTTCTAATGGGACCTTGAAAGTCTTCATGCCACTATAGGATGAAAAATTTCAAGTGGTTTAGATTTTTCATCAGTGGGCTCCGCTGAGAATCCCCGTGATTTTATCACAAGTCCAATTCTCAAACAATGCAGATTCCTTTTGAACAAGGTACACTGAAAATGATTTCTACCATTGCTTGCCCCCCTCTACAAGAAAATCCTGGCTCCGTCACAGAATGCAGGAGCCCTGAGTCCTGCAAGGCTGCAACCTTTTGGTAATATAACTCAAACCTGCAGCCTTTTGGTTCCCACAATGAGCTTTCCAGCAAGTGAAACAGTAACCTCATCAGCCTTGAATTCTGTAAAGGGTTGTTATCACCATCACCATCATTTCTTTGTCATTATTATTTAACTGGTAACTCTGATTTCAATTGAGATTGAAGAAAAACTATACAAATGAGGAAACATAAGGTATACAGTTATAATGAGAATCAATTTTACTACCACTAACCATAGAGAAAAAAAGGTATAAAAGCCCTATACTGAAAACCCAATCATCAAGAAAAGACCCACCATCAAAGCTACAGGACTAACAAAGGGCCGCATCCCTCAGCGCGAAATTGAGGTAAAAAAAAATCTGAAAAAACATTCTAAAAATCTAGAATATTAGAAAATACTAAGTTTTAATGTTTATGTTCATTAGAATGGACAGAGATCGTCTTTCCCCTACATAGAACAATCGCATTTGATTATTGTTTTCCCAATCATACCTCATGAGTTTGAAAGGATTCTGTTGTGTAAAAACTTATATAAAGTTAATGAGAATGCAGTTGATGCTTCAAGGTGCCATCTTTCTTAAATGGTGTGTTCGATTCATTTCAATCTCAATTTCTGCAGCGAAATACAAAACCATAGAGATCGATTCATTGACCAACAGGAAAGAGAGATTGGAAACCCTAATTTGGTACATGAGAAATAGAAATCGAAGGGAGATTCACACAGATGAGAAATCGATTCTAAAGAAGATCAAACAAACATAGAATGGAATGAGAGAAAGAGAAAGAAGAGATCGATTAAAAGAGAAGAAGATCTGAGATTTATGATGGAATTAGGGTTTGATTCGAGGGGGATGGTAGAAAAATTACCTTTCGGAGAGCTGATGACCGACCTGATAGCCAATGGCTTCGATCCTTCGAGCAGCGAGCTCTGGCTTTGACGAGTAGAAGCGATTGCAGTACGTACTCACCATCTCTATCAATACGCTCTCCACGCAGCTCTCTGATACCTCTCTCCCCATTTTTTTTCTTTTTCCTTCTCTCCCTCTCTCTCTCCCCCCCCCATTCATGTGTGTGTTTATAGATAGAGGAGCTCATGTTGGTGGGCCTACGTGTGGGGCCCGACTCTGAATCTGAACCATTGAAAAAGGGGCCAGCAATTTGGATGGTGCAAATAAAATGGTCTACTCTATAGTCAAGTATCTTTTAAAAATTGGATTAACATGGTCTATAGTCAATTTGGCTATTTTTCTTCCTGGTTAATAGCTGCTATATGAGCATTGCAATTCAAAGTTATAAGGGGACGTTTGTTTTTTCCATTTACATATGTAATTGAATCACATGGGTAATGGATACACAAAAATCATGTTTGTTTGGTGTGATTTTGATTCACATGTGTAAAATAGTTGTGTAAATGGTGTGAAAGATGGCCCTTTTTATGCATTGCATTTTCACACCTCAAGAGGTGTGAAAAACTTACACACGTTACTGTTACTAGGCGGACTGCTACAGTGCCTCACTGAGCAGTCCGCCTTTTATTTTTTTTAATTTTTTTGGGCCCCACTTGTAACATCCGAACCGGTCATTCTCTTAATAAGCTCAAACACGGCCATGTGTCCAATTTTCAACCGTTGATGATGCATGGAGGTTGAGATATGATCAACATAATCACAGCCGTTCGATTAATCTACTGTTACTAACATATAGCAGTCCGCCTTTTATGATTTTTTTATTTTTCTGGGACCCACATGTAAAATCAGGACCGTTCATATTCTTCAGAAGCTCAACCACGGCTATGTCTCCAATTTTCAACCGTTGATGATGTATGGAGGTTGAGATATCATCAAACAATATACAACCTATTGTTACTAACATACTCAGTCCGCCTTTTATAATTTTTTTAATGTTCTGGGCCCCACCTGTAAAATCAGGACCGTTCATATTCTTTAGAAGCTCAAATACGGTCATGTGTCCAATTTTCAACCATTGATGATGCTTGGATGTTGAGATATCATCAAACAATCTACAACTTATTCATAGATTCACATGTGAAATGTTATGTTAGTAACAAACGGTGGAATCTGATCCACATGTGAGTCATTTACATATGCAAATGACTCATATGTGGGTCATTTACACATGTGAATCACTTTCACAAGAAACAAACGACCCCTAAAGGACATTGGCTATAAAGCTACATGATTTTGCTAATGCCAAATTATAGATGTCAAAGATTTGAGGAAAAATAGACCTATCATGCACTCCATATAACTCCATTAATAGAATCTATCACCTCAAGGGCATCCAACAAAACATGATTTAGAAGGAAACCTAGGTCTTACTTGAGTGAGTATAATAAGGTTACCATAGGTACATTTATTGAAAATCTTATTAGTTTAAAATTGCACCCTCCCCTTACTTAGGGGGGATGTCTCCACAAATTGTGTTATAAGTCATTCATGCTCACTCTTGTGGCAGAGATCAACTTCTAGTAGAAAACTTTTTATGGCATATCCCACTGGAGGGGAAGGCATTCATTTTGAACTTTTGAATTTTCTATAGGTGGGTTCAAGAGTGAATTCTTACCCGTTCAGTCTCACTAAAACGCATGTGCACCGGCTCTAAAAGGGTTTTAGTGGTTGGGGTCACGTTGTGTTTGTAGGTACATGTGTATGCTCACCAAAAGTAATGTGATGCGTGCATGATGCATTCATCTTTGATCTTTGATATCCAAGATTCTTCATGTGTGAACTGACCACCATAGAGGTAAGTGTTTACAACGTACAAGAAGTTATACCTGTGGGGGAATGGCAGGGTAACAACAAGAAGATTGCTTGGGGACCCTAAAGAAGATGACAGCATAAAGAAGGCTCCTTTTATAGTGCCTTTAACTTGGATTGGATTAGCCTCCGTTGATAGAATGATCGGGGGCGGACCTATGCTTTGATGACCAGGGGAAACTTCCCAAAAGTCCAATGGGCCCTACATCATGGCCCACATGTGTTTAAACAACCACCCACGTATCTAAATGTCTTATTGGCTTCGAGAAATGTTCTTATATCCAGTTTTTTTTTCCATACCTATTCACCTTGAATTTGCATTGATATTTCATAGGCATTGATTTTGACATAAAAGTTTGAGTGAAACGTGATAATGTAAGTTTGAGTTGATTTTTTACGAGAGAAATCAATATTAGCAATGCAGTTAAGTATTTTGTATCTATATGTTTAAATGTAATACATTTCCTCTTTTGTTATTATTTAGGTGAAAATTGTCTAGCAAATATATATATATATATAGTTGAATTTTTTCAATTGACCATTATCTGTCCACCCAAATGAAAATCCTGGATCCGCCACTGAGAATGATGGTTCTCTAAGATAACTTCTGAGTGTATATAGACAATGAACAACATAGTCTCCTTTATCAAGATTCAAGATAAAACTAAGAGCATAATTGTGCAGCCATGTTTTTGCGGTATAGATGATCATTCGTTTTCATGTGTAGCGATACGTTCTAGTTGTGTGCAACATGGAAACATTTTCTTTTTCTTTTTCTCATATCATTTTTTCTAGTTGGGGGCAAAAACAAGAGTCCTAACCAACCCGTATCAGATTTACATTTTTGTTCTCATTTTCCAAGGCCGAGGCTTTACACAAAAAACCCTAATAAGTGAAGAGTCACTTTAATGGATAAGAAAAGAAGGGGTTATATCATAAAGTATCAAGTTTTAAAAATTACTTTTCTTTTTATAAAAAAGTCAAAATGTTATTTTTCTTATTTTGCTAAATGATAAAAAGCACTCTTTTTGTGCCATAAAATGACAAAATGTCAATAATTACTTTATAAGTGAGTTACTCAAAGGCAAGCCCACATGTGGTTACCAGCATTGATCGTAACAACACCAACATCAATCCTAACAATAACTAATAACTGTCCAGATTAAAAACTTTTCCACATGAAACTGCACCAAACGATCGAATGTAATCTATTTACTTCCATCGGGGATTTTCATCCCAATTACTTCCATTGTGACAATAAATGTCACAGCTCCAAGGAGTCCTAACTCCTAATGCACAAAACCTTCAATGTAAACTATAATGAGTTAGGACTATATCCTATAACGAGCATATCAAGAGGGAGACAGCCTTGCACAGCACACTCTGATGTCCTAGAAGGGGAATTTGATGAGGTGTGACTCTTCAGGCTTCTACTTAGGTGTCCTCATAGGCCAGGCTAAGCCCTAATTTGGCCGGATTTGGAACTGATGTTTTAGCATTTGGGCTGGACCTAGAAAAAAGATTTAGCCCTTCTAATATTTGGGCGAAGCTTGAATTCAGTGATAGAAAGCCTGAGCATGGTCCTGGTCAGCCCGTATAAGTAGTGATCGTCGACATACTTCACACAGGCTGATCTTGGGCCTTGCTTTTATGGCCATGTTGGGATTGGGCCCCTTTTTCTCAAGTCGGACAGAGCCTAGACATGCCTTAGCTTAGCCCAACTGGGCCCATGAACACCTCTACTTCTAGTACTATAATGCTTGCTAGATCATAGAAATTGGTATTCCACCAATATCTTCCAAATCCGAGCCCAGGTTTCTGATCACGTCTGTGAGCATATTATTGATATTGACAAGGTATAAAAAGATTGTTTTCATTATTTTCTCTTGTTTTCATTAGTCTGTGACATAATTAAAAACAAAAAGTTCTCATTTTCTTTTAAAGATACGCGCGCGGAAATTAAAAATTCGTAAAATTTTCAAGAAACAAGAAGAAGAAATGGCCCAAAAATGAGAATCCTTTAAAAGCTCATATTACAGCCAGATATTGTAAGTTTGTAACTATCTTCTGCAAACAAGCCTTTATTTGAATCATTCCTCACCGGAAAGAACTAAAGGACTGTTAGTTCCATCTCAGGAGCAACTGACATTAGAATCCACTGGAGTCAAATCATACATCACTTCTGATGCATACTTGAAGCTGACAGGAGAACTTTGAGTGATAGGCTTATTGACAAGGCAATATTGATCGTCGGTCTTGCTAAAGACGGCCGTGTCCACCTGCTCTACACTGCTAAATCCAGTGCATTGGACTTTTACATTAGTCTGGGTGCAGATGCAGTTGTTGCTTATGGTCACCTCAAATTCTGGATTTCTATTGATGAAGTGGCCCGTCTTCGATTGTGATATGCTGACGTTTGAGACGGTGCATGGCTGAGCCCAACCTGCATTTTTGTTGTAGCAAAAAAACAAGCAAATCATATAAATGAAATCTTCTCATCAAATGCTTCTTTAATTTATAGGAGTCTATCCGTATATAGTTTTATTACTTGTTTTAGACCCGCTTGAAATAGGGAGAGTTGACTTGATGTCACAGACCGTCCCACCAGCCTGATATTGTCAGCTTTGGTCATTTGATCAGCACGGTTTTGTTTCTGGGCTGGCCGTAGGCGTCCCAAAATGTCTCATATTAATATCTTGCTGTGAGAATAAAAACTGAAGGCTACGATGATCTAAATGTACTTCAAATTGCTCGCCATATAGATAATATTTCTATAACTTCAAAACAAAAACTATAGCTGCAATAGGAGGGGGTTCTGACTTATAGCCTAGTATCTGGGCAGCCCCATGGGCGATGTGGGATCCTACACTTGACTCAATAGATCATCGAGTTTGCCGAGTCAAATGAGTCCAACTATTAAGTTATCCAACCATTGAAGTACTCATTCGACAAGTTTGCCGCAATCATTTATCCAACCATTACATTACATATGATGGGCCTCAACTTGAATGGGTAACTTTATCAAAACAATCTTTCAAATGGGAGAATTCTGCATCTAAGATGGCAAAAACCTTTGAACAGGGGCACTTGTATATATCATTATAGACCATTAACTATATATATATATATATATATATATATATATATAGAGAGAGAGAGAGAGAGAGAGAGAGAGAAATCTCACCTTGTTTGAAGATACACAGAATGAGAAATCTCACCTTGTTTGAAGATACACAGAATGAGAAAAACAGAGAAGAGTTTGGGTGTAGTTTTCATCTCTTTTGAACCTGGTTTTTTCTCCAAACACTTTAGTTGTCTGGTTCAAGTTGGTGTACCCTGGAGGCAATTTATAGATGAAAGTTTGTATGAAAGATTGCGTTTGTCCATGTCATTTGGGCGTGCTAAAAAATGATCAATGCGCTCATAAATGGTGATCATGAATGGTGCTCATCGTAATCCATATTACAGATTCATTTGTTTATATTTGCAGAAAACAATTAAAAGATGACAATTTCTAGAAGATTGTTTCCATAAATGTACCATAGAAGATTGCTCTCGTATGGAATTCAGCAATATGAGAAGTAACATTTTTTCACCACATGGTCCTCAATTGACAAATCCAACCCCCTTATACTTGCTAATCCCTCGTGAATTGGTAGTACTCGCCCTAATTTGACATTAATCTAAATTATGCTTACTATTGGATTAAACTTAATAAAAAAATAACTAAAAAACCATTAAACTTTAAGCCCTTGAATCAATGGTTGTGATGAGCTAATTGAGGTCATCTTTGTCGAAAATCATAACTATAATGTGACCTTCCCAGCATAGTATTCTCCATGCAGGGGCAGACCTAGGAATTACATCGAGTAAAAAAGTAAACAAATTGGAGGGGCCATATGTATAGATTATACAAGGGTGGACCCAGGCAAAACCACGCGAGTGTCAGTCGCACCCATTAAACCGCGGTGCTCCTAAAAAAATCCAAAAAAATTTATAGGTCCGCCCTCAAAATCAACATGAAAATTCTCGGTTTGTCCCCCCCAAATCAAACAACCTATTAAGGTTCTCACCCCTCACAAGATTACAACAAGTTTTTTAAAAACTTGAGGGGTTTTATGAAATGTAGGGGGGTGGTGTTTGGATTTGGCCTGGTTCCGCCAGTGCTCCCATGATTATATTGCATCAAAGTGGGTTCCACAAAAGGGCTTAAAGTTTTACCTCTTTAGCAATCCATGAGAGGTGTCACAGTCTCGCGGATCCCACAAAACTTGCACCGATCCAAATGGACTAGATCGTTTGATCTAGTGTGATGTTTTTAATTTAAAACCATTAAACTTGAGGGCTACAGATCAAGGGGTTCAGACCATGGGATTATGTTGAAATCTCATAGATGGGGAGGTCCCAACAGCATCTTTCAATCTTCACTTCTTCCTTGATCTGAGGAGCGTCTCGCATTGGAGTTATATATTGGGGCGCACCAGGGCCCACATCAATTTATGGGAAGGTGGGGATCTAAATATCTAGATGTGGCCCACTTGTATTCAAAATTTTAAGTCCATGATCATCCTACTCCCTTTGATTGTCGCTCTTGCATTATTTTTTTCTTTCAATCTTAACTCAAAACGCATCACGTTACATTCTTACAGTGCAGGGTTCCTGAAAGTTTGAAACTTCACTTTGTTTTGGACTTTCTAATAAGAGCTAGGTCCATTCACAAACCTTCTAGGTCCCATGCATGCTAAATCTAGCTAAATCTAGAGGAGTACTTTAATGGCAATTTCCTTCCCGGCCTTAGCTAAATCTAGAAAAATTTTCTTTCCCACCTATGCATGCTGAAAGATTGTGTATTTTGCCCACAGTTAACCAAACTATTTTTTTTCATGAACATGTCCTATATAATGTTATTCTTAAAAGACATAGACTAAAAAAGTTTTCATTTTGAGAGGAAACATGCCTAGAGTTTGTAAATTTTTGAATGAAAACATACATTACATAAATAGATGTATATGTTGGGGGGCATTCATGTGCATTCATCCCTCAACATAGGGTGATGGACACTTACACGGCTTTTCCTCTTTGCTCATGAACAATTTTTTTTTCCATACGACCATATATGGTTTTTCCTCTTTTGCACAAGAATCTTTCCAATTATGTAAGTGTCTTTCACCCTATGGTGAGTGATGGATGCACATACATATTCTCCGTATATATGTATATAACATATATTACATGCATCATCTTATATAAATTTAAGAAAAGAACTACACATATCTGTACGTATAGAGTTAAGAAAAAATAAAATATTTTTCACAAAATAATCTTCAACACACACCTTCACATGTAAAAGCATACTAAATGTACAGAATTTGAAAATTAAATAGAAAAGGCAATTAAAAATAATATTGGCCAAAAACTCAAGACACAGACTTGCAAATGCACTTGTATTTTGTATACACACAAAACATATTCGGATGTGGATTTTTCTCGTTTCTAGCTATTTTCATGGATTCTACCAAAATGTGTGTAATATTGAGCAGAATTATACCAAAACGTATCTGTATCCGGTATCATACAACACACACATACATATTTATATACCACTCCATATCATGGTTGTTCAAGGGGCAGGTTTGGGCAGGGTGGCAAGTCAGAGTCCAATCGGTTAGTGAAGGTCAAATAGTAATTATGGGCCCTACAAACCCTAACCCAGCTCAAGAAAAAAGTAAAAAGGTTCAACCCTAATTTTGAATGAGCAGGTCGGGATCAGGTTGAGTTGGCGGGTTGGCTCAGGAATTGCCTACCCTGCCCGCCCCCAATTGTAAGATTTGGAGCACCTTCTAGAAATAAGTTTTTTTGGCTATACGTTGCAGCATTTTATGTTGGGGAAATTAATTATGAAGAATGTGCAATAAAAAATTAAATAAACAATTAAAATAAGTAATTAGTGAGTAAAAGTGAATGTTTGTGAATGTGAGAAATTAATCTAAGAAAGCAATAAAAATGGGCCAGGCACACCAATTAAGATGTTTTTTTAAAGACAACAATTTCCCACATGCATGTAGTTTTGATGAAATTCTATCCCCATAATACAATGCTCAACTCTGATTTAAAGCCTGCATACTAGAATCAGAAATATGAAATTGCCCTTAAAATCAAAGTAAAAATAAATATAAAAAAAATGCTCATAGACAATACTATACACTAGAATGCTTTCTGCTTATTTCGAATACTCAATCAAAAAACCTGAAAATCACCTTAATTTATAGAGTTGGAAGTAACTCTTGAAAATAGGGTCACATCCATTCAAATGGGCCCAAGAGACACATCTCATCCAAATGGCACAAAACACTTATTTTGAAAAGACGCATTCAAATGTCTCTTGGATTTTTTTTTAAATTATTGAATTTTAGAAAATATCCAACATTTTACTCACTTCCTTGTTTGACCTTTTTCTCCACATGAATGATTTTGATCATGATATCCAACATTTTACTCACTTCCTTGTTTGACCTTTTTCTCCACATGAATGATTTTGATCATGATATCCAACATTTTACTCACTTCCTTTTTTGACCTTTTTCTCCACATGAATGATTTAATTTGCCCATGATCATTTAATTGGAATTATTTTCTTATTACCTTTTAAGGATTCCTATAAAAAGAAGAAAATCAGAAGAAGACTGCGTTCAGCAGGCACCCTATGTGCGACAGATCATGTTATAAATGGACATGCATGAAAGCCAATGGTATGGCAAACTATCTAAACTATTTTGGCCAAGATCATTTAATTGGAATTATTTTCTTGTTATATTTACAGGCTCCTATGAAAAGAAGGAAATCTCAAGACGATTGCTTTCACAAGGAATCCTATGTGCAAGAGATAATGTCATAATTATACATACATGCATGCAAGCCTATTGGTCATCAGTTGAACACTATAATTATGTATGTGTGTATGACTTAGCTGCATTGAGGAGTATCACTGACAAAAAAGAGGCTAAAATGGAGAGCAGAAGAGTTCTGGTTTTTGTGCTACTTGTTGTCATGGCGATGGCTTCAAGTCCAAGCAGGGGTGTGGAGGCCGCTTACCTCATGCCCAGGAAACCATGCATCCAGGAGGAGTGCACTGCATCTTGTAAGCTATACCTCAAGGAAAATTTTGCGAGTGCCACCTGCTCTAAAAACAGCTTGAACATGGAGTTCTGCATATGCTCGTCGTAAGGTGGAGAAGAATAAGAAGTTATAGAAGTTTGAACAAGATGATGTCTGATTTGTTATTACTGCTACAACAAAGTGCTTGAACTACGTTGCTGTTGTTGTTCAGGTTTTAGTTTCAAATGTAACCAAAAAAAATAAAAACATATATATGATATTGTCTGATGGGTATATGAGTATAAAGATCTCTAGTACATATGTGCTCATTATTGGGCTTATTCTCTATCGCCAGACACATGTCATGTCCCGCTGATAACAAAGGGGTTAAACGTGGGATTAGGGGCAAATTAAAATTTTCCTCGACATGATAGTGATTGGCCCCCAATCATGATGCCATATGATCGAAGTCCACGGTGAGGTTAATGTGTTTGATCAGTTACCCGATATGCACCATGGAAGCTTCTAAATGAACATATGATACAATAAAAAATTCCAGAGCAAGCATAAAATATTAATTGAAGTTCGAAGTTATCAATAAGAAAAAGTATTTAATTACAACAAGGCCACTAAAACTTAGGCCACCCAAAAGATGAAGGCACTTGGGTGCAGGTCACGATGACTTAGTAGATGTCATTTACACACCACTTGTGGTCATTAGACAGATGTGCCTGAAGCGCCTCTTCCTCCTACTCTACTAGGGATAGGAAGACTCGATACCTATTCACCAAGCGTAGCATTATCAGACTACAAGTAGCTAGCTGATAGATATACATAAAATTAAGTAGATATACAAATACAAAGCGGTAAATAGCAACTTGATCATGTTATGAATGATAAAGAACGATCAATGAAAACGGACTCCTAATACGGATTCTATCGATAGGGGCGGTCCACGTAGGCTGCTACCTAACATAAGAGGTCGAGGTAGTTCGAGAAGTCAACATTGGCCAAGTCATCGGGTGTTCAATTCTGTACAAGTCTCAATACATCATGTAGTTAGCCCGCCTTAGGGTGTTTAACCCTGTCCAAATTAATACTTAGGGGGTATAAATCCTAGTCCATATAACTGTATACATCCGCTTCATAGTTCAATACCGATCTGTAGTTGTTCAAAGTCATTCTTGGCTCGACCCATGAGCAAACTTGTCACGACCCGGTCCCGAGATTTGACTAATCCAGATGAACCCCGAGTCGTGCAACCATATTTACTCCCATAAACTCCGAATTAACCAAAGTTAAAACGAAATCCACAAGGGATAACAATCATTAATACCTGTCAAATGTACAAATTTTGCGGAAATATATATATATATATACATTGACGAGACTAATTACACAAGTCTTTTACATAATAGTAAAGTCCATCTTATACATAATGTTCCGTTTCATCTCTCGATTTGGTCACACTCTGCATATTTCAAATACGATGCAAAAGGACATTAGTTATACCTCAAAATGGATACATAAAAGTTCTCTCAAAACATCTTTCCAAAATGTTCCAACTCTATTCACATTCGGACTCACGTCTATTCAATCAACGCTCTTGGAGTAATCTGATTGACCTCCTCCACAGGCTGTATATTCTCTGCATGATTGACACGGGTAATTGGGCATGTAATGTCATCAATAACACTGTGAACACGACGGTTCAACAATGTATACATAGATCTATGATAGTACATGCTTATAAATATACAAAATCTAACAATTAATAGTTCTATCGTCAATACTCAATTCTAACAATTCTACTCAATCCGTACTATGACATTAGCACGAGTATTCATAGTCAAGTAATGAACAATTACTAGCTTGGCAAATACTATAGTACTTATGTTATTTCACATCTTATAAACAAAAGGAAAGAATCATTCAATATCATTGTCCTCTTTGGCACAGGGCGGAAGGGCACACCATTCATGACCCAGGCCTCAGAAGGAAATTATTCAGTTACTTATTCATTCAGTCATCATCCTTTGGCACAAGGCGGAATGGCGCACCATTCATGACCTATGCTTCATAAAGGAATTATTCAGTACTGTGGGATCTACCAGTGTCCGGGCCAGGGACATCTGACAGTGACACAGAGCTCCGGAACACTCTAATTCATCTGCTGCAGCAGGAGTATTTATTAATCATAACTGTTCATTGTTCATTTATTAATTCAACGTACATTCATTCATTATCACATTATTCGATCCATTCAGTCTTTCCTGAATTCAGTGTGGCTCAATGATGAGCTTAGGAATCACTATGTAGTGGCAAGACTCAAGACATCTACTCAATCTATCATTCGATCTAACTTTCTAAACTAAACAAATGGGTGAAGCACTCGTTATCCAACGTACATGTTATCCTCGATGAACATCACTTTATTTAGTAATTTGTACATTAAATAACCTTAGCTAACACTTATGAAGGCTTGGATATCACCAATATCAGCCCATGTGCATTAGGCCTTTACCTAGGAAAATCAGACTTCAAATATGAAATTCCCTCCAAGTTCGGTCACCTTGTCGGTTGGCCGACATTCACACTCGGTTAACTCTCGGTTGGCCACTCGGTTGACCGAACTCTGTCGGTTGACCACTTGGTTGACCCTAGTTACAGCTCGAAAATTCAGAATTTTTAACACTTCAGGGATCACTCGGTCGGCCTGTCGGTCGACCCTCGGCGGACCGACATCATAATGTCGGTCGACCGAACTTACTCGGTTAGCTTTCCAGAAGCTGATTCTTCTGTGTACTTCAATCAGGTTGGTTCGGTCAGGTGTCGGTCAAGCGTCGGTCAGCTTTCCAGAAGCCGAACCACACTAAGAAATGAATCCAGATATGTTCGGTCAGCTGTCGGTCAGGCGTCGGTCGACCGAACTGCTCCCAGAACTCCATTACAGAGCTTCAAAATTTCTGAAGCAAAATCTTGGAATTTGAATTCCTGAGTTCTTACAAGTCCTATAACATCATAAATCAATAGAAATCATATACTTGCCTCTATTTGGAGATTAATCCACAAAAACCCTTTTTGTTTAGCTTGGATTTGAGGTGTTTCTCAATTTGAATCCCTTTTTTCAAGCCTATTTCCATGAAAATATTCAAGATACAACTACTATGAGTTATATGAACTAGAAATCATTCCTACGCACTCAATGGAACTTGAAAACTCTACTAAGAGTTCAAGAACACTTACTTGTAGTTGTAAAGAGAAGTTTGAGATCTTCTTTTAGCTTTAACTCCAAGGAAATAGAGAACAACTTGATGGAGAAGATGAAGTGGAAGCAATCTCTTCTAAAACCACACACTCAAATCCTCAATCTTGATGCTCGTTGAAGAGGAAATGGAAGAGAGAAGAAGAAAATGAAAAGAGAAAGGACGCTAGGGTTTGAGATGAATGAACTCATTGAGTTCATCTTAACTTTTATAAGCCCTCAAATTGCGATTAAGTCCACCATTTCCTTTAATTTACGATTCAAGTCAAATGAAAGGTCATTTGATCTGATACTCGTCGAATGACCTCGAGTCTTTTATGAAAGTTAACGTACTCGTCAAGATACACGCTTTGGTATCAAGAGTTTCCGTATTTGACAAAATTCATGAAAATTCGTATTTATGAAAAAGTCCTATTTTTATTAGCTTAAGTCTAAAAACTCATTCAATCCCTTGATTACCATTTCATTAAGCCTAATACATTCAATTTAGGCAAATTCAATTCCATTTGGCTATAAACTATCATTAGCTTAATTAAGCACAATTAATTAGCCTTAATTTTCGATCAATTAGAGTTAATCTTGATTAACTCGGGACGGGGCTTAACATTCCCCTAAGCATAATAAGCAAGTTTGGAAGAGATTGACTTAATAGTGTTGATTTTAGACTCAAATTAGTGAAATTAAGGGCTTTTCTGTAAATATGGATTTTAGCATATTTCGTCGAATGCGGTGAAGTTTGATACCATCATGTGTATCTCGACGAGTACGTCAACTTTCATAATACATTCATTTTCATTTGACTTCAAATGAGTCTTAATTTGACTCAAATTAGAAATATGTGTAATATATGGGTTTTTGTACAAAATACTGTTTATAAGGTTTCAAATGGAAACCAATCTCAGTTCATTCAATGGTTTCCAGCATAGAGAACCTTAGGTTCATCTTCTTTCTTCGTTTCTTCTTGGTTTTCTTCATCAAAGGTGCTTAAAAGAAGCTAAGTTTGTGTGGAAGACTCGAGTTGTCTTCATCTACCTCATTTCCTTGCTTTGTTTTCTTGGACTTCTTGGCGTTAAAGTTTGAGGGAAATCTCAAATTCCTTTCCACAAGCTGTCAAGTAAGTTTTGAGAGTAATTTCAGTTGTAAATGAGTTCTTTAAACCCTTTTCCATCTCAAAAGCTCATTGAGTTCGGATTTGAATGGTTTGGTGATATTAGGGTTTGAGATTGTGTGGAATTGAATCAAATAGAGCTCAAAAGAAGGGTTTTTGATTAAGTTGCTATTTGTTATGAGTTGTTGTCATTAGATGTGAATTTTTTTGGAATTGTATATATTGGAATGGTATATGAATCAATTGAGTGGTGTCTGTAGTGATTAAATGATGGAATAGAAGTGTATTTTGTGTATTAGATTCATTTGAAAGGAAAGTGTAAATAGTTTATTATAATTACATGCTGAATTATGTAGATTTCATTTAATTGGTTGTAGTTATGAATTCAGCTATATAATGTGAGAATTGATTTATGTGAATGGGTTTGTGAGGTCCCACACTTGGTGGGCCCTCTAATTGCTATTTTATAGACTAATTAATTCTAATTTATGTTAATTATTGGTTAATTATGCTAATCTTTGCTAATTATTGCTAATCTTTGCTAATTATTGTTAATTACTATTTATTGGGCTAATTAGGGGTTGATTAGGGTGACTAGTTAGATTTTCCTAAGTTATAGTTAGACTGGCTTGGTTTAGTTAGTTTTGGGGTTAGTTGGGTGTTTGTGTTAATCCTAGGCTTTTAGTGCTAAATAGGACCTTAGTTAGTGGTCTTAATCTAATTAGTGAGGGATTAGTGTGAGGTCCCACCCTTGGTGGGCCCTCTAAGGGCTAATTTATAGACTAATTAATCCTAATTTATGTTAATTATTGCTTAATTATGTTAATCTTTGTTAATCTTCGCTAATCTTCACTAATTTTTGCTAATCACCACTAATTATTGCTAATCTTTATTAATCCTGTTTAATTACTCTTTAATTGGGCTGGTTAGGAGCTAATTAGATTGACTAGTTAGTTTCTCCTAAGTTTTTAGTTAGACTAGGTTAGTTTGGGTTAATTTCTAATCAATTGAGTGTTAGTGTCAAACCTAGGCTAATAGTGTTGATTAGGCTCTTAGTTAGATTAATTAAGTTAATTAGGTTGGGTTAGCAAAAGGTGCTTCTAGAATGTTCCTAACCTAATGACCCAACTACCCCCAAACCCTAACCCTCTTTCCACTAAACCCTAAGGGCACTATGGTCCCTAACTACTTTACTAATCCTATATAATATCTCTTAAACTTTTGCAACTCATTTCAAAACCCTAAGCAGCCCCCATCCCAAGGTAACTCCCAGCTCTCTTCCCAAGATAACTTCCCCAGCTCCCATCTCAACTTCCTTCCTACGTTGAACTAAGAACTACTGTTGCATTTTCCATTTCTTCTTCACTGCTGGAAACCCATCTTGAAGAACAACAGCTGCAACCACCATTTCATCTTCTCCCTGGAACTGGACTGTTGCTGTTGTTGTAAGTTCATCTTGGAGCTGCTGTACCCCATCTTCCTTCTCCTCCTGCTGGATTGTGACTGTGCTGGAATCCTTTGAGAACTGCTGCTATCTCCTTCAACTCCAACTACAGCAGCCACTGCTACCATCTCTTCCTTCGTTTCCCCATTTCATCTCACTGATTTCTGAGACCCTGCTGCTGGAATTTCTTCTTGAATGGCTGCTGGACTGATTTCTGCTGGAATCCCAGCTTGAAAAACTACTACTGTTGTAATTCTTCTTCTTCAGCAATTTCTGCTGGGATTTCCACCTTGGCCTGCTACTTCTACTTCTCTGTTTGGGCTGGGAGAAATGTTCCTGAGAGCAGCAGCCACGGTTTCACCTTCCTTCCCTCTTAATCTTCCCCTGAGCCACTGATTCAGTGTGGAGATTTACTCCCCTGGAGCTACAACAGCTGCCGTTTCTTTCTTCTTCATCTTTATTTCCCCACCTGGGAGGTCATATTGCTGCTGGAAATTTAGCTAGGAGCTGCTGCTCTACTCTGCTGGAATCTGAGCTGCAGCAGTCATCACCATCTTCTTCTTCACCTTCTCTGTCAGCTGGGCACTTCTCTTCTCAGTTATTTCTCTAACAATCTCTCTCTCAAGCTACAAAAGGCAAGTGCTCATACTCCTAATTTAGCATATATGTGTTGTTTATTGATTCCTATAGCTTTAATTCATGGTTGTGTTTGATTAGTTTAGAAATCTGTTGAGCTCTGTTTGTATTGTTTATTTGGATGGAAGGTCACTGATGGATGGGGGTTTTCACCCCCCATTTGGAAGATCAGTGGGCCATAAGGTGTTAATGGATGGTTTATGAAGTTATTTATTGATTAGAAGTGGTTTGGGGAAGTTTGGAAGTGATTGGAAGTGATTTGGGCGAAAACGGAGCTGAAACGGAAAAGTTGCAGAAATCTGCAGGAATAGTGTTTTCAGTGTTCTAGGTCGACCGAGACCCCCCTCTAGGTCGACCGAGAACACTGCAGTTTCTAAAAAATCAAGCCTCAGTTATTATCTGCAGAATTTCCCTGACACGCCCGAGGACTCGCCCGACAGTGTTCTAGGTCGACCGAGACCCCCCTCTAGGTCGACCGAGAACACTGAAAAATGGAAAAACAGAGCTCCCAGTTAGCTGTGTTCTGC
The DNA here is from genome assembly GCA_038049695.1 of Cinnamomum chago. Lineage (NCBI taxonomy): Eukaryota > Viridiplantae > Streptophyta > Magnoliopsida > Laurales > Lauraceae > Cinnamomum > Cinnamomum chago. The sequence goes on from CP142456.1 coordinate 78,995,010, forward strand.
AGTCTGAGTTCCTGTTGTCTGGGTCGACTGGGACCCATCCTAGTCGATCGAGACAACTAGGTTTTGATGGAAAAATTGGCCATCAGCCATATTCTTGTAGAAAACCTATTTTAATCAGTTTGGTTGACCCGGCTTAGCCCAGGTTGACCCGTTTACATGGTTTTCACTAAGAATGACTGAAAGTTGGTTTTTCACCCGAAACTCAGACTGGTTGCGCCCAAATCAACCTGAAACTTAGAATTTACTTCTAGAAGGTGTTTAAAGCTGGATCATCAATCTTTCTAAGGTTTCAGAGTATGCGGTCAATCATCCAGGCCAGGTTGTTTGACCGGACACGCTGTAAGCCTATAGAAATGAATTGAGTTGTCCAGGAAGCCTGATTTAGATTAGCCAGTGCACTCGGTTGATCTTCCAGGCCAGGAAATCAACCGAGTTCACAACCCGTCAGGTTCACCTGGATAACCCTGATTATCCAGTTTTCAACATTTAGTAGATGTGATCAGTTGTGGGGCCCATTGACCATCCAAATGAGTATTTGTCAGTGTCCTTAGCCCGAGTCAATGGTGTGGCTCAACCTTGACTCGCGGGGACCACTGTTTAGTGTTTTGGTTGAGTATCTAAGATGATTCGACCTCTAAAAGTTGTCAGACAATGCCCTTAACTAACTAAGCACCAAATACAGTATTTTACGGCATTAATGACATCGTTTAGAGATCGAATTACCGGAGATAGACCCGAACCTGAAGTGGCCCATTTACCTAGGATTGGACTGTTGTTCTTCCCTATTGATTCCTATGATGAAGTTCATACTTCTTTATTATTATTCAGTCAATCTTAGATCTTTAGATTAGTTGTTTGCTATTAATTAATCATAATTGGAAGACCTGAACCTAGGGTTTCTAGAGGTGACCCGGTTGTGTGAATTCGGAGATCGTTGACCCGTGTCTGTGTCTAGGCGGGCCCTTAATGGGCCTAAGTGTGGTAATGTGAACCCTTTAGCTTGAAGAGATAGTTTCTATTGGACTGTTAAGTTGTATGGATTATAGTGGAACTGTTTGTCAGTAGTAGATGGATTGGTTGCCTCGTTTGGACGGTTTTAGACCAGGCCATGTACTGTTGGGCCTTGGTATGGATCCAACGAGTGGGCCTGGGTCTTGAATGAGATCCAGAGTTGTATTGAGATGTGTGGACTTTATAGAGGTATTGTTAGGACCTTGTTCACGCAAGGCAAAGCCTAGACAGACACAGACCTTAGAGTTATTCTCGAGTCGGCATGAACATTCACTCGGTTGATTTAAGCTCAGCCTGTGGACTGATCATCCCCGGTAGGAGCTAGTTGAGTATGGTGAAGCTATCATGATGAGCTGTGTGGTTAAGACGGCAAGGTGTCATACCGTGCCGATCTGGAGTGATGAGATGATGAGTTGATGAGTGAGATTCGGGATTAGTTATTCCCTGGTGAGATTCCCCACCGCGACTGTGTTCAGTATGGGAGGGCCGCGGCATAATATCCCGCGGTATTCCAGCTCGTGTGAATGTGCCACATTGTTTATAGTAGTGTAGATGATTTCCTTATACTGATTCCTCATGCTTTACATGCACAACTGCCTAGTTCTTTTCCCTTGCTATTCATTTAACTTATGTACCCGTCTTTAATTCCTTTGATATATATATGCTATGTTAGTAGTATGCTGTATCTTGCCAGATCGTTTAGATCTGACCCATTCTATGGTGCTTAGGCCTTGACCCAGAGATTCCCGACGACGCACTAGCCCTCGTGGAGGCACCTGTAGCCGGAGAGTACGCTTGGGGCTCGGCCGACACGGATGTCGAGCCGGAGGGCGAGGAGTACACTCCAGGGTTCTGAGAGTTTATGTTATTTTGGGTTTTGAGTGACATTTGTAGTGAGAAGGGTAGAATGAAAGATGTATAACTTTAAATTTACATTGAATCATTTTAATTAGACCACTGTTCTGCTTTCCTTTAATATACATGATACCTATTGCTTCCGCTCTACTTAAATGTTATGCTTCCGCAAGTTTTAACCATTGAATATTATTCGGTTCAAAAAGTTTTAAATTGGACCTCACTGCGGCCTACGATCTTGGAAGTTCTCGGATTTTCCGGGAAGTAGCGCGCCAATTTCGGGTGATCGAACGAGTTTATCGGTATCCGGAATTGGGGCGTTACATTTTATGGTATCAGAGCGAGCTGGTCTCTAGGAAATAAAATACACTAGAAACCATAGGACGTAGTGAGGATTCGAGTGATGGGATACGTGTGAGGACGATGGATTGGGTAGAGTCAGTGTAGTCTTAGGTTTTGGACTTACCACCCCAGATGCCGAGTGCAAATCGGGGAGTGCATTTTGCTTGCAGATCTGATCGTGCTACCCATGCATGACTTCGATGTCATTTTAGAAGGATGGATCGATGAGGATGTGCATCGACTACCGGCAGTTGAACCAGGCAACAGTGAAGAACAAGTATCCTCTTCCCCGGATCGACGAGCTTTTCGACCAGCTTCAGGGTGCGCAGTTCTTTTCGAAGATAGACTTGAGATCGGGATATCATCAGCTTCGAGTCAGAGATCAAGATGTGCAGAAGACAGCGTTCCGATCCCGTTATGGCCATTATGAGTTTCTTGTGATGCCGTTCGGGTTGACGAATGCACCAGCAGTGTTCATGTCCCTGATGAACAAGATCTTCGCACCATACCTCGACAGCTTCACAGTGGTCTTCATCGACGATGTTTTGGTCTACTCCAAGACCAGAGAGGAGCACGAGCAGCATTTGAGGACGTCTTTGCAGTTGTTGCGCGACAACCAGTTGTACGCGAAGCTCAGCAAGTGCGAGTTTTGGTTAGAGCAGGTAGTCTTCCTTGGACACATCATCTCCAAGGATGGGCTAGCAGTGGACCCGGCGAAGATAGAGGCAGTGACGAACTGGGCAAGACCGAAGAATGCCACAGAGATCAGGAGTTTCCTCGGTTTGGCAGGTTACTACCGCAGATTCGTCAAGAGTTTCTCCACGATCTCAGCACCGTTGACCAAGCTGACACGGAAGGATGTACCGTTCGTTTGGTCCGATGCTTGCGAGAACAGCTTTCAAGAGCTGAAGGAGAGATTGACGACAGCGCCAATCTTGTCATTACCTACTGGTAACGGTGGATTCGTAGTCTTCACAGACGCTTCAGGGACCGGTCTTGGATGTGTTCTGATGCAGGAGGGCAAGGTTATTGCCTATGGATCGCGTCAGCTGAAGGAGCACGAGAAGAAGTACGCCACTCACGACTTGGAGCTTGCAGCAGTCGTTTTTGCCTTGAAGTTGTGGCGGCACTACCTCTACGGCGAGAAGTTCGAGGTGCACTCAGATCACCGCAGTTTGCAGTACCTGTTCACGCAGAGCGACCTCAACAACCGGCAGAGGAGGTGGATGGAGTACATCAAGGACTACGACTTCCCCATCAAATACCATCCTGGTAAGGCGAACGTCGTAGCAGACGCTTTGAGCAGGAAGACCGCCCTCGTCAGTTTCCTAGCAGCAGAGGGTGTGTGGACCGACGTCTTCAGCAGTTTAGACGTCCAGTTTCAGCCACTCGGCGAGAGAGTTTTGCTTGCCACCATGTCAGCGTGGGAACCAGAGTTGCTGGGCAAGGTCAAGGACAGTCAGCGCAACGATCCCAAGCTTGTCCGAGTGATCAAGCAGATTGATCAGAGGCCAGAGTTCAGATTGATTGGAGGAGTGCTCTACTATCAGGACAGATTGTGCGTGCCAGACATTCAGGAGCTGAAGGACGAGATTCTTGCAGATGCACACCACAGCAGATACTCGATTCACCCCGGCAGCACCAAGATGTACCAGAACCTGAGGAGCTACTACTGGTGGAACAACATGAAGAAGGAGATAGCTCGTTATGTCTCCAGGTGTTTGACGTGCCAGCAGATCAAGGTCGAACACCAGAAGCCGCCAGGACTTCTTCATCAGCTTGAGATTCCTCAGTGGAAGTGGGAGCACATCACCATGGACTTCATCGCAGGACTTCCAGCCACCAGGAGGCGCCACGACGGCATTTGGGTGATTGTGGATCGGCTGACTAAGTCAGCCCACTTCTTGCCAGTGTCGATGAGAGCAGGACTCGACGTCCTTGCTAAGCTGTACGTCGATCGGATTGTCTCGTTGCACGGAGTTCCAACTTCGATTGTTTCGGACAGAGACCCGCGATTCACTTCGCACTTCTGGGAGAGCCTTCAGCAGGCTTTGGGTACCAAGTTGAGCTTCAGCACAGCCTATCATCCACAGACAGACGGCCAGACAGAGCGCACCAACCAGACACTAGAGGACATGTTGAGAGCCTGTGTCTTGGACTTCAAGGAGAACTGGGAGGATTCCTTGCCACTTTGCGAGTTCGCCTACAACAACAGCTTCCATGCGAGCATCAAGATGGCACCGTACGAGGCTTTGTACGGGAGGAGATGCAAGACCCCAGTTTGCTGGGAAGAAGTTGGTGTCAGGAGTTTCCATGGTCCGTCCATAGTCAGCGACACCAGCGAGAAGGTTCGGCAGATAGTTGAGAACCTGAAGGTCAGCCGCAGCAGACAGAAGAGCTATGCAGACAATCGACGCAGACCTCTCGAGTTCGAGAAGGGAGACAGAGTTTTCCTGAAGGTTTCTCCGGCTAGAGGTACCCTGAGGTTTGGTGAGAAGGGTAAGCTAGCGCGGAGATATGTTGGACCCTTCGAGATCAGATCGAGAGTTGGAGACGTCGCCTACAAGCTTCAGCTACCACCAGAGCTTTCAGGAGTGCATGACGTGTTCCACGTCTCCATGCTGAAGAAGTATGTGGAGGACCCGACCCACATTCTTTATCACGAGCCACTCGACATCCAGCCAGATGCTTCGTACGTCGCCAGGCCGGTCGCGATCATCGACACCAAGGAGCAGGTGCTCCGGACCCGAACAATTCATTGGGTGAAGGTTCAATGGGAGCATCACACTCCGGAGGAGGCTACGTGGGAGCTACGCGACCAGGTGGAGAAGGACTATCCGCATCTTCTACCTCAGGTACGTTCTACTCTTGTTTTACATTTGGGGACAAATGTTTTTAAAAGGTGGGAATGATGTGAGGTCCCACCCTTGGTGGGCCCTCTAAGGGCTAATTTATAGACTAATTAATCCTAATTTATGTTAATTATTGCTTAATTATGTTAATCTTTGTTAATCTTCGCTAATCTTCACTAATTTTTGCTAATCACCACTAATTATTGCTAATCTTTATTAATCCTGTTTAATTACTCTTTAATTGGGCTGGTTAGGAGCTAATTAGATTGACTAGTTAGTTTCTCCTAAGTTTTTAGTTAGACTAGGTTAGTTTGGGTTAATTTCTAATCAATTGAGTGTTAGTGTCAAACCTAGGCTAATAGTGTTGATTAGGCTCTTAGTTAGATTAATTAAGTTAATTAGGTTGGGTTAGCAAAAGGTGCTTCTAGAATGTTCCTAACCTAATGACCCAACTACCCCCAAACCCTAACCCTCTTTCCACTAAACCCTAAGGGCACTATGGTCCCTAACTACTTTACTAATCCTATATAATATCTCTTAAACTTTTGCAACTCATTTCAAAACCCTAAGCAGCCCCCATCCCAAGGTAACTCCCAGCTCTCTTCCCAAGATAACTTCCCCAGCTCCCATCTCAACTTCCTTCCTACGTTGAACTAAGAACTACTGTTGCATTTTCCATTTCTTCTTCACTGCTGGAAACCCATCTTGAAGAACAACAGCTGCAACCACCATTTCATCTTCTCCCTGGAACTGGACTGTTGCTGTTGTTGTAAGTTCATCTTGGAGCTGCTGTACCCCATCTTCCTTCTCCTCCTGCTGGATTGTGACTGTGCTGGAATCCTTTGAGAACTGCTGCTATCTCCTTCAACTCCAACTACAGCAGCCACTGCTACCATCTCTTCCTTCGTTTCCCCATTTCATCTCACTGATTTCTGAGACCCTGCTGCTGGAATTTCTTCTTGAATGGCTGCTGGACTGATTTCTGCTGGAATCCCAGCTTGAAAAACTACTACTGTTGTAATTCTTCTTCTTCAGCAATTTCTGCTGGGATTTCCACCTTGGCCTGCTACTTCTACTTCTCTGTTTGGGCTGGGAGAAATGTTCCTGAGAGCAGCAGCCACGGTTTCACCTTCCTTCCCTCTTAATCTTCCCCTGAGCCACTGATTCAGTGTGGAGATTTACTCCCCTGGAGCTACAACAGCTGCCGTTTCTTTCTTCTTCATCTTTATTTCCCCACCTGGGAGGTCATATTGCTGCTGGAAATTTAGCTAGGAGCTGCTGCTCTACTCTGCTGGAATCTGAGCTGCAGCAGTCATCACCATCTTCTTCTTCACCTTCTCTGTCAGCTGGGCACTTCTCTTCTCAGTTATTTCTCTAACAATCTCTCTCTCAAGCTACAAAAGGCAAGTGCTCATACTCCTAATTTAGCATATATGTGTTGTTTATTGATTCCTATAGCTTTAATTCATGGTTGTGTTTGATTAGTTTAGAAATCTGTTGAGCTCTGTTTGTATTGTTTATTTGGATGGAAGGTCACTGATGGATGGGGGTTTTCACCCCCCATTTGGAAGATCAGTGGGCCATAAGGTGTTAATGGATGGTTTATGAAGTTATTTATTGATTAGAAGTGGTTTGGGGAAGTTTGGAAGTGATTGGAAGTGATTTGGGCGAAAACGGAGCTGAAACGGAAAAGTTGCAGAAATCTGCAGGAATAGTGTTTTCAGTGTTCTAGGTCGACCGAGACCCCCCTCTAGGTCGACCGAGAACACTGCAGTTTCTAAAAAATCAAGCCTCAGTTATTATCTGCAGAATTTCCCTGACACGCCCGAGGACTCGCCCGACAGTGTTCTAGGTCGACCGAGACCCCCCTCTAGGTCGACCGAGAACACTGAAAAATGGAAAAACAGAGCTCCCAGTTAGCTGTGTTCTGCAGTCTGAGTTCCTGTTGTCTGGGTCGACTGGGACCCATCCTAGTCGATCGAGACAACTAGGTTTTGATGGAAAAATTGGCCATCAGCCATATTCTTGTAGAAAACCTATTTTAATCAGTTTGGTTGACCCGGCTTAGCCCAGGTTGACCCGTTTACATGGTTTTCACTAAGAATGACTGAAAGTTGGTTTTTCACCCGAAACTCAGACTGGTTGCGCCCAAATCAACCTGAAACTTAGAATTTACTTCTAGAAGGTGTTTAAAGCTGGATCATCAATCTTTCTAAGGTTTCAGAGTATGCGGTCAATCATCCAGGCCAGGTTGTTTGACCGGACACGCTGTAAGCCTATAGAAATGAATTGAGTTGTCCAGGAAGCCTGATTTAGATTAGCCAGTGCACTCGGTTGATCTTCCAGGCCAGGAAATCAACCGAGTTCACAACCCGTCAGGTTCACCTGGATAACCCTGATTATCCAGTTTTCAACATTTAGTAGATGTGATCAGTTGTGGGGCCCATTGACCATCCAAATGAGTATTTGTCAGTGTCCTTAGCCCGAGTCAATGGTGTGGCTCAACCTTGACTCGCGGGGACCACTGTTTAGTGTTTTGGTTGAGTATCTAAGATGATTCGACCTCTAAAAGTTGTCAGACAATGCCCTTAACTAACTAAGCACCAAATACAGTATTTTACGGCATTAATGACATCGTTTAGAGATCGAATTACCGGAGATAGACCCGAACCTGAAGTGGCCCATTTACCTAGGATTGGACTGTTGTTCTTCCCTATTGATTCCTATGATGAAGTTCATACTTCTTTATTATTATTCAGTCAATCTTAGATCTTTAGATTAGTTGTTTGCTATTAATTAATCATAATTGGAAGACCTGAACCTAGGGTTTCTAGAGGTGACCCGGTTGTGTGAATTCGGAGATCGTTGACCCGTGTCTGTGTCTAGGCGGGCCCTTAATGGGCCTAAGTGTGGTAATGTGAACCCTTTAGCTTGAAGAGATAGTTTCTATTGGACTGTTAAGTTGTATGGATTATAGTGGAACTGTTTGTCAGTAGTAGATGGATTGGTTGCCTCGTTTGGACGGTTTTAGACCAGGCCATGTACTGTTGGGCCTTGGTATGGATCCAACGAGTGGGCCTGGGTCTTGAATGAGATCCAGAGTTGTATTGAGATGTGTGGACTTTATAGAGGTATTGTTAGGACCTTGTTCACGCAAGGCAAAGCCTAGACAGACACAGACCTTAGAGTTATTCTCGAGTCGGCATGAACATTCACTCGGTTGATTTAAGCTCAGCCTGTGGACTGATCATCCCCGGTAGGAGCTAGTTGAGTATGGTGAAGCTATCATGATGAGCTGTGTGGTTAAGACGGCAAGGTGTCATACCGTGCCGATCTGGAGTGATGAGATGATGAGTTGATGAGTGAGATTCGGGATTAGTTATTCCCTGGTGAGATTCCCCACCGCGACTGTGTTCAGTATGGGAGGGCCGCGGCATAATATCCCGCGGTATTCCAGCTCGTGTGAATGTGCCACATTGTTTATAGTAGTGTAGATGATTTCCTTATACTGATTCCTCATGCTTTACATGCACAACTGCCTAGTTCTTTTCCCTTGCTATTCATTTAACTTATGTACCCGTCTTTAATTCCTTTGATATATATATGCTATGTTAGTAGTATGCTGTATCTTGCCAGATCGTTTAGATCTGACCCATTCTATGGTGCTTAGGCCTTGACCCAGAGATTCCCGACGACGCACTAGCCCTCGTGGAGGCACCTGTAGCCGGAGAGTACGCTTGGGGCTCGGCCGACACGGATGTCGAGCCGGAGGGCGAGGAGTACACTCCAGGGTTCTGAGAGTTTATGTTATTTTGGGTTTTGAGTGACATTTGTAGTGAGAAGGGTAGAATGAAAGATGTATAACTTTAAATTTACATTGAATCATTTTAATTAGACCACTGTTCTGCTTTCCTTTAATATACATGATACCTATTGCTTCCGCTCTACTTAAATGTTATGCTTCCGCAAGTTTTAACCATTGAATATTATTCGGTTCAAAAAGTTTTAAATTGGACCTCACTGCGGCCTACGATCTTGGAAGTTCTCGGATTTTCCGGGAAGTAGCGCGCCAATTTCGGGTGATCGAACGAGTTTATCGGTATCCGGAATTGGGGCGTTACATTTTATGGTATCAGAGCGAGCTGGTCTCTAGGAAATAAAATACACTAGAAACCATAGGACGTAGTGAGGATTCGAGTGATGGGATACGTGTGAGGACGATGGATTGGGTAGAGTCAGTGTAGTCTTAGGTTTTGGACTTACCACCCCAGATGCCGAGTGCAAATCGGGGAGTGCATTTTGCTTGCAGATCTGATCGTGCTACCCATGCATGACTTCGATGTCATTTTAGAAGGATGGATCGATGAGGATGTGCATCGACTACCGGCAGTTGAACCAGGCAACAGTGAAGAACAAGTATCCTCTTCCCCGGATCGACGAGCTTTTCGACCAGCTTCAGGGTGCGCAGTTCTTTTCGAAGATAGACTTGAGATCGGGATATCATCAGCTTCGAGTCAGAGATCAAGATGTGCAGAAGACAGCGTTCCGATCCCGTTATGGCCATTATGAGTTTCTTGTGATGCCGTTCGGGTTGACGAATGCACCAGCAGTGTTCATGTCCCTGATGAACAAGATCTTCGCACCATACCTCGACAGCTTCACAGTGGTCTTCATCGACGATGTTTTGGTCTACTCCAAGACCAGAGAGGAGCACGAGCAGCATTTGAGGACGTCTTTGCAGTTGTTGCGCGACAACCAGTTGTACGCGAAGCTCAGCAAGTGCGAGTTTTGGTTAGAGCAGGTAGTCTTCCTTGGACACATCATCTCCAAGGATGGGCTAGCAGTGGACCCGGCGAAGATAGAGGCAGTGACGAACTGGGCAAGACCGAAGAATGCCACAGAGATCAGGAGTTTCCTCGGTTTGGCAGGTTACTACCGCAGATTCGTCAAGAGTTTCTCCACGATCTCAGCACCGTTGACCAAGCTGACACGGAAGGATGTACCGTTCGTTTGGTCCGATGCTTGCGAGAACAGCTTTCAAGAGCTGAAGGAGAGATTGACGACAGCGCCAATCTTGTCATTACCTACTGGTAACGGTGGATTCGTAGTCTTCACAGACGCTTCAGGGACCGGTCTTGGATGTGTTCTGATGCAGGAGGGCAAGGTTATTGCCTATGGATCGCGTCAGCTGAAGGAGCACGAGAAGAAGTACGCCACTCACGACTTGGAGCTTGCAGCAGTCGTTTTTGCCTTGAAGTTGTGGCGGCACTACCTCTACGGCGAGAAGTTCGAGGTGCACTCAGATCACCGCAGTTTGCAGTACCTGTTCACGCAGAGCGACCTCAACAACCGGCAGAGGAGGTGGATGGAGTACATCAAGGACTACGACTTCCCCATCAAATACCATCCTGGTAAGGCGAACGTCGTAGCAGACGCTTTGAGCAGGAAGACCGCCCTCGTCAGTTTCCTAGCAGCAGAGGGTGTGTGGACCGACGTCTTCAGCAGTTTAGACGTCCAGTTTCAGCCACTCGGCGAGAGAGTTTTGCTTGCCACCATGTCAGCGTGGGAACCAGAGTTGCTGGGCAAGGTCAAGGACAGTCAGCGCAACGATCCCAAGCTTGTCCGAGTGATCAAGCAGATTGATCAGAGGCCAGAGTTCAGATTGATTGGAGGAGTGCTCTACTATCAGGACAGATTGTGCGTGCCAGACATTCAGGAGCTGAAGGACGAGATTCTTGCAGATGCACACCACAGCAGATACTCGATTCACCCCGGCAGCACCAAGATGTACCAGAACCTGAGGAGCTACTACTGGTGGAACAACATGAAGAAGGAGATAGCTCGTTATGTCTCCAGGTGTTTGACGTGCCAGCAGATCAAGGTCGAACACCAGAAGCCGCCAGGACTTCTTCATCAGCTTGAGATTCCTCAGTGGAAGTGGGAGCACATCACCATGGACTTCATCGCAGGACTTCCAGCCACCAGGAGGCGCCACGACGGCATTTGGGTGATTGTGGATCGGCTGACTAAGTCAGCCCACTTCTTGCCAGTGTCGATGAGAGCAGGACTCGACGTCCTTGCTAAGCTGTACGTCGATCGGATTGTCTCGTTGCACGGAGTTCCAACTTCGATTGTTTCGGACAGAGACCCGCGATTCACTTCGCACTTCTGGGAGAGCCTTCAGCAGGCTTTGGGTACCAAGTTGAGCTTCAGCACAGCCTATCATCCACAGACAGACGGCCAGACAGAGCGCACCAACCAGACACTAGAGGACATGTTGAGAGCCTGTGTCTTGGACTTCAAGGAGAACTGGGAGGATTCCTTGCCACTTTGCGAGTTCGCCTACAACAACAGCTTCCATGCGAGCATCAAGATGGCACCGTACGAGGCTTTGTACGGGAGGAGATGCAAGACCCCAGTTTGCTGGGAAGAAGTTGGTGTCAGGAGTTTCCATGGTCCGTCCATAGTCAGCGACACCAGCGAGAAGGTTCGGCAGATAGTTGAGAACCTGAAGGTCAGCCGCAGCAGACAGAAGAGCTATGCAGACAATCGACGCAGACCTCTCGAGTTCGAGAAGGGAGACAGAGTTTTCCTGAAGGTTTCTCCGGCTAGAGGTACCCTGAGGTTTGGTGAGAAGGGTAAGCTAGCGCGGAGATATGTTGGACCCTTCGAGATCAGATCGAGAGTTGGAGACGTCGCCTACAAGCTTCAGCTACCACCAGAGCTTTCAGGAGTGCATGACGTGTTCCACGTCTCCATGCTGAAGAAGTATGTGGAGGACCCGACCCACATTCTTTATCACGAGCCACTCGACATCCAGCCAGATGCTTCGTACGTCGCCAGGCCGGTCGCGATCATCGACACCAAGGAGCAGGTGCTCCGGACCCGAACAATTCATTGGGTGAAGGTTCAATGGGAGCATCACACTCCGGAGGAGGCTACGTGGGAGCTACGCGACCAGGTGGAGAAGGACTATCCGCATCTTCTACCTCAGGTACGTTCTACTCTTGTTTTACATTTGGGGACAAATGTTTTTAAAAGGTGGGAATGATGTGAGGTCCCACCCTTGGTGGGCCCTCTAAGGGCTAATTTATAGACTAATTAATCCTAATTTATGTTAATTATTGCTTAATTATGTTAATCTTTGTTAATCTTCGCTAATCTTCACTAATTTTTGCTAATCACCACTAATTATTGCTAATCTTTATTAATCCTGTTTAATTACTCTTTAATTGGGCTGGTTAGGAGCTAATTAGATTGACTAGTTAGTTTCTCCTAAGTTTTTAGTTAGACTAGGTTAGTTTGGGTTAATTTCTAATCAATTGAGTGTTAGTGTCAAACCTAGGCTAATAGTGTTGATTAGGCTCTTAGTTAGATTAATTAAGTTAATTAGGTTGGGTTAGCAAAAGGTGCTTCTAGAATGTTCCTAACCTAATGACCCAACTACCCCCAAACCCTAACCCTCTTTCCACTAAACCCTAAGGGCACTATGGTCCCTAACTACTTTACTAATCCTATATAATATCTCTTAAACTTTTGCAACTCATTTCAAAACCCTAAGCAGCCCCCATCCCAAGGTAACTCCCAGCTCTCTTCCCAAGATAACTTCCCCAGCTCCCATCTCAACTTCCTTCCTACGTTGAACTAAGAACTACTGTTGCATTTTCCATTTCTTCTTCACTGCTGGAAACCCATCTTGAAGAACAACAGCTGCAACCACCATTTCATCTTCTCCCTGGAACTGGACTGTTGCTGTTGTTGTAAGTTCATCTTGGAGCTGCTGTACCCCATCTTCCTTCTCCTCCTGCTGGATTGTGACTGTGCTGGAATCCTTTGAGAACTGCTGCTATCTCCTTCAACTCCAACTACAGCAGCCACTGCTACCATCTCTTCCTTCGTTTCCCCATTTCATCTCACTGATTTCTGAGACCCTGCTGCTGGAATTTCTTCTTGAATGGCTGCTGGACTGATTTCTGCTGGAATCCCAGCTTGAAAAACTACTACTGTTGTAATTCTTCTTCTTCAGCAATTTCTGCTGGGATTTCCACCTTGGCCTGCTACTTCTACTTCTCTGTTTGGGCTGGGAGAAATGTTCCTGAGAGCAGCAGCCATGGTTTCACCTTCCTTCCCTCTTAATCTTCCCCTGAGCCACTGATTCAGTGTGGAGATTTACTCCCCTGGAGCTACAACAGCTGCCGTTTCTTTCTTCTTCATCTTTATTTCCCCACCTGGGAGGTCATATTGCTGCTGGAAATTTAGCTAGGAGCTGCTGCTCTACTCTGCTGGAATCTGAGCTGCAGCAGTCATCACCATCTTCTTCTTCACCTTCTCTGTCAGCTGGGCACTTCTCTTCTCAGTTATTTCTCTAACAATCTCTCTCTCAAGCTACAAAAGGCAAGTGCTCATACTCCTAATTTAGCATATATGTGTTGTTTATTGATTCCTATAGCTTTAATTCATGGTTGTGTTTGATTAGTTTAGAAATCTGTTGAGCTCTGTTTGTATTGTTTATTTGGATGGAAGGTCACTGATGGATGGGGGTTTTCACCCCCCATTTGGAAGATCAGTGGGCCATAAGGTGTTAATGGATGGTTTATGAAGTTATTTATTGATTAGAAGTGGTTTGGGGAAGTTTGGAAGTGATTGGAAGTGATTTGGGCGAAAACGGAGCTGAAACGGAAAAGTTGCAGAAATCTGCAGGAATAGTGTTTTCAGTGTTCTAGGTCGACCGAGACCCCCCTCTAGGTCGACCGAGAACACTGCAGTTTCTAAAAAATCAAGCCTCAGTTATTATCTGCAGAATTTCCCTGACACGCCCGAGGACTCGCCCGACAGTGTTCTAGGTCGACCGAGACCCCCCTCTAGGTCGACCGAGAACACTGAAAAATGGAAAAACAGAGCTCCCAGTTAGCTGTGTTCTGCAGTCTGAGTTCCTGTTGTCTGGGTCGACTGGGACCCATCCTAGTCGATCGAGACAACTAGGTTTTGATGGAAAAATTGGCCATCAGCCATATTCTTGTAGAAAACCTATTTTAATCAGTTTGGTTGACCCGGCTTAGCCCAGGTTGACCCGTTTACATGGTTTTCACTAAGAATGACTGAAAGTTGGTTTTTCACCCGAAACTCAGACTGGTTGCGCCCAAATCAACCTGAAACTTAGAATTTACTTCTAGAAGGTGTTTAAAGCTGGATCATCAATCTTTCTAAGGTTTCAGAGTATGCGGTCAATCATCCAGGCCAGGTTGTTTGACCGGACACGCTGTAAGCCTATAGAAATGAATTGAGTTGTCCAGGAAGCCTGATTTAGATTAGCCAGTGCACTCGGTTGATCTTCCAGGCCAGGAAATCAACCGAGTTCACAACCCGTCAGGTTCACCTGGATAACCCTGATTATCCAGTTTTCAACATTTAGTAGATGTGATCAGTTGTGGGGCCCATTGACCATCCAAATGAGTATTTGTCAGTGTCCTTAGCCCGAGTCAATGGTGTGGCTCAACCTTGACTCGCGGGGACCACTGTTTAGTGTTTTGGTTGAGTATCTAAGATGATTCGACCTCTAAAAGTTGTCAGACAATGCCCTTAACTAACTAAGCACCAAATACAGTATTTTACGGCATTAATGACATCGTTTAGAGATCGAATTACCGGAGATAGACCCGAACCTGAAGTGGCCCATTTACCTAGGATTGGACTGTTGTTCTTCCCTATTGATTCCTATGATGAAGTTCATACTTCTTTATTATTATTCAGTCAATCTTAGATCTTTAGATTAGTTGTTTGCTATTAATTAATCATAATTGGAAGACCTGAACCTAGGGTTTCTAGAGGTGACCCGGTTGTGTGAATTCGGAGATCGTTGACCCGTGTCTGTGTCTAGGCGGGCCCTTAATGGGCCTAAGTGTGGTAATGTGAACCCTTTAGCTTGAAGAGATAGTTTCTATTGGACTGTTAAGTTGTATGGATTATAGTGGAACTGTTTGTCAGTAGTAGATGGATTGGTTGCCTCGTTTGGACGGTTTTAGACCAGGCCATGTACTGTTGGGCCTTGGTATGGATCCAACGAGTGGGCCTGGGTCTTGAATGAGATCCAGAGTTGTATTGAGATGTGTGGACTTTATAGAGGTATTGTTAGGACCTTGTTCACGCAAGGCAAAGCCTAGACAGACACAGACCTTAGAGTTATTCTCGAGTCGGCATGAACATTCACTCGGTTGATTTAAGCTCAGCCTGTGGACTGATCATCCCCGGTAGGAGCTAGTTGAGTATGGTGAAGCTATCATGATGAGCTGTGTGGTTAAGACGGCAAGGTGTCATACCGTGCCGATCTGGAGTGATGAGATGATGAGTTGATGAGTGAGATTCGGGATTAGTTATTCCCTGGTGAGATTCCCCACCGCGACTGTGTTCAGTATGGGAGGGCCGCGGCATAATATCCCGCGGTATTCCAGCTCGTGTGAATGTGCCACATTGTTTATAGTAGTGTAGATGATTTCCTTATACTGATTCCTCATGCTTTACATGCACAACTGCCTAGTTCTTTTCCCTTGCTATTCATTTAACTTATGTACCCGTCTTTAATTCCTTTGATATATATATGCTATGTTAGTAGTATGCTGTATCTTGCCAGATCGTTTAGATCTGACCCATTCTATGGTGCTTAGGCCTTGACCCAGAGATTCCCGACGACGCACTAGCCCTCGTGGAGGCACCTGTAGCCGGAGAGTACGCTTGGGGCTCGGCCGACACGGATGTCGAGCCGGAGGGCGAGGAGTACACTCCAGGGTTCTGAGAGTTTATGTTATTTTGGGTTTTGAGTGACATTTGTAGTGAGAAGGGTAGAATGAAAGATGTATAACTTTAAATTTACATTGAATCATTTTAATTAGACCACTGTTCTGCTTTCCTTTAATATACATGATACCTATTGCTTCCGCTCTACTTAAATGTTATGCTTCCGCAAGTTTTAACCATTGAATATTATTCGGTTCAAAAAGTTTTAAATTGGACCTCACTGCGGCCTACGATCTTGGAAGTTCTCGGATTTTCCGGGAAGTAGCGCGCCAATTTCGGGTGATCGAACGAGTTTATCGGTATCCGGAATTGGGGCGTTACAATTAGTGTCTAATGGTGCTCCTCCTCTAGAACCTTCCAGCCAAAAGACCTAATCTACCCTAACCCTAACCCTAACCACATGAAAACCCTAAGGCTAATCTGGTCATTAATCACTCCCCCTAACCTATAAAACCATCTCTTATCCCAAAGCAAAAACCCTAAACCTTAAGCTCAGCCCCCATCCCAAGAAAACTACCTCCAGCCCCTGTTCATTGCAACTCCCAACTTCCATTTCAATCCCCTTCATACGTTTGAGCCACTGTTGCTGGCCTTGTGCTGGGAGGAGTCATGGAGCTGCTATTGCTGTCTTCTTCTTCTTCTCCTTCATTTCAGCTGGGACCAGTCTGACTGTGCTGGGAGACTATTGCAAGAGCCACAGCTGCTGCCTCTTCATTTTCCCTTCTTCCTTTCTCATTTCCACTCTTCCTAGCTACCACTGCTGTGCTGGAATCCCCTTGAAGCTACTGCTGCAGCTGCTACCTCATCTTCTTCTCCTTCTCTGTGATTGCTGGGATTGCCCCTAACAGCAACAGCTGCTGCTTCATCTTTTTCCCTCTCATTTCTTCACCTGAGTTGCTGTTGTTGTGCTGGAGATCATCTCCTAGGAGCTGCTACTGCTGTGACTCCTTCTTCTCATTGGGCTGCTGCTACTGTTACTGCTGTGTCTTCATCTTCTTCTTTTTCACTCTCTGTTTAGCTGGAAATTGGATTTCTCTTCTATTGCTCTCTCTACCAAACCATCTCTTCTCACAAAGGCAAGTTCCAGGTGCTTATTAATCTAGAATGCATGTTTTTTTTCTTCTCCTCCTTCGATTTGAAATTCCATTTCCGATTGCTGGATATTCTTGTTAGATCTAAATTGAGCCTAGTTGTGTTGATTAGATGGACTATTGGCCATTGATGGATGAGAGAAAACCTATTCTTTTCTTATGCTATGATTTGTGGTTTTGTATAGAATAATTGATTAGAAGATGGGTGGAGAAGAGTGACTGTTTCAGTCACTGTAATGGAAACAGAGTGAGTCTTGGGTTGAGATCAGTGGGCCCAGGTGGGCCACCCTTGGAGATCCGGACCCCACATCGTGTAGGGTCACCTTGGGCGGCCCAGGTGATGAGGACTGATCGTGGGCCCTTGATCAGTGGGGCCCACGATCGTGGCTCTTTCCATGCAGAGGGGAGCTCGGTTTGCTGCAGAACACGTTCTGCAACATGCTGTTTCAGTTGCAAAACTTGGAATTTTAAGTGAGGAAAGGGATGAGTGTGGTCCATGTGGGGGATGGTGACATGTGGAACCCAAGTGAAATAATAAAAAGGGGGTTAGTTGGCCCATGTGTTGTGTGTGCTTGTGAAAGAATGCACTCACCTTTTTCAAATCTTGGAAGGGGGGGGGGGGGGGAGCTGTACATGTGGCTGTATGGGGTGAATTACCTGGGCCCTTTAGGTTTGTTTCTAATGAGAAGTTGGTGATAACCTAGGTGATTAATACTTATACCACATAACTTGGAATTTATTTATAGTGTGCACCTAGCCCCTTTCTTTTAGTTTCTAGAAAAATAAAAATTTATACCTTAGTTTTGTTATTAATTCAATTAGCTCATTGAACCAAATTGGAATTGGAGCCGGGCCCAGTGGGGCCCATTGATCCAATAACCATTAGTTATACTAATTAATCCCTTAGTTGTTAGTGTATATTATTAGTACCATTAATTTTTCCTAAATGAGAAATATAAACCTCTTTAGTTTTTATCAAACCAAATAGGAGCTGGGCCCAGTGGGGCCCACTAATCCTTAACCCATTAGTTTTATTAATTAAATAAAGCTTTTAGTTTCTAATGGGTATAATGGAACCCTATTAATTTTAGAAAAATTGGAAATAAAGACCCCTTAGTCTTTAATTAATTTAAATTAGTTTGGACCCTTTAGATTTACACTTTTAGATTTTATAATTTGATTAAGCCCTGAGTATTTTACGAACTCAATTCGAATAGTTTGTGTTTGACTTGGATTTTTCCATCAAACCCAGACTTTAGTGCAAAAGTTGAGATTTGGCCTGGAGTCTGTTGACTCAGGTACACCTGTGTACCAGATCGACCGGCTGGCCACCTGGTCGATCGGGTACACTGAAAATTTCAGAATCCAAACCAAGTCCCAACTTTAATTCCAGTGGAGCAGATCGACCCGACCCTTGCCAGGTCGACCTGCCACACTGTGAACACTAAGATGTGAGTTTAGCACTTATTTTATGATTGATCGATTGTGGGGCCCATTAACCATCCAAATGAACTTCCATCAATGTGCCAAGCACGAGTCAATGGCGTGGCTCGACCTTGACTCGTGGGGACCACCGATTAGGGTTTTTGGTTATTAATCTAAGATGATTTGACCTCTAAAAGTTGTCAATGGTGCCCGTACTTTTCCTAAGCACCAAATACAGTATCTTATGGCATCAATGACTTCGTTTAGAGATCAAATTACCGGAGATGGACCTGAACCTAACGTGGCCCATTACCTAGGATTGGACCGTTGGATTTTCCTGTTGATTCCTTCATTGAAGTTTATACTTCACTTTTATTATATTCTGTCATTCTTAGATCTTTTAGTGTAGCTGTTTACTATTAATTAAACATAATTGGAGGACCTGAACCTAGGATATCTTAGAGGCGACCCGATAGTGTGATTTGGGAGAACATTGACCCGTGTCTGTGTCTAGGCGGGCCCTTATTGGGCCTAAGTGTGGAGATGTGAACCCTTAGCTGGAAGAGGTAGTTTCTTTTGGGATTTTAAGTTATATGGATTCAAATGAAGCTGTTTATCAGTAGTAGATGGATTGTTGCCTCATTTGGACAGATTTAGACCAGGCCACGTACTGGTGGGCCTTGGTATGGATCCAACGAGTGGGCCTGGACCTTGAATGAGATCCAGAGACTGTATTGAGATGTGTAGACCTCTTAGAGACTTGGATAGGACCTTGTTCACGCAAGGCAAAGCCTAGACAGACACAGACCCTTAGAGTTATTCTCGAGTCGGCATGAACATTCACTCGGTTGATTTAAGCTCAGCCTGTGGACTGATCATCCCCGGTAGGAGCTAGTTGAGTGTTGTAGAGCTATCATGATGAGCTGCGTGGCTAAGACGGACGGTGTGATACCGTGTCCGGTCTTGAGTGTTGAGATGATGAGTTGATGAGTGATTTGCGGGATTAGTAATTCCCAGCACTGGTGAGATTTCCCCGCCGCAACTGTGTTCAGTATGGGAGGGCAGCGGCATAATATCCCGCGGTATTCCAGCTCGTGTGAATGTGCCATTTTGCTGTAGTAGTTTAGTTGCTACCTATTTATTCTGATTCTCTATGGTATTATTGCACAACTGCCTAGATCTTTACCTTGTCATCCTTTAATTATTTTACCTGTCTCTACTCATTTGATACATGCGTTCTATGTTAGTAGTATGCTGTAACTTGCCAGATCTTTTAGATCTGACCCACTCATTGGTGCTTAGGCCTTGATCCCGAGATCCCAAACGATGCACTAGCTGTAGTGGAGGCATCTGTCGCTGGAGAGTACGCATGGGGCCCGGCCGACACGGATGTCGAGCCGGAGGGCGAGGAGTACTTACCAGGGTTTTGAGGGACTCTATTTGTTTTGGGTTTGAGTGAAATTTTGTAGCGAGATGGGTAGAACTCAAATGTATAACTTTGATTAACACTGAACTATTTTAAGTAAACTGTAGTTTTGCTCATACTTAATATATATCGATACCTATTGCTTCCGCTTTATTTAATCGTTATGCTTCCGCAATTTAAATGTTATAACTATATTGGTCAAAAAGTTTTAAATTGGACCTCACTGATGCCTACGATCTTGGAAGTTCTCGGATTTTTCGGGAAGTAGCGCGCCAATTTCGGGTATTCGAACGAGTATATCGGTATCCGGAATTGGGGCGTTACAGGGTTGATTAGATGAATTAATGTTTGAGAAGGGTGTATATGAATGGATGATGATTGAGGAGAGGACATGAGGTCCTATTTTATTTGATTTGCAGGTTATGAGTGAATTGAAGTTGAGACAGAGGGAGAAAGAATTAGTTTCAGAGCTGAAATGGAACTGGGATTCGTCCCAGGTGTCATCCAATCGAGTGGACAGGTCCTAACTAAAATTGGTTCTATTTGAACCAATTGATGGTTTTAGGATCATAAATGGTTTATAAAAATTAGTTTGAAGACTAATTAAGGAGTAGTAAGTTAATTACCCTTTTCATAAAAATAATATCCTTGTATTTAGATTCAAAATGAATTGAGTGTTAATAAAAAAAGTTTAACCAAAGTCAGGTAATTGTAATCCAATAGTAATATTAGCTTTTAAAGCTAGCCGATAAGATATTGAGTAATTATCCAAAAATTAATAAGATTTCAGAGTAAATTTCTGAATTTTAGGAAAAGAGCTTATTGATTATATCAAGGCTATTAATATTATTTTACCACCATGGGTGTTAATTAAAGGGACTTTAATGTACAAATTCACATAAATTGTGATGTTTATCAATAATAACACGTACATTAAACAACTGAGGATTACAGCTAAATGGTTGGTATTTTTTAACTGAGTTTGTACATTGAAATGTATTCGTTAAATTGTAATTGAACGGAATTAAATGTTAAACTGTATTGATTCTTGAGTCTGGCACTATATAGTAATTTTTTAAAGATCATTAGATCTATTATTGTTGGAGCAGATTATTTAAGAGTGTTCCGGAGCTCCATGGTGATGTCAGTAGTCCCTGGCCCGGGCACTGATAAATCCCACAATTTATGAATCCTTCCGTATGGAAGATGAAAATCCTTTCTTTTTAGGAATATGTGATGTGAAATGAAATGCCATTGTAGTTTGTCAAGTAATAAAGACTCTTATGGAATTTGAATTGTATTTGTATTAGTCTAACAAGGAGTTAGATGAATTAATGTACATTTAGCATGTTCAAGCATGTAATTGTTTATACATTGCTGAATTGTCAAATTCATAGTGTTATTGATGGAATTATAGGCACAACTGCCCATACCGGTCCTTCAGAGGCCACAACGCTAGTGGAGACGTCCGATCCGGTTCCGCCAGGAGGACTAGTTGAGTAGAAGTGAAGCAATATCATATGATTATGACATTGAAACGAAAATTGAAAAGAAAACTTTTAATAATGGGATTTGTTGGAAATGTTTCATACTTTTCATTGCTTGCATTGTAATTAATGTGCAAGTGAATGTTGTTTATATTGTAAATGAGTTTTGTTTTATACATAAGAAATGTCTATTGTTTATACTCCGCATAATGTGTTATTTGATATCCCTTGTGAATTTTATTTAATGGAAGTTCACAGGAGTAAGTACGCGACGCGACTCGGGGTTAACTTGGATTAATCATAATCTCAGACTCTGGTCATGTCATACTTATTGTATGGTATCAGAGCAAGTAAAAGAGTTAAGGAAATTTTAAAATCCTTAGAAAATGTAAGGATGCGGTGAGGAAATGTCAAATTGCGAATCAAATCCTAATTTTGGATTTGTGATTTAATTGTTTTCACTAAATGTGATTTGCTTTCACTATATGTGATATATATATATGATGGAAGTATAAAGATATCTATCTTATCTTCTTGCGTTATTTTCAGAATGGCATCTTGCTCAGGAAGTGGAGGCAATGGAAATGATAACCCTGAATATGTGGTTAGTGGGAATGATGTCCTACACCTACACCTCCTACTCCAAATAGCGATGTTAAATTCACTGCTACCTTAGAACAGTTAGCAAGGAGCCATGAAGCTCAATTGAATATGCAAACGCAACAAATGAATATGCAAGCACAGATTGTTGTTATGTTGCAAGTGCAAAGTCAAATGCAAACTCAAATGCAGGCTCAGGTTCAGACTTCACAAGCACCACCAGTTCAACCATTGCCTAATATTGGTGCTCAGGTGGTAGTGCAGTCCAAAGAGACAGATCCCAACGTTCTTTATGAACAGTTTAGGAAAAGGGGAGCCACTGAGTTTCATGGTAAGGAAGATGCATTAGTAGCAGATGAGTGGCTACAACACATCAAAGATGTGTTATATACAATTGTTTGCACCCCGAAGCAGCGGGTGTTGCTTGCTTCTTCCATGTTACGGGATGTAACAAAGGATTGGTGGAAGGGTGTTAGAAGTGCAGTAATTGAAGCACCTGCAGTCACTCTTTGGGAGACTTTCAGAAAACAGTTTGAAAGGAACTTTGTTCCAGAGCATGTGAGGCAGAGAAAATGATTAGAATTTCTGAATTTAAAACAGGGGCAAATGACTGTGACAGTGTATGTGCATATATTTATATAGTTGTCTAAATATGCCAAGGACTTGATTGATATAAAAGAAAAGAAGATTAAGAGGTTCATAGGTGGTTTGAACCCAGCTTATAAGAAAATAGTCCTAGCAGGTCAGCAGCCTATACAATTTGATGATGCAGTACATAAAGCATATACTGCTGAAGTAGTTTATCGGGAAGAACTAGAATCAAATGCTGGTCTTAAGAGGTGGAGTAGCTCTTGGTTTAAAAAGGGAGGCAAATTCAAGAGCAAAAGGAAAAAATATGTTGCTAAAGCTGAGGTTAAACATGTTTGTGAGACATGTGGAAAAGCTTACAAAACTTAAGTTTGTTGGAGAAACACTGGGACATGTTAAGCTTGTGGTTCAATGGAACATAAAATGGCTCAATGTCCGAGAGTTAGAAGAGATAACCAAGCTCCATAGCAACAATCTCCTCAGGGCAGGCAACATTTCCTGCTCCTCCACAGCAATAGCAGCAACGTCAATGGCAACAACTTCAGAGACAACAGCAACTACGGCAACAGCAACAGCAGAATAGGGCTCAGGTTGCAGGACAAGTCTATGTTGCGAATATGAAACAAGATGAAGCTGCAGGTAATGTGGTGGGAGGTATAATTTATGTTGATGATAGACCAGCAGTTGCATTATTTGACTCTGGATCTACTCATTCATTTGTAGCACCACCATTTATTTGTGACATGCAAAAACAAATTAGACAGTTATCATATGATTTTACTGTAACTACTCCATTGGGAAAAAAAGTAGTATGTGAATTGTATGTACCCTAACGTAGTGTTAAAATTGGAGAGGTGTCAATGCCAGCAGACTTAGTAATGTTGGCTATGAATGATTTTGATGTGATTTTTGGTATGGATTGGCTTGCGAAGTACAGAGCATGTTTGGATTGTTTCCACAAAATTATTACTTTTAAAGTAGATGAAGCCAATGCCAGTGTATTGTTTGAAGGAACTCAGAAGAAGTTTGATACGAGGCTTGTTTCAGCAATAAAGGCTGAACGTATGATGCGAAGTGGTTGTGAAGGCTACATCGCATTCATCACTGAAAAGAAGACAATGAAGGAATTAGAAGACATTCATGTAATCTGTGAATTTCCAAACGTGTTTCCGAAAGAAGTGTCGGGTCTGCCTCCAGCAAGGGAAATAGACTTCACTATAAAACTTGTGCCGAATACTACACCTATATCTCGGGCACCATATAAAATGGCACCATTAGAATTGCATGAGTTGAAGAAGCAAATATAGGATTTGCTTGACAAAGGTTTTATTAAACCTAGTGTCTTACCATGGGGAGCACCTGTATTGTTTGTCAAGAAGAATGATGACACACTACGTATGTGTATCGATTATAAACAACTGAATCAGATAACAATCAATAATAAATACTCGTTGCCTAGAATTGATGAGTTGTTTGATCAACTCGAGGGTGCAGCATATTTTTCTAGGATTGATCTCCGATCTAAATATCACCAAATTCATGTTAGAGATCAGGATGTACAAAATACAACATTCAGGAGCCGATATGAGCATTATGAATTTCTAGTCATGCCTTTTGGATTACCGAATGCACCTGCGATGTTTATGGCTTTGATGAACATAATTTTTGCTACTTATTTAGACCAGTTTGTTGTGATCTTCATTGATGACATCCTGGTGTATTCAAAGTCCGTGCAAGAACATTCACACCATCTGAGAACAGCATTGCAATTATTGAGAGACAATCAATTGTCTGCAAAGTTAGAGAAGTGTGATTTCTGGTTGCAGCGAGCGGCATTTCTGGGTCACATAATTACTAGAGAAGGATTAGCTGTGAATCCAGCTAAAGTTGAAGTCATTACTAAGTCGCAAAGTCTGAAGAATGTTCCAAAAGTGAGGAGCTTCTTAGGATTTTGTGGATATTACAGAAGATTTATGAAAGACTTCTCGAAAATTACAGCATCATTAACAAAACTGACTCTGAAAAACATTCCATTTGTATGGGATGAAGAATGTGAGTACAGTTTTTAAACGTTGAAACAGAGATTAGTCTTAGCCCCAATTTTGTCATTACCTGATGGAAGAGGAAGATTTGTAATCTATTTTGATGCTTCCGGTATAGGTTTGGGATGTGTGCCAATACAGAATGGCAAAGTTATTGCTGATGGTTCGCATCAATTAAGAGAACATGAGAAGAATTATGCTACTCATCGTGGCAGTTGTATTTGCTTTGAAGCAATTGAGGCACTATCTGTATGGAGAGACTTTCGAAGTCCACTGTGATCACAGAAGCCTTCAGTATTTATTTACTTAGAAGGATATTAATCTAAAGCAACGCCGTTGGTTATAGCTAATCAAAGATTATGATTTTTCGTTCACCTATGTACCTGAAAAAGGTAATGTAGTAGTTGATGCTTTGAGTCGCAAATCTGCTAACTTGGCATCGCTGGTGGGTGGATGGCATTTGATTGAAGAATTCAGAAATTTGGATGTCTCCATTGAATTGGTAGACAATAGAATTATGGTTGCAACAATGTCAGTGTTTGAACCAATTCTTATCAAACAAATCAAGGAAAGACAGTTCGAAGATCCTGAATTGGTGAAAATCAGGGATAACATTGTAGTCAAACCAGACTTTGTGTTGGTTGAAGGAGTTCTCTATTTCAGAGACAGATTGTGTATACCAGCACAAGAAGATTTGAAATAGGCAATAATGTTTGAAGCTCATTATATCCGATATTCTATGCATTCGGGAAGTACTAAAATGTATAAAAATCTCAAGGAAAGGTTTTGGTGGAATAATATGAAGCATGAGATAATGTGTTATGTATCTTCGTGCTTGACCTGTCAGCGTGTGAAGTTTGAGCACTGAAAGTCGCCTGAATTACTTCATCCTTTGCATATTCCTAGATGGAAGTGGGAACACTTGACCATGGACTTTGTATCTGGTTTACCAATAACCAGGAGACAACATGACATAGTATGGGTAATTGTGGATCGTTTTACAAAGTCTGCACATTTTCTTCCATTCAGAAAGGATATGGAATTCAATGAAATGTCTCAGTTGTTTGTGAGGGAAGTGACTAAATTGCATAGAACACTGGTTTCGATTGTGTTAGATCGAGACAGTCGGTTTGTTTCCACATTTTGGTAGTCATTTCAGAATTCAATGGGTACTGGACTTCGATTTAGTATTGCATATCATCCACAGACAGATGGACAATCTGAATAAACAATTCAGACTTTGGAGGATTTGCTTCGTGCCAGTGTTATGGATTTTGGTAGTGATTGGGATGAACATCTTGTGTTGTGTGAATTTGCATACAACAACAATTATCACTCCAGTAATGAAATGACACCATTTGAAGCATTGTATGGTCATAGATGTAGGACTCCAGTTAGCGAGGAAGAAGTTGGAACAAGAAGTTTTCATGGTCCTACTATTATTGCAAAAACAGTTAAAAGAGTACAAAAGGTACAGGACAGATTAGGTTTAAACCCGTTTATTTATCACGACCTAGAAGTAAAAAGGTTCAACCCAAATCCTAAATTATCAGGTCGGGTACAGGCCGAATGGGGAGGTCCGTTGGAGAGTGGCCACGTGTAACTGCAGCCATAACATGTGGAAGTACCTAGTCATTAATTAAACACTATAAATATGCATGTGCATATGTATGACTTGTTAGCATAGGCATCCAGGCCCACCTGTCTAAGCCTAAGGTTGGGCCTCTCATAGCTATAGGATAAAATCCAAAGATATACTTTCTGTATATATAATGAGATAAGATCTCCTCTCACAACTGTAGGATAAAATCCAAAGATATACTTTTTGTATATAGAATGAGATAAGATCTAATGACTTGTAAATCTTATCTTCACTTGTTAAGTGTATTATATATACCATAATCAATGAGAAAAATATACTGTGGATTTACACAAACCTTTCATGGTATCAGAGAGATAGTTCGGTCCTCCTTGTGGTTTTTCGTGCTGCTACGGATCCGAGTGGATCTTCATCCTGGCTTGATATCTTTTCATTCTCTATTTCAGATATGTTTTGATGGCTGTAACAGTGGGTTACAGCTCTTTGCCGTCAATATTACAGATCACTGCTCCTTTGTATTCCTTTCAATCGACATGTTGGAGAAGACGTGTTGTGAATTGCAACAACTGTGTCCATTGTTTGTGTTTCACAACTGTTGTTTGAGTATAGTATAGTTCCTATAATGCTTTATTGGCATGCTGCTCTTTGATTGAAGCCATGGCTGCTACAGGTACTTCTTCTAGCACAATATCCATTTCAAATATCGCCAATCTTGTTTCTATTCATTTAGATAGAGACAACTATTTACTGTGGAAAAGCCAATTCATGCCTGTTCTTCGGGCTAACAAGCTAATAAAATATGTTGATAGCACTGCTCTTTGCCCTGCGAAATTTCTCAATGATAAGGATGGTACACCCACTTCAGTTGTTAATCCTGCTTATGATGTCTAGGTTGAACAAGATGCCCTGGTGCTTATGTGGATAAATGCTACCCTCACACCCCAAGTATTACAAAGGGTCGAGGGACTCCACTTTGCTCATGAGGTTTGGCAGCGATTGGAAAAACTTCATTTGATCCAATTTAGGTCTCGGGTATTGTAGTTGAAGCAACAATTTCAAAATCTTAAGAAAGGCGGTTTTTCTATTACTGAATTTCTTAACAAGATGAAAGGCCTCTCTGATTCCCTTGAGGCAATTGGTCAGCCAATTACAGAATATGAACTCTGTAACCAGATACTCAATGGCTTAGGTCCAGAATATGATCTTGTTCATACTTCTGTTGTGAATTGTGACTCTCCTATCACATTTGAGGAACTTTTTGGACAGCTCCTGACCTTTGAATTAAGGCTTGAATCGCATCATTCTGCCCCTGTTATAGAACAACCAGCAATTGCTTTTTATACCCCTATAAATTCCCAAGGCCGATCTGGCACTTGTGGGAAATCGTCTTCTCGTGGCCAAGGTTGTGACCGGGGCCAGAATCAGAACAATCGGGGTGGAACATTTTCCAATTCCTTTCAATCATCCAAGCCACAACCGTTGTGTAAAATCTGCAATCGAGTTGGACATTTGGCTCTTGATTGCTTCAACCGGCTAGATTTTTCATTTCAAGGACAACAACCTCTTGAGCAGCTTCAGGCCATGGCTGTTGCAAAACAAGACGAGACTACCTAGTTTACTGATACTGGAGCCACAAATCATGTCACTCCGGATCTTGCAAACTTATCACTTCATTCTGAGTATGTGGGGAATGACGGACTGGCAATAGGTAATGGTAAGAATCTACAAATTTCTCACACTGAAAAATCTCATTATTTACTAAATGGTGCTACTGTTTCTTTGCAAGATATTTTGTATGTCCCTTCCATTTCACAAAACCTACTGTTTGTTTTTCAGTTTACTCGTGACAATGATTGTCATTTTGTGTTTGATGTCTCTGGTTTTTGTGTTAAGGATAACAAGTTGGGGAAGATCCTCTTCCGAGGATAGATCAGTAATGGCTTATATCCTCTGCAGCTTCCTATGAGCGTTCGTAATAAGTTGAATGTCTCTCCTTCTGCTCACTCTAGTGTTCGTGTCTCAAGTCTTCTATGGCATCGTCGACTAGGTCACCCATCTCAACAAACATTCAATAAACTTGCATCTTGTCTTTCCATGCATGGTTCGCCAAAGTTGCTGCACGTTTGCTCTGCTTGTCAAATGGGTAAAAGTTCCTAGCTTCCCTTTGCATCTTCTGTTTCATATTCCTCTTTTCCATTAGAACTTCTTCATACAGATGTATGGGGTTATTCCCCGACTCCATCAATAAATGGATCCCGTTATTATGTTACATTTATTGATGATTATAGTAGATATTGTTGGTTGTTTCCAATTCAATTTAAGTCTTAAGTGTATAACATTTTTGTTAGTTTTAAACCATTTGTTGAAAATATGTTTGAAAGGAAAATCAAGTCTATCCAATCTGATGGTGGTGGTGAGTTTACAAGTCATCGGTTTAAAACTATTTTAAGTAAAAATGGGATATCCCACCGTATTTCATGCCCTCACACTCCAGCTCAAAATGGGTTGGCCGAAAGGAAACATCGACATGTTGTTGACACAGGGTAGGCTCTTTTGGCTCACTCTGGTGTTCCCTTTTCATTTTGGGACTTTGCATTTGAAACAACAACCTTTTTAATCAATCGCATGCCAACCCGTGTTCTGAATAATATTTCCCCTTATGAAAAGTTGTTTGCCAAAACTCCAGATTATAGTGTCCTACGTAGTTTTGGATGTGCACGTTTTCCATACCTTCGCCCATATAATTCTAGCAAATTGGCATTTCAAGCTATTCCTTGTGTTTTTCTTGGATATGGGCGTAATTATAAAGGCTACAAATGTTATGATCCATGTCTCCAAAAAGATCTACCTGAATCGTCATGTTGTTTTTTATGAACTCAAATACCCATTTGCACAAACAGATGTGTTGTCTTCAAGGTCCATGCCGTCTTCTGCTGATGAAGTTATTCTTGGTCAATCACTCTTGTCATCTACGACACAACAACCAACATTTCCCCCCATGTCTCAGCTGAATTGACAAGTTCAGGCTCTCAAAGTCAGCCCACTCAGGAAGTTATAGTGCCTAGTACTATAACAGATTCATCATCTGGTCCTCAAAGAGCTGATATACCAGGTTCATCAGTTGGTTCTCAAAGTGCAGTGACTCATTCTAACGATGTAGTTCAGTGCCTCCCAATTCCGCACAACGCCATCCAACCTGCCAATGCTGGTCCACCTCATCATCTGCCATTAACACCTAATAGTGGGGCCCAAGTGGCCATGGGCCACTCCAACTTGATTAGCACAACGCATATTGAAGATGCTGGACAGATGATGGTTCAACTCCCTAACTCCATACCGTCTGGGATACCAGCTCCAAACTTAGAGGAGTTGCAAACAACATTTGCTACTCAGTCACAGCCTCTAGTCCAACCTACTGGAATTGAATGTGCCACACAACCTCAGCAACCCTCTTCTTCTAATATTGGGCACATGTAATGCCCCACCCTTCACACATGCATGATATTGTTCGCTTTGGCCCGGGTGCACGCGCGAGGACTTCCCAGGAGGTCACTCATCCTAGTACTACTCCCGCCCGAGCACGCTTAACTTCGGAGTTCTTACGGTTTCTGGGGCCGCACGGTTTTAAAATGCCTCATGCAAGATATGGGTGTAAGCCCTACATATAACCCCATTCACTTTCCTCTCTATAGTCGATGTGGGACTCCGGGGCGTCACAGCACAGGCCTCACACAATGGGAACTCGTGTTATGGATGGGATTTTTAAACCTAAAACACTCATCACTACACGGTACCCATTGCCAGCGGCATTAGGGGTCACACTTGCACCAATGGAACCCACATGCTATTCTCAAGCAGTCAAGTCACCTGAATGGAGGGCTGCCATGGCCCTTGAATTTGACGCCTTACAAAAACAGGGCACATGGTCCCTTGTCCCAGTCACACCAGGCAAAAATATTGTTGTGTCCAAATGGGTTTTTAAATTAAACAAAAGTCAGATGGCACAATTGAGAGATATAAAGCACGTCTAGTGGCTAAAGGTTTTCATCAACAACCAGGCCTTGACTATAGTGACACATTCAGCCCTGTTGTGAAACACACAACAGTTCGTCTAGTTCTCTCTATGGCTATTCAGTTTGGCTGTCTCATTCATCAACTCGATGTCCACAATGCCTTTTTACATGGTGTCCTAGCCGAAGATGTGTATATGGTCCAACCCCAAGGCTTTGTGGACCCATCGACGCCCACTCATGTGTGTAAACTTCACAAAGCGATCTATGGGCTCAAACAAGCGCCACGATCTTAGTATCTTCGCCTCACAAATTATCTTCAAAGCCTTGGCTTCAGTGGTTCTCATGCTGATACCTCATTGTTTGTCCGTAACTTTGGCGGTGAATTTACTATTCTACTAATATATGTTGATGATATTGTTGTAACCAGCAACAATTTTGCAGCTCTACCAAAAGTTTTTGCTTGATTTGAGCCGCCTATTTGCGATGAAAGATTTGGGCCCCCTACATTACCGGGTTAAATCAGAGTTGGATTTAACCCAAAGAAAATATATTTGAGATTTGCTACGACGAACAAATATGCAAGATACCAAACCTATAAAGCCCCCAATTGATTCTGGCACCAAACTCTCAAAGTTCTCTGGAGATCCTTTACCTACTCTACATGAATATCGCAGTGTGGTTGGAGCTCTTCAATATGTCACTTTGACACGACCTGACATTGCTTTTGCAGTTAACCAAGTGTGTCAGTATATGCATGAACCAAGAACTAATCACTGAATGGCTGTCAAGTCTTTTTTGGACCAAATTTAATTTCTTGGAATGCCAAGAAACAACCAACATTATCTAAGTCCAGCACTGAGTCAGAATACAGGTCTCTTGCTCTCACTGCTACTGAATTATATTGGGTGAGGATGCTAATGAGGGACCTTGGACTTTTTTTGAAAACTCCACCTCTTATCTATTGCGACAATATCAGTGCAATCTCATTAGCATCAAATCCAGTATACCATGCTCGAACTAAACATGTGGAGGTGGACTATCATTTCATCAGGGAAAAAGTCATTCGTAGTGACCTTCGAATTCATTTTATGGGCTCGGTTGCTCAATTGGCGGATATTTTCACTAAAGGGTTGAGCTCTGCCCGGTTTACACTTTTGAAGAATAAGCTTCACATCATAGAAAATCCGTTTTGCTTGAGGGGGGATGTTAGCATAGGCATCTAGGCTCACATGTCTAAGGTTGGGCCTTTCACAGCTGTAGGATAGAATCCAAAGATATACTTTCTGTATATAGAATGAGATAAGATCTCCTCTCATAGCTGTAGGATAAAATCCAAAGATATACTTTTTGTATATAGAATGAGATAAGATCTAATGACCTGTACATATTATCTTCACTTGTTAAGTGTATTATATATACCATAATCAATGAGAAAAATATACTGTGGATTTACACAAACCTTTCATGACTTTGCTGCATTGAGGAGTATCACTAACAAAGAGAGGCTAAAATGGAGAGCAGAAGAGTTTTGGTTTTGGTGCTGCTGGTTGTCATGGCGATTGCACTGATGTCTTCAACTTCTAGCAAGGGTGTGGAGGCCTTTGTGATCATAGACACTACAACAGATTACACTTTTAGCGACGTTTTTTTTCGTCGGTAAAAGTCAAAAAAACATCGGTAAGACTTTTACCGACGTTTTTTATTTCGTCGGTCGGACGTCGGCAACAAGACGTCAACAAAACATGTTACCGACGAATTAATTTTTCGTCGGTAAAATTATAATTTTCACCGACGTTTAATAATATTTTACCGACATTTTTTTTCGTCAGTAAAAGTGAAAAGGAAAATTATAAATAAATAAAAACACTTTTACCGACGTTTTTATTTCGTCGGTAAAATTAAAGAAGAAAATAAAAACAAATAAAAACACTTTTACCGACGTTTTTATTTCGTCGGTAAAATAAAAAATAAAATAAAAATAAATAAAAACCATTTCACCGACGTTTAGTTTTCGTCGGTAATATTAAAAAGAAAATAAATAAATTTTTTACCGACGTTTATTTGTCGTCGGTAACATTAAAAAGAAAATTTAAAAAAATTTAAAATATTTTACCGACGTTTTATTTTCGTCGGTAAAATTAAAACGAAAAATAAAAATTAAATTACCGAAGTTTTTTTTTTTTTTAAATACAATTCTTGTTTTTCGTTTAAAATTTCCCTATAAACCTGCTTATACACCTGTAACAAAAAATAAACCTACTCACAATACAATTAATACAATTAATAATGAATCCAAACAAAATCATCCACATTTTTCATCAAATCATTCACCTCCTAAAAATAACAGTACAATTAATAAAAATTTCTAATAGTCCAATAAAACTAAAAACATATACAAATAGTAGAATAAAATTGTCCAATATACATAAACAAATAAACTAAAAAAAACAAAACGACGCCAAAGTGTGCATCCGATCCAAAAGCGTCCATCAATCTGCAATGACAAAAACAAAAACAAGATTAGTATCTTTTGAATTAACGAAATTATATAGAAAATAAGAAAAATAACTATTTTTCTTGAAATTTGGATGAATAAATATCATTTTACTTTACAAGACTTTCTATTGGTTGGTCTAGTTGTAAAGTGGGAAAAAAGAGAAGTCTTACTTTCTCACATGTGATGGTATTTCTACCACTTGTTTTCATATGATTCATATTGGTGTTTGGAGTAGTGCACAAACCATTTCACATGCTCGTTATAAATATTGTCACTTTAATTGATGATGTAAGTAGATATATTTCTTGCATGCAAAACCCAGATGTATTTAATGCTTTTAAAACATTCTTAGCCCTTTTTGAAACTTAAATTTCTAAAAAAACCACGATTCTTTGATCTAATTCATGAGGAATATGCCTCACATGCATTTCAAGAGTTTCTCCAAACGAACTTATTCCCATTTCCCATTCTCTCTCCCCCGTTTTCAGTTCCGCGAATTTCAATACTTTTCCTTCCTCCCTTTTCCATATCCGCGGAATCCAATTTCTCCGCACTAAATCAGTTCCTATAATGTAATATCCAACTCCTGTCCATATCTGACCTAATCACAAGTAATTATAATCTATCAAACAAAACATTGCAACATCAACATAAATGAAATGAGATGCATATGAATGACTATAATGTAAGATCCGTCATAATCTATCAAATTACACAGTTTTAGCATACCCTTCAATTACCAAACACCTTTTATTTTAGCCTCTTTTTTCTATGGCTCTTTTTTGTATGGGTCTATATTGAATGGTCTTTAAAAAATAGACTAGTGGTCCCGAGCATGACCTTGGTGACCCTACTAGTGGAGTATGTTTTCAGAGTTTTAAAATTATGGGGCTCATAGCTCAAAGTCCCCCGGCCCAGTTCAACAATATGGTTCAAGCAATGTTGTAGTTGACTGGTCATGGGCTAGGTCAGCATGGGCCCGACCCTTGGCCAGACTTTATTTCTTAGGCCTGCAAGTCGGAGGTGCTGGGGCCCAATAGAAGAAATAAGGTCGGCTACCTATTTATGGTTAAAGCCTTAAGGGCCCAACCACATGCCAACTCCAACCTGATATTTAACATAACATGCGGAGGGTGTATAAGTTGTAAGCATCAGTGTCTATAGATTCACTAAGTTTGGGAGGAGTGGCCTCCTATATATGGCAATGGGTCGGGTTTAAATGGTACCCACTCCAACTCGCTCCTATTTGTGATTTAGGGGTGGGTTGGGACTGGGTTGGTTGGGTTTAGTCTAGGTATGAGTTTCCAGATTTTGACCCGACTCAAGTTCAGGGCGGGTTAGTATTTTGATTGCACCTAAACCTATCCAACCAAGAGAAAAGTGAGGGAATCAAAGATCTAAATGACCCTATATATTTTTCCTAAAAACTTTAGGCCCACCGGATCATCTTAATCCCTTGTTTGTAGCCCACAAGTCTTAACAATTTTACATGAAAAACAACTGTTACTCTCAAACAGTTTGATGCAAAGTCCATTGGATCCATCATGATCAAAGTGGCAGTGTGTGGCCCAATTGGATTTGTGATCAGGTGGGCCCCTCCAGGTAGCGTGCACCATAAAATCCGTTTGTGCACTGAGTCATCCATTGAAAATCATGTGAGGACCAGAACAGCTCTTTGCCCCTATTTTTTGTTTATATCCCCGCCCTCTGGTTTTGCCTTTTGCACTCATTCCTACCTTATAGATACCAAAAGTGGTCCATCTTATTTTTAATAGAGCATAAATTCACGAGTTGATTGTGTAGCGTTTGGATGGCCCATTCAATTAAAACCTGATAATCAGGGTTCAGGACACCATGTCCACCTCATTTTCTAGTTGATGCGAACACCATACCACCATCATCAGATACTTTCAATTTGTGGGCCACCCAAATAAAATCGCTACCAGTGCCAACATCACTTCTGATCACTTCTTACACACTTTTATAGAAATGCTTTTCCATGGAGTGATTTTTGTTGCAAAAGGAAGTTCCATTTGTACTGCCCTCTCTGCAAAAACATTGTTGCACAAACTTGCACTTTCTTTGTTAACATTCAATGAATGGAGGACAAAATGAAGTAAGATTCAGCAAAATCTTGCATTCACTAATATGCTATAAGATGATCAACTCAGAAATCTATACTACCTGAATTTGCAAGATTCAAGACAAAATTAAAGTTAGGACCCATTCCTTTTAATCAGAGACCCACCCAGCCTCATAATTTTATTCTCTAAATGGGAAAAACTCTTCATTCATTTCAAGAATGATAAAAAGGTCATCAAACAAAAACAGTACCCAAAAATCTGAGTGTTTAGAATGATAAAAAGGTCATCTAACAAAAACAATCCATTATAATCAGAGTACATCAACAATTCCAAATACAACAGTTGACCCTTCACATCAGTGCCCCAATTATGCACACTCAAATCCATAGTAATTAAGTTTTTTGGAGCTTTATCCATGGTAGCAGTTAGAATCTCATGCTACTATCTTGTTCAGAATTCAAAGAAGAAAAAATGGACATAACAACGTAATTATAAACAAAAAAAAAAATTTGGTTTACATGGTTTTCATAAAAAAGGGATTTTCATGCCTAAAATCCACAAATCATTGATTCAATTAAAAACACATAATCCAAAATATATAATGAGAAGAAGAACAATTTTAACAAGATGGGAGGTTCAGGTGACTACATCATCTATTTCATAAAGTCCTAAAGCATGGCCTCATGATAAATCTATTTCTTAGCATTGAGAAGACTATTTCTATTTTGCTTTTGTCAGATTTCCAACCTCTTCCACTACCAATGCCAACAAAACTCAAAACCCTAGGTTTCTTAGTTGGCTGGAGAGGATGACCTTGGCTCGAAGGGAGAAGGACATGAGAGAGGGGACTGCTGAGAGCGTGGAATGAGAAAGAGGAAAGGGAGATGAGGGAGAAGGATAAGGAAGAAAGAAAGAAGAGGAGGAGGAAACGGCGCCGGCTGCGCTTTGCAGACGAGAGGAGAGGAACAGGGGAGGAAGAAGAAAAGAGAGGAAGAGAGAGAGAGAGAGAGAGAGAGAGAGAGAGAGAGAGAGAGAGAGAGCCAAGGGAGAGGGGGAGTGGTGCGCAGGGCGCCACAGAGGAGGAAGCAGGGGAGAGGGAGAGGAACAACACAGGAAGAAGAGAAGAGAGGGAGAGAGGGGAGAGGGGAGGAAGAAGAAGAGAAGGAGGGAGGGAGGAGAGCAGACAGAGAGATTGGGAACGAGGGAGAGAGAGAGAGAGGTGAGCGGTGTGTGCGGAGTGCAGGAAGAGGGAGGGGTGTACCTGGTGCAGGGGAGGCGTCCGGCGGCGCGAGGAGGACGATGAAGGCTCTGCGGGCGTCCGGGGGCTCCTGCTGTGGTCGTGCGCCTGGGACTGGCAGAGGTCTGGAGAGGGAGGGAGATTTGGGTGATTCACGCGGAGTGAGGGAAAAGAGGGATTGGAGATGTTGGCGATTCATGCGACTTCCGGCCGGTGGCTGGAGAGACAACAAGCGAGGGAGAGATCGACCGAGGGCGAGAGTGAGAGAAAGAGAGGGAAATCGCAGCGGGAGTGAGTGAAAAGAGAGTTAGGGAAAAGAGAGGAAAAAAGGGGTTTTGGCGCGGGGGAGGGGAAAAAAGCAGTTTTCCGATGAATTATAACGTCGGTAAAAGTAAGAAAACGTCGGCAAAGGTAATTTTTACCGACGTTTTTTAAAACGTCGGCAAACGTTTTAAAATTTTTTCCTTTTAAAAATTAAAAATGTGCTAATTTTCCCGACGAATTATAACGTCGATAAAAGTACGAAAACGTCGGCAAAGGTAATTTTTACCGACGTTTTATAAAACGTCGGCCAAAGTTTTAAACATTTTTTCCTTTTAAACGAAGCGAAAATAAAACGGCAGTAAAAATTACCTTTGCCGACGTTCTAGAATAAAACGTCGGCAAAGGTGACTTTTCCCGACGTTTTTAAAACGTCGGCAAAAATCATTTTCCCGACGAAATTATAACGTCGGTAAAAGTATATTTTACCGACGTTCTTATTAAAAACGTCGGTAAAAATTAACTTTTACCGACGAATTTTAAAAACGTCGCTAAAAAACGTCGCTAAAAGTGCAACTTGTTGTAGTGAGAGATGGACCCATGCTTCAAGGACAAGTGCATTGCAGCTTGTAAGAACCACTTCAAGGAGAAGTTCATGAGTGCCTCATGCTCTAAAATCAACAACGTGGCGTACTGCTTATGCTTTGGTTAATATATTTATAGAAGTTGGAGAAGAATAGAAAGTTATTGAAGTTGAAATAAGATGATGTATCATCAATTATTAATACTGGAATAAGTTGTTGAATTGTGTTGTTGGGTTGTGCTTATGAATATTATTGTTCCTAAGAGAACATATATGATATTAAGTCTGATGGGTAAGCTCAATTGACTTAAGACCATGGTTTGCACCCGGAGGTTAAGGGTTTGAAATTTTACTACCATACCGGAACCACATGAGATTTACCCAACTCCCCGTGGATCCGTATGAATTATTCTGACCCAAAGGGCTGGGACACCCACCGTTAAAAAAAAAGAAAGAAAAAAAAAAGTCTGATGAGTATGCTAGCCCTAGATGTGATCAATATTGGATCTGTTCTGAATTATCTTTGTGCTTTTGGGAAGTGGCAGACTATGGGAACTCCCAGCATTGGGATAGAACAGATGGTATTTTCATAAAATCTCAGTACAAACCTAATTAAAAGATAGATGTGTGTTGGATACAAAACCACTGAGGCCTATTTTTAATCATTTAAAAAATTATGGGTTTGACTTGAAACTTGAATTCTTTTTAGAACAAATTCCCAAGAGGGTGGATTTTTAATTTCAATTAAACACTTCACAAAAAGGGCATTTCTAACAACAGTCCCTGTTTTATTCTATCGATTTCTCTTGAAAAGTTTAGAGTTTCACAAATATTATGCTTGATATATCTTAACAGACTTAAATGCTGAGGTTTTGAGTCAAAATTCATTGGTAAGGCAAATGTCCTAGTATGGCTTCTCATTACATAATGATAGACCCCACTATATGATCCTTGCGTTTGTAGAAGTTTTTAAACGGGTCTCAATCTAAATTACGAAACAATTTTTATTGTCTTTCGAAATAGAACAACTAAACAAGTGACAATGTTATTGGGGCCCATTTGACCTACCATATGCTGGATGTTATAAAGGTCGTTACCTTTATGTGTGAATGCAATGAGTCCGGAGAAACAGTGGAATATCATTTCATCCAATTCATATTTGCCAACCGTCTAAAATCTTACGCATAGTATTTTACAGTATTTTATCCCCATGTTTCTATGAAAGAGGGGATCCAGACTCAAATACAATGAACCACGTGGCATATTGTCGGGCTCATTTGAATGAGTTTGTCTTTCTTATTTTTTACAATTCTATATTTAGAAACAAATTAAAGCAGGAAGTCTTAGGAAGATTGCTGTCCGAGGGAATCCTACGTCCGACAGTGCAACAGATCTTCATGTAATAAAATATATAGGCATTGCAGCCAATTGTGGGGTGAACCAGATCACCAATGGGTCCGTTTGACCACTGTGGATAGTATGTTTGGGCTCAACCAGGCCCAAGAGATCCTCATTCATCTATTAATTGGTTGGAAATATCAGCCATATTCGAACCCAGAAGTAAAATGGGTCGACCCTAATCATGAATCATAAGGGTGGGTTCGAGCTGGTTGGTGGGTCAGTGTGCAATAATCCTTGTTGCATTGGGTTAGAGGATTTAAGCAAAAATCATGGACCCATCAGACCGCAACCCAGGTTGAAGATGTGTAACCTACACCGTAGGCTTAAAATGGGTCAACAAAATTCGTAATTAGGAGTGACAAAATCCTGTGATATTTTCATCATCCTTCCAGAAAGGTTGATTGATTTCAGAGGCATGTTCTGCTGCTGGATTAAGAGTCCAGACTCTTAGGCTAAAACGTGTCTGGGCCTGCGTCGTGCCATTCATGACGGGCTTCTAAAGAGTTGTGCTTCTGTGTTTAGAGTCTTAAGGTAAAAAAAATTTAAAAGAAACACAAAAAGAAGAGTATAACACACAGATTTCAGTGATTTGGTCAAACTCGATTTACACCATTGAGAAATCTTTTCAATTGAAGGTTTTCCACTAGGATTATCTTCGGAATCTTTACAGCTTTTGTAGATAATGAAAAATAGAAAAGTAAAAGACTATTAAAAGGGTAAAACAATCAAATTAATACACAAAATATGACCATCTACAGTGCCGTGCTATGCCTACAAGCCTAGGTACCATTGACCGTGCCGTGCCGTACCAGGACTGGGCGGCACAACCCATTTGACACCTCTACTTGTACCCCTAGCAAACATCATGAACACATACCCGTCTTGCCTTATGGCACTATTTTTTCCAACTAACTCCTTTGTATTTAAGCTTTCATCAACATAAACAACACCATTTATCCTCGACCAACCTAAAACACCACCAGTAATCAACATCATCTAACTTATATTCAAGCTTCTTTATCCTCATCTTTTGCTACATCCAAGGTGAGCATAATTACTATGAATATCTTAAAACCTAATTGTAGTAGGAAACTTTTTTTTTAAAAAAAGAACTAATTTGTTTTTTCTATATGAGAATAGATATTGGATTTATACATACTTTTGATATTTGATTAGGTATATAAAACATAGTAGCCTGTGTAAATTTTAGACATGTTTGTTCATTCATCTCACCTGAATGCTTGCTTCTCAAGCTTTTCTCAACAGAAGAGCATTAATCATAGTTCTAAAATTTATCTCATTCCAATTACTTTTAGGAGGTTGGATTGAGTGCCATACAAGCTTGAATTTTTTTATTTTTTTTTTCTCTTCTCTTGCCTGCTTGGTTAAACTAATATTATGGCTTTACCTTTGGTAACTTGCTTCCAATGAAATGTAAAGCATTTTCAGAAAGATTTGAAAAGTAAAGAAAGACTTTACATTCAAAGTAAATTTCTCTCTCATTTATTCCTTCTTTCAAGATGTGTTATTCTTGTTTCCCTCCCTTGTCTCGGGTAAATTAGAAACAGTGGGTGTATCAACCATAATGATAGACGAGATATTATTGTCTCCCTCCCTTGTATGCCTCTTTTCTCAAAATGATAGATGATTCTGAAATTTAGCAGGTGCATCAACCATAACATCAAGGAAGGGATGTAAACTATTGGTTCCTATTTGGATTCATAGTGGATTCGGACCCGAAACTGTTAAGGAGGATGTGGAATTGGACCCAGATCTGGAATCATTAAGGAGGACCTGGACTCAAAACCGAAATTATTAAGGAGAAAGTGAATCCGGATCCCGAACCAGTACCATATATGGTATGGGTCTGGATCTAGAGAATGATATAGGAAAAAAAAATCTAATTATAAAAAGATTCTCAAATGTTAAGGAAACGTATCGGGTCCAGATTCGAAACAAAGTAGAACGGACTCATTTATATCATGAGTCCAAAAAAAGGACTTGGACTTGGACCTACTTACTTAGCATCACCTAAGTAGGGACCAAATCCAATTTTTAGCTGATTGAAACCTAAGAAAAATCCAAGAATAGAAGCCCATTTACATCCTTACATCAACGTAACCAACCAAATGAGGTATCTGCTACTAAAACTGAGTCAACTCAGTGAAGGTGAAGTAAGTCAATTATAACTCCCCCACCAACCCAATTGACAAGGGATCCACCCTCGGAGGAAAAGGAGAATCTTAACACATTTAAGTTATAGAATCTTAGTATTCAAATGATATCTTCTCTCTCTCTATCTCCCTTGGAAATTGACACGTTGACTTCTTAAAGGCTAAGATTTTAATGGAATGATGCTGGTGAATGATTTGATTAGATTTTTTCACCTTGCAATGAAAGTTAAACAAGGAACTTGTCACATCTTGTAGAAGATGGAAACCTCTACAATCTATTTGGTGGGGCCCACTTTCATTGAGGCAAAGAGGTCTTTCAATTTGATCAAGAATTCATAATAAGAAAGGGACATCTGATGAACTGAACTCTGAGCTTTCAATTTCTAATCAATGAGCTTTTCAGGGTAATCTGATTCCTGTATGGAAAAAAAGCAAAAAAAAATCTGATTCCTGGCTTGTGATTGGAAAGCCATCAAAGGTGGGCCCCACAAAAAAAATATCTGATTTGGTCCCATGTGTGATACGTCAGCAGATGGCCTTTGGAGGCTCCGGAAGTCCACCGACAGAATCTCCACTACTCGAGAAAAGCGTCTCACGCAACCCCACACTTAGTAAAGCCCAGTTCCGAGCCGTCGTTATCTGTTGAGCTGTCATCTCCGTCCACGTGTCAGCATCGCCACCACAAAATCGCCAACAGAGGACAAGTCAGGTCGGCTTTATACGACCAATTTGGCTGCAGAGTCACGTGCTGTGGTCCTAAAAGATCCGAGTCAGGATCCTCCGCTGCACTCTGCAGCCGCCCCCACTGTATCTGAGTCTGCTCCTTTTTTTTTTCTTTTTTTCTTTTTCTGAAAAACTGGTACGGTACAATGTTTTGGAGCCCACTGGACCACCTCCAGCCTCTCTAGATTGATGTTCAATGAAACCATCATCTAATCAACAAATCAATCCACGGACTAATACTGATTAAGCTGAAATTTGGACCACCAATGAAGTCCAAAACCTTTCAAAATAAGCACTATCGGTATCTTTTGATTTTACATCAATCCGAGTCTAATAATATATATATTTTGTTATCGGAGGGTTCTCAATCCCTTGGATTAGATTAATCTTTATGGACCGAGGAAAGTAGAATAAACTTCCCTATAACTCCAGTATGACAGTGCAGTTTTGAACCTACATTCTCGAAATGCAAACCGTAGTCGTTGGCTAACTGAGCTACCATTTGAAAATGCCTGATAATATATGTGACTAATGCATTCTTGCACATTCATTATCATCTTTTATTTTAATTCAAACTGTGAAGCTATCCTAGGAGCATATTTGGTCTAAAATAAAATTATAATTTAGGTAATTGATTTTGAATGTTTTAAATTTCAATGGATTTTCCCCAACAAAAGTAAGTTATACTGAGTTATACTCCTTGGACTCACGATTTATCTGGGTCAAAGCCTGAGATGATCCGGACCAGATTCCTGTACTGGAGTCAATAAATGCAAACGGCGTTTTGGCCGAAATGAGTGGGAGGAGGCGAAATGACAGTTGTACCCTAGTGATGTCGCCTGGAATGGCAATCATATCCCCATCATGTGTGCGTGCACAACGTGGTACACACCTTATATTGCAACAAGTTGGAGCCAGGACCGTAATAATTTGCGTGGAACTGCAGTAGAAATTGAATTCCCATAAGCATGACATGTCTTCAGTAGAGTTCTCGTATTTATAGGTTCAACACACCGGGGGGGGGGGGGGGGGGGGGTGTTAATGGACCGTAATAATTTGCGTGGAACTGCAGTAGAAATTGAATTCTCATTCCGGGGGGGGGGGTGTTAATGACCGTAATAATTTGTGTGGAACTGCAGTAGAAACTGAATTCCCATTCCGGGGGGGTGGGGGTGGTGGTTAACGGACCGTAATAATTTGCGTGGAACTGCAGTAGAAATTGAATTCCCATTCGGGGTGGGGGGGTTAACGGACCGTAATAATTTGCGTGGAACTACAGTAGAAATTGAATTCCCATTTCAAGCATGACATGTCTTCAGTAGAGTTCTCGCATTTATAGGTTCAACACACAATGTTGTGTGTGTGTGTGTGTGGTGGTGGTGGTGGTGGTGGTGGTGGTGGAGGGGGGGGACCCAAGTTGGACCACTCAAGGTGTGTGACATTTCATCTCCTCCAAAAAAAGGAAAATTTTTTTTTTATCTCCCATGTGGCGCCTTCTAATTGGTCCAAACAGGCATCCAAACGGGGGATCATTTTCCATTACGAAGGAAGCAATTCATACACCATCACCAACTGATGCTAGAGTGAAGTTTGAAAATATCTCCAGTGGTACACTTGCATGCAATAAGAACATGAGTCCGGCTCCCTTGCGCACTTAATACATGCAATGAACTCCATCGTCTTACATTTGTCGTAGAAATAATTCAGACTGTTCAAGATGAATTTCATCCATTTTAGTGTCATATTCTCTGTGTCATATTCTCTTATCTCATTTTAATAAGAATATGTCCCACTACTATAAATCTGATATCATTATTGAAAATGTGATTAGAAGCTGACGTGGAATCGTTGTTGATGTGGAGTTAATTACATTTCCGTTATGTACTCAATCCAATGGTGGTATTCACTCTTATTGAACCGAAATATGAAAATATATTTCTAAAGGGAATGAGAGTCATCGTGAACTATCCCAATTAAAACTATATGGGGGCCATGATGAAGCTTCTAAATATGTGTCATGTGTTTCTGGTGTAATAACTGCTACGGAATTCGTATTCTGAATTCTTACAGCATACATGATATGGCCGAATAAGAAAAGCAATGCAAAGGGATTTCTCCTGAGGTACCAATTCAGTCGGGTACGTATATACATAACTCTGGTAAAAGTTTGCATTTTATAGCATAAGGTTGACATCATTGTACCAAAAAACACATATAAAGAGTGTTTGTACGATGAGAGAAATTAAGTTGATTTCGTTATTTGGTGTAGGACGGTTTCTCTTAAAAAGAAAGGAGGAAAAATAACTTGACTTTTCCTTTATTGAGAGGAACTCGGTTTCTTATATAAAGAGTAGTAAATCAGGACTCCTTTTACTTGTGCAAATAAAAATTTGCAGAGAAAAGAGTCCTATCTTTGCACAAACAAACTCTACGGGTGTGTTTGTACATTAAGAGGATTCCAAATTTTGCAGATTACTGTTTTCACAAGAGAGAAGAGTCATCAATTTCTATTTCTTCTATACAAAATTGAAGTCCTTCTCATGAAGGGAATTCATATCATTTCTTCTCCAATTTTTTTTTTTACGGGAAAAACTGTCACACCAAACAAAAAAAAATATAGGCAACAGAGAGATATCATAATAGTCCTTTCATTCCACTTAAGGGTCCTAATAGAGGATGAAAATGTTGGACAAAATAAGAACTTATGCATTACTTGAAAATAGGATACTTTAAGTGAAGCATGGAATCGGAAACTAAATAAGGGAGTCCGAATCACCTTTTGCAAATATTACACCTTCACCGTGAGTAGACCAATTTTTCTCAACTTTAAAATCAACTAAATTTTTAGATGACGTGACAGACTGTTATTAGCCACTCACAGTGAAAGTATAACGAATACTATAGATGATTCAAACTCAAATAAGGAGACAATAATGACATAAAACCAACTTCCGTAAAAAATACTAATGCGATTGCCTCCATGGAAATACAAATAACTAAGGCCACACTTCGTAATTCTCGAATTTTGTATTTTGTAGATTTTCATTTCCGTTGCACTGTAGAAATGCAATTTTAACTGATCTCTTATCACAAATGGTTTTTCTTATTCAACAAAATTCAATTTGAATTTTCTGTAGAGAAGTGGGACGCCACCTCACCACGCCAGGTTGTGCTCGTCATTTGTGTTGGATTGGGGCAAACCTTTTAGATGAGATTCCAAAAGGATGGAGCGCTTCATCTT
Organism: Cinnamomum chago; assembly: GCA_038049695.1. Lineage (NCBI taxonomy): Eukaryota > Viridiplantae > Streptophyta > Magnoliopsida > Laurales > Lauraceae > Cinnamomum > Cinnamomum chago. The sequence continues at coordinate 79,039,334 of CP142456.1, forward strand.
TTTCTTGACACTGACTCCTTGACAGAGGGTTTGGACCCCAGAGGAGGACTGACTTCCAACAGCAAAAATGAGGAGATTTCAACATACCACCACAAGAAGGATACAGACCAATAAAAATAGATTCTTCTTATCTAGAGGATAAAGAATGGGATTATATGTAATACAATTATTCTTATCTCGATTCAGGGGCGGGTCCAGCTACAATCCAACACTCATGATGAGCCTTCCTTCCCTGCTTTCGTCGAGGGACTTCAATCATGCACATTCCTCATTTGAACCGAGTATCCTGCCCCCAAAACGTTGAGTACCTTGCGAGGAAGAGTCGTAAACGACTCAAACAGACCAAAAAGACTGATGTTTGTGACCAAAAAGACTGTGAAGTTCGACTAAAGCTGGCAGTTAAAGGTTTGCCAAAATCAGGCCCTATGCTCTTTAGAGGTCTTAAGGAGTTCTATGCATCAGAATGTGGAAAGGCATCACCTAAAATTAATTGGAGCCTTTTACCAGCTTCTAGGAATCATGAATGCTATACAAACATGACATGAAGGTGGCAAGAGAGATTTTAGATTTTTTTTTTTTTATAAGAAGCTGTGAAAGATATAAAGTAGTGATACAAATGAGACATTGATTTTGCCGAGATTTGAATTTCAAGGCCATATCTCTGTATTCATTTCACATCTTCTCTTAATTCAATTTTCATTAAAAGAGAGGTTATTTGATGGTCATTTCTTGGATATTCACATTTAATTCTTCATTTTTAACCACTCATGTAAATGCAAAGTCTTAAAATTTTTAGGAATTCAATTACATGAAGCAAACATCTCCTTAAAGTTGTTCTTAGAAAATTGGTTTTTGAAAATGCTGAAGGTAACCTGGAAGATGGTAGACTGCAAGAGACCATAAAATATTACCCTTCGATAAAAAAAATAAATATATATATATATATATATGATTGCCCACAACTTGCCCAATAAAAATAAACCCGAAGAATATCATACATTGGATTCTTCATTTTTTACTCCCTCCAAAAGAAGCCTCTTATGCTTATCTAGGACCTATTTGATAAGTAAGAATCTCTATAAAGAACTCACCATGATTGCAGAATTCTCAACTGTTCAACATCCCGATCAAGTTTTGTTTTTATTGCATCTTATTCAGATTTCGATTTTGGTGGTCCAGGGATTCTCACATTTCTACCTTTCCAACTCAAGAAAAGATGAGACCAATTCCTCCACAGTTTCCAACTTTAAAGAGATGAGTCATGAGACCCATACTTCCCACAAAAGCACAAGTGGATCTCATCATTTTTAGGCCATAGTAGACTTGTGGCGTATGGGAAACCACGTTACCCAATTATACAAAATTCTGAGTCACAGTTAATGAACTCAAACCAACTTGTCCTGAATTGGCTGAGTCCACTCAACTTGAAGGGCATCGAGTAGAAAGAGTTAAGACAGAATTCGCCCAAAATTTGGTCAGACTCGCCCAAGTTTCTCAACTTGATGACTTGAATTACCTAATGACTCTGGCGAGTTGAGTTTTAGAAATATGGCTGGATGTCCTCCCGGGACCCACTCATAGCCTAAATTCAAGTCATGCAATAGAGAAAGGACACAATGGATAGATGTGTTGAAACAAAATTATGCAAGTCCAATCATCATGTGGGAGACACAAGCAAGATGGGTGCATAAAATCCTATTTGAGTGATGACATTAACCTTGGAAGTCTGATGTGATTGAATTAGATTGGAGGAGGAGGGAATACTTACAATGATTCCCTTTGCGAGATTCAATCTAATGGCTGGATACCAATTTGATTAAGATCAAACTCAAGCTGGGCCTATGAATGGGGATATTAGTGGATATTATTTAGAGCATAATTAAATTGGGGTCAGTGCCAATACAAGGGATGGATTTCAGGCTGATTTGGACTCCTAGCATTGTCTTAGTAGCAGTATGGAAACCAGACTGGTAAAATTGGGATTCAATTGGAATCTTCGTAAGCATGCATCAACTTGTAAAGTGCTCAGATCCTTGGTGAGATTGGGCCCATCTATATGCACCCCAAAATCAGCATTGACTGAAAATAAGGGCAGATCAATGAATTCTATTTTGCATTTGAAGCAGTTCAACTAATTGTAGCAAGAGAAGGGCTCCTTACCCGAGTGGTAAGGAGCGACAGTTCTCACCAGATTGCCCAGGGCTCGAACCCTAGGTACGCCACTTCTTCCCACGTGTGCAGGCTCCTTTCCCACTTGAGTGGGCTATCTTCCGTATGTATGCCACCAATGTTGTATGCCAAGAGACCTATGCGAATCCCATCTGCTAATCTAAGTTGAAACACCAAAACAGGCCCATAAGATCATCAGCTCATACAAAAACCTTTTTAAAGCAAATTGGAAGAACTTAAAATAGAAGCAATTGAAAGGTAAAAACCATGATAAAAGCACTTAGAAGAGACAAAAAAGTTGCTAACAGAAACCATGTCATATTCACATCATTCAGTTCTTTGAGACAGCAGTTAACAGGAAGCTGACTTTACATATTTATATATTCACAAGGTGAATCTCTGAAGGTTTCAAGCCTGGATAGCCAACGGTCAACTCTGTGTTGAACAAGACTTACCAATCATCTTATATTGCTATCTACAGATCAAATTAATACACCTGATTGACCTAACGCTTAGTACAAAAATATTTACAGAAATTTGAATCACCAATATGATGCAATGCCATGCCATCCCTAAGAAGAGGATTTTATCAAACCCAGGTTATAAAGTAACTTCTCTGATCTCGACCTGAAGAGATTACCAAGCGAGAATCTCCCACTCTCTTGGAGTTGCTTCGAATATGTGTCATCTTTCACGTGAAGAATCGTGAAGCCAATCTCACTGCGCACGGCCTCAATTGTTTGGCTGTTGACAGGATTACCAGCTGCATCAGTGACATAAAACGCATTCACAGCTTGTGATCCTTGGGTAGTGACTTCTGCATGAGTGACGGAGAGCCCATTTTCTCTAAATATGCGAGTTACATCAGACAGGAGTCCCACGCGATCTTCACTACAGAGTTCAAGTCTCAATCCCTAGATTGTGTAAAACAAGAAATCGACGTAAGAAAAAAAAGAAAAAAAAAAGAAGTGTAAAGCAGTCTGCCCTTGTCCATACCTCTGAAGACCGTCTCTTTATAGCAGCCTCTAAGCAATGGATTATCCGCAGCTTCTCGGGTTCGGAGCTAACAGGGCACCCGTCAATATGTCTAATATAGAACTCCTATCCAGAAATCAGAAAGATGTAATAAAAGATAGCAAGGTTAGATTTTAAGGGTAGATTGACAAATGGAAATGAAAGAGCAATCTCATTATAACAATCAAAATTCAATGCCTGCATTGTACATGTTCACAATAATGTAAAAGAGCATAGCATCTGCATGGAACCCAAATTGCAATCAGTCTGAATCCTTTGACCAAATAAATTGTTGTCCATTATGCAATGATGTGAGTACCCGGTGCAGAAATCAGAAATAAAATTAGGTGGGACAGTACTTTCCAGGTTTCACCCCTAAATAAAAATAAGTGGGTCATTGCCGTTGACCATCAAATGTGATTCCCAATTCCCAGTCCGCCTCAAATATAAGTGGAATGAATAACCATTCATTCTGTGAAATGGTCAATTTTTTTGTTGATTTGGTTTACATACCACTGCACCTTGCTTACTGGAAATCGAGCTTAGTTTACAGGAACTTTGCCTCGCATGCAACATTTTACTTCTAAACCTCAAAATATAACTAAAAACAGAATGATAAAAAGATTAATATATCAGGGACTGAAGAAAACCTGATTTGCTTCCGATCCTTCAGTAGTGACAGAAGCATGGAAGACAACATACTCCATATCAGTTAAAGTGCAGACAATGTCAAATAGTAGCTTAGGCCGGTCCTTACACCTAATATTTACAGAAGAGTATCTTTTATCCATGCAGTTTTCAACAGTCACAAGAGGTCTGGTCGTATCACTTGTTATCTCTGGCTCATTTCTATCATTCCTGTCATAATCACGATCAGCATACATCATTTGATGCAGTCGCCTTTCTTTGTGCGACACACCCATAGAAACAGCCGTCTTACCACCCCATTTATCTTTATCTCCTTTTAGCACATAGCGGAGAAGTTGTTTGATGTTAGCAAGCCGCTCAGGGTCATCAATTGGCAACATGGTGGACTCATCGGTAATGTAAACAACCGAAGCCATTCTTGAATTATGGGTCCAAACCTCAGCACCTACAACATTACATTTGAGATCCGTAAGAACAGCAAAAATTTCAGAAAGCAAGCCAGGTCGGTCTCTTCCAGTCAATTCAATTGATGTATGTTCAGCAGCTGCCTGGACACCCACAGACCTTCTCAGGGACCGGACACTGAAAAATCTCGATCCCAGTGACTGCAACAAGGTGGAAACAAAATATCAAAAATCATACTCATAGACATGCTTGTTTGGTGAGTATTCAAGCAAAAATCTAACAGTGTAGCCAATGTTCAGATGTTCATGTAACCAAAATTCAAGTTAGAATATTTTGGCAGGAAGATTTGATATATGTTCTTCCATGCATTCGATGAGGTGCAGAAATAACACATTATGTGTGGTATTTTTCCCCCACCTATTGCCCCCAATAAATGTGGACGATCACAGCAGGATGGATTGCACAGAATGGAAACAAATACCGTGTGATGCGGTTATCAATTTCAACATTGCTCAAAACAGCAGCAAAAATGAAATGTTTTGCTGAAGCATGAAAACAATTGGTGATTTGAGGCGCATCCAAATGAATCATTAGCCAAAAAAAGAACCAACAAATTGTAACACCTGCTCAAGCGCAAAGACACTGGCTTAAATACACACCATCAACAAGATAAAAATAACTATAAGTTGAAGATTCATAATTTTAATGAAGAGGAGAAATAAAATGATTACTCCATACAGTGCTTAAAGTATCATTCAAAACTCTCAATTAAAATTTTAAGAAATCAACAGAACCCCTCACCCAATTAGAACAAATGAGAACAATTATCAGTACTATTGTATTTATACCCAACACTCCATATGAGTCATCCCCTTTTGAACTTATGTGAGGCACCTCAGCATACTCAATTCAATTTAGTTGGATTACACAAGTTACCATAGTAAGAAAACAAAGCATCAAACCCTCAACTTGGGGATGACTTAAACTGAAGATCCACTCTCATGCCATTGGCACTACCCAATGCAAAAAATAAGCTATACTTCAAGGGTGCATTTGAATGCCATGCAAATTATTAGAATATTGCGGTAGAGTTGATCATTATACTTTCTACTTACATTTTCAACTGCAGAATTTGAAACACCGCAGTAAGTGGGATACTGCTTGTTCCCCCCTCCTCCTTTTTTTTTTTTTTTTTTTTTTTTTGTCCCTTTGTCTTTTACCCCAAATAGACATCACTTTTACCCCAATGGCAACACCAGTCATGATATTTTGACTCGAGAGGCACAATGTGGATTGAACAGTAACCTCCCTCATGTGGTTTGTGATTGTGATTAACAACACCCTTATAAGCAGTCAATCAAAATATTCAATCACCTATGCTTCTGAAAGTGAAAAAGATTTTTTTTTTTTTTACTTGTGTGGGTGGAGATTGTAGAATTCAACATACAAAGTTCTGAATATAAACGATTCATAGTAAATAAAACAGGAGAGGGACTTAAATCCTACCCGTTGAATGCGGCTAATAATTTCCTCATCCTGTATCTTATTTCCTTCTTGGTCTATAACATGGAACACTGCAAGAAACAGAGGAATCAAGAAAAAATTCACACCCACCATTCCACACAAATAAAATAAAGATAAAAACAAAGAAGACGAAAGAAAAAAAAAAACCAACTTTCAGAAGTCAAAATCCTACCATCCATAAACCATTCCCCATCAGAAGATATGTAAGCCCTGCTAATTGTAAGGTTCAAATCAGTCAAAACCTGCACAACCTCCAACAAACTTCCATGCTTATTGGCACTGTCCACCTGAAAAAGAAAAACACCAGCAACATCTTCACAAAACAAAATTCAAACACCAACACACAAACAAACAACGACATAAGGATCTTCAAATACTTTAACCACAGTGGCATTCCCGCTAGAAGTGTTATCAACAGTAACCCTGCAAAATCCAAAAACAAAAAAAGCAATGAGAAACAGAACCCATGTTACAAAAAGCGTCTAACTAAAGAATTCCTACAGAAGGCGTCCACCCAAAGTTCCTAATCAATTGAGTTCCAAAAAATGAAATTACAAACACCAACTAGCAGAACCTCAATGAAAAAGCAAACATGACCCATCTCTGAGAGAAACCTCCAAATTCAACAATTTCCAAAACCAATTACCACACACTTCAAATCAACCAAAAATTAAGAAAATGAACAAGGAATAAGAAAATCCCAATTTATTAAGACTTATAAGAAAATCTCTCATCAATCAACACCAAAACCGTTCGAAACTAAATTCAGGAGGAAAAGCAAACTACCGCCAGAATGACCACTCCAAATTCAAGGATTCCAAAAAAAAAAAAAACAACACCACCACCTACCCATTTGAAATAAGGGAGAGAAGAGGAAACCCATATCACAAAAACCATCCAAACTGAAGAATTTCAAAAGAATCAGACACCACCCATTTCAAATCAACAAGAACCTCCAAATTCAAGTATTCTCAAAACCAACACATACCCATTTGTGATAAGAGAGAAAAGAGGAACAAAAACCATGCAAACTGAAGAATTTCAAAGAACCAAACCCTACCCAGTCCAAATCAACAAGAACCCAGAAAAATCCACACCACAGGAAACAGCATAAGAGACCCAGATTACCTCGGTGGATTCACCCTGTAAACCAACTTCTGAAATTCATCATCAAAGTCAAGAGAATCAGACCAGGAATCCATGCAATCTCTCTTCCTTTTTCCTTGTGTTTAAGATTATTATCTTGTGTTCTCTTCCTATCTTTTTTTTTTTAACCTTATCACATCTGATTCTTTTGGGATTCTGTTTTCAGTATATAAGGCTTCACATGGCCCTTGAGAAGAACCAAGGGTGAGAAGATTTGGAGGGACATAAGAACTGTACATGGTCCCACTTTCAAAAATATTCCCATTTTGCCCCTAGGGTTAGGGTTTCTTGTTCACTGGTTACTTTCCCCAAATGGAAGTGGTGCATTTCCCATTTTGGGTCAGGGTGAGCCATGCGCCTCTGGAGCGCCGCAAATTGTCCTCACTATTATGCCCGTGAATGAGTAGGTGATGATGAAGAGGAGATCAAGAAGGTGGCCCATCTGTGATTGATTGTGTGCCATCAATTATTAGGACGGATTTAAAGCGGATATTTTCATATTCGGATTTTAAAAAGTTGGCCCACCTTTCTGTATGAGATATAAATGTGTTGCCCAATGTTGGAAAATTCGTAACTTAGTCTTGACTCGGCCAATGCAAATGTATTGACTCAAGTTAGAGTCAATGCAGAAAATCAAAAGAGTCTTATTTTTTTTAAAGTAGTTTTAAAAGAAAATTAAATATGAATTCATTAGTTTAAATAGAAAAACATATTTATTTGCATGCATTCATGATAATCAATTCAAAATAATATATTTATATATGAAAAAAAAAATACTACACTAAGGGAAAAGAATAATGCATATTACATAATTTGTTAGTCCAAATATCGAATGTAAAAGATCAAATATAAATTTTAAATTACATTCTAATTATCATTTTTAAATTGCCAACTTCGAAACTCATACATAATTACTTGAAAAATAAATATCAATTGTTTAAGATTAGATCTACGTATCAAATGGTTGAAAATGTATACAACATATTTAAATTTGATAACTCGTCGGAGTCTCCCTTATATTTGACTCGGTTTTTTGTCAAACTATGATGACTCGGGAGAGTCAAGGGTCGACTCGAAGAATTTTCTCACTTTGGTTTGGCTCACTTGATGAGTTAGCTGGTCTGATTTTCTCAAGGATGATGTTCTAGCCCGTGCTGTGATTGAGTGTGGCCTTGTCCTACATTTTGTATTTGATTATGAGCCATTGATCCAATAGTTGATTTACATCCAAGGTCCACTGTTAGATCAGAACCCAGTACAGAGGTCCAAGGAATAAAGTTACAAATGCTCCTATGGAATACCTACTTACCTGTTCAATTAAATTAATATCATTTTCCAAATGTAGGAGATCTCCCCCTTCATATCAGCCTCAACTTATTTTATAGAAGTGAATTGGAAGTGGTATTGGGACCTGATATCACACATGCCCACTGATGGATCCCTGGTCTTCTGGTTGATAATTTAAGTGTATAAAGGGGTAGGGATGAGAGGGATGAATACAGGGAGAATGTTATCCCAGGAGCATATTGCATATTGGCATACTGCTAATATGCTGTCCAAATTATGGAACCTACTTAGATGAATGTACATCAATATCAGTTCGCCCCCCCTATTTAACATCTTTAAAGTTTAATGGCATCAAAATCATAGATCCTTTTGAGATTCAATTCAATTAAGATGAAGATTATCAAAGCGGCTGCAATGATCAAAGGTGACACCAGTGGGCCCACTCATAGGAGAATATTTTCTGTGGATATAGTTGGTCCTGTATATAACATGCAAAGGTACTCTGTACATGGCACCTAGATGCCCACCTGCCTTACGGCCCTTATTTTATTTTTATTATTTTTGGTAAGATTCTTTTTAATTTTATTTGGTAAGAAGGACCCTTCATTTGTATATATCATGCTGTTGTATGAGATATCACCACACATGATGTGGTCAAGTAAGATTAAATCAAACACATGCATGTGGGTTCATAACTTCATATCTTAAAGATAAAAATTCTTATTACTTATTGCTTGAGCTCCTCGCTGAAGGAGATGACATCAATCCTTGTATTTAAGAAACATGGTTGAAGCAACAATTAAAAATAATTTACTGTTAAATTTACTTTTTCTCACACTATAATGCCCTTTGTTGGTTAAATGGACTCTCTACTGAAGCTTCGTTATTTCTTGCCGACACACTTATAGTCGAGTGGTGTGGGCCTCTTAGTTTCACACACGGCTCAGGTATTGATCCTTAGGTGAAAGTATCACTCTTGGTATGTAGCCCCATGTAGAAAATTAAATAAATAAATACGAGCTTAATTTTCTCCTCTCATCAATGAATAATGTTAATCAAATCGAAATTATATTCATGTAGGATTCGGACAAGAACAATTTAGCATATGTTTTATATGTGTCCAATCAAAGCGGTTGCTCGTATTTGAATCTATATTATGTTGGCCCCGCGGAATGAAAACTTTGATTATTGGGTGATTGAAAAAAAAAATTAAAATTTTGTCTAAGCCAGATGGTTAATGTTGCAGCAAATCATGGCTTTATAATAGTAAACAATATGGGTCAGCACTTACTCTGAACGCTTTGAATCTTCATAAAGTGGAACAAACATGAAAGATTTGTTTCCAACCATACTTGACCACAAGTTGCAGACAGCTTATTTATTTATTTATTTATTCCCACATGTATAGATAAATTATAGGGGCTTTTGACATATTAGTCATCTTTAAATTCGGTTTTACTAATTTTCGTGACTTAAATTCAGATAATGTCATCAAACTCGCTTGAATCTGATCAAGAACTTTTTAAGATTTTTTTTGCGTCATATCCCATTTTATTTACGGAATAGCTCCATGATATCTTGTGATTTATCAGTTTATGTATCATACATTTTATGGAACCAGCAGACGAATTCATTTTCTTACAATACACAAAGATAATATTTTGTAAAAAACCAAATACACATCTGACCACCATTTCTCAGGTTCTAGCATTCGAAAAAAAAAAATTCTAAAATTCTGCATAAAGGCGATGACATCATGAGACTATCCCATGATTTCATGGGATTTATCATTTTTGTGACTTAAATTGTTCCCATGATATTATGGGATTTGGGGCAAACAAGTTTTCAAAAATGTTAACCCCGAGTCAAATAACTCTAGTGACATTATCTCAATTTCAGTCATGAAATTAGAAAAATTAGATTTAAAGAAGACTAATATATCAAAGCCCCTAAATCATATATGAGCAGCTTTCACTGGAGGAGTACCTTTTATGCTTTCTATCATAGGTAAGAGTTCAGATCTTGTGAGGAAAAACCCCATGGTGACCGCGAGTGGTCCATTCACAGTCGCCCACGTCACTGTGGGCGGCCTATCATTCAATCCGGGCAGGGGCTGCCCGCGGTGACATGGCGGACCCTGAGTGGTCCACTCATGGTCACCATGCGTAAGTTCACCAAGAGGATCCCGATTTCATAGGCAAAGTATAAGTTCTTGTAAGGGCTACTTGGGTGCATGCCACTCATGGTGCAGTAGTTCCATAAAAACTTATCTATGAGGCCCACTTGGTGCTTTGCCAACCATACGGGGAGGTGTGGGATGGAAGGATAATATCAAGCCCTCTAGTTCATCTTAACCGCTTGATCGATGATGACCATTTTTTTTTAAACCGTAACAAAAACTTTCATTAAAGGAGAAAGAAAATACAAAAAAAGAATAAAAGGAGGCACAAAAGGATTGTACCATGTCCAACACAATTTACATAATCACATCCTCCCAAGGAGACACCATCTCAACCCCTTGTTTAGTCAAAGCATCGGCAAAAGAGTTGGTCGATCATAGTTCATGACAGAAGACCACGGAGAAAGATGTTGACAACATCCGAATCTTATTAAAGAGGAATTGAAGTTTTCATTGGTTGATCTTTCTATTAGACACCCAAGCAATTGCATTAGAAGATTCACTCTCCACAATAAGGGCACGATAAAAATATCTCTTAAAGCAATGGAGATCTTCTAAAATAGCTAGCAACTCTGCAATTGATTGATGATAACCTTTAAGGTTACTATTTTTAGAAGGCATTATATTTTTATTTCAATCAAATTGTGCGATTAATTGGGTGGGTGCCAAATTTGGAATTGTGCAATTCAAGCCGATATAATGTATGTGAGGGGGTAAGTTGATAGTAACTGGTCCAGGTGGCTTAGAAAATTGAGTGGACCAATTGTAAGAATCATGCAAATGTTTCTTAACTGAATATTCATGTACCCACACTCACAATATGGAGGGTACTCTAGCAAAATTGGGTGCATTTTAAAAAATGATGTCCTCCAATCTAGGGTCAACTAAGGAGTCCAGGACACCCATGTGGAAGGCATCCAATTTGTGCAGGTAGGTTGTTTATATATTTATATATATATATATATATATTTAAAATTAGCAAGGCTCTCCTAAAAACAAGTTTAGGATAAAATCTTGTAAGATCATGTTTGTGGGGGCCACCATTGGTCTGTCCAAATGGACTAAACACATGATCCCTCTAAATTACATATGTCCACCATTTTTTAGTTAGATCCGAATTTACTGGACCGTTGGATTGACTATGTATCGATCCGAATGGACTATTGACCATTAAACTTTTTGGCCCATATGGAGATGATAGAAATCACGGTTGGGGCTGATTTTTTGCAAAGAGGAAGATCTTAAGGAGTCATTGAAATCCCCCACCCCCATCCCCATGTGAGCCCCCAAGTGGGCCGCACCACACACTTGAGCTTACCTTATCCTAAGCTTGAGCTTAGGAGAGCTGGCCTCATATATATATATATATATATATATATATATATAGATATATAGGACAATAAGGATGGGATGTCAACCAAATATCATTATAATGAATAAATCCTAATACCTAATTTGAAGTTTAAAGTTTATGATTTTTAATAAAAGTTACTTTTATGATTGAATTCAATGGTGGTTAATAGTCGTATCAATGTTAAATTTGATTATTTTTTGTGCCTTATACCTAGAAAATAAAAACAACAGAAATACTTTCTTCCTAAAAAGTTTATCCTTTTTTAGATCATTTAATGGCCCATTGTTTGTCTTCAGCTTTAATCATTCACTTTTAGATGATGTTTGTTTAAATGAGCTCCGTGAATTTTAGTCTTGGGAATCTCTGAGAATTCTGGCCCCTACTTGGATTAACAAATGCGCAGAAAAATTAAAGCATTTGAAAGATGAATATCTGATAATACAGAGTATTTAACAGGCCAAAAAAGTCAATCCACAAAGTTGAATTTGGATAAAAGAAAAGTCATTCCACATAGATGAATTTTGAAAAATAATAAATCAAATAAGAAAATCAAAATGCTGAGTAAATAATTACTGACGTAAAGTCAAAATTCTCAACAGCAACAAATCTCATGAGTGAATCTTGCAGCCAGACAGCCCCATCATCCTTCTAATAGAAAGTCATTGTTTAAATTTCTTAAAAATTGAATCCAAAGCGGCGACCTTGATTTGAAGCCTCAGTCACACCAAACAAATATGACTTTAGGTTGGATCTCTATTAAAGCAAATGGGGCTCATGTGAACTCATCACACTAGAAGAATGAGCTGGCAGCCTCCCTATTAACCATATGGATGGCAACTGCCATAATTATGGTGCCATCCATATGGTTAGTATCATATAAAGAAAACAGTGGAAAAGCCAAAAGCACTAGATATAGAACTTACATCCCTTTTAGACATGACCCACCTTACTCCTTTCATTATTAAATTAAGTATATGCACAATGGAGCACACATTATGAGCTTTTACAGTTACATAATCACATGCATGCCTTCTTACCCCAAAACACCACATGCCCATCAGAGACTCCAATCTTCATCATCATCTTTTTATTAAGGAACAGCTGCATCACACACAAACCCAGCTAAGAGAACACAGTAAAATTACTTATTCAAGCTCCCATCTACTATACTAGTATTATTAATATATATATATGAAAAATATTCAAGTGCATCCATCTCTCACCATAGGGTGCTTCCCTCAAGCATATGCAGAACTTCCCTTTGGAGCTTGTGGCACATGTGGCACTGGTGTAACAACTTGCACTAGAACCAGCACTTTTCTGCTCTCCATTGCAAAGCCTACTCTCTCTCTCTCTCTCACTGTTATGCTAGCCGACTTCGGGGTGGGTTCGGGTCTTGGGTTTTCAGACCAGGCATGCATTTCAAATTTGGGCCCACGGGGACTAACTGATGAAAAAGCTTGAATCCCAGCCTGAATAAGTATTGCTTATAGTTTAATGACTTATTTGCCAAAACAGGTGATTTCAAGCCCAAGATTTTAATAGAAAGCCCGGCACAGCCCAGTCAGTTGATTATATGGGAGGGCTCGGATTGAAATGAATGGGCTGGGCTGGGCTCGGCCAGAAACTTATGGCATGTGTCTGGCTTGTGGCTTATGTTTCTAAAACCGACCCGAGCGTGGCCATAGTTCATATTGCTAGGCTTTGGAGTAAATCCATATCCAATCCAACTTGTATCCACATGCCATGCCCCAAATACTTAATACTTGGCAGGTGTGAATTTATGATATGTAATACCAAACTTACTTAATATTTATTAGGGATTTGAACTAGTGACTATTCATTGAGGGCGAGGGGTTTTGGGGGTATTGTGAAAAGACGAGATCGATTCAAGATTAGCCTCATGACAGAAAGAAAAAAAGAAAAGGAAAAAGCAGAAAGTGTGATTAAAAATGCCCAGAGAGTTTTGTAGCATACCTCATATATATTAGTTGGCTTTCACTAATTACGTGATTGGTAAAACTCTAAGCCCTTTGTGGGACCGACTAGGGTTGAGGGATAGCGAAATGGAAATGTTTTATTACGAATATGATTTTGGAAAAGGAGTCATCACAATCAAATAATCAAGACCATTGATTTAAAGGCATCAAAATTTACTGTTATCTTAAGTAACAACTTTTTTAAATTTATAATTCAATAATGAGTATTATTTTGGTTGGTGAGAATTTAGGGTGAGTATATCAATTCAAGGGTTGTGAGTGCAAGTGTGACAGGATTGGATTTATATAGAATGTGTGGAAAAGTGGGGTTTTTTCATATTTTAGTGGATAAAGGCAATTGCTTTTTTACTCTTTTTTTTTTTTCTTAAAGATTGAGGGAGTTTTGAAATAAAGTATTTTTGATGTAGCATCTTTTCTAAAAAGTGGAGGCTTTACTTTACTTTTATTATGTTAGTCAAGTACCAAACCAGCCCTTTATAAGTGGTGAAAAAGTTTGCTCGGAAATTGGGCCTATCAAAATGGATGGGAATACAATTGGAGAGCTCCCAAATTGATTCGATATTTTGTCGTTACATTGAGCGTTACTCATCACATGAAGAGCTGACGGTCTTGATCCTTCATTGCATCTATGTGCTTATGGATGGGAAATCGGACCGTCAATTATTTCTTCTCTTGATGTATTTCTCAACTTTCTTCCTTTACAATTTACATGCATTGATCCTTTCTCCGGGCCAAGGCTGAACTAGACCCGGGTCCAACTTGAACGCATATCCAAGCCCGACAAAAGTTAAGAGAGGCCCAAGTTCGCTTAAAAAAGGCAGACGCCTAATAAAGGTCTGACCATGATAAACGATATATTTGATCACGCTCCATAGTCCAAACGCATCTGGATCCTATTTTGGAAAGCTGACATTTAAATGAAGAGCTCTTCTACCTGCCCAAATTAAGGCTCAATCTTATTTTTTTGTTGGTATCCTAGCTTAGGGGAGTTGGGGCCTCCAGCCCTCTTGCGAGGGAGCAACCCTGGGCAAACAGGCAAAAAATGAAACCTTTCTTACCACTAGGATAAGAGGTCGTTTTTAGTCTCATGATAGTTAATTACCATGTAATGCTTCAATTGAAAAAAAAAAAAACCTACAATATAGTTCTTTCTCATAGTAGGGGGGATAGTAGGGGGGAGCTATACGATGACTATTGGAAACTTCCAGGTGAAAAAACTCTCATTGGAAACCTGAATTACTCCTCTATTTTGGCCTTCTTGACCTATCCATGCTTGGAAATGCCCCTGGGACATTGTTTCAGACTACTATGAACTCCGTTTGCATAGCAAAGGTGGAAATGCACACAAAGTAAGTTGCAGTAAATGTGAAGCGTGGATGCTTGTTTATTCAGAGATAGAGATGAAAACGCAAAAGTTACTTTGTAGCAGTCTGACTTGCGTCCAATGTGGGTCAACCTATTTAACCCCCTCTAACCTGCATAAGCTTGGGCCAAACCCAATCCATTTCAAATAAGGTAATATTTGAGTTTGGCTGTAGGCTAGAAAAGCCCCAACACCTACCAAAATATTTAAGCTAAATGGGTTATGCGGATTGTACTGGTCAACCCTAAACCCCCAGATTTGTTTAAATGTGTATCAAGTTTTTTGCTGATATTAAGGTATAATACTTCAGTCCATGATGAAGGTAGATGCCCCACAGTCGCCTTCATTGCTACTCCACCAAAATTAACTTAACTCTGATAGAAGTGGATCATGTTGCTAGATTAATAATTTGTAAATCAACAAATCATTGATATGAAATGTGAAAGGAGTGAACATATTTCAAAACATTGGAGCAATGTCTGTAATTAGCCCCTTTCTAATTGGAGTGAGTTTTGGCTCTCTGATGGGAGGTCTTTGATTTATGTGGGTCGACCTCCCCCATCAATTTAGAGGGTAAGCCTCACAAGTTTGGACTTTCCTAACACAATATAAGACAATATTATTAAGTAGACTCCATCAAAAGTGGAAAAAAAGTGAACATGTTAAGAGTAGAGTCCACTAGCCCACAAAATAAAACAATTTATTATTTTTCCTATTTTCATCTTATTTGCTAGATCAAACCCATCGATGGACCCAGCTATGTAAAAGATTAGAACCTATCAAATCATCTTTTATCTTGTTTTATCAATTAAGGCAAATCTCTTTCCAATTAAATTAGTTCTTGCTTTGTGATTGATTATATGTTTGATTTGTGATTTGATTTTTTAGTTTCAATGTTTTAAAATTGAAACAAGTAGTTAAACAAGTGAGATCTAACCCATGTTCTACCTAATATTGTTCAGCTTAATTGATTGGACCATGAGATGGCATGCAATCATGATTATATGACAAGTACTATATTGGTAATTAAAGAAATAGTAAAAAAGCATATATTCTGAAAATAAGGATATAAGAACAGCAGTAACACTTCAATAGCACCAATTCAGTTTTTTTCAGTCAAACAATTACATTTTCAAATGGAAAATGTAGAGAGAATTTATTTTTTTTTATTTTTTTTCACCCCATCATTTCATCTAACAGACCAAGCCAGCTTGTAATTGTATATCATTTCATTCTTAGTATTCCTTCTATGTACGGAATTGGCAGCACCATTTCAGAATTCACACTCTCTGTGGAAAAAAAACGCAAAACCCAGAAACTCAAAGCCAAATCATTTCCGAAAAAGAAACTCACACACCCACAATCCCATTGGTATTTCATATCATTCAAATTAGGAAACTATCATTCATTTCATTCTCAATATTCCATTTCCAAGGAAACCACAAAAACGTGTAAAACCCCCTAAGCATTTCATAAGATGACTCTAAGACCCTAATCCAAGAAAGGCAAACAAATATGCATGATGTCCTAATAGAGCAGAAGAGACAAGATTCAAGAGAAGTTGCAAAAAACTCATAAACCCACCACTCTATATTAGTACTAGAGAGAAAAGCTTTTTAAGTCAGAATCTTCTTCCCAATCTCAAAAGCAAGGAAAGCTTCAAAACAAGAATACTTCACCTGCTCCGGCAGCATATCCCTGTCTTCATAGTCACCCATCTTCACCCTCTCCGGCTTCTCCACCTCATACTCCTCCCCCAGCACCGCCCCAGCCACATTGTGCAAACCACGCGGTAAAATCTTCTTCCCCAGAGATTCCTCCGCCACCGGCAACAGATCCACCACCTTCCGGAGAACCACCCCCCTGTCCGCTTCCAGCTTCCGCTTCTTCTTCTCCATGTCCACCCCAACGAAGAACACCGAAGGGTTGTGCAGGAAATCGCGGAAGGGCTTTGGGAGCTTGTTGTCCCATCCGAGGAAGATGTTGAGGCAGTGGGAGCCGATGCAGAGGGTGAGGACGGTGTAGGGGTGGCCGGCAGAGGCGCCTCCCTTTTTGTTGAGCTGGCTGTCGAGGGAGACGCCGACGAGGAGGTAGTGGCGGTGGTGGCGGTAGATGTGTTGGATGTCGACGAGCCAGTCGGCGATGGCTTGGTAGTTGTAGCCGAAGGTGCAGAAGATGGAGCGGTCGTCGCCGATGGAGATGATGTAGTTGAAGTAGGTGTAGGTTTTGGTTGCTTCGTAGCAGTACACATGGTCGGCGCCGGGGAAGGGTTCGATGCTGATCTCCACCTTCTTCTTCTTCTTCTTCTTCTCCCGCTTTGGAGACATGATTGATGATTTCAGAGTAGAGACGAGAGAGAGAGAGAGATGGAATGAGAATGGTTTGGGAATGGTTTTCTTGTGGAGGAAGGGAAGAGCTGTTGGTATATATATACACGCACACTTACATAGGCTATGTAGTACGGACTACGGATTTGTTACACTTCATTGGGATTAGCGGTTGAGACTCGAGATTGAGAGTTG
The DNA here is from genome assembly GCA_038049695.1 of Cinnamomum chago. Taxonomy (NCBI): domain Eukaryota; kingdom Viridiplantae; phylum Streptophyta; class Magnoliopsida; order Laurales; family Lauraceae; genus Cinnamomum; species Cinnamomum chago. Next base: position 79,056,945 of record CP142456.1, read on the forward strand.
TTGGTGGTGTATTCTGTTGGATTAGATGGATTTGATCCGATGGTCAGGATTTGCCTGGTGAAATGGGGTTTTGGGGGAGAGGGGCGGTGGCAGGTATGGTATGAAAGGACCATCTGACACCATTTGCACCGAGGATAAGTAAGATTCACATGGGACCTATCTATTAAAACTTGGGGCCGTTTGGTAAATTTACTAATAAAGTCAAGTTAAGTTAAACATCCCATCAAAAACACTTTTTACAAAAATTCCCTCCATCTTTTCAAAAAAAAATCAAAAAACGACTACATTTACTCACTAAAAGACAAAAAATCTACATTTCCCCATACAAAAAGTCAAAAATATTCCATTCCAAACAACTAAAAACAAAATATCATCATAACTTACTTATATTTTATTCATTCTTTTCATTTCACTTCACTCCACTTTATTTTAAAAGTAAATTACCAAACAGGCCCTAAAGAAAGTGATGTCACAAAGTTCATTCCAGTGGAAGTTAATCAAATCCTAACATTGACCAATTGATCAAAAATGTGATTAATGACTTAAGATTGAGTTAATCAGGGACTTTTTTTTTTACGAATAAAAATTTTAGGGTGGGACCATATCTCCTATTGTCCACAAGTATGTCAAGGAAAATGGGGGGAACGTACATGATATATTGGCATTTTAGAAAAGTTGCCTATTCGGAGGAGCAGTAGTTGTAGGGTACACAACCCTATCAGATTTTAGAGGGTTTTGAGGGATCGATGTTTAATCTGCGCCACCAATATCTAAAAGTGGAGCTAGCAGCAACAATGCAGCATTCGCATTTTGGTTTGGAGGGGGTATGTATATATGGTGTGGTGCCATTTGATCAACGGGTATGGGTATGAGACCACTCTAACGCGGCCCCATCTATCCCTCTGGATGGGGCTGCGGCTGCCAGGGTCCACCAGAACTATGAATATAAGATGAAGGATTTTGGATCCGGCATCTACAAGGTGTTTGGTCCGGGTGACCTGTATAATCAATCTGTTTCTAACCCACTTCGAATAAACTCACCCCCTGATCTATGCAGTTGGAACGTATAAGTGTGTCATTCATTTTGCATGAACCAACTAATTAATCTGCAAAGATCATGAGTACGCTTATAATACAACTAAATAGAGAAAATTTCTTGTCAAATGGAACTTAATATTACCCATTTATCTTCAAAAAAACCGGGGTGCGGACCAACCCTCTCTTTTGCCCTATTACTAATGGGGATAAGTCCAAGTCCGGGTCCGGGTCCGGGTCCGGGTCCATTTGAGCCAGGATTTAAATGAAGAGTTTTTTTTAGGAAGCCAAAACTCATGGCCAATCCTTTTCTTTATTTTGAAATATAAGAGATAATAACTAGATAATTACACAGTCCAAATTAAAGACAAGACTTCCATATTGAAACTTAAATTAAGTAGCTAACCCGAGAAAATTTCTTTTGAGAAGGATCCGAAAGATTTTTGTAACATCTAAAATGAAAGAAAATAAACTTAATTAAGAAAGCTACTGATAATGAATGTAATCCTTATTTTTACTTGGTCAAGGAAAGCTATCTTTAATAGATGCAGGGCCCACAATGTTGAAACAGACTCTTAAAAATTCTCTTTGAGAAAAAGAGACAATCAGACTTCTCTCTAATTTATTAGGGTCATCTAGGAGGTTTCTTTCTTCTTCTTTTTATCCATCTTGGGAGTTAGATTAGATCTCACCACCCATCAGACCACCTTTTCCCTTTTCTATATATATTTCATTTTTTATATACATGTGATTTGATTTTTTTTACTTTACTGTTTCCTCATTTCATCTTCATTTTATAGTTAGGAATAATGAGTCTAAAGTAGATGATTAAATGTTCTAAAATTTGAATAAGTTAGTTAAGGCTAAGGTGCAATCTAACCAGGTTCAACCACAATGAAGTTGGCATGAAATCATCATCACATGACATGTAGATTATTACACTGTGCATAAACAGCTTTTATGCAGAACCAGCTTTTTACCATTTCAAACAACCCTAACCAAAGATGTGCAGACTCTAAAAACCAACCCAGAAAGAAAAACGAATCTTACCCATTCAATGCAAATGTACTGGCAAGGCAGTTCCATCAATGAAATATCTCATCATCACTCACTAAAAACTGCATGCAATACCTCTAAAACTCTAATCAAGAAAAAGAGCAAACAAACATGTCCTAAACATACAGGAGTAAATCAAAGAAACCTTCAAACTCAAAACAGACGATGAAAAACAAAAGCCCAAAACAACCATCATCCAAAAACCTTAGAAAACCACAATCCCATATGCACATTTCAGTGAAGAAACGCATTTCATTTCATCTACAGCAAACTATATATCATTCATTTTAGTCTCAGTAATCCTTTTATGTACGGAACAAACTCCACAGAAAGAACCCTAAAACTCGAACCAACTGACCCTATAGTACGACTCCCAGTAACAGTTTCATTAGTCACTGCATAAACTGCTAAAAAAACGACACAAGAAACCCTAATAACAGAAAGATAGAAAGAAGGACAAACATGATGAGAAAAGAACAGAAGCCCAGAAAAATCCAAAATCATCATCACATTTGGGAGAAAAGCTCATGTCAGTAAAGAAGCTTCTTCCCAACCTCAAAAGCAAGAAAGGCTTCATAACAAGCATATTTCACCTGCTCCGGCAACAGATCTCTCTCATAGTCGCTCACCCTCACTCTCTCCGGCTTCTCCACCTCGTACTTCTCCCCCAGCACCGCCGCAGCCACATTGTGCATCCCTCCCGGAATAATCTTCTCCCCCAGCGATTTCTCCGCCTCCGGCAACAGATCCACCACTTGTTCGAGAAGAATCCCCCTATCCGCTTCCAGCTTCTTCTTCTTCTTCTCCATGTCCACCCCAACAAAGTACACCCTCGGATTCTTCACGAAATCGCGGAATGGCTTTGGGAGCTTGATGTCCCAGCCGAGGAAAATGACGATGGAGTGGGAGCCGACGCAGAGGGTGAGGACGTTGTAGGGGCGGTCGTCTGCTCCCTTTTTCTTGGGTTGGTAGCGGTAGGTGAAGCTGCTCTGCTTGTTGTGCTGGCGGTCGAGGCAGACGCCGACGAGGAGGTAGTAGCGGTGGCGGCGGTAGATGCGCTGGATGTCGGTGAGCCAGTCGGCGATGGTTTCGGAGTTGTAGCCGTTAATGTAGGTGGAGACGATGGAGTGGTCGTCGCCGATGGAGATGACGTAGTTGTTGTACTTGTACGACGGGTTTTTCTTTTCTCTGTCCCAGATGGAGTACAGGCACTCGGCGCCGGGGAAGGGCCCGATCGAGATCTCCACCTTCTTCTTCTCCTCCTCCTCCTCCCGCCCCATCATCATCATTGTATCAGAAGAGAGAGAAAAAAGAGAAGTTAGAGAGAGAAAGAAGAGACACGGTTTTCTTGTAGAGGAAGGAAACGGTTTGCATATATAGGTTTTTGAGAGAGTTCTGGTGTGAGTCTTGGTCCAGCGAGTAATACGGCCAACTGATTTTGTTTCCTTGTTTGGGATTGGCGGTTGAGATTGAGAGTTGTTGGTGGTAAGATAGGGATTAGATGATCTGATGGTCAGGATTTGTCTGATGGGTGTTAGGGTGATGAGTCTGGGTCCACTAGGTTTCACTAAAAACGAAAATTTCTAAGGTGCTGGAATTAGAGTGGGGCTCACCTATTAAAAATCCAAACCATATAAATCAAATTATACTATATTAAGCTAGGAGGTTTTTGGATTCAATTTTGACATGCGGTTATAATTTTGACAGCAAGTTATTCGGTTTTCAAAACTTCTTTCCCCACTCATACAACTACCCACTTTATCTCATTATAATCAAAAGTCAAAACCACTTATAATCACTCCCCACTTTTATTTTATTGCAAAAGCTCCATTTTAATCCAAGTTCTGCATTTCCCTTTCTACTCAAATTCTCCTCTTCATGCCACTAGCTCTTGAATTGCATAATAAGGTACTCTCATAACCTTCCTATTCTTTAGCTTTTTTTCTCTAAAATCTATGAACTTTTTAATGCATGAGTATTTAAATTGCAATGTTGGCCATATCCGTGCTCAGCACGGGTTATTGTGCTAGTATATCATTATGAAAATTTGGTTCCTCCACTATAATATTGACCATTTTGATTAAAAATATGATTAATGATTTAAGATTATGTTAGTCACATGTTTACTTAAATGGAAAATCTTATGAAGGGACCAGCTTCTTAGATTTTTCATAAATGGGCCCCACCGTAGGGTTCCATCAAGAAGCATTGGGTCACTCCAGATTGGCAGTGGAAGCATTTTGGTCTGGGCTTTGGAGGTCAAGGGGGCAAAAAGATCACAAGCTCCCTACAAAAGCTCACTGGTCCAACAGGATGGAAATAACTTTCTTTGAAAACTAAATAGATTAGCTACTTGGATGGGGGCCACCCAACTAGGGCAATGATCGTAGGGTCCACAGAATAAATTGATTTTTGAGGAATGGCCAAGCGGATCCATTATATTTTTAGAGAGCTGCTAATGCCACATCCGAAACATTTATAAGACCAATATGCCTATGTGTGAAATTATTATAATAGACATTATTCATAATTTCGTACCTCACTCAATTTCTCTCTATACTCACCCACCCCAACCTCAGCCACCGCAGCCCCCCTCCGGCTGGAGAGGGAGAGATAGAGAGAGCAAGTGGCGGGTGCAGGCGGCAAGGATATGGAGAGAGGGAGGGAGGGAGAGAGAGGGAGGGAGGGCGGCGAAAGGCGGCGAGCACGGAGAGAAAGGGACGGTGAGAGTGAGAGGGAAGAAGGGGAGTGTAGAGAGAAGGTGAGGATGAGAGGATAGGGTAATTTGAAAGGAAAAAAAAGGAGTTTGTAGAGAGACATTTTGAAGATTTTTTTGACTTATTTGGGGTGTGTAGAGAGAAGGGATGTGATATGAGAAGTTTGGATTGTGGCATTAGCAGCTCTCAATTTCTACTTTTTCAAGTTAACTGGTCTTATGGTTGTGACTTGTGACTTGTGTCCAATTTGGCATAACTAACCAATTTGTAGTAGTTTTGGTTCTAACTAATCAGAAGTACCAAACATTATGAGAGACCTACTTTAATTATTGACGGGTAGGGTAGAATTTGAAGGTCATATTATGATAAATATGGGCCACGGATAAAAGTAAATCTAATAATAATCATCTGACTGAACCATCTAATTAAGACCCAATGTGGTTTCAATCATAACTTCTCTCCCACTGTTACCAAGTTGTTATTGAGAGTTATGATCGTTTGTTGTTGTTTATCAACTAACCATGCATATAATTTCGAGGTAGACCGTGCTCATATTTGCTTGATCATATAGGCTCTTCTCACACATCTTATGTGAGGAATCGTGCGAATTGATCCCACTAATTCAGTGTTATACAGTATTGGGTTGATAATATATGTTTAGAAAAATAACTAGAGGACCGGAATCTAGTTTTAAAATAAGTTCTAATTTCTTTTTTTTTTTTTATTTTTTTTTTAAAACATTATTTAACTTATAAGAGTGCATCAACTTTGCTATCTCCTAAACTAAATATAAAATTGCCCAACAAAAGTTGATTTTGAACTACAGCTTGTAACATTAAAGACTTGTATGTTGGGTTCCGGATCCATGATTCGGAAATGGACTCGGAACTGGACTCATTTATCAATTGAAACCTAAATTCGATTTCGGACCCGAAACCTAGGCTCGAAATTCAATTTTTTACGGTTCAAAACATTAATCATAGAATCAAATACCCGTTTGCATCCTACCTTACTTTAGTATGCATAAAAGAATGGAAGGTGCACTATTATCGTGGATGTCCTATCTAAAAGAAACTTAATATGTGGATGCTATACTCTTTGGAAACATCCAATAAAATTTGAGGATCCCTGTCTTGGAACGATTTTGAGGTCCAGCAGCCGACGATCTCCAACTCTCATTGACACCGCACATGAGAATGTAAGATTACAATACTGAAGGTGGGCTTTGATCCGTGAGGTGTTGTTGAAAAACAATGAATTATTAGTAGAGTGGAAGGATTGGAAGAATGAAAAATCTACTTGACCCATTCTCATGTAATATGCAATTTTATTTTCTCTGTATATGATAATGCCACATACTCGATGGACAATTTTCGCATTATTTTAGGCCACTTTTTACCACAGAGAAGTTACATTGAGCAGTAAGTATGAAGCTTAAATAGAGACCCAGATGTTACGAGCCCCACGTTAAATCAAGTAGGGCATAGGCCAAGAGAGAATACAATCCCACTTATAATAAAAGTTATTATATTCCTAAAAATAAAACTCTCAGATCAATAGATTTTGGTTTCTTGTTGAAAAAGTCTTAATAACTATGACTCGTTGGGAATTGTCTATGTAAGGTAAGGGAGCCTTAGGGTTCGATACTCTCTTTAGAAGCGATCTACAGAGCTTCCCGATTGCCAAAACCCACATAAATCTTTGGTATCCATCAAAATCTACTTGGAAAATAGGGCCGATTTCTTAGAACAAAAATTTTGGGTTGTTGAGATTTACTTAATCCTTCGAAAGTTGTTGAAATGAAAGAAACCCAAAAAAGTCCTCATGTTGGCAAGATAAAATTTGCTTTGATTAATGATTTACCATTGTAGTGGGGTTAAAGGCTTTAAGCAGATGTAGCAAAAGTTGGTGAGTTTTGAGTCCCCAAGTACCAGAAGAAAATGAAGAAAAAATATTTTTGTTTGATGAAAACCTCGCCAACATGAGATTACCATTTTTGTCCTAAATGAGATCTGATCAAACATGCCCAGAAAGTTCTAGTCTTACAGGATCGTAAATGAGAATTACTAGCAAAAAGAAGTATATTTAAATTGTAAAAGTTGACACAAATAGTGCTAGATATGAAAAATGGCTCATTTCAATATCAATAACCTCATCTTATTCAACCATGCAATAGTTTTTATTTCACAAGACTATAACAAACTCTGAAATAACATAATTCAATTGAAGTTCTCTTTTCACTGAAGTGATTTAAGAAATGGGTAATCAGTGTAGCCCACAACAGGATCAGATGTGTAGAAGGTGCTTCTGTCATACTTGTTAAGGGGAGCATTAAGTTCAAATCTCTTCGGCAAATCCGGATTAGCCAAGAACAAACGACCATATGCAATAAGATCTGCATGATTGTCAGCTAAAGCTATGTTCCCACTTTCTCTATTATAGCCCCCAGCAGCAATAAAAGTCCCCTTAAAAGCCTTTCTCATGGGTAGAAGAGAAAGACTACTGGAATCAACCCTATCTGTAGGGCCATTCACCCTTGCCTCAACCATGTGGCAATACGCAATTCCGTATTTATTCAGTGATTCAGCCATATAAAGGCCAAGAGCTTCTGGGTTGGAGTCTGCAGAATCATTGAAATCTGCAAATGGTGAGAGTCTAATGCCTACTTTATCTGAACCAATCTCATTGATGATGGCCTCAACTACTTCAAGGGCGAAGCGACAACGGTTCTCTAAGCATCCACCATATTCATCAGTTCTGTCATTGATCTGATCTTTCATGAACTGATCAATTAGGTACCCATGAGCGCCATGGATCTCAACTCCATCAAAACCTGCATATACAAACATGTCCAAGCAAGTCCAATGTAGATAAGGAAACTAATCGATTAGGTACATGGATAGGACATAAGCCTAAACATCATGATACTTTCTCCTCGGCTATGTCACTATCAATACAAAAGCTAAAATATTTCTCTTGAAGGTTGTATATGAATTTTTGCTTGGAATCTAGGAATGGAAGGCTTACCAGCTTCTATAGCATTTCGTGCAGCAAGTTTGAAATCATTCACAATTTGAGGGATTTCATCTGTCCTTAATCGCCTCGGAGGTGAGCATCCTGTCTCAGGTGTCAACCCCTTGTCCGTACTGGAGATTGGAGCTTGCCCATTGGGTTGAAAGCCTATAAACAGGAATTACATTGAAAGACAAAGTATGAATCAACTTTTGGTTGTAGGAAACAATGTATTGAGTTATCTTTGGAATGACAATGGAAGATCTGTCAAGCCTACATTTCAAAAGCAAGCCTTGTGACCCAAATAAATGTGGTCCCAAGCCATTGGCTTGCTTTACCTCACCTGCTTGTTTTTCTATAGAAGGCTTGGATTAGAATTGTTGGACCTAATAGACTCATGAAACCATGAACGCACCTTGGAGGGACATTCCAAAGTAGTTGTCGAACTTCAGTTATAAATGATCCAAATTGTCCATTTAGGTACTAAAGTGTTTCCTTGTGACCATAAACACATTTATGTCCAATTGGATTTATATTCAAAGGAAAGACAGATTTAGTATCTTTGGGCAAAACATACCATAATTTGAAACCCTGCCCACATGCCATAATTGGCAAAAGAAGATGCCACCTTTCTTATGAACAGCTTCCACAATTGGTTTCCAGGCTTCAACCTGCTCCTTTGTCCAAATACCTGGGGTGTCCGGATACCTGAAAATGGGGAAAAATGATGATTGGCTTGATCATCTCACACCATAGAAGAAAATTTTGCTTAAAAAAAGCTATTAAAAAGAGAAGTTTAAAGAAAAAGGGGGGAAAAAGAAGGCAAATAAGCAAATTATAACACAGGTGTACAACCATTATAAATGTTATGGAGGGTGTTGATGACAAGATTTGGTTCATGGATCTTATTTGCCCATCAATCCAGGGGCAAGTCACATTAGCTTTGAGGTTTTTTTAGTAAACCTAAATTTGCAAACCCAACTTTTATATTATGATACAAGTGAGTCACATTAACATGCAATATGTCACACTGATGGATGATGCATGCAGTCAGGCTGGCTTTACTATAAGGCCAACAAAGCCATTGCCTTAGGCCCCAAAAAAAGCTCCATAATGGCATCTGATATCTTTTAAAATTCCAAAAAAACAAACTTGCCCACTACCATCACTTTTTTTTTCTCCCCAAAATATAAGGCCCCATAATAACTCTCTCTTGAGAAGATACGAACAAGATTTTCATGGGGCCTTAAAGTGTCATTTATGGCCTATTATATTTCCAAATCTTCCCCTTATATTTCTATTGCTAGGAGTCTAATTGATTTTAGTACACCATTATATATCTAGCAGTATCAAATCTCAACCATACATTCAATCATGAACTTGCTTCACAAGCCTTTCTCATTATTTTTGTGTATCCTATTTCAATAGGGACCTATTCAGATTTGATTCATGATGTGGTTGTATGTTACACCCCGACCCAAACTAATCATGATTAAGGCTAATTAATTGGGATTAATGCTAATTAGGCATGAATAATCGTATTAATGAAGGTTAATGACCAAAGAGAGAGAAATTAGTCTCAAATGATGCATTAAGCATAATAGAATGGACTAAGATGAAATTGAATTGGTTAAAGTGGGTTTAGACTCAAACAATGTAGGCTAAGGACTTCTTCGTAAATACGGGTTTTCACGTATTTCGTCAAATGCGGAAATTCTTGATACCAACGCGTGTATCTCGAATAGTACATTAACTTTCATAATAGACGCGGTTCCATTTGACCTCAAATGGACCAAGTGAAACTTCATTTGACTCAATATGTAATAAAGCTTATTAAGAGGGGGTTATTATGTGAAGGAACCCTATATTAGAATGAAATGAATCATTCATTCATTTTCACTTCAAGATAAACCCTAGACTCATTCTCTCATTTTCTCTTCCAATCTTCTTCCTCAAGAGAGAAGCTAAGAGTGGTCCAAGTAGTTTGTGAGGAGTGTATCTTCATCTTCATCATCTCCTCCAAGCCATCCTCCCCATTGTTGAAGTGAAGAGTTTGAGAAAGATCTCAAGATTTCTCTCATTAAGCTACAAGTACGTACTTGGAACTTTTAATGAGTTTGCAAGTCATCATGAGTGCTTAGGCATGATTTCTAGCACAAATGGCTTATGGATTTGTGTATTTCATGTTTTCATGGAATTAGGGTTTCATTTGGGGGTTTTTCATCTCAAAGCAAGCTAAACAAAGGGCTTTGAGTTAACTAGACTTCAAGAAAGGCAAGTATAAACATTTCTTGTGATTTGTGTTAATCATTGTAGAAATGCATAGAGTTTTCATGGATTTTTGTAAATTTTCATGAGATTATGGAATTGTTTGTGATTGATTAAGATGGATAAACAATGATTAGAAGTATTGTTGTGGATGAATGGTTTATGAGGAGGGAACAGGAGGTTCCAATGTTTAATGCAGGTTGTGAATGAAATGAATGGAGAAAGGAAAGGGGAGAAAAATCAGTTTTTCAGACCTGCAACTCGCTCCAGGTCCGATCGATTGGATATACAGACTGATCGATCGGACTGTCATTTAACTGAGAGGTTTTTTGAGCCGATTGATCGGACTGTCATCTGATTGATCGGACATGCTCTTAATTGGGAGATAATTCGGGCCGATCGATCGGACCGTCAGATTGAAATTGGTCCTTTTTGGGAACCAAATATGCTTTCTATGAGTCTTAGTGGTCTATAAATTAGTGTTATAACTAATTATGCCCTAATCTAAGATTATCAAGATTAGGGAAAATAAAAGAAAAGAATGGTGACGAATTAAGCACTAATTCTTCAAATGTGTTATCTAAACCTGCATAGGTGTTAGCTAAGGTTATTTGAATGTACAAACTGCTATCAAAGTGATGTTCATCAAGAATAACACGTACATTAAATAGCAAGCGTTTCACCTATTTGTTTGGTTTAGGAATTTGATTATGAACTTGGATAGAGTTAATAGTTATGGTGCAATTTCAGAGTCTGACACTACTTAATAATTCCTTAAGCTCGTTACTGAGCTAAACTGAACAATACAATAAATGAATTAATTAATGAATGAACAGTTACTAAAGGTAACAATGAAATGAATAATCCTATTGCAGTAGATGGATTTGGGGGCGTTCCGGAACTCCGTGGTGATGCTAGTTGTCCCTGGCCCGGACACTAGTAAGTTCCACATATTCCGATCATATCTATGGATATTGGTTGATACATTCTATTTGGAAGATGAATCCTTCCTTTGAGGGAAGATGATAAGTGAAATGAAATGAATGAATGAGAACTATGATAGTGATTATCTTGTGAATGTCTATTGATCAACTCTTATGTTTACCTATTGTCATTGTAGGAATTATCTAGATTTGTCTAGAATGGTAATTGTTAACAAATGGATTTAATGAATTCAGTATATGTATTAACATGTGCTATTACAAGATCTGTTTATACATTGTTGAACCGTCGTGTTCATTAGTGTTATTGATGACATCAAAGGCCCGTTTGCCACTGCCGATGCAACAGCGCCCCCGGCGCCAGCGGAGGAGACCGCTCTGGTTCCTCCAGGAGGACTGAACGAATGGAACGGTCGGAATACCATTTGATATGAGTATTCGAGCGCGCGAAAGAACTATAATATTTTGAGAAATGTTTTGAGAAGTTATTTTGTTAATCATTTTGAGATGTAATTAATTATTACTGTATGGTGTTTTGGGTATACACCGATTGACAAGAAAATGATGGGAATGATACATGTATAAGGACCTTATTCTTTTGTATACATGTAAATCGAAATTTGATATTGTCAAATATATGTATTTCCGCAATATTGTGTATTTGACAGGTTTATTGAAGATGTTATCCCTTGTGGATTCCGTTTTAACTTCGGTTAATTCGGAGTTCACGGGAGTAAGTATGGGCTCACGGCCCGGGGTTATCGTAATTCAGGCCCGGGTCGTGACATTGTAATAGATCCATAGCTTGGGATTTCAACCCTAATAATAGATCTTAGAATTTAAGATAAACAATATGCCCCCGCCAAAATTTATTCACTTGATGCATGTGAGCACTGTGTATATGAAACGTCCAATACGTGGGGCACACCTCTGAAGTCACCAGTGGCAAACTTAAGATTTTTTTTTTTTTTGTGGGGGGGGGGGTGTGAGTACCGTGCATCTGGAACATCCAATACGCGGGGCACACCTATGAAGTCACCAGTGGCAAACACAAGATTTTTGTTTGGGTGGGTGGGTGGGTTTGTGGAGCCAAATAGGTACTTGTATTTTGTGACCCAAGATTTCCATCAAGTGAGTTTTGGAGGTGGACTTAAGATAGGTTAGCAAAACTTGAATATAAAAACTTAATTAGTAATTTCACATAACAAAAAACTAAGAAAAATAAATTTTAAATAAAATATTTATAATAATATTAAAACATAGAAAATGCCTCCTTTACTATTGCCTCTTTACACCTCATGCACTTATTCATATGTCCAACATGAGTCAAGAATTTACCCCTGAGCGGTGTCAGAAATGCCAGTAGCTTCAGCTATCAAAAGCCCTCCTTTGGTGCCTCTCTGAGAGTAATACAAGGTAGCATGTGGTTGAGGGATGTTTCCATAGGATCTAACTCTCGTCAATGGTGCCAAAACTATTCTGAAAAAATAATCAAATTAACCTGATTTTAGAGGAGTGGACACCAAAAACATGTTTCCTATGGACTTGTTTCTTTTGGGTATAGATAGTTATAAGTAGGTAATTCATAAGGCCTATTTTTTTGTAATTTTTTTTTTTTTTTTTTTTTTGAGAATGGCTGTGACTGACCTGTGGGAGAGATGAAAACTCTCCAACTTGTATGGAGAGAGGAGAGGGATTTCTGCCATCACTCTTGTTGCTGACTCTTCTTTGAGCCTTGCTTTCTCAATTGGGTTTTTTTCTACATGTGAGTTTATTTTATAGAGAGAGGAATCCAATACCATTACGGCAATATCTGAAAGAAGATCCACAAATTTAATGGTTTTAGAGATATTTTTGGGGATTAAAAAGAGCAATAATACATAAAATAAAGAGGGGAATCCAATACCATGCATTACGGCAATATCTAAAAGAAGATCCACAAACTTTAATATTATAGCAAAAGGCAATATCTGAAAGAAGATCCACAAATTTAATGGTTTTAGAGATATTTTTGGGGATTAAAAAGAGCAATAATACATAAATATGGGTATTGGAGAGATTATAGGGGTAATAATAGTCGTTATTATGGTTGGATAGTTAATAAGATTAGTAGTTATGGTAAGATAATCTGATAAAGTCAAATCTATGAGAGTTATGTAACATTTTGAAAATCCTACGTGACATCAGTTGTGATGTCACATGGCGTTTGTGAGAGATATGATGTACCATCGAGATGTTTGGGAGCGTTGACGTTAGGGGTAATAATAGTCGTTATTATGGTTGGATAGTTAATAAGATTAGCAGTTATGGTAAGATAATCTGATAAAGTCAAATCTATGAGAGTTATGTAACATTTTGAAAATCCTATGTGACATCAGTTGTGATGTCACATGGCGTTTGTGAGAGATATGATGTACCATCGAGAGGTTTGGGAGCGTTGATGTGGCTCCCTCTAGAGCAAAGCTCTTATTGCTTTAATATATATAATTAGCGCTTCAGGGCCCGCGCCCAACGCTAGCTTTTAATTCATGGAAGGAAACCAATTTAAATTGAAAGTAGAGACCTAGTAAACATATAAACTACATTGAATACAATTATATAGGAAATTTAAGATTGGTCATAATCTTTCGTAGAACCTCATATACCTTTATACCTTCCAATTCATATGGCATGGATATTTAAATTTAAATATAAAGTACTTGTGGATGTTCTACCATAGGGCGGGCCCTTGCTTATCAGACAGAAGAGCAAATGATATTCACTTTCTAAATTGGGATGTTTTGAATAATGGAATTGATTTAAAAATGACAATAAATATGAAAAAGGAAAAAAAACTTTTGGGTCCCAGATAATATGTGGGATTGAGAATATAATATTGAGTTTCCTTATTCAAGTTAAACTCCGATTCCTAGTTAAGTAAAATGTCCAATGTAAAAGTAAGATTTTTAAGTAAAACTAAGATACAGAATCTAATAAACCTTGATTATATATATGATCAACGAGTTCTTTATATGCTTTAAAATTAAGGAATAGGTTGGAAGTAACATCAAAAGGGAGTGGTGTCCAAAAGATGATCAGGTCATCATCTTAACACTTATAATCAGGCCAATTTCAAAATTATCAATACAGGTGCATTTAAACTCTTTTCTAAGCTTGAATCAATAAATGTTAATTTACCCATAAGTATAGAAAGAGGAATGAACTGTCTCTTTAGTAGATATTCTTGATTTTTTTAATGAGAAAAAAACCAAACTAAAGATTTAATAGAGTGGAGTGAGTAAAAAAAAAAATCTGTATTGTAGGCCCATAATGACAGCCCAAGATTTTATGACTGCTCAGCTTGGTTTAGTTGGAATTGCCAACCCGTGCTCTTTCCATTTTAATTAAATTAACTACTATTCTGGAATAATATTGGGTTTTAGTATGTTTACATATCAAAGAGATTTTTTTTGGAGAGAGAGTGTAGATCAACTTAATTAATCCTGGGCCCGTGCTCATCAACAGAAAAGCAAATGGTACTCATTTTTTGATTTGAGAGGTTTTGACTAATAGAATTGATTTAATAATAATAATAAAACATAAGAAACAAAAAAATTAATAAAAGAAGTTCTAGTGTCATTGTAAATTCACAACTTTAATTTAAATGGCAAAGTGTTGCTTAACATCCAACATGTCTAGAGAGACACGATCATTTAATTCTATTATACAAAAAAATACCTTTTATTCTAATTATATTAGATCTTTTGTAATGAATAACTTTGTTATATACTTTAAAATATCAAAGTATATTTGGAACACTACATGTGGCTGACATTGTAAATCAATAGCATAATTTTGTAATTTTATCATTATTAACGAAATTTCAAATGAAGTTCAATCGAATGATCAATAAAAAAAGAGATATGGTATATAACCTAATGATCGAGTTCACCATGGCCCAATCTGTGGGGCCCATTGAAAGTAAATGGTCAATGTGATTTAGAAAAATTGAAATTATATTCCACCCATTATATCTAAATGTGGGCCTATTGATAAGATCATAGATAATTTGATCTCTATCGTTGTTTTTTTTTTTTTTCTTGTAGAGCCAATTGCTAGGAAGCACGGACACCTCTTCGGGGCCGGCGTGTCAGTGTCCAACACAGTACTTGAATTTTTATTTATTTGATTGTTAAATCGATTACAAAGTTAAAATGATATTATATTTTAATGGGAAATGTTCAAGTGTATCCATCACTCACCATAGGGTGAGGGATGCTTCCATAAATAAGGGATTTTAAAAACAAAAGGGGGATTTCAAGTACATAGGGTGAAGTACAAAAAGGGGATTCATGTGCAAAAAAAAGAAAATGTCTCTCACCCTATGGTGAGGGATGGATGCACTTGAACATTCCTCTATTTTAATATATGATTAGATATATTATTATTATTATTATTATTAATAAATATTAATGTATCCCCGTCGTGTCCGTATCCTACTTTTTTGAAAAATGCCGTGTCCGTGTTGTGCCGTATCTGTGTTTCGTGTCTATGTCCGTGCTTCTTTGGCCCATTGAGGGTAAATGGTCAAATGACCTTTATTTTTTTTTGTTTTCCCTCTTATCACTAGTTTAATAATATATGGGGTCCATTAATCTAAGAGAATCTAAATTATACGTATGGATTCCAAGATATATAATAGTGCAACATGCCCGTGTCCAATGTGGGGCATGAGTAAGACAAAACCTTAAGTTCATTGTTGAACAACCAAAACTAAATTAATTTAAGGAAAAGGAAAAGATAAAGATCTACAACAATTGGATTCCAAGAAATTTAAAGTAGTTATTAATTGAAAAAAAAAAAGCCAAATCTCGAACCCAAACTTGAATCACAAATTTTAAAAAGCTAATTTGTCTCTAATGTTTATAATGTGTACCCTTTTGATGATTATATGGGAGATTATTTGCTATCTTGTTTTGAAAAATGATTTTCCTACATTTAGCTATGAAGCTCAAAAAGAATGAAGTTAAAATAATGGCCTAAACGCAATTAAGAACAAATAAGATACATGAATTGACAGCCACCATTTTGGCAAGATCAAAAGTAGGACGTCTTAGGGCTTGTTTGGCATCTCTACTCTTTTATTTATAGATCCGTCTAAAATAGAGCCATTAAAAAAAGAGTCATAAAAAAAAGAGGCTAGAATAAAAAAAAAAGCGCATTTGGTAACACATGAATCTATTTTAAATATATTGCCTCTATATTTTAAGACTCAAAAGCTCTATTTCTCATCTGCCCACTTTTGGAGCATTTGGATTTTAGAGGATTTGCCTCTAAATGTCCAAAGCGGACAGAGTCTAAAATATTGTGCCAAACGCTCTAATTATTCAAACCTCTATCCGATTTAGACATTTAGAGAAAAAGAGGCATGAAATAGAGATGCCAAACATGAGCTTAGAACTATGGTAATGGGCGTCTTAGAACTATGGTTATGGGCCCACCTAATATACATGAAAACGTGTGATTAGATATGAGAGAGAGATTGTAGGGATTAAGGAGAGATTTTAGTGAAGGTGTGTGTAGAGGGAGAGATTTTAGGGAGAAGGAGAAAAAACGTGTACTGAGAGAGATTGTAAAAAGGATGGTTATGGGCCCACCTAATATACATGAACACGTGTGATTAGATTTGAGAGAGAGATTATAGGGATTTTTAAAACTATGGTTGTGTAGAAGGAGAGATTTTAGTGGAGTTGGGTGTTTAGTAGAGGGAGAGGTTTTAGGGAGAATGAGAGAAAATTGTTGAGGGAGAAGCTGCAACGTGTGTCATCCTCCTAGGAAGCCCCCTCTCGCCACGTGTCGCTCCCCCACGAAAAAGGGCATTGCTTTAATATATATATATATAATAATGATTTTTTTAGCACAACGGGCATTACCTTGACGCAGCACTATTTGAAGTTGCAACAAGTTAAGGGTCTGTGTGGATGTCTACAAAATAAAATATTTATAAATTTAAATATTACAAGAATAAAGTAGTATAGAATACAATAATGCAATATTATAATAGTATAACTTTTTTACTGTTTGATAATTTTTTAAGAATATTATATGTTTTAAATTGAGATTTTTGGAAGGTGATATAATTAAAGTAAATTACATTATAAGAATATTTTTTATTAAATATTTTAATTTATATGTAATTTACCACGTCTAGATAAAAAAGTAATGAGGTAAAGTAAAATTTAACTTTCATGTTTTTACCATTAGTTGCTTTTCTTTTATCACATAAAACCATGGTAAAGTATAGTAAAGTAAAGTCAATGAAAAAACAACTACTTTATAACTCTCTCACTCACTTTGCTTTACCACATACTTTATCTGACCTTACTTTACCTCACATTTTACCATGATATGACATCAATCTTTATTTTACTTTACCACACCTTTAAACAAGTCACTTTTTATTTACCATATAAAACTACGATAAAATGTGATAAAGTAAAGTAAAAAAAAAGAAACTACTTTACCATTCCTTCCCACTTTACTTCACCATGTACTTTATCCACCTTTACTTTGCCCCAACTTTACCGTCTTGTGAGATTTATTTTTACTTTACTTTACCATATATATAAACATACACATTATGATGGATTTGTTGAACTAAAGTCTTTACTTTACTCTACGACTTTGTAATCATCAATATTTTGAAAGATTATTTTCTTGTAGAAAGTTTTCTAAGAGAGAATTGTATGAGAAAATATTGAGTTTTTTGAAAGAAAAGAATCTTTTCTTCAAATTTATTTTTGAGTTACCAAACGCACAATATTTTCTTTTTTGAAAAATAAAAGATTATATTCTAAAAAATATTATTTTCTTATGCATCCAAACAGGCCCAAAATAGTTGCTTAATTATTTTGATAATTTTCTTTTCTTTTGTAATCTAAACTAAACATTTTCAAGAAATTGAATCAACTCTTTGATGGTTTTGCATATCCCGAATAAGTTTTACAACTTAGTTTTTTTTATAGTTAACACGGTATATTGAAGAGGCAGAAGAACTTGCAATGCATGGTTTGAAGAAAAATAGACATATTCTTGATATGATTGCCGAAGAACTGTTGTTGAAGTCTAGAATAACTGGATTGGTATAACCACTGAAACATTATTTTTCTTTTATTCCTTAGGGAATTTAGAAATGGTTGTTGTAGACTCATGAAATGAATGAGAAACAACTGCCTAGGACTTGTAATTTACTTTTTACTCATTTTCTTTTGAAATTTGTGATGAACAACGTTTTACTTTAAGAAGTATGATTTGCATGCCCGTTCTCTTCAAATCTTTTACAATGCTTATTTTATTATGTAAGCTGTAGTGCCTAGATATGGCAGACACTCCATGGATAAGTTGGGACTTGGGACTTCGGATATGATTTTACACAAAAAAAAAAAAAAAAAAAAAAAAAAAAAAAAAACATGAAGAAGAAGAGGCTTGTAAAGATTATAAGATTATACCGGGGGAGAGCTTGACTTCCCAATATAGGTTGTTGATCATAGGGGGTGTTCCAGCACAGAAAGAGGCATGGTGGTGGAGCGAAGCCGTCCAAAACAAGATAAGAGTTAAAAGAGAGTGTTTTAAAACTTGGCAAAATGATCGAAATGAAGCGAACTTGGAGAGGTATAAAGAAACAAAAAGAAAAATAAAAAAGGCAGTTAGTAAAGCAAAGGCAAAGGCTTTTGAGGAGCTACATAGGCGACTCGACACTAAGGAAGGCGAAAGAGAGATATTCAACCTTGCCGAAGTCAAAGATAGGCGAACCAAGGACTTAAACCAAGTTAAATGCATTAAGGATAATGATGAAAATGTATTAGTAAAGGATGAGGAGATAAATGAGCGTTGGAAGAGCTACTTCTATAAGTTATTTAACGATAGCAGTAGTAGTGACATACAATTGGGGCAACTTACTATTTCTAGAGAAGAATCGAATCATATGTTCTATAGGAGAATCAGTAGGGAAAAAGTTAAAGAAGTATTAAAAAGAATGAAGAATGGGAAAGCGGTTGGGTAAGATGGTATCCCTATTGAGGTTTGGAGGTGCTTGGGGGAGGATGGCATAAGTTGGTTGACAAAGCCTTTTAATGTAGTGCTAAAGAGCAAAAAGACGCCTGATGCATGGAGGAAAAGTGTTCTTATACCCATATACAAGAACAAAGGAGATATTTAGAACTATGCGAACTACCGCGTGATTGAATTGATGAGCCATACAATGAAATTATGGCAGAGAGTTATTGAGAGAAGACTAAGAAGAACAACAAACATTTCAAAGAATCAATTTGATTTTATGCCTGGGAGATCAACCATGGAGGCTATATTTCTCCTGAGAAGGTTAATGGAACAGTATAGAGAAGGTCAGAGATATTTATATATGGTGTTCATTCACTACAGGAAACTTGGGGTTTAAGGACAACACAAATTTATTCCAAAATATACATATTTCGTCACCAAAACTAATTGAGACGAAAAATTTTCGTCACCCGTTTCGTTGCCAAAGCCTTGTCGCTAAAAGGTATTGGTGACGAAAAAAAAATTCGTCATTGAAAAAGATAAATTTGTGACGATTTTTTTTGTCTCCAATACACTCTGTTGGAAACAAGTAATTTTTTTCGTCTCCAATACACTATGTTGGAAACATACTTGTAAGTAATTAGTGACAAAATATTTTGTCATTAAAGGAAGAAATTAGAGACAAAAATATTTTGTCATAAATATAAGAAATAGAGACGAAAAATTTTTATCGCATTTACCCCGCCCAACTCAAGGACTTCCTAGGAGGTCACCCATCATAGCACTGCTCCCGCCTGAGCACGCTTAACTTCGAAGTTCTTACGACTTTTGGAGCCGCACGATTTTAAAAGACTTCATGCTAAGTTAATACGGGGTTTGACTTATAAGCCATGGTCAAGACTTGGATATTTCCGATGCGGGCTAACGGAGACTCATCGTTTGAAGCCGGTGGTTGACACGCTACGCCCCGTGATTAAGAGTACCGCCCGGATCAAGATCTCACATTCTCCCCCACTAGAAATAAAGCCGTCCTCGGCTCTGATACCAACTGTCACAGCCCCGCCCAACTTAGCATGAAATTGTTCACTTTGGCCCACGTGTACGTGCGATGACTTCTTAGGAGGTCACTCATCCTAGTACTGCTCCCGCCCCGAGCACGCTTAACTTCGGAGTTCTTACGATTTCTGGAGCCGCACTGTTTTAAAAAGCCTCATACTAAGTTAATACTGGGTTTAACTTATAAGCCCACGGTCAGGACTTGGATATTTCCAATGCGGGCTATCATAGATTCGCCGTTTGAAGCCCATGATTGACATGCTAGGCCCAGTTGTTAAGGGTACCGCCCGGACCAAGATCTCACAATTTCCCCCACTAGAAATAGAGTCGTCCTCGGCTCTGATACCAACTGTCACAGCCCCGCCCAACTCAGCATGAAATTGTCCACTTTGGCCCACGTGCACGCGCGAGGACTTCTCAGGAGGTCACCCATCCTAATACTGCTCCTGCCCGAGCAAGCTTAACTTCGGAGTTCTTACGATTTCCGGGGACGCATGGTTTTAAAAAGCCTCATGTTAAGTGAATACGGGGTTTGACTTATAAGCCCAAGGTCAGGACTTGGATATTTCTGATGCAGGCTAACGGAGACTCACCATTTGAAGCCCGTGGTTAACATGTTACTCCCCGTGGTGAAGGGTATTGCCCGGACCAAGTTCTCACAGTAGCAGAGACTGAGAGAGGTAGGTGTACCTGGCGGTGGCGGACTCCTGGATGGAGGATGATGCGTACAGATGATGGTGATTGGTGATGGTGGCTGCGTCTGGGAATTCTAGGCGAGAGAGACTGAGAGAAATAGAGATGAGAGAGATCACTGATCAGGGATGGGTCTGCACTACGTGTGTTGATGGAGGGTGATGATGATTGATGGGGGCCAATAATGGGCCATGGGGCTGCTGCTTGAGACGATGGGTGGGAGATGTTGGAAAAGGGTTTTGGAAAATGGGGAAAAGGGTTCTTCTCTCCTCTTTTGGAAAAGGGTTTTGGAAAAGGGGGAAAAGGGTTTTGGAAAAGAGAGATCGGGATAGATGGAGGGACAAAGGGGGAAATGGGTTTTGGAAAAGGGCCGTTGGATTGGGGTGGGGGGGGGGGATGGACGTTAGGGCATTGGGGGGCCCATTTTAGTCATTTTAAAGGATTTTCCAAAGTAATACTTATAAGAGATGAATAGGCTCAAGTGCGAACGAAATTGGTGCCACTGCAAATGAAATTGGCGTCTTATTTTGGTGACCAAATATTTTCGTTTTCCATAACTTATCCTTAATAGTGACGAATTATATTCGTCACAAAAACAAATTATATTTTGTGACAAATTTTTTTGTCTCCAATGAGCTAAAATAATTCGCGCCAAAGCAAATGAAATTGGCGTCTTATTTTTGTGACGAAATATGTTCGTTGTCTATAACTTATCTTTATTGGTGACGAATTACGTTCGTCGCAAAAACAAATTATATTTTGTGACAAAAATTTTCGTCTCCAATGAGCTAAAATAATTCGCGCCCGCAAATGAAATTGGCACCTTATTCTAGTGACGAAATATTTTCGTCTTCCATAACTTATCCCTATTAGTGACGAATTAAGTTCGTCACAAAAACAAATTATATTTTGTGACAAAAATGTTCGTCTCCAATGAGCTAAAATAATCCGCGCCAAAGCAAATGAAATTGGCGCCTTATTTTGGTGACGAAATATGTTCGTCTTCCATAACTTATCCTTATTAGTGATGAATTACGTTCGTCGCAAAAAAAAATTATATTTTGTGACAACAATTTTCGTCTCTAATGAGCTAAAATAATTGGCGCCAATACAAAACAAGTTGGCGCCATATTTTTGTAGACGAAATTTTGTTTTCGTCTCCTATACTTTTGAAAAAAAATGAAAACAGACGACAAAATTTATATTTCGTCCCCTTTGGATGTTTTTTTAAAACAAAAAAAAATTCGTCATCAGATTTCGTCGCAACAGCCTAAAATTCTTGTAGTGATTGACTTAAAGAATGCCTATAACTGAATTCCTAGGGAGACTCTATGGAGAGTACTGGAAAAAAAAGAGTGTGTGTCACATATATTGAGGCGATAAATGATATGTATAAGAACATCTATAAGAACGACTGACGAAGAGACTAAAGAGTTTCCTATCACGATTGGTCTACACCAAGGTTCAGCGTTAAGCCTATACTTGTTTGCCCTAATTATGGATGAGATTACAAGATATATTCAGGATGGTGTCCGGTGGTGTATGCTATTTGCAGATGACATTATTTTAGGGGATGAGACGAGAGAAAGAGTGAATGCTAAGCTAGAATTATGACGGAATACGTTAGAGACAAAAGGGTTTAGGCTAAGTCGTTGCAAGACAGAGTATATGGAATGTAAGTTTAGTCAAAGTAGGACACCTGCTAACTTAGAAGTAAGTTTGGGCACACAAAAGATTGTAGAAAAAGAGAATTTTAGGTACATTGGATCTATGGTGCAACATGATGGAGAGATTGATAATGATGTAAGTCACAGGATTCAAGCCGGGTGGACCAAATGGAGGAGTGCTTCGGGGGTCTTGTGTGTTCGGAAAGTTCCCCTCAAGGTTAAAGAAAAGTATTATAAGGTAGCGGTACGTCCAGCGTTGTTATATGGATCAGAGTGTTGGGCAGTAAAACATAATCATATTAAGAAGATGGAAGTTACGGAGATGAGAATGCTAAGATGGATGTGCGGGATCACAATGAGAGATAGGATTAGGAATGCAAAAAGTCTACTTGGACAAACTTTTTGGCCCGAATTTTGGCCAACCCCCATGGTTTGCATTGAATATCATAGTGATATTCAATGCAAACCATGGGGGTTGGCCAAAATTCGGGCCAAAAAGTTTGTCCAAGTAGCATTACTCTTAGGAATGAGGAGATTATGAGCAAAGTAGGAATAACACCGATTAAAGATAAAATGAGAGAAAATCGACTGAAATTGTACGATCATGTTAGAAGGCGCACAACGGAGGCACCTGTTAAAAGGAGTGAAAGCATGAAGATTGCCCGGAATAGGAGAGGGAGAAGAAGACCTAAAAGAAATTGGAAAGAAACTATTAAACATGACGTTGCCTACATGGAGCTAACGGAGGACATGACCCTAAACAGATTTGATTGGTGTCGTCAAATCCATATAGCTAACCCCACCTAGTAGAAAAAGGCTTGGTTTGGTTTGGTTTGGTTACAAGTATCTCTCTCTATATATCTATATAAATCTTGATTTTAAGTTAATTATACTTCACTATTCTTACTGCCTCATTTTCCTGTTCTTTTATGAGTTTTCTCTTTCAATATAAGATTGGATTATCCAACATGGGCGCAGACACGGGACACCCACATGCCCAGCTCAAGGCCCAGACGTGCCCGGTCCATATGTGATTAGAAAAGGCCGAAAAGGTTTATGAAGAGTATATACACAACTTGTCCTCTTTCTAACTTATCATCTTCCCTCCCTCCTACTACTACTACGACTACTCCGGGCCTTTTAAGAACTAGGGTTCTTCTTCTTCTTCTCTGTTGCTACTGGTGTTTCTGTCCCCAAGGTACGTCTTCTACTCCTCCTCCTCCTTTCCTTTTATCTTATTTTCTCTCTCTCTCTCTCTCTCTCTCTCTCTCTCTCTCTCTGTATCATCTGAAATGAAAGTTGGCTTCTTCAAATGAACATAGGGTTTTTTTTTTTTTTTTTCTGGTTCTCTAATCGGTTTATAGGCTCTGATTTAGGGTTTTGTTGTTATCTTTATTAGGCTCTATTTCTTAAGCAATAGCAATTGAGTGTGTATCCCTTCGATCTGATGCAGGGTCTCTCTAGGTTTTGAATTCTCTTTCTAGACTCAATTTGGGCAGTTGGGTGGATCCGGACCTGTTTTTCTGCAACTGGGCCTATGAATGCTTAAAAGGTCCGGTTTGGTTTGGCCTGACATGTTTAACACAATGACAAGGAGTTATACATGCACAAAGTGGATTGTGCTTTTGGTGTCAGCTAGATCCAGGCCTGAATGGTTAAGCATGTAATTAAATGGGTCAGGTTTAGCAAGCTGCAATCCGACCTGAATGTTAAGCCATGGATTTTATGGGCCTTCTCTCACCTTGATGAGATGATGATAACAATATACCAACCATGAACATGTGTATATTAAGACTAAACTTAGTAGAAAAATGCATTTGATCCCTAATAAATAACCAATGCATGTGATGGCCCCACAATTGATGGATGCTCTGTTGCCCTTTCAGTTACCTCTGATAGATCATACAAGTACAACCATCCCTTTTGCAGGCCCTTGATGAAGGACCATTGACAGTGTAGACCTTCACTTTTAGTGCTCTATCCAACTGGACCCCACTTTCTCAACTTGCCATTGGATCCTTGGTCCCTCATATTTGGTGCAATAATGCACATGGCTGCAAGAGAAAGTGGGACAATAAAAAGATAACAGGTTTTACATGTCTCATCCTTGGTCCTCAATAAAGGAAGAGATCTGAGGGAATTAGAGGTTTTTTTTTTTCCTTATTCTGGGATCTGCTTTGTGTTTTTTTTACTGTTTGGGTTCTGTTTGGGTTCCGTTCTCCAAATAGAAAAACTCTCTGTTTTTTTTTTTTTTTTTAATTTCAATTTCTGTATTTTTGAAAAATACCATCTGCATTATAGTTTGGTTTTCCCTCTTTTTCTCATTTTTTTCTCTAATTTCTGTTTTGTATTGGGAAAGTGCGATGAGTCCCCTACTTCCCCCTCCCTGTTTAGCATTGTTTAAAACATGACCATTAGTGAATAGAGAATGTGCATTGGTCTGCAATCTGATATTTTTATCATTGATTTGATTATTCGATTATCTTTTTGACCTGATTAAGGTGTGTGGTTATGTTGTTATGATCACAGGAGCTTGGAAGTATCTGATTTAGCATTTGTTTTGAAGAGGAGGACCGTAAAGAAGAGATTTCTTTTCAAGTCTATATCATGGTGAGTCTACTTTGGGTGCATTGGTTTTAGTTGTTGCTACACTTAGTATAACTAAATTTGATGAGTGTGGAAAGGTGAATTGTGGGATTTACATTGCGTAGTTTTCTAAATATGGGAAAATATTGATAGCACTGGGCATTGCCCGAGTGAGTGGTGTTTGTCCTGCTCTAGAATTCTATAGAGTAATGCCCACTCCTTGGTGAACTAGATCATTATCTGCTGGGGGCCACACGGTATATGGATGATGCAGCAGAAAGCCAGAACATCTTGCAATTGCGGGCATCTGGATATGGGCTTGCAGATTAATGCTGAGAAGAAAACATAGTCCATGTTCCAGAATCAGCTGGATAAGAATAAGTAGAAGCTTGTGCAGTGGCCTATCTATGCTGGGTCCCACATTCCCACTAGATGGAAGTTTGATCACTAAAAGACGGGTCCTTGCAGATGAAATGTTGGGTTTAAACACGATACTGGTTCTTGCAGGCCATACATTTTACAAATCGTAATTGGTCTGTATGTTTTGAAGCATGGATGATTATCTAGCCAGCCATCATCTACTCCTCTATTGATGGGGTGGTGTTATGATCAACATCATAGTTTTATCCCCATCAATCTCGGGCTAAGTCGGAAACAAATTTGTTCAGCATTTTTGCAGTGGTTTCCTAGGACTGATGGGGTTAGACATTCTTGATGTTGACGATAAAAATGGAGCAATGGTTGATTAAAACACGAGCAAGTGAATAATAAACTTATAGGAAAACGATTCCCGCCTGTCACTCGATGAAAATGAATCCAAGTATATCGGGGAAAATTGATGGTCAACTTGTAGATGTTCACCCCTTTTAACTCTTTTATTGTTGATCTCTTTGACGAAAGCTCCTTTTCTTGGACCATTAGGAAAATGCAGAATGCGCCCTTAGCTGGCTACTAATTTTCTCATTTTCTCTGCCATACATATACTAATGAACTAAGAAGATGTTGCCTTTAGTAGCATCTTCTCATCACTCCTCTAAACACAAAAGTTGATAACTATTCGTTCTGCCAAAATAATGACCACTTGCAGTTTGGGGAACATTTTCAGGAATGATTATCTGTCGCTTACATATCAATGATGTGGTACCTCGCACGTAGCCCATGATGAGTCCGTAGTTCAAACTTGCAATATTGTACCCTTTCTTTTGCGTGTCAGAGAACTCAGCTCTAAACCGGCTGACACATTCTTATAATTATGATTGATGCAGGCTCTCCACTGAGTTTCCAACACTTTGCATCTAACTTCTTAATCTTGTGTTTTTAATCATTAACCTGATGATGCTTGTTAAATTTGCAGTAATTAATTCAAATCTTATTAAGTCTTTTCTGTTTGCTCAGGCATTATCCATTTTGTACTCATCTTTAACATAAAAAAATATTATGTATATTGTTTCAGTCAGGCCGCAAGGAAACAGTTTTAGATTTGGCAAAATTTGTTGACAAAGGCGTCCAAGTAAAGCTTACTGGTGGAAGGCAAGGTAACTCAAGTCATTTGGTTTTTCACACATATTCAATTAATAAAGATATATGGATGCCCATAACCAGATATGCATGCAGCAATTTATAGCATAATCACAGGAAATGTATGTGCCTAAACATGATCGAGTAACAAATTGGGAAGATGGAGTCATTTCTAACATTTGCTTCTTCGTAACAGGAATCCTACATGAGAGTCACAAGTTGGATCAATCCACCATAAGTCCATAACACATCCTCTTACCTAGTTAAGACAACTCGTATTAAGCATTTAGATAAAGCATTCATTTGTTTAATTGGTCAAATTCCTAGTCAGTACATTTCATTGAGAAAACAACACTAAAAATACATCAAAATGGAAAGAAAAAAGAATACGAACCATTGGCATCAGTTGATGCTGTAGCATTCAATCAATCCTCGTGGAAGGTTAGAAGAGAGCAAAAAAGTCTCTCCCAATGATCACCCAAGATATTACTTTACTCTAAGCCTTAACCACCACTACCTTTAATGAAGCTAATTTCTCTTTGAGAACTCTTCTATTCCTTCCCAATCAAATAGACCATGGTACAACTGCAAAAGTACAATCCTACAAGGTATTACCTTCTGTGGATCATGGGAATGGAGTTATCCAAAGCACCACTGATCTAAAAGATTCAATAGTGAATTTGACAAGACCCACTATATCTCAAACAGCTTTAAGAAATAACTAGTGCAATAGGTCTGCGTTGGTTAAAAAAAAATTAAAATCTTAATTAGAAATATTTCTAAATATTTAAATAAATTATAAATGAATATTAACATATAATTCATAATAAAGATGAAAACTCATTAGAGAAATTTGAGGCAAGCTGGAAAATTTTAGGGGAAGATCAAGTAAATAGTAAAGATTTTAGGACCTTGATTTGATCATATTTGTGCTTAGCCATAAATTGAGTGTCATTTCATAATTAAATGTGGATTTTGGAATTAATTGGCTTCCACAATGGGCTTTACAAATTAATTCTACCAAATATTGAAAGAAAATTAAGGAGAAAAACGTCTACAATGGGCCCCACATATTAATCTTACTGAATATTGAAAGGAAAATAAGGAGAAAAAAGTAGCAGAATACAGCCTATGAAAGTGGCCCCCGTATATTGCGAGTTTGGAAAGAGAAAAAAATATGGCTTTCATAATGGGACCAATAGATTTATTTGGTTAAATTAGTAAATGTAAATAATACAAAAAATTGTGATAAAGATGGAAACACATGAGAGAAATTTTAGGCAGTTGGGAAATTTTAAGGGAAGATCAAGTAAATAGTAATGACTTTAGGACCTTGATTTGATTATATTTGTGCTTAGGCATAAATATAGTGTCATTTCAAAATTAAGTGTGGATTTTGAAATTAATTGGCTTCCACAATGGTCCCCACGGATTAACCATACCAAATATTGAATGAAAAATAAGGAGAAAAAAGTGCAAAAAGCCGCCTACCAAAGTGCCTTAAATTTTTGCAACTTATATCTAACACGAGGGTCCCACAAATTGATTTGCGATAAAATTTAATCCATACATGTCCACCTATCACTAGAATCATAGCCAACTTGATCTCTATATTTTTCATCAGTCTGTAGAGCCCACTATCAATGCCAAAGGTCCTTTATTCTTTTTGTGTTAGTTTAATAATCTGTGGGGCCCATTGAAGGTAAATGGTCCATGTAATTTAATAAATGATTTTGGGAGGAATAAAGAGAAGTTATTATCGTACGCTATGTTTTAGGGAAGAATAATACATGAAGGGATGAGTATTTTGAAATTTGAAAATTCAAGAACTTTGGAAAATGGTTATCTCTTCATTGTTTTGAGAATATTTGCAGGACAGTTCCTTAGAATGCCCCGTGTCGCTCTCGTGCGAAGAGGGTTGTTGTCATTATATATATAATTCTGCACTTCCCCAGCAAAGGTGCAGTGAAGAAATACACTAGAGACATCTTCACATAAAGACAAACATCCACTGATAGTTCTGTATGCTTTTGCTTCCAAAGATTATTTTGGAATTGTTTGTTTGTGCAAAGAGAGGATTCCACATTCCACGGATTTCTTTTTCCATAGGAGAGGAATCCTACATTCCTATTTCCTACCCCTCCCATGGGGAATTGAAATCCTATCTATCAAGGAAAATCAGTTCATTTTTTTCTTATTTCGCAAGGGAAAATGTGTCACACCAAACAACGAAACAGTAGGCTGCCCAGAAAATCAGAATAATTTTCCTCTCTAACATGGAATCCTCTCATCACACAAACACATCCTTAGGGAGCGTTTGTGCAGAGGGGGATTCCATGGAATTGCCGTTCGGCGCCTTTCCTTGGGACGTTTGTGCAGCGACGAAAGACGCAATGATTCCCCTTTTTTTTGGCTTCATTTCCGCACGGACATAGCATTTGGAATTCCGACCTGGACGGGTAGGAAAGTGAAGCCGCGGAAGAAGTTTTCCCCTTCCATGACGTTGCACAAACGAACCCTTATCCTGTCCAGAATAATTGTCCAAGAGGATGCCAAAAACATGTGCGTAGTGGTTCAATATTCCACAAAGACATCCATCCAATAGAGTAGCAGTTGAACAGATATGATCACAGAATGATTTAACAGAGAAAATTCACTCATCATGCTGCGTCCAAATATGGGAATCTGCTCCTTCATACAGAAAGATGCACCCTGAAGTATATAGATAACACTAACAGCTGAACTGATTAATTAATTTCCTCTTCCTGAAGTTTTCTTCTAAATACAGGTGTCTGGATTACCTCCTTTCCCATTCTCTCCATGTAATTAGAAACAATAACACCAGTACATCATTGGTCTTTCTAGAAGTGCACATGCCAATCCATCCTGCATTTTAAAAATGAAAGAACTGATCTCTAACAGTACAATCACCCCTTCAAAGTGCTGAATATTGACTACTAGGCTCCGGAACTGCCCATCCATTATTAGCAATATGGTAATTATGGACTATAACTGATTTCCATAAATCATGATCATACATTGCCAAATGCTACAGCACCTTACTTCCTTACCCAAAACTCTGTCCTTCTAATAGATCTAACTCCAATACCTCCCAGTTAAGATGGTTTAAAAACTATATTCCAACCGACCAAGTCATATTTTTAGTGCTCATCCAAGTCATTCTACAGGAACTCCTGTTGGATCCTTTGAATCCTCTTAACCACAACTGGACTATTGCGCCAGAAAAAAAAAAAAAAAGAAAACAAAAAACCCACAACTGGACATTGAAGATCAGGACAAAGTAGATTGGGAGTCTAGCCAAATGCTGACTTTATCATCAATATCATTCTTCCTCTAAGAGAGATAGTGAGTTTTCCATGAAGAAAACTTCGTCTCAAACTATTAACAAAGGATCCCACATGGATTTAGTAGGCTTTCCAACATAATGCCAAACTGAAATATGTGGAAGGGAACCTACATGGATGTCACCCAAAAACCACTGTCAAGACTCAAGAGTTTAACTTATGTAATGTTCATCTGCACGCGAATTTTATTTTAAGCTTGGACACTACTTAAAACTCCCATATGATCATTGTAAATTCTCCACAGAAATCTTAATATCAGAATTTTCAATATTTTTATCAATCCCAACCTTGAAGAACCCAGACAAACTACTAATTCTACTTGGCTCCCTTCCTCTCTTCCCATCCCCATATTTAGACACTGTCGTTTTCCTCTAAAGAACTTTTTTCTTCCTCAAACCTCTATTTCGATTTGCTAAGCAAACCCCAATTTCTATTGATCAATAAACCTTGGCCTAGCTCTTCTTCCTAATCAAGCTTCACCACCTCACTCTTCTTCATAAGATGCAATTTCCTCTTTTCCTCAACTCCCTCCCAGAGAAATTTCATCTTTACCTCTACTAACCTTAAGCATATTTTGTGCACGAACCATTAACCTGTCTATTACACTCCGGTGAACTAATTTCTCGCTATTGAGTTAAGGTCAGGCATTAAGCCACAGTGAATTTGCTATGTTTCTCCATACACTTCCATTATTTCCATGAATGTTGGGTTGAACTTTCTGTTAGATTAGAAGTGCCAGGTTAAAATTCTTTTGCATTCATTGATCTAATTTTCTTGGTGCAAAGGATATATTATAGCTTTTGTTTCAATTCAAGCCACATGACTTCTTTGCTTTTATTTTACTTTATTTTGTTTTTTAGTTACTGGTACTTTGAAGGGATATGATCAATTGCTGAACCTTGTGCTGGATGAAGCCATAGAGTTTCTTAGAGGTACGGGTATTTTAGTTTTTTTCTTTCTGTTTTTTTTTTTTTTTTTACCTGATTAGTTATTGTGGTGAATTTTAATCAATGTTGTAGAAGTTTCAAATAGATAGTATTTTCTTTCTTCTTATTCTTCTTCATTGTTTCCCCTGGTTAAGGCACTACATTACTACTCCAAAAGAATAGCCATCTTTCTATTGGCCTTTTCTTATAATGGGTTAATTTATGGCTTGATCCTAGCCTACAACTTCCATAGTCATGCATGCTCGGACCAGGCTTCAGTGGAAACTATTGTCATATTTTGGTCCTCGGTTAAGGAGAAGTCTAATTAATGTTTGTTGTTCGTTTGCTGCAGATCCGGATGATCCGCTAAAGACTACTGATCAGACGAGGCAGCTTGGCCTGATAGTATGTTTTCTTCTTATATCTTGTGTAGATTTCTCACTGATGTGGAAAGGGAGAGAGAGGAGAGAGGGCTCTGAAATTGGACAATTTAATCAACTTCCAGTAATGGCTTATGGCCAAAATGCTATGCCAGGATAGGTTACTTGTTCTTAACTAGTGAAATGATTATATAATACTAGCCTCACTAAAATTAATTAAAAAAAAAATCTCTTGTGATTGGTGCCTTTTCTTCCATTTGTTCTGTTTGTGCAGCGGTAGTTGCTTTGATTAACAGCAACCACAAAGTCCTTCATTTGGATGTTTGTATGTTATTCAAGGGCCCTTGCTCATCAGATGTGGACTTTGCTCTTCTGTTTTTTGATTTTTTCCTTCTAATAGTAAATTTTGTAGCAAGCTAATATACTATTTGTCACATCCAATGAATTCCCAAATTTATATATGACTAGTATCGTTAACTTAAGACTAATCATCAGCTCTCTGAGCAATGCCGTTTCTTTCACCCTTAATTAAAGCCTCATTCTTTTAATGACTAGTATCGTTAACTTAAGACTAATCATCAGCTCTCTGAGCAATGCCGTTTCTTTCACCCATAATTAAAGCCTCATTCTTTTAACTCCATAATCTATCATGTCTTTCCTTGCTATTCAAGGTCTTTATTTTGATCTCCCCCTTTCCCTAGCCTTTGGACTTGATTTATTGTATGGGGCCTGTTATTTGTCTTGTCTGTGTATGCGTGAGCACTGAAGTCATCTAAAATGAGACTTGTTAATTCTCTTCTATTGGAGCTACTCAAAAGCGTCTTCTTCCTTAATCCTAATTATATCCTTTGACCTTTATTGTTTCTCAACACATCCTTAATTGCATGAGCATCTCAGCCACATGTACTCATTGTCTAAAATTGAACTCCATGCAACAAAAGTAGGTTCAAATTGCCATCTTAAAAAATTGCTTCTTTAACCGGTGTGGCACTCGACGATCACTTGACACTTCACTACTATGTGTCCAGTAAAAAAGGAAGAGTAGATGCCTAACCAGTTGAGATATATCTGGGAAATGGAATCTGTGTGTAGTGCCCCATCAAATCGAGTCTGGGTCCCTGAACCATGTCCTTTTGAATTGCATTTGGAACTGTAGCAATATGTATGTTTCCTGTGGAGCAGGACACTAATTCCTCCACTTGACAGCAAACATTCTTCAGTTTGCTGATGATACCATTGTCTTTTATGGAGCGGATTTGATGCCAATTTCGAATTTGCACATTGTTCTTATGGTGGCTTGAGTTAGTTTCTGGTTTGAAGTTTAATTATGGTAAGTTCAAACTTATGGGTGTTCGAATTGAGTCTCCTGAGGTGGATGTTTTGAGATGTTGAGCGGTTCTTTACCTTTCTACCTATTTGGGATTGCTATTATGTGTTGGTCAGGCTAATAATGCTTTATGGACTCCGGTTGTTGAGTGCTATAATAAGTTATCTACTTTGAAGAATCGCTATTTGCCATTGAGTGGTTGGATTACTCCTATCAAATCAGCCCTTTTGTATTCTTCCTATTTATTTCATTTCAGTATTTTGGTGCCCTTGAATGTGTTAAAACATGCGTTCGGCAGGGCGGGATGTTCCTGCACCCCACTTTCGGGCCTCATGTATGTGGCGATTGATTCTTCGGGTGCGTTGTGTTTTTTTTTTCCCTCATTTCAATATCAGGTTTATGTTGGTAATTGAATACAATTTTGGAAGGATGGTTGGTGTGGTGGGAATGTGTTGGTACTTGGTACTTGGTAGAGGCCTTTGCAGCTCTGTTGGGTGGCGGATAGCACTGACGTTTTGTTCTGTGCTTTCGTTGATTGGGTGGGGTATACGGTGGTTTGGTCCCTCTTTTTTCTCATAATCTTTATGATTAGAAGGTCCTTGAGTAGGTGTTACTTATGACATCGTTGCATAGTGTTTTTGTTCCAGTTAGGGAGCAGGACGTAAGTGTTTTTTTTTTGTTAGTCTTTTTACAGCTGATTGGGCCCTTTGAGTGGTCCCTATAAAGGCTCCCTTTCCTGTCCTTTCCATTCTGTGGGTGGCTATTTTGATGAAGCAATTAACTGTGGATCGGTTGCATCAGTGGAAGCCAATTATTATTAATGCCTGCATGTTCTTGTGGGATGCTGGGGATGTTGATCATTTGCTGCTTCATTGCCCCTTTGCCAGATTTGTTTCAGCTTATTTTCTGCAGCCTTTGGAGTTTCTTGAGTATTCCCTCAGATGGTTCATTTGTTGGTGGAAATGTGGTCATTTGGTATTCAGACTTGATGAGAAGCTCTTTCATGGGGTTGCCGTTTGGTGGCAGTGTTTTTGGTGTATTTCATGGGAACTAGATTTGAGTTGCTTTTGCGATGAGTCTGCTTCACCACCTAGATGTTGCGCTTAGCGCTTCACTATCTCTCTTGGGTTCTTGCTTTGTGTGAGTTTGATGGTTTCCAGGCTTCTGATTTGTTTTAATGTTGGTTTGGGATTTTATGATTTATCTTTGTTATTCAACATAGTTGGGACAAGGCTTTGAACAAAATTTGTTGCTATTATATATATATATATATATGTATCTTCGAAAATTATTTTCTCAAGAAAGTGGCAAGATATTTTTTATAAGAGTTTTCGTGGGGATATTATTGATATCCCTGAAATAAATTAATTGATAAATAGTTAAAAATAATTAAAAAGATACAAATAAATAGAAAATATTATTAAAACTATTTTTATAGACTTTTCCTGAATATCATTTTTATTCTGATATCATTACTTGGTTATATGAAAATTTCACAATATTATTGGAAAAATACCATTTTAGTCAAATATGATATTTTCAAACATTGCTGATATTGGTGAAATCCATAGCAAATTCACTCCAGTAGAAACTATATAGCAATTTCTTATTGATTGTTTTTCTATGGTGCTACAGGTCTGCCGAGGAACTGCTGTAATGCTTGTATCTCCGACTGATGGAACGGATGAGCTTCCCACGAACCCATTTATTCAGCCAGATGGTGCATAGGCTTGTCTTAAACTCTCTTTTGTTTCTTGATTAGTTTCTGACTGTACCGAAATGAAATGGTATGCCTTGTTTTCTAGCCCTTTCTTCCATTTGCAAATGTTATTCCATGCATGGCAGAGGGAGAGTTAAGTTAAGTTGACTGTGAAAATGCCATACTGTAATCTGGAATGAAATGCATATGCCTAATGAATGTCATATCCATTATACTATGGATTGCAGAAGCATAATGTTTATAGATGGAACTGTTTTTTGGTAGCCTCTGAATCTTCAGCATTATCTGTTTACGTTCTACATGAAAATAAAGATGCTCCCTGTGAAACATGGCATCTGACAGCAATTTGTTCGGTTTATGTCTGGTAGCTGCCTTGTGTTGCAACAGCTGCTATTATTGGTTCAACCGTCTCTAGCATGTTAGTTTGGTTTAGGCACATGATAACAGCCATTAGGATGCACCTCGGCCAGGGCAAACTAGGTATGAGCCCAACCAACTCTGATCGAAGTACCAATTGGACCACGGCTCTGACCCAGATGGAACCTGAACAATATGGCAAACTGAAGCTGGAGCTGGATTGTAAATTCTCTGCCCATGTGCAATTTGAGTTGAGCCGGTTTGACCTGGCTATTCCGGTTGCATTTAAGTACATGAACATCATCATCTTAGGCTTACACCATTTACGTGGGTTGATGTGAAGAGTCCTACTATATGCAGAAAGCCAGAGGCATGTAGGCTTCTTCCTTTTCTATTTATGGCCTATTTGTGAAGATTTAGAAAGTAAAGTGATGCAGACCATGGCCAAAACTGACTTATCAAAGATGGCCCAAGAAGACCAGGAGCCCATAACTCAAGTGACTAATTAGTCACATGTTAAATAAGGGCCATGCCATATGCCGAATCTCATTTTTATGAAATTTTATTTTGAGTCAACGTTATTGGAATTTGCTTAAATTAGAATGATAAGCTTGTCAAGATCTTGATCAGAAATTAGCAATCTCTAATTGAGAGTTATATGATTGCCTACTCTAATTAGGAAGGGTAATCTTCAATTGAGAGCCAAGAGTTGCTTATTACTCTATATAATGGTTGCAATACTCTTCAAATAAATCAATGAATATGAGCAATGTACTCATCCATAATTAAGCACTCGAAGGTACAAACCAAAACCAGCATTCTATATAGGTTCCAAATTCCAAGCCCGAATCCGTCCAAGACCTAACAAGCTTGAGCCCAAATTTCAGTTCAAATTAGGTCATGCGGTTTTGGGTTCTAGCTACCCCAACTCACACCCGTCACAACTATAAGCCATCATTTGTAGGTAGGAACACATTCAGCATCTTCAGTATAATAAATCAATGGATAGTAGGGAATGATCTAGCAGAACTCCTCATGTACATTTGATAAGTGCCCTCGCCT
This sequence comes from Cinnamomum chago, assembly GCA_038049695.1. Taxonomy (NCBI): domain Eukaryota; kingdom Viridiplantae; phylum Streptophyta; class Magnoliopsida; order Laurales; family Lauraceae; genus Cinnamomum; species Cinnamomum chago. The sequence continues at coordinate 79,092,668 of CP142456.1, forward strand.
TTTATGAACCAGAGCCACTGGATAGGAAGGGCACACAAGGGATGCCCAATGTCCCCCCTCTTTTCTACTACATTGTTCAAATGACAGTGAAGAGCCTACAAAAACATCTGTCCTGGCTTAGTTCCCCTCTCCATCTTTCTCTTTTTTTCATAGTAATTTTTTTAGTGTTTTTGGTTCCCCTCTCCATGCCGCCCCCCCCCCTTTTTTTTTATTTACTATCGGAGGGTTTCAAACCCTTCGGGTTGATAGCACTAGTGGACTCAACCTTTGATTCTTAAAGGAGGAGGAATCGGAGGTCGATACCAAGACTTCTAGCCCCGGAAAAGAGAGGAACCGTTGTCTTGACTACTCGACCAACCCCTTGGTTAATTCCCCTCTCCATCTTGAAGGTGATATATTTGGCAATCATGCGGTTCTCATCTATTGAAATTTGTTCGAGCATGAAATTAATAATTAAAACTATCCAATCAGTCTGATATTCTTTGGTTGTATTTTGATGCTTATAACAACTGATTTCATGATCCAAAAGATTTCCATGTCTAAATGGTAGTCATCCCAACCAAACTGATTTTGGGGCCAATCTTGATTCACAATGCGACCTTAATCACATCCCACTCATCACCATATTTTGGGCATGCATTCAGGTCGGTCCCATACACTGCAAGTATCATCTTTATCAACTGTGATCTCTCTAAATCCTCACTAACTATAGGGGTTACTTTGAAAAGATGATTAGGCATGAAAGATTTGCATTGAGAAGAAAATGTGGTAAAAAAAAACGAAGGATAAAACCTTCATAGATAATAATGACAAGTAAACTGTCCAGACAAAGCATCTGAAACTAGGCTGTTTTAGGATGCACAGAGTTTGGATATTTGGGCAAAATCTCAATAATCAAATCTATAGCCAATTGCAACCTAAGGAAAGCAAACTATTAGCAATAGTTCTTTGGGTTAATCTTTTCTATCTTCTCTAGGCCAATCAATGTTTTCCAATTTCTCAACCATATCCATTCCCCCAAAAAAAATATTCAGAACTTCTTGAGGCTTTGGGACATCCAAAGTCCAAATATTCAAATAAAATCTACGTCCGAAGTCCAGTAACAGAATTGAAGATGATCTAATACAAGAAACATTATTCTTGACAAGAATTATAGAATTCATTCACAACTGACAAATATGTCTTTCTCTTCTTTATAAAGAATCAAAGAACAAAACAAGAGCTTAAGTGAAGGACTGTAACATGAATTTTCAAGAAACCAATTAAAGCATCTGTATACAAGTATTCGCAACTAACCTATAATGAGTTTACATGAATGAAAGCACCAACTGAATTATATCGGAAACAAGAAACTACTATAAAAACTACTGTGAAATTAAGGGCAGCAAGCAATGGCTAGTCTTTCAAGCACGCTTTAGAACCGAAAACAAGAAACACGACTGCTTTGAGTCCCAGCACAATCCAATCTCATCTCCTTCCTTTAATTTCCTCCGGACTACGAAGTCTTGGCTCCATCCAGATTGGAACACGTATAATTTGTTCGATTTCCAACGGCGAAATACCACCCAATGAGAAGAGAATTTAGTGTCTACATCTTTGATAAGCACCTGAACTCGCATCCCTTCATCTGTAATCCTCCCCACCTTAACAGGATCCCACTTGGGGAAGAAAGTCGCGACGTGGTCGTGGTGCAACACCAACCTGCACAGCTGACCCACGTCGCTCCTCTTCAGACTCTTGACAATATCCCAAACTGGTGGCTTGTGGTGATCCTCCTCCTCCTGTTGAGGGTGGTTGTTCAGCCGGTGCTTCAATTGCCCAAGAAGATCTAATTCCGGGGTCTCACCAATCCCACTTCGAATTAATACAAGACCCAACAAATATGGAGTACTTGAAGATCCATTATCTTGGATCTCTTTTTCTGTGTCTTTGGTGTGAAAAAAATCATAGAAAGGAACCCACTCCATGTGAAGAAGAAGAATTAGAACAAGAAACACAGGATGAAGAAAAAAAAAAGAGTTGATGGAATTAGAAGAAGAAGAAGAAGAAGCTGGAATGTGATGAATGGAGAATGTGAGAGACGGGAGTGCTGGAATTGTTGTGTATTTATAACAACTGAAACAATCAGATACTACTTATTAGTTTAGAGAGACTTTCTATTCCCAAATTCATCAACGGTTTTCTTTCCTTTGTAATTGTTTTCGAATAGAGATTTCCTACGCATGGTTTCCTTTCCAATCCAGGAGAATTGAAAAGGAAATAGAAAGTTCCGATTGCTTGCTTTCCTTTTCCTACTCTAAAACTGACTGCTTGTTGCATTTGGGTCTTTTTAACTACCTGAGTACTTGAGTTATGTTTGAAGTTTGAACTAAGAGGACACCAAATTAGGAAATTGTTCATCTGATCAGAGCTGTGCAAACAAAAAATTTAAAATAAGGGGCCACATGGTCTCTGTAACCGCGTGTCCCCCTGTGATACGGGGGATCAGTGATACGACCTTTCACTTTTAAAATTATAGGGCACGGATATAAATACGGGTGTCCTAAATTTCTTTTTTTCCTTTAGATCACTTTTTAATCAATAAGATTATCATTTTTTTCATTCATTTCTAGCATTTTTTTATGGTGAATGTAAAAAATATTAAAAGAACGATATAAAATAAAGGACTTTATAAGTATGATATATTATTCTTGTTCTCTAAATATATCGATGCAGTATCAAGTACTAATACAAGTAACATATCAGTCCCATAAGGATATATTAGGCTCTTACAAGTATTCGGTTATCATAGGTGTGCCATAGCCATATTTTAGGGTAACAAAATGTGGGCTAACGGCCTGATGATCAAGATCAATCACCCCTTTCATGTGGCCCTAGCCAAATTTTAGGCTAATAAAATGTGGGTGCACTGCCAGATGACCACATCTAATTAGGCTGAAATTTGGCCAAGGGCAAAGGCAGGCTTTTTTTTCCCCCAGTTTAGATTTGAATAAATGGGTCCCACTAGACTTTACAAATTTCTAATTGATTTTAAAAGCTTGATATGTTATATTATAGTGAAATATGTCGAGGGACAGCATGAGGAGGGTTTTTTTTTTTTTTTTTTTAGTGGTTCAAATTTAAAGTGATCAATAATGAAGTGTGGCCATCTGAGCATCTCATATTAGAGTGAAATCTAGGTAGGTGCCCCAAGAGGGACATTTATTTTAAATGGGTTAGATTTTCAATAGATAGTCTCATCATATATCCTAAAGTCCTACATCTACTCACATTGATTTTAATCATATGTGATGGTCGAGTTGACAGGTGGACCAACTCCACTTGGATTGAAGTTTTTCATAAATAATGGCTGATGGTTATTTTGAGTGGTTTGGACCAGTAGATATGGGCTAAGTTGATGGATTGAGAAATTGTAAATATGGGCTTAGAGATTATATACTATATTTATCAATTAGAACTTAAATAGCGATACATGATGTTATGACTTAGATGGACCGAAATTTTAATTTATAATTTGTAGTGCTAAGAAAATATTGTTCTCTCGTACTTTCTGATATTCTATATTTTTTTATTTTTTAAATTCTTGGAGTTGAAAAAAAAAAAAAAAACACCAAACTTAGACGGGCTGTGATTCCAAATCTCACCTAATGAACAACCTAGTCTTTTACTTGTGGGATATGCAAATACAATTTACACATGTAAATGATGAATATTCAAATTTTAAGTATGTAATGTTTACACATGTGTTTCTTTTTACAAGTTTGTCTAATAACACTATTTTTGCATCATTAACACATGTGATTCATTTTTCTATGTTTGTTTGAATGATATGCGTATATGTATTAAACGATTTTGTAGTGTAATAGTTGTATATCACCATTTTTTTTTTTTTTTAGTTTTGTGAGCTCCCACTTTATGATCCAAAGCATTCAATATTTTAATACTAATGTCAAGCATTAAGATGTTTACTTCCATATCTTAAATCTTAATGGGGTTTGAGAAATTCTTGAAAAAAAAATCTAAAGACATCCAAACCATTGAATATACTCATTTACTCATGTGAAAATCGTATTTTGACAAATATGGTAATACATTTCACATAAATCTATATATACATAGAAACAAATGTACTGATTTTCTTTAATAGAGAAGACTTTGATTTATTATAAAAGAGTTAGAAGGCATGATTCATGTCTCTCGTTAAAAATAAAAATACACAAACGGTACAATTCTCTCATCTCACAAACAAGTTCATAGGGCTTCACTTGTCAACCCACCAATCTAAAATCATTATTTCTTTAATTAATATTACACAAGACAATAAAAGGCTAAACAATGAAAAGACCTAAGAACTTCTCCACAAATAGAAAGAAGTCCACCTAAAAAATCATTAAGTTGGTTTTACATTTGAAAGAAAATTTTCTCTTGCATACTGGCAGCAAAGGCAGGACCCCTGAGTTTCTTGAGATCTAAAAGAAACTTTTATAATGAATCAGGATCCTCTAAGTGACCTCATTCTTGGTGACTGTGGGTGGACTACTTAGGGTCTGCCACGTTACCAGGGGGCACGGATGCATGACAAGTTGCTCATGTGCTTAACGTGGCGGACCGTGAATGGTCCACTCAATGTGGGGTTTTCCTTCACCAGATTCGAACTCTTTTATAACTTATTTTCACACCCCCGCTCATTGTTATAGATTTTCAAACATTAGCATGAAGACCCTGTGCATCGCACATATTAAGTCCTGAATAATATATTAAAACTAATATCCCATTCATATAAATCTATTTATAACAAATTAATTAAAAAAATCAAATCAACCAAAAAATCGTGAAAACCAAACATTTCATCACTTAATCCATGTTAGCATACATAAAATAAATGATTCATATGCATTTATGCTCATTTTGAATACTATATATAAACTTTAAAAATAACCTTAATTTATAAAGTTGGAATGCATCCCTTTGAATTTGGTTACATTCACACAAATTGGCCCAAAAGACATTTTATTGAAAATGCACATATTTAGCCCAAGAGACATGTTTTATAGAAAATGCACATATTATGTGTTTTTTAAAGGACACATCCACAAATGGACCCCAAAAAACTGATGTAGCTTCCCCTAATGCCAAAATTGAGGATTTTTTGAAGTTAGTTCTTTATTTCTTCAAAAAGAATAATATACAGAAAATGAGCTCTAGAAACCTAAAGTTGGTCTTAGAGGCTCCAAATGGGGCATAACCCATCATTACACAGATAAATAAATTTTAAAATCCACAAATAAAAAATATGAAATACACCACCCATAGCCCGAGCAACAAGCAATCAAAGACGCCATAACCTCCCAATCTCAACACTTGAGGTGTGAGAAGAAACCAATTTGTGGCGACACAACTTCCTTTTAAATCTCACCGTTAAAGGCTGAAATCCACAAAGGTAATATGAAATTTCTTAAGAGCAGTTGTGATACTTCTTACTTGAAATCTCTACTTCCATGAAATTATATGAGAATGCTGTAATATTTGAGACAGAGCAATCTCTTTCAAATAATAATAGAAAGAATGTCCCTCGCACATGCCTAATTGTCACGTGTCACGTGTCACGTGTGAGGGACCGGCGTTATTCTTTCGTAGTCGCTCGTCTAAGCTTAACAGTTAAGTGGGAGCAGGAACACCTCATTAACGAATCCCCGTTTTAAACGACACGAACCGATCCGTAACGTTTCAGAGCACTGCGGCAGCGTTTCTCATTCTCTCTCTCTCTCTCTCTCTCTCTCTCTCTCTCTCTATTTCTCATTCATTCAAATCAAACGGTTCTTGTAAAAGGAGCAGGAAGAAGAAGAAGCAGCAGCAATGGCAGTCGATGCAGGAGAATGGGGATTAGGGTTTCCGTACTGGGTCGCAGTTCGTCGACGATTCGAGCCCAACGCCCCTTTTTTCGCTCCAGGAAATCTTGAAAGAGAACTTCTTGCAAAACAGGTCTCTCTCTCTCTCTCTGACTCTCTCTCTCTCTCGATTTCAAAGTAATGGTGTAAGTACTGTAATTACATTGCTCAGATTCTACGGAATGTGATTGTTCCTAGAAATGATTGTGTTCAAGTGACAGAAGCATAAATTGCGATCCGGGTGAGCAAAAGCTGCGATTTTGGGGCGGAAGGCAGAAGATTGGGTCGGTTGGAATGCAGGTTGTGGTTTTTTTTAAGATCCAATGGCCTATTGCACCGCCCCAAATTGTGATTTTTGCTCAGCTGTATATGTTTTACAACCTCTGGTTCTATAGCTGCCTCTGTTTGATAAGAGGAAATGCAGAGATTTTGGCCTGTGAAGATGTATGGGTTACTGGTATATTCAGTTTATGTATTTGGCGGTTATAGGTAGCTTGATTGCCTGATAACCCATGTCATGAAAGCGGTAGCTTTTTAATCCAACACAGAACATATCAATAGAAAACAAACACAGAGGCAAAAGTTGCACAATGCTAGCTCATGCGTAGAATTGTCATAATAGATGTGGTGGTCTTGTTTACATTCAGTTTAAAAGTCTCTTAGTGAGTAAATCTTACACACTGCTCTGGTTGAGACTCTTCCAGATACCCTTTAGAGATTCAGGCCTACCACTATTGATAAAAAATGTAAGAAACAACATTTGGTTTGGAATCGCAGTAACAAGTAGAAAGAGATCCAAATTGAATAAACACTAGAAACCCACCAGAAGGAATGATTGGTTTCTGGCACGGGTGAAGTATCTCTAAGTCTTCAATATCTTATGTTTAGCAATCCTCTGCAAGGTGACTTTCTTCAGGGCTGAAGCTATCCGCATGAAAACACATTTTTAAAATTCCCTTCAACAGGGGTTTCTCGTAATTGAATCCAGGAAGCTATGGATGAATTAACTCACACTCAATCTTAACCATCTAATCCAACAAAAGATGCTTTGCTCCTAATTCCTAATTCTCAATCATAATAAATGATCATGAGACTAAAATTCCACTAATGGACTACATCCCATAAAAAAAAATACCTTTCCATTAGATTGGTCACCCAAATGCACTACTTCTGTTCTTTGCCAATGCTGGTAATAATTGCACAAACTTGTCTTTTGAAAGGTATTTGAGTAACCAATCTAATGAATCGAAATTTCTGTCATTTAGATATCATGCGACAGAGGAAATATGGCTATTTATTAAAAGCACAAAAAAAAAAAAAAAAGAAAAGAGAAGTGGTTCCACTGTATAAAAAATACGTGATCATGGGTCCCACACCTGAGTTGTGAACTCACCAGCATATAGATGCATCAAGAAATTATTTAGCTGTTACCATATCACAGTTCTTTTTCCTTGTTGACTTAAAAATCTGATTAATTGTTTCTTGGTATATATGACTAGCCATTTGTGTGTGGCTTGATCTTTTCGAACTAGGTGATATTGTCAGATTCAATAGTTTGTTTGAAGACTTGAGCACTGTTTGCTTATACATGTAAAATGTAACTGAGGGCTCTCTTTATTTTGTGCTCAGGTTGCTTTAGATTTAACTGAAGATGAAAGGCATCAGATTCATTACATGGAAGATGCAGAAAACTGGTATGTTTATAAAAAAAAATTACAATTTTTTGCCATTTTTTTGTCATTTTAGTCCATAATTCTACAATTATAGTGCCTGTGAAGGTTTTTCTTATGGATTTTCATCCTTTTTTTATAATAATTAATTGGAATCTCTGAAGGGTTTTTTGGGTTTGGGTCCTTATCTTTTTTCTATTTGGTAATGAAAACAACAAGGAAGTTGCAGTCCTACTTCCAAGTTGTGTACCAATCCTCGCAAAATCTTCAAAATGTATTTGATCCTTGCTCTGCACTTCATCTCTAAAAGCCCAAAGCCTCATGGTTTTCCCATTTGATTTTTTCTATATGTGGGTAATGTTACGACTTCGTACTTATTCTACTTCATTTACGTGAGAATATGATTGTTTCCACAGGTCGATTTGGTCCAATAGTTTTCAACAAATTTTTTTTTTTTTTTGTCATGGTAAATATTTACACCCCACCCAGCCAGCCACCCACCACTACCACCCAAGTCCCTCACCAACACAACCGGGGATTGATCTATGGGTTTTTCTGTGAATTGAGAGATGCCTAACCATTGAGCGACCAGTGGATTGGCTCAATAGTTTTCAATTTGAAAATAATTTGTTATAAAAAAAATGAAAAGAATTTAGATTAATATTTAGAGAAGGAAGAAAAGAAGAGCAAGGTTTTAAAAATCGACTCGGGGGTGACTTGAACACACGAGTCATATCAACTGGGTCAAGTTTATGGGACTTAACTGAATCACCCTAGGACCAATAACATCTAAAAAATGAAAAAATAGCAAAAAATAATCTAAAACATAGAAAATACAGTTCTATAAATCTAGAATCTCAAGATTTGGTGTGCTTCATTTATAAATAATGAATTTAAATTGTTATAGGCTTATAGCATTCATGCTTTGTGTTTCAAATGTAACTTGATATATGGTCCGGACAACCGTAGTTTGCCTCAACTTGGATAAAACCCAACAAAGTTGTCAAGCTTGGTTGCCAACTCGCGAACACAGTGCCATAGTAAATTTCTCCCAAGTCAGAGGTTCAATCACGCTTTTTAGCCATTGAAACCATTTGACAGCCTTCTTTTCTTTGATCTCTAAGAACAGATATTTCATTAAAATAAGGAAGGAAAACCATTTTAAAAAAAAAAAGAAGGAAGGAAAACACAAAAACCCAATGAAAACATTGGGCTACAAAGGTATAAGAGTTTTACACCAGAAAAGTAACAAAAACATTGAAATAAAAGGACCATGGAGAAAAACAATCCCACCTATAAAGGACAGAGAAACAATAATTTCCATAAAAGGAACAAGCAATGGAGAAGATCTGTCCACTCCTTATTTTGCCAAAGAGTTCACAAAACAATTAGCCTTCTGCCCAGCATGGATGAACTCCACATCAATCTGTGTCGATGGCCTTATTCTATAGATGAAAAGGTGCCACTAGTACTCTTTCTTCATCTGGAATAATGTTGTATTTGAAGAACTACTTAGCACGACAAATCCAGTGGGAACTTCACTTTGAAGTCGCAAGAAATCCACACACGCAAGACACACACACAACACTTTTTTATACTTAAATGTTGCTTGCCTCTGTGAGACCCATTGGTCAATTGACCTTACATTGTTGCTGAATATCCTTCTCTGAAAGATTTCTCCATGGGCTTGATCCTGTTGTTCCATTTTTTTTACTTTGTATTGATTCCTGGAAGTCTCCTCAGCTGCTTGATATTTGGTTCATCTTATTGAAATCGCGTGCCTTAATCTGCTCCACTTATAGCTCTAATAAAGTTTACAATATATTGAAAAACGAATGGCATGAGAATTTCAAGTGCCCAGTTTGAGGGGACAGTGGTCTTCTACAGGAGAAACACAAGATTTATTAAGAAGTCAAAATAATTATAACAAAAAACAATGACCTCCCACAAAGAAAGATGGGTATAAGAGCATTATACCCCAACAAAAAAAAAAAAAAAAACATAATAGAAGCTACCAATGGATTAATCCTATTCACCCCCTTTTGGCTAAGGCATCTGCCATGGTATTAGCTCACTGCCCTATTGAGAATCAGCTAGGGGTTTATTTGGTATTTTTTTTAATAATTATGGACTAATTTGTAATTGTCAAAAACTTTGGTGAGAAAGGGTTTCTTTTTGTAATCTATGAAAATGGTGAATAATATAAATAAAGTGTTAGGGCTGGTCATAATGAGGGTTGGATGACCATTCCTCTGTTTTTCTCTAAATTCTTTCTCCTCCTCTATAACCCTGCTCGAGAAGGGGTAATTTCACGTAGTCATTGAAGTATATGAGGAATAGGTAAACGAGTATCCAATGCTCAAACTACGTAAAGATTTTATATCATCTTCTTGGAATACGTTGGCCATATAGAAGAATTCTGATGAACTTGGCAGAATGCTTATAGTAAGCCATAATATTTTTAGTGTTTTCCAGCGAGTACAAACTTAATTCAGGCAGACTGGAGCCTGTTACATCATTTCATTGTGGCAATTTAACTAGTACTCCAGGGGACACAGACCTTGGTTTTCCTCTAAGAGAAAGGGACTCACTGCAACTTAATTGATGCCACATTGGTTTTTAGAAATGCCTTTTCTGTTCGTATAAGAGAAATCATTTGATTTCCAGACTGTGGGTTTACACATGTGGGCCATGGCTGGTGATCCAGAAAGTTATCTCATGGACCTGTTTTGATAGGTCATGCTTAAAAAATAGCCCAAATTGGATGGTCCTAACTACGAAATGTTTGCTTATTTATATATCCACCGAGGGCAATGCTCTATTTCACGTATGAGTCATCTACTTGTATACCATCAATTGAAAATTTAAGACTGTCCCTCTGAGGTGAATTTAATGTGAGGTTCATCATATGTGAATCACCAGAACATGGCCCCACTTGTACTTATTCATGGCATGAGAAGATTGATTATATCCTTGTTCAAGATAAGCTTGATCTCTTTATCATATACTTGATTTTCCTTGGAAATTGACTATTCTTTCCTTGCTTCTGGAATATGAAAAGACATAATTTTTATATGGACAGGAATGTATCTTGCCCCATTGTTGGTTGTGGTGCACAGCTGAATTCTTTGGATGATTTTGAAGATCACTACCATGCTCGGCACACTGCATCTTGTTCTGTGTGCTCAAGAGTCTACCCAACTTCACGCTTGCTGAGCATACATGTCTCCGAAGCACATGATTCTTTTTTTCAGGCAAAAGCTGCACGTGGGTTTGCTATGGTAATTCTTAACCTCTTGAAGCATGTATTGCCAACTTTTTGTTTTTTGTACAGGATGCTTGTGCATGTGTGTTTCTGGTGCAATTGTTCATATTCTATTTTTGTGCATGTGGACACTGTAGCTTCCATCTTGTTTATGAATGCATTGAATCCAATAATCCTGTCGGACAGGATGCTCATCTGCGAATATGTAATGAGGTCTAACTTCCATACATTTACACACTTGGTGTGTGCATGCTGTGTTTTAATTTTTCTTACTTTATTGTATTAAAGTGTATGGTCATGCATGCAAGCGTGCACATATATTTTAAGATAAAAACAAACAGACCAGCTCGTCTAGTCTCTAAAATGGGTCAGATCAGGGTCAACCTAAAACCAAACCAATAAGAGAAACTGTTTTCTCAGATTAAAGGATATAAAGTCTAAACGAGATTAGTTTTCTATTTGACCCATCTAGATAGTGGGATCGGATCCAATTTGCTTGTATGGATTTCAATCCATGTCTTACTAATGCACCCAATACATAAATGCACTGCTTCCCCAGCTGATGGCAACTAATATACGCCCATCTGTTTATGATATTCTACTAAGGTTGTCTTATATTTCATACTCCTTAATAAGCATTAAGATAGCCTGTGATGATGATGATGATCTTAATAAACATTAAATAACAATATGCAGGATCAAACAAGATGGCTAGCCTGGACCCTAACCTTATTAGATGATTTTACATCCTGAAATCTGATCTGGTACCAATGGTCCTTAAAACTGGGTCCTAATCCAGATCCAGGTCACATGTTTGTGAGATTATCAGGTCAACCTGACCCATCAAACAGGTCAAATTTTGAATATTTTGGCAAAATGTATATCTTTATACCATTTGTGTAACAGTGTTTGCATATTGGAAACCACATCTGGTCTTCTTTTTTTCCTTTCTGCACGAGGTCATCATGATTCATGAGTAATTATCAGAAAATACTGCCTTTTACCTTTCTCCCACGTGTTGTTATCAGCACATATGGCTAGTGTGTTTCCATGTGGCCCTGGGATTATGAGTTGACTTGGCCTGGTGATATTATCTTCACGAAAGTGTTTATCCCAGCGCTGTGTGCTTTTAGATATACCTCAAGTCATGCAGAGAACAGTGGTTCTAGTGGAATGGTTAGCGGTTACATTCTCTGCTATGCATTTTAGGCAAAACTAAAATACGGAACAACAGTAGGCAGTATCATAGTGCCCATATTTACCGCCTCATATCAACAAATGAAACACTCTATAGTTTCAATGTGAAACGTAGAAATGTCATTTTGGAGATGCATCCCACCGGCCTCAGTTTCTAGAGGCACATTGATAGAACATGCTGAAGTGCTAGAAATTTCCTTTATTGATAATTATCTTCTCTCCTTGCATTCATCATTTTGGTGCTAAATGAATGAAAATTGTCCACTGGATGCATAAAGAAGGAAAAACAAGAACTGTCTTGGTGATAGTGTAGAATGCTTTCCATCATTATGAGCTCTCTAAATTTTCGCTTTCTTTATCTGGAAAGTACGAATGTCTAGTGGAGGGCTGTGGGGTGAAGCTGAAGAGCTACAAAAGTCGACAACAGCATCTCATTGATAAGCATAAGTTCCCCACATCATTTGAATTTTTCAAGAAGGCACAGCCCTCTAAGAAACAACGCCAAAAGTCTCATCAGCGTAAACAAGTCAACTCTAAGGAGTCAAAAGAAATCGAGATGGAAGTGGAAGGAAAGATTGACGACCTTGTGTCTGCTGTTTCGAAGTTAAGCACATCTGACTCCTCACCTTCTGCTGTTAGCTTTGGTCGTCGTCATGCTCATGGCTTCTCATTTCTCCCACGGTCTGTTCAGCGAAATAAGAAGCATGACTCAATGCAAACTGACAGTGTTACACCAAGTTGAATGCTTATTTTTGTATGTCACTGCACCTTCTGTTGGTTCGTTTTTTGTTTCAATGGGTAGCTGCTTTTTTTCAGTTTTCTTGATTTATATGTGGTTGAATTTGTGCTCTTTTTCTTGTTTTTCTTTACTGTCCATTACCTGGTCCATATATTGTGAAGCCAATGTATTTGACTACGGTTCAGATAATCTAGGTTGCCCATTTAGTGGGATCGACCATGAATAGGCCACAGCCAGAATCACGTTGATTGAATGTTCCTGGAACATATTATCTATTTTCCTTGAAATATAGTGGTACTTAAAAACAAGTCTGAACTCCAGAATCAGTGAGCAAAGGGTCTTCTGTATTGATTGTACACTAAGAATGTTTGACGTGATTTTTTGAGTGTGATCCATTATCCGTAGGTCAAACAGATGGACAGTCCAGATGTATCTCATGTTCTTTTTCTGTGGTCATGATGATTAAACCATATTAAATGTCCTTGTGTGAGAGCAAAGGGGAGTGCTTGTCCACTTCCTAAGCTGTAAATTTGGCCACAGTGATTTGGAAATTTGAACTGATGAGTTCCACTGTAAATGTGGATGTTCAGAAAAATACGACAAACAGAATCTACGATCAGTTCTTTTCATCTTACTCTTTTCTAGTATTGGCACCATTTTTTTAGACTGGCTGTTTGTGGATGCCCAACTTAAGTTGGATTTTTAAATGATATCAGAGATCCTGTAATGCCAAGTTTTTGCTTCAAGTATTGACATGTTCCTTTAACTTCTCTCTGTTGGCTGCCAGACACAACTATAATCTTCCAATCTGGGAAATTTTTTAGGATTATCATACCACAGGGTTGCTCATCACATTTTATAGCATTGATCAACAATAAGGGACTCCCCAAGTACAGAAATTGGGAATTGGGAATCAGGCAACGTACGGACCCATTTGGATCTTTGTAATCTGAGTGCAGGTAACTGAGTTAAAAAAGTAAATGGGGGTTCATGCCTTTGGATAACTCAAGTTACCTGATACAGTTTTGTTCTTTGCAGGTAAAGGGAGATACAGATAATTAGTTATAGGTAACAGAATTCTGAGGATCCAACAGGGCCTATGGGCTTGGTTGACTCATTTATCAAATTAACTTCTTTACCTTCCCATTGGTGGAAGATTAGTTCTTTACCTCAGATGGTAAATGGGCTTTCCAAACAGTGGGAATCGTTCAGTTGTGTTGATTTTGAAACAATCAAATGATGATTAAAACCTGTTAAGACTCTCAAAATGGCAGTGTAGCCCAAGCTTTGTAGACTTGACTCTTGAAACATCTTGATCATGTAAAATAATACATGGGTGTTTTATGATAATGGGTTTGGATATGAATCCAAACTTCTCCCGGAATGAGAAACAGGTACTATACTGCACACACTTTCAGGTTCACCTTGCATAATTGAATCCAAGCTAGTTACCCTTTATGTAAGAACTTTTACTTCCATCTAGACCGATGGATTCAATAAGCATAGTTTATTTGATGGACCTGTAAGTTTGATCAGGAAAACTTCTCCCCTCTTCCACTTCATCAAGCCCTTCAATTCATCAAAACCCTCCAGAACCATTATACCTTCAATCTGGTTTCTCGTCCTTTTAGAACCCATTACATTTTGTTTTGTTGAGAAATTTCATCAAATGAGAATACTCATTTTCTGGTTTGCCAACTAGAACCTTTTCATGTACTTTTTAATAAAAATAAATAGTAATAATAATAATAATAATAATAATAAAAACCCTGCCTATTGAGACACTATGCATAATCACAATATTTTTGATAAAATCTTTGCTTAAAAAGCCTTAGATTTTTTTTTTCTAGTAAAAAGTCTGAAAATTATACATGACCTAGTGCTAGGATTCATCAGGTTACAAGAAACAAATGAATATAAAAGAAATCACTGGCAAGGGAGACCAGGTTTTCTCACCCTACATGTTTAATTCATATGTATTCTCATGAAAAAAAAAAAAAAAGGGCCATATGAGACAGGTATGCATTGCCACTTATCCATCAATACGTCGGCTAAATCATATTTACCCCCATAACGCAGGTCAAAAATTTCATACTCTACAACACAACGTGAGAGGGTGATTTTGAGTGGTTTGTATTTAAACGTGGGCCTCACAACGCAAGGGTCTATGTCAATGAGGCCCACCATCAGAGTAAAACTTGGACAAAAGGAAAGTGGGCCCCATGAGCTGAGAGCCATCCCATGTATGACCATTTCTTTTATAAAAATACAAAATCGTGTAATACTTTTTCTGGAACTCCATCATGGGGCCCACTTTTAGAGGAGAAAATCTGGACGGTTGAAGATGGATAGTATTCCGCCTGCTGTTAATTTTGTTACTTATTATGGTGCTCAATTATACAGTACGACCAACTCTTAATTATGTTAAGATTGAGCTGAAATTGAGGATATGTAATTACAAAGGGATAAGATTCATCTTGAGCAGTCCGGACGACCGCAACGTGGGCCCTACGATTGGAGTTCGAGCAAGCAAAAGAATTACACGATTTCGTGTAACAGCTGCACGGAGGATCCATTCCAAACGCCTCTAAAACAACCAACCATTGACAGTAAAAAGAGTCTTTGTCTTTGCCATCTTCTTCGTTTCCATCGAGATCCAGATCTAGGGTTTTCTTCTGCTTCTTTCTTCTCGTTCTCTTCGAATTGAATTTGAAATGGATGCCGTAGATTCAGTTGTTGATCCTTTGAGAGAGTTCGCCAAGGACAGCGTTCGCCTTGTCAAGAGATGCCACAAACCCGATCGGAAAGGTAAGAATAAGATCGATCTATTGCTATCTCCTTCTCTTTTGATCCTATCTTTGAAATCTTTGTAGGCGATTTTTTTCTCTACTTGTGATTTCGAAATCTCTCTCTCTCTCTCTCTCTCTCTCTCTCTCTCTCTCTCTCTCTCTCTCTCTCTCTCTCTCTCTCTCTCTCTCTGCGTTGCAGAATTCACCAAGGTCGCGGTCAGGACGGCGATCGGATTCGTTGTGATGGGGTTCGTTGGGTTTTTCGTGAAGCTCGTCTTTATCCCCATCAACAATATCATCGTTGGATCCGGTTAGGTAATCATTTCAATCTCAATCCATCTTCTTCTCTTCTTTCGATGATTTGGTGTTGGAAGTATCTTCTCCGACAAGAAACCTCAGAGATCCGCATCATGCTGCTTGAAGCTTCGATTGTGTGTGTGTATATATATATATATATATATATATATATATATATATATATATATGGAATTACTGGATCAGTCAATCAGGTTTCAATCGAGAAACATCTAGACTGATTCAAACCCAAAATCACCCAGTACGTGACCAGATTAACTGGGCTGGCCTGGTTCCTAGTGAACACATCTGGTTTGAAAACTATGGTTTAGCCAATCACCTACATATTAACCTCTACAATACACACAGAAAGAGCCAGTATAAGATGTGAGTAGATCACTTCATCAAAAAAAAAAAAAAAATGTATGCTATCGAGTGTAGAGCTCTGCTCATTGCTCTAATATATGTGGAGCAATCCAAAATTAATGGTATTTGGTCTCTTGGCAATCATGGTTTATAGCCATTTGATCAATTCAATTTTTTTCTCCCTAGAATGTGTAGTTGTTCTTTATTACATTATTTAGTTGTCTGTTGATTGGAATTGTGGTGATTAAGATTAAAGAAAAAAACTTCATTGCTGATGTTGGAATGGAAGTATCCATGCAGATGACTTACATTGACCCTTTCATAATGATGGAGTTTGCTTGGAAATCTCCTGTGCAGTTCTCGAGAACTTGTGCGTATTTAAATTGATTAGTCTATAGATACTGGCGGTGCATGTTTTATTGCATCAGTTCAAGAATAAGGTACAATACTCAAAGATTACTAATTAATTCAATCAATTTAGTGAGTATTAATGAAGATTGCCAAGAATTTGACCTAAGAGCCTTAAGAGTGGTTTGGAGGAGGGTGAGCACCACTTGTAGGTATCAATTGGGGTTTGTGGTGCTTTTATTCTACCCTATTTTTGTCATTTGCTTTGGGTTACTTTTTGGGAACCAAATGGAGTGTAATGTCATAATATTGGTGTCATCAGATGGCTCTTATGTATCTATTTGTTGTGACCAAGAATTTATTGTGAGATGCATTTCATTGCCTATTTATGGTGGGAATGAAGGCAGTGGCCCTACCACTCGGAAGAAATTGACTATTTTGGGGGTAGACCTGTTTAAGTTTCTTTCCTTGAAGCATTAGAATTTAGGAAGCAACCTTTTTTCTCATATTTTACACGTCAGGGTATGGTGACCAGGGCTTCTCATTCACCATTTTCACAAACGGATAGACCACAAGTCTCTCAGATTATATACTTGCAGGCTATATGGTCTAAATCGCTAAAGGAGGATAATGAGAGATAGCCCAACATTTCAATAATTGTATGCAAGCATTGCATATTGTGAAAATCTCCTATTGGTAGGATAGTTGCATGTGTGCCTATCCCTTGGAATTAGGGATTAAAAACCTGGCCCGAGTCGGTGAGTCAGGTCATATCAGCCCAACTTGGCTGAGTTGCACCAAGAAATTTTGTTGAATCTTTTGATTGTTCCATCTATTGTCAATAATTTTCCACATCATCTTATATTATACACCATATCTTTTTTTTGTTTGATATCTTTTTTCATGGAAAGCTTTAGCCCAATCTATATTATCATAAACATAACCCATAGTGCTGAATAGGTAATTTTCTTGGCCTTTTTCTAAAACCCTTTTCGATAACTAGAAGGATTGCCGATTGTTCTAGAGGGTATTTAGGGTCCTTAATGAAAGTAGAGTTCATATAGTACGTGCAGGAGAACATTTGCGTGACAGCCACCTTGTAATGGCTGAGACTCTATAGGGACATAAATTATGCTATAGAAAATCCTGCTATCCCCGGTTTCAGTAGCTCACAGTTCTGTGTGAATCTTCTTAGGTCAGTTGTAAACTGGTGGTTTATAAATCATAGCAAATCTTGTTATCCCTGGTTTCATTAGCTCACGGTTCTCTGTGAATCTTCATATGTCTGTTGTAAACTGGTGAGTGGTGGCTATAAATAATTGCAAATCTTGTTACCCAGATTTCAGTGGCTCACAGTTTTGTGTGAATCTTCATAGGTCAGTTGTAAAGTGGTGGTTATAAATCAACCCCGTTATCGTCTTCCCCTCTTTTTTTATGTCTTGAACCTATCATTTTGCTATTGTCCCCTATCATGAGATTAATAGAGTGTGCTGCACATGTCACCGAAACAACCTGTGGTGAGAAACTATAGATCTATGCACTACTTAACGTCCGTTTTCTTACTAAATTATCACTTTAAACAAATAAATAATAAAATAAATTTCACATGCTCGTAAGAGTGAAATTTCTTGATTTTTTATGTAAATGTATAGATCTAGGTGAATTGCTGAAAAAAACAGATCCACACTATTTTACTTCCACATCCTTTATAACCTATCACTCTAAACAAATAAATAATAAAATTAAACAAAATCTTATTTTGCTTATAAGAGAATGGAAATTTATGATTTCTTCATGTAGATGTGCATATCTAGGCGAGAAGTGATTTCTTCACAATATCTATCCTCAGGGGTGAGGCACCTCCCTCTCCACATAAAACCATGTGGGGATCAATATCTGGTCGAAGCAATAATGGTTAATGACTTGGGTTAGGTGTAGGGGTGGGTGAGTATCCAAAAACCCTCTCTTAGATGAGTAGTGCCTTCAACCTTGAGTTGATTAGCACAACCAAAATGCCATTCCCCAGGCAAAACCCTTGTAATGAGGATTTTCCGAGTAAAAAAGCCCCCTTCATAGTTGCCGACTTTGCCCACTTCATAGCTGTGCGACGTTGCCTGTCTGGATCAGTACGTACCATTGTTGCAAGCAGTTCTAGATCTTCAGTAGCATATATTGCTTTATTCCTTTTCTTTTCCCAGTGGTAGCATATCTTGTCTAACTTGGTTGGTTATGCAGGTACGGGTATCTTACTTTTTATAGTTGTTGTTATGCTAAAACCAAAAAAAAAAAAAAAAACAGTTAACAACATAACTAGTGCTGTTTGTTATGCCCATTATAGACTTATGAAAAGCTGCAAATTGAAGGCTCACTTTTTTTTTTTTCTTTTTTACCAAATGATGATTTAGTGGTTGTAGTTGCCTTGCCATCCATTTAGAATTTTGATACAAGATCTACACTGCGCTCATCCATAATCAAACATGACTACATCTTATTCACACTTGGCAGGCAAAGTCACGCGGGAGAGGCAGGATTCAGAAATGGTGGAAGCAGTCAGGTCAAATTCTGTTGTCTTCAAAAGTGGGGAGAGAAATAGATTTTTGTAGTTTTGGAAGATATTGGCTGTTTCCAGTTTG
Source organism: Cinnamomum chago (assembly GCA_038049695.1). Taxonomy (NCBI): domain Eukaryota; kingdom Viridiplantae; phylum Streptophyta; class Magnoliopsida; order Laurales; family Lauraceae; genus Cinnamomum; species Cinnamomum chago. The sequence goes on from CP142456.1 coordinate 79,111,857, forward strand.
GACTCGGCCTTTTTCATTTTGTCAGATAATGTAGTTTACACCAGCTAAAGATTGTACCTTGATAACTTGGTAGATCTTTTCAATATTCTGCGATATTTTTGTTAAAATTTTCAATCTTGCATCGCCTTTGCCTAATTTTAACTTTTGGTTGGTGTTTAGACTACATGTTGGCATTATGAATGACGTTGGTACTTATATCATCGAACGAGTACCATCAAATGGCAGTCTCGATTGAATGTATGAGAGCTGTCCATTTTGATCTTTTCACGGAATATGATCAAGGCGGTTCTCCCTATCCATCTAATGGATTGAAAGAACAAGAATTCTCAACTTATGATGATGATGATGATGATGATGATATGCTCATTCAATCCTTGAATTGGCAATGACCAGCAGATCCTGTATCATTACTGGATCTGGAAATTTTAATGTTGTGGCAGATGTTATAAATGATTGTTTCTTCAAGCAGGTGTGGCTTATTAGCTTTTTGTTTATCCTCGTGAGATTCAAGACTTTAGCTAAACTGTTTCATGACATGGTCAACAGAAAGCATTAGGCTGGTATTTATTATTATTATTATTATTATTGTTATTATTATTAGTTTTGATCCATGGAGAGATTTTAAAACACGCACGCTAATTACACAACTGTGCACCGGAACAATAGGTTTATGTTTGAAGGAATTTATTTAGTTCTCTTTCATTTGCATGGTCCGAGCTATATGGATTATAGTTTCTTTCCTTTGCCGGGCTAAGGGTTTTTTTTTTTTTTTTTTTACTTTTGTTTTTGGGGTAGGCTTTTTAGCCTTTTGCAGTCTCTTTAGGATGATAACAACTGATTTATTTTTCAAAAATGAAGAAGGCTATCAATGGTTGTCGTGTGTTATTCATAAGAGTTTCCTTTCTATTTCGGCCATTATTTAGAGCGCCTCTAATCAAAATGCAACAAATGAACGTCCTTTTTAGAGATTAGAATGTGTGGGGGGTCGGGGCCTGGGGGCATTCATGTGCGTCCTTCTCCAAACTTAATGTGGTAGGGGGAGGGGCATTCATGTGTGTCCTTCTCCATAGGGCTAGAGACAAACTTAATGTGGTAGGGGGATGGGCATTCACGTACATCCTTCTCCTTCTCCAAAGGGCGAGAGACAAACTTAATGTGGTAGGGGGAGGGGCATTCAAGTACGTCCTTCCCTCTCCATACTCAATGGGGCCTACTTAGGGCCTCACTGATCATGGGCCTTGGAGATGAAAAGAGACATCTTGAATAGACCCGTATTAAGTTTAAGTCAATCGCATGCCTCTATTCCCTTCATCCGTGACCCTCAAATTTATTTAGTTTATATAAAAGGAAAAAAAAATTAATTAGGACTAGGCTTTAATGATGATGATATTAAAGAAAAAAATTTGACCCTTGATCCAACAATCCAATCAATTTAGACAGATAAAAAATTGATTGAAGCGTAATTAAGGGAGTCCCAAATGTATAGATAAGGATGTATCATGAAGTTGGCCCGCTATGATGTCCCTCCCAGTACTATGACGAGGGATGGATTGCCATGAATATTTCCCATGAATGTGAATTCTAGTAAGATGCCCACCACACAAGCGGTGATTGATTGGTTATTCGATAGAATGGCAGGAGTGTGATTTAGCACTAAATAGACCGTGTTCTTGATATTGATGACCCAATTTTTAAAAACTTTTCCTTTTTCTTTAAATCTAATATAGTGGCCAACAAACTTAACCTGGCATTTTCAGGCCACATGGGATTTAGCCACGATATAAAAAAAATATATATCACACCAGACTCATGGAATGGAGAAGGGGCTTCCAGCCGTCAGATCCACTACCAGCACCATGCCCAATTTGGTTTCTCAGAACTCGTTTGTCATGAGATATTCAGGAGTGCTTCTTGGGCTATCCTATCCACACATGCGACTAGGATAGATCCTCAGCTGGGAGTAGAATAGAACTGGAATGATCACCCACAGGCAAATCTCGATGGTCAGGACCATTCTCCCACCAGTTACCAACCTACAGACAGATGGTTGAAATTGTCGATATATTCAGGACGATGTCTGTTTTTTACCCTCGAGCAGCAGGGCATCTTGGGCTTGGAACCATAACATCGTAGGAGAAAAGAAATCCTGTTACCCAGTGACCTATCCATGACAGCATGCACTACTCAGACCACATCCTGCCATCCGGTGCAAGGGCTAACTTAAGTGGATCACTGTATCAAGATATTAACTTCTCTACACAGACGCTTATATTTTCTTAAATCCCAATCTTAGCACAACATAATTTGCATGTAAAATAGAGAGTTTCTTACAAGAGTATATTGTAGAACTCAGTTCTAAACTTCGATCTTCTGTAATCAACTTCTTTCAGTACAGTAGTGAGGAATGGATAGATAAGGCTCCATCACCATTGCTGTTTTACAGATACCATCATATCAAAAGATCATGCAACAAAATGATCTGCACTAGATAAATTAAAAAAGGGGGAGAAACGGCCCATATACCTTATTGCTGATGCCCAGTTGAGCAAGCAAGCAATCAGGCCAAAGCAGTCAAGCAGGGATGGAACGCTGTACCACATGCAATCCACTGCCGCTTCCTCCCACGTGGAAGCATACACCCTGGCACTTTCCTCCACTCCCCGCTAGACACATCATAGGTGACCAGGCGGTTCATCTGCCTCGACCTCAATGACAGCATGAGCAATCCCTTGTTACCCAAGCATGTCATTCGTACGTGCTTTCCGTAAAACTCCAAGCACCATATGTTTGGCATTCTGTCAACCTCCTTCCACAACAGAGTCATCCTCTGCAGTTCCCATATGCATACGCATGTGGCTGCATTCTTTGTCAGCAACCCCACCAGAATGATCCGGCCCCTGGACTCTGCAAGTGTGTAGTCCGTCAGATGGGGAGGTGGAGGGATCACATCCTGCTTCCAAACACCGCTAGCCATGTCATATGATATGATTCCATCCGGCTCAGCACGCATGAAGTACAGTATCCCACCGATGGACACGGCTTGAGAGCGGAAGTTCAATTGAAGTGGCAGCTTAATGTTTGAAGGCATGTTTCCTGGACGGGTCCAGCTGTTTCTAACTGAATCATAAACCTCATAATCACCGTTACACCCTAACCACAGGATCTTGTAGCCACTGCTGGCAGAACTCCCATTTAAAGTCATCCCCACTGCCACACGTGACCAGACCCGAACTGACCTTGCTGGTAGTTCTCTAAAGGATTGAGTCAGAGGGTTGCAGATGAAGAAGTTCCGGTGCCCAATATCTAAGAAGCAAACAAGACCACCTGCTGAAGCCACAGGGAGAATGATTGTCTTGGTAGGCAGAGCAGGAATGGTAGGGTGGTGCCATTTATTCAGCAAAGGGTCATACATGGCTCCACTGTTTACATTTTCATGGGTGATGGTGTAGAACCAGGGATGGGCCTGTGGGACTTCGGCACACTGCTGAGAGAAACTGTGAGAGGACAATAAGGAGTTCCATTTCCGGCACACTGATCGAAATCGAAAAAATGCGTCAATGGGGAGTCTCGCAATGACAGCTTCAAAAAGGTCCTCAGGGAATTCTTTCCAAATCTGTTGTTCCATTATCTCACTTGAATTAGCAGCGGTGGGGATTTTTTCTCGGTTCCTTTCTCTTCGGGATTTCTTGGCAGGTGGGAACTTGATTGCTTCTACCATCTTCAAGCTACTGGACTTTCCACTCCTCATCATAAGATTGCAGCAACCATCATCTACAGAGGCGTTATCAAGATCAAGAAAACACCATCTGCATGAGAGAACCAGTGATTAGCTTCATGTTAATTCAAGTGCCTTGGCTTTCAAAATATGAAATAAGTTCCATGCTAGGACAGACATCTAATGCCATTTCAAAACCATTTATCAGGTCCATTAACTGTATAAATGGGTCCACATATCGGTGATTGAGTAAATTCACAAGGGTCCAATAATGGATGTATACGGCCCCTAAACCATCCATCAGATTGTCTGAACTGCAGTACTTTCCTTGTTAGATTTGGACAAGAAGCTGTACCGTGTAGTTCTAATCCCCCGACCATATAAGCTAGGATCATTTGATAGTGAAACTTAGGCATGGCAATAAAGTATCCCACCAGATAAACAGATCAGACTACTTAAAGATGGGCGCTCTGTGCACCATATTGCAGGTTAAGTATTTTTAATACATCATATAATACATTATGTGAAAAAAGGAAGAAACAAAGAAGAAGAAGAAAATAAAAGGAAAGTTTGATATTTGTCTGAACCAATTATCAAATTACCAAAATAAAAAGAAAAAAAAAAGATGCAAAAGGAATCAACCAGAGGTATCACCATATAAAATCCCATCAATTTATAATGCTAACATTCATTGTCGTTATCATCATTGCCATTGACATCATCCATCTTGGCATATGGATCTCAACCTCGATGTAAAGCATCTTGTTATTTCTTCATTGCACCATGTTCAGCTCCATATAACAGTCTGCATATTATCAAATGAGGGGCAAAGTGGAACTTGATGATAGAATAGCACCCCACTATCTTGTCTCTATTTTATCTGCCCTGTGCTAATCTTATCTGCATTATCGAACTCAAACCGTTCTGTTTTTTCTATAGTTACTCCCATAATATATCAAAGTATATCACTCACATTATGGACTGGTTTCAGTTATACTAATTCATCTTTCTTAATTCTTTGGTCCACTAAACATACGTTTCCTATATACTTATCTGCATTTTGTTACTATTCAATCAATTTGACTCAAAGGTCCTCCTACAAAGTTCTATCTTATTTAGTTGTCGACTTGTCTGACAAACTGCTACAACATTTATCTCTCAAAAATAGGAAAAAGGTTAAATGCATCATTTACAGGCAACACTAACCAAGAAACTTCCATCCTGCATATTTGCCATCGAATTGTATATTATAACTAAGGAGAATAGATACAGCTCAAAGAGGACCTTTGATACAATCTAGCTCCAATTGGAAACTCCATCATTTTTTATTTATTTTTTGATAACGGAGGATGTCCCAGCCCTTTGGGCCAGAATAATCCCTACGGGCCTAGGGAGAGCCGAGTAAATCCCCTATGGCATAGATTTCCCTCACCTGCATAATTTTGATATATCTACTAGTACTAGGAATGGATTTTTTCCAATGTCCGTTAAATTAACTTTCTACCAGTCATAGGTCTTCTCTCCCACATGGTGAACTTTTCCATCAGGTCTCAATAGGAAAATGGATTTTGCAATAGATCCACCTGGCATAAACCTGAATTGGTTCTCTAAAGTATATGATCCTAGTCACAGGCATCACTACACTTCTCTGCAAGGTTTTTGTATGGCTCATAAATATGATAGCTAGATTAGACTGCATAGTTTCTGAATATTTCCAACTGGAATGCTGTTTCTCCATCTCAGCAAACATTCTTCTTTTTTTATTTTGTGAAAGTTTTATCAAAAGTTCTTGTAAAAAAAATAAAAAAGTTGTTCAAGGATCTGATTACCTACCAACCTCTACTTCACCCATCAAAAGCCATTTTTCAATCAGTAAACCATATGGTCCTAATGATGCAGAATCCTTGGGTAAAAGATTGGTCCCCACAACTCAAACATAAGCCCCATGTTTTTCAACAAGTTTAGAGTAGATGTGTTCATTAGGTGGACATATCTCATGTAGTAAGTGATGTCCAAATGACAAGAAACTTGAGAAATGCCTCACAACCCAGTGGCAAAGAAGCATCTAAACTTATAGCTGCCCAGGGATCGATCTTGGGCAGCTAGGTACACTGTAGTGCTCCCACCAGTGCTCCATAGTAGCAAAAAAAAGAAAAGAGAAAAGACATGAAACTCCATGCATCTTCTTTGTGATGACCAAAAGAAAAAAGAAAAAACCTCGATGGAAAACTCAAGGTCTTGTGTACGTGGACAACTCCTATGGCTATACCCTATTGTGAAGAAGAATCTCAAATTCAAAGTGCTAATCCACAGGATTGCATCGAAACAGTTTAGAATAAGATTTGATGAGGTCTCCCATTATCAATCAGTTCTTAAACTTCATCAACTTAACACGCCTCCCATTTTCACATGTTTTTCTTCTGTTTCTCCCCTTTCAATTCACCACATAGCCTGTACTAACCAAACCCTAGATCTGCACATATCCATTAGTCAAACCTGGCCAAATTTCTGTCCAAAATTTCCCAGAACAGAGACCTGAAAGCAGCCCCCAAATTCCCATAACCCATCCCTGTTCAACCTGATTCCACAATACTACAGCTAAAAAAAACCCTCTTAATCTGCCATTAAACCAGCTGTAACCCCACCTAAAAATCTACCAATCAGCCTTCCTTCTTAATCCATGCTTAGCAGATAAAACCAGCCCTAAATCAATCCCTTTCCTATGTAAAGTGCACCACAAACCCTACCATTAGACACAACTGAAAGAGCTCTAAAAATGGCCAAACTTGACAGCCCATGCTATTCTTGTTTATCCTCAATGAGGCCTAATTGAACTCCAGATGGGCCCTGTTTGACAGGCATTAACCAACACTGCTACAGCACCAAGTATCAGGCTGACAACAGATAATTCTCTCCCTATTTGACCAGCCAGACACAATCACAATGGAAACCCTGTATAGCCCTAATATGTCACACCTGCCACACAACAGTCCTCTGAACCAACATCACATCCATCCCAAATTAAAGCCCTAGGAGCCCCCCTAAAGCCACTTTTTTCATTTTTTGGTAGAACCTAAAGCCATTGTTAGAGCCCCCTCTAACAGTCACTCAAACTGCATGGAGCAGCCCCATAATTCCTACATTCAACAACTTATCACAGCACCATTCGTCTCTGCAACAGTTCCTATTCAATCTCTTAAAAACACCTCCATTCAGCCCCTGTTAAAGCTCCTCTTATACCCCAGGCTATATTCCTTAAGCAAGTCCCTAATAGTCTACAGAACAGCCATTAAGCGACCTCCACGTTTCAGCCATATTTGATCCCAAGTTTAGACAAAAACCTTAGCTGAAATCATCTATATACAGTACCCAATTTAGCCCAAAAATAGGCCCATGAAAACCTAAAGTCAACCTTATACCCGCAATTGAAACCACAGTCCACATCAATATCCTGTTCCCAAACTGTATCCAAATTCAAGTGAATGGAAGGTCTTAAAAATCAGTCTGCGACCAGCCAAGCAGTCCATAATTAAATCCTCATTAGTCCAACTGTCCTAAATCCCAGACCTGGAATCTGACAAGTGCAGACCTTCAAACCGTCTGAATCCAGACCTCAGATGACCAGATTTAGAATTCAGTCATTACCCTCCCGTCAACCCTATAAGGAAAGATAGTTAGACAAACAGAGAGGTGAATTTGAGATGCAGTTGATGCACATCTTACATTTCTCAAGGGGCTGAACAGATCATTTCGAAAGAACAAGAGCCAATACACCTCAAAATCCTAGACCAAGCCACAGTACGGTGGAAAGCTCTAATTGATTAAATGTGAATCCAAATGGCCTACCTAATTGGAAACAAGATCCAATCCCATACAAAAGTTGGAAGGAGCTCAGCATTGCAACCATGAGGTTGCAGGTTTGAGTCATGTTAAAAAAAAGGACTAAAAACAACCAAGACCAGCAAGCAGTACCACAAATCAGAGCCCTCTTGTAATAATGCAGCTACCAATCAGCATCTAGTTACACTAAGGTTGCCAAAAGTGGATGATGGATATAAAAATACTATCTGAGCCAGAAGATTCACAGAAGGACAATATATTTCACGAGTGTCGTGCAAAGATAATGTGTGTGATTTGATCATTGATGGAAGAATCAGTAGTTATGTTATGTCTTGAGGTAAGGTAATTGATAAACTGTCATTGCCAATTAAGAAGTATCAACAACCATAGAATGTTGGTATGAATAATACCTCTATCCCAGTTACAGATCATATTTGGTTTCCATTCGGATAGGCAAATATGAGGATTCATATGGTGTCATGTGATTCCAACAAATGTTAGCTATATCCCTTTTGGAAGACCGCGGCTCTATGATAGATTAGTATTTAACGATGAAAAGATTGTTAGGTGTTCCTTTGTTTTCAATAGTCATAATAACTCTAAATTGATAAAAGTCATGGAGATTCTAAAGATGGATGACACATGACTTCCTGACATAAGAGGTCAATGAAGAAATGAATAATGTGCTACAGCCAGAGAGGAATGAATCCCCAGCCAATTCATTAGATTTAGTACTGGAGAAGATATCATATGAGCTCCTACCTATACAAGATGTTCAACAACCATGGTAGTTGAAGAACAACAAAAAGAACATGAGAATAAAAAAGAAATTGATCACAGAGGATTATTACCTCAGAGAGAGCAGGAGTTGTTCGGATTATTACCTCTGAGCTTCCACAGAAAAGGTACAAGGATCTGTTCTTGGAGGAAACTGTCCCACAATCATTGTTGAAGATAGAACCCTTATGAAATTCCAGAGAATTAGACCCCTTATGAAATTCAAGAGAATCTTTAATATTCCAGCAATCCATGGTGAATCTAGACACTGATGTGTTACAGAGTTGGTGCAATAGGAAACTGGACAAACATGAGGTAGAAGTGGATGAAATTTTGAAGTCTTCTCCCCATAGAGGATAATGATGTTAAACATGAATGGGACCCACGGATAACTCCATGGGTCAAAGACGGATCCCACAACTAAAACACAAGCACCTTGTAATTCGAGATGTTAAGAGTAGAATTTCATGGTTGTTTTGTTATTATTATAGATGAATATATCTTATGTACTGGGTGGGTTTAAAGGGTTATTAAATTACCTATCCAATAGGAGCCTGAGCCTAAATCTATGGAATTATGATGAGTAATGAAGAGTATTAAAGAGATTATGGTCCATTTACTAATGGAATAAATCATAGTTCAAGTGATAGTATTAATCTTAGTCATGCTTCTAAATTGTCACTTTTGTTTTACTTCTAAATATGGGTTTAGGGAATTGGTTGATTAATAGAGTAACTAGAAGTCATGCTTCTATGTGCAGGCCCAGTTATTTATATGTAATGTCACGTCATATGTAATATGTGACACCTTTATGAATACAATGAAATCTTGCTCCTTTCTTGTAGTAATGATTCCAGGAAAACCCATGAATCTCTCAGCCTTGTCTAGGTGATATTTTCTCTTCTTTTCTTTCCTGTTTTTTTCTTTTTCTTTTTCTTTTTTAAATTTGATAGGTAAAGCAACTCGAAACCGCAACCTCATGGCTGGACAATGAGCAACTTCCAGCAGTGCAGAAGACATCCCAAGTGATGATCCAATGAATTCTTCTGCATCACCCACTTCTCTATTTTATATTTATATATATGCTCCTATGAGAGTAACTCTCATGGTACCAAGAAAGTAAGGCTGGGGGTCCTTACATTTAGGTTGTTGGCATTGGATATGGATGTGAGGGCCCCCACCTTTACTCTCATAGTACCGTGAAGAGCATCTCCACTATAGAAAAGGCAAAATAATAAAGAACTAGAAGACGTCATGAATAAATCAAAAGGGCTGACAACCAAGACAGGAGACACTAAGATCAATGGACAGAAGATTCCACTATAGAATCAGATGAAGAAGCATCTAAAGATCCTACGAAGGGTCATACTTAGGAAGAACTAGAAGATCAAGGGCCCAACCGCCCAAATTTCTTTCTATGGACAGTGTTGATCAAAATATAGAGGCAAAGGAAGAAGACGCAAAAGAGGACGCTGAAGACATGGATCTAGTGAGCAACAAGCCTAATCATCCAATTCATCTACTGATAGTCCCTACAGATCCATATGGATTATCAAGGACAATTACATCGTTCGGGTGGTTTCACAAGAAGATCCAGTCCTTGAAGTCCACCACATCAATTTTATCTTTGGGGATTAACGATGGATACTCAAAGATTGTGATATGACGCTACAAATTCATCAATTGAAGCATCAAATCTACGTCTAATCATACGTCCAAGGAAAAATTTGCCGTCAAAAGAAGCGAAGCCTTGAATCTATGTCTACTCAAAAGATTAAGTGAAATGTCCAAGCCATGCAAAGATAATGAAGATCAAAAGGAGATTCTTCGACTCAGGAGATCTATAGAGCTCGAGGATGATTCCTCCCTAACCCAAGGAGAACCAATGGAGCCCAAAAAGATGCTACCTCGGAATGGGTTACCAAATACGGGCTATATCAAACCCACGACTCATGGGCCAATCCCTGATCCATTGTGCAGGGCCAGTCTAGTTGCAACCAAGAAGTCCCAATAAGGCAATAAATCAATGTATCCTTTCATGGTATCTATAAGGATAACTTCCCTTAGATTTAATTTTCTTAATTTATTAGAGTCTAGTTTTGCTGAATGCTTTGTTTAAAGGAAAGGAAATCCATCTGCAATAAGAAATTACCTTCTTTGGATTCCTAAAAGGCCTATTTAAGGACATAACATATATTCTCAAAATTATTCATCAATAATATTTTAAAAACCCCTCCTCTTTGAGTAGAACCCTTGATTGATTGCGTTGGCTTGAAGGTGGCCTTCCTAGTTCCTACTAATCGGGCCGCATCATCAATCCGGTGTTTCATGCCCGTACAAACATACTGACATTGATTATCATTTTGTTCCAGAGAAGATGGCCTTAGTATTGTTGGTCACTCGATTCATTTCATCAGAAAATCAAGTCGCCAACATTTTCACCAAAGCTCTTCCATGTTCCGAGTTTGTGGTTCTCTATCCAAACTAGGCCACAAGCCTTCTCCCCGCCCAGTTTGAGGGGGCATATAGAAGAAGATGGATCTTCATCATCACATGGTGTTCACTACACATGCAACATGCAGATAAAACTCTCTGAAGATTGTATATACTATCCTTGGGAAGCTTCCACTTAGATAGGAAACTAACAATGCATTCAAGATATCAGTTTCCACCCAGATAGGAAACCAGATGCACGGTTGTAACAAGCCACTCAAAGATATTTATAAATAAAACTCCTCTTTCTCACAACTTGTTGATTGAGTTGGAGACCTTATTACATCTCATTGTATTACAACCTCTAAATACCATCCTCAATGTGTATCATGTTTGAGCCTAAAATATTGAAATCTATCATACTGTGACAGTAAGTAATTTTCAATTTTAAGCAACAACCAAACTTGGGCTCCATATACTCTACCTTGATCTGCTAATTCAACTCAATTGGCTCATGATTCACTCACAACGTCTGATTGGACGAGTGGCAATGTCAGATATGGTTGAGTGTTGATGCCTAACCCACAAATTCAGTTTGTATCTTGGGTCATTACACAAGTAGTCACCAAACCATATTGTCAACATCACAGTTTCATTTTTTTAATGTAAAATACATGATAAAAATGTTTGACAACATGAATCATACATCAAAGATCAAGTATACTCAATTCATGTTGGCGGTTCAGAAAGGAGGAACAATATGAATGAAATGTGCAAACTATGTTATGTAGGTTTTTGTAAATGCAAACTATTTTTTACCTCAATAATTCTTCAGTAATTACAATTTCATTTTTAAGCACACCAAATCAAAATAAAAGAACTTCATCCAATTAAATGCAAACAACGAAAAACCTAATTTCACAAACATCGCACATAACAGAAATAAAATAAAGGTAAAAATCGTCACAAGAACATCAGTAATCCAAAGGATTGATATTAACACATTTTAAACATTTTTTTCTTCATCAACAATTTATTTTTATAGGTAACAGTAAGAAAAATCCTATCAAATACAACTGTCTCAATTTTCTGAGGAATTGCTAAGAGTATTTAACTCAAGTGAAATCCTGCCAATTACAAATATTTTAGCTATAAGCTCTTAATCATGTCCTTTTAAAGGCAGCTGGTCCAAGGAATAGTTAAGATATGAGTATTTCATTCAAGCAAATCTGCAACATGGTTTGGAATATTGTCAACAGATATTGTACTGGATCCAGTAGGTACCCTTATAGGTGTAATTTCACGTCGCTGGGTGGAGTGAGGTGGTGGTCTAGGGCTTCACTAGCAGAGGTGGTCAAAGTTGGTTTGTGTTCCTTTTTCCAACAGGGGGCAAACTCTATAGAGGTTATGCTCTATGATGCCCGGATACGGATATGGATATGGACACTGATACGGGGATTGGAGATACGACTTCTTATTTTTTAAAATCTAGGACGCGGATACGGATACGGGTGTCTTAATTTTTTTTTAGATCACTTTTGAATCAATGAAATTATCATTGTTTTTGTCCTTTTCTAGTAATGTTTTTATGGTGAGATGAAAAATATTAAAAGAACTAATGGACTTTATAAGCAGGACATGATAAACTTGTTCCCTAAAAGCATCGGTGCAGTATCAAGTACCAATACAAGTGTCGTATCGGTCCGATACGGATGCGTTGGGCTTGTACAAGTATCCGGGTATCATAGGTTATGCTTGCTGCTATTTTATGGCCTATTTTGTAAGGAAAGACGGTAGTAGAATGAGAGAAGCAAAATGGAAAAGACTGGAGGAAAAGTACTGAAGGTATTAGACTGAGAGTAGAGAACTCAGGCCTCGTCAAGAAAGAAATTTTCTGATTTGAAACTCGGAGACTTCTTCCTTTTTTAACCCCAAAGCATGTCATTACGGTGTGCTCCCTATGGCGAGAAATAAAATCATGGTCTCCTCCACCACCAGGTTAGCTAATATTCAATGTGAACAGGCCAGCCATATGCAAACCAAGATCAGCAGGTATTTGTGCTGGTCCATTTATTGAAAAAAGAGGTGATCTTAGTGGTATTCTCTGGCTCCATTGCGGTACATGATTCAAAGGAGGAAGAGATATGAGCAAAAGTTAGAAGACAGATAGAGAGTTGGATATCTTAACTGTCAAGGTTCAATTTATGCTGTTGTATACTTTTGGCTATCTTACTGTCTATTTGATTGGAAAGGAGTAACAGAACTTAACAAGAATTCATAATACAGTTAGAAATTGTCATAACACTAGGTTATAGGTATTGATCACTAGCATAATAATAGAACATTCCAGAATAGATGGATACAGCACATGCTGCTGCTACCAAAGCATGGACAAAAGGCATATCATGGGTCACCAGTATAAGAAAGTTTGTTGTTTATCTGCTTCCAATGCGGAGATGTTGAACAGAATGTTGTGGGTGAGTCATATCAGATAATAGTGGTTTGTCGATTTTGCTGTTTCCGCGTTCATGCCATGCCTGACCAGGAATTTGAACTATTAGTATATTTGATTTCAGCTGGGAGAAGGCTTTGATGATGAGTATATTTGATTTCATTTTTTTCTTAATGAGGGAACCTATGATGCCCAGATACGGAAAGGATACATTAGGGACATGCTATGGATAAGACAGAGACACGGATTTTACATATAAAAAGTGAAGTATCGGACACGATACGACACGATACTTTGCCCACTTTGAAATATCCGTGCATCATAGGAGGGAACATGTTACCATATGAGGGGGAAAAAGGAAAACAAATATAGTCTCATTAACTCTTGGAATGTAATTTCACAATTACAGATTAAAAAAATATAATTTTAAACTTTACCAATCTCTTTTTTTTTATATTTTGAATGGCTTTACCAAACAATAATGATGCATTCCTTTTGTGTGCCTTACTAATACAACAAGTACCCTGGTAAAAAAAATTACACCATTGTACATACAAAAAACTGGTTTACAGTATCATAGGTACACCATAGGTATGCTCTCATGTTAACTTTTGACCAGCACTTGCTGTATCAGTGGCATCGATAGAAATCACCCAATAGGTATTAGCAATACTAAGCCAGTTACTGATATAGTGATATTTTACACCTTAATCTCCAATGCACTTTGTTTTATACACATTAATCTCCAATGCGCTTTGTTTTATTTTTATTTTGCATCTATCTCTCTCTCTCTCTCTCTCTCTCTCTCTCTCTCTCTCTCTCTCTCTCTCTCTCACACACACACACACACACACACACACCCCTTACAGAACTTGCAAAAGGGAAAAATAATCCTCACCATAATAAAATGGAAAATCTTCTACCACAAAGGCATCATACTGAAATGTTCAAATATTCAGTTTCAATCCTCAAATGCCACTCGCAATTCTTCTTTTGTAAGAAATGAATAAGAAAACCAACATTAAAACTACCAACTAATATTTAGGCCCATTTTAGCAAAACAAATGATGGCAACCCTAGCTGGTGGAGCTGTCATTTGATCTTCAAGCCAATTGAATCTACATCACCAATACTCTTTTTAAGACACTCTTTTTCTTTTTCTTTTTTCCTAATTCCTAAAAAAACCCCGAGGTTTTTTTTTTCTTCAAAGCATATTGTTATATGAGGGAAAACCTAAAGCGTGATAGATATTTTACACCATCGTAGTCTTTATATTCTAACAAAAATGAGTTCTTTAGGAGAAAGAACTTGGAATTTTCCAAGGTGAACCTGCCAGAAATGGAACATATGTGGTATTTTCTTACGGTTTACATAAGGAAGTAGAGGGCTGAAAAGTGGACAGTGGAAGGCAAAGGTCATAGACAAATGGTGACAAGCATCAGATTTTCCAAAATGTGGTTAAGTTAATTTTCATAGGGGAGCATGGGGAACTATTTCCTATCAAGGATGAGAATACTTACTTGTCACTTGTATATACCCATCATTAACCCTTCACCCTTTACTTTCCTATTCAAACAGCAGAAAATTCCCAAAAAGCTAAATCTCAACAGTAGGGAAAACGTTAAATTTCAATACCATATTGGAAAGAATGTTAAATATCAATTAAAAACACATCACAAGAAGAACAAGGAGAATGATGCAATCCTAGGGTTAGGATGCAAGTGCCGGAGTACAATTAGGGTTTCCACGGGAACAATCACACGATGAAGACACTCTCCAACAATAAACCCACAAAGGGAAAATTTTATTAACTCCAAATCTAAGCTGAGATCATTGATCTCTACAATGCTCTATTTAATATAAAAGATACTTCCCCAAAAAACGCCCTAATCAAACTAGGAAACAAAATCCTATCCAAATTAGAAACTAATTCTAAATACAACTTTGCTATAATTAAAACTAATAACAATTAAGAAAAACTCGAGCATCAATGGGTCCCACATGTGGCCCATGAGTGTCTCACGTTAGCTATTATTGTTGCTGCTGCATCAGAGAACCCTGCCACTTTGTCGCATTGTAAACCAACAATGGTTCAGCATATGTGGCAGTACTGTTGGTGAATCTTAACCCCTCTTGATACATCTGAAAATGGCTCAAGTTACTGAAAAACCACAGATGGAAGGATCCCAGCCATCAAATTAACATTCCTTTCCACTTCAAACAATAAACATTTTGCTTCTACTTTCAATATATGTCCAAAGAATCCTAATTGACAGCTTGGATTGTACATTGCAGGAATAACCACCACCACCACCATCTCCCCTTCCCCTCGCCCACCCACCACAAATATAGTAGACTAAGAAGGAAAAAGTAAACACGCTCAAAACAAATATCTAGACTAGCTAGCAGCCAAGCCAAACCCTAGAATTTCATTAACGAACTATAAGCAGATGCCCCTATTGAAATTTAAATAGCTATAATGTTCATTAAACAGGCATAATTGTTCAACAACTTAACAACATCTTGTCCAGATATATGATCCTGTTTACCATTCTCCATCAGCTAATCATCCAATTTAACTATTTTGGGATCCACCTTTCCTTGACCAACCTCTCTGTACATAAATCACCCAATTTTCACTTCAATCACAATTGTTTACACCGTATGAAAGATCAAACATAAAAACAAATAAATGAACAACAATTTCACACATCAGCCATCCAAAGGCACAAACCACTCCTGTTTCTAGACTGAGATTTGGGCCATTGCACTGCAAAGGGAGGTATATGAGGGAGTTGCATCAAAACAAAGGTTAAATCATGTTTTTAGCTGCATAAATCGTGTTTCTAGTATAAATTCTTCAAGAAAGCCGATTCCACCAGCTATTGCAACATCAAATGCTGCCCAAACGCGTTTCTTAAACACAAACCAAATCCGCACAATACTGTGATCGAAACCAAGAAGCAAAGTTGGGAACAACAAAACCCAACGGCCAAGAAAAGTAAATAAACAAATCTAATAAGGTCCTGTTTGGACGAGAGGCAGAAAGATGCCCTTGGACAGGCAGCTTCCTCCATCTCCATTTCCTCCTCATCCAAACAAGCCCTAATCAACACAGCATAAAAAAAAAAAAAAAAACAACAACAACAACAACATAATCAGATTTTCATATCATATAGGAAATGAAGAAGAAGAAGAAGAAAGAAAGAAAGAAAGAAAACCTAAAAAATCAATCTCCAGATTTTTCTGATGTGCGGAAGAAAAAAGAGAAATTGTGGAAAGCTAATGAGAAAGAAAGGGAGGTGCGTATTGATTTGCGGGAATCTGAAATGAAATTCCATGATATGAGAAAATCACATTTGCAGAGAGAAATGAAAACCTAGAGATCTGAATTAGTTAGCAGTAAGCCGTGGAAGTATAAGTAAGTAATGGAGAAGAAGAAGAAGCAGAAGAGAGGAGAAGGAGAGGTGAGAAATTACGAACGTACCCTTGGGTGTGGTTGGAAGGAAGAGAGGAAGAAGGAGATGGAGGAGGAAGAAGAGGAGGAGAAAGAGGAGGGAGAGGAGGAGCGTAGAGGTCTAAGAACTCTTGAATCTGTCCGATTAATTGTCTCAGCATCGCCACTTTCTCTCTTTCCATTCACTTCATTCATTCATTCCATTCCATTCCAAACACCAACAACTCACTTTCTCTCTTTCTACTTCTACCCAACCTTTTTTTTCTGCGGCTTTCTGTCTAGTGACCCTTTTTACGGTGTGAGTCTACCTCCATTTCCCTATTCTGTGGCAGCGGCAGTCATGTAAATCCACCATCTTCAATTTGAAGGCCGGCCCCATGCTTCAATGTGTAGAAATGTAAGCCGCTCAGTGACAGACCCATCATGTATGGGGCAATGTTAGCTCCTCCATCACCATAATAACATGTTTGAATTAAAATATAAAATATTATTGATGAAGAAAAAAAAAAAAGGGAAGAAAGGGGTTCAAGACAACATTATAACATGTAAGTTTTAAAAGGTATAATGAAGAAACAATGCAAAATACCATTTATCCAAGATTTCTAAATACATGCGTACAAGGATATATATATACATATATATAAATATAGGAAAAACTATCCGAAAAATCCCCATAACACTGACGAGGACCCAATAGCATGTTCGACAAAATGACTGAAAGAATACCAAGGGCAAGAGACAGAGAGAGAGATGATTGGGGGGGGGGGGGGGGGGGGGCGCAAAGAGAACTGTCTCTTAAAATATATTTATGTGTTTATGCAGGGATTTGTATAGAAATGGGAGAAGCCTTGAGTGGGTTTGGACTCGGGTAAGAAGAAGGGTGTATGAGTGTCATAGGGTGGGGGGTAGTAAGTGAGTGTATGGGACTGTGTAGTATGCGCGAGTGGGGTGTCAGTGTAGGGAGGCAATTCGAGTGGGTTGTGAGTGCAGGTAGGCGTTTTGAGGTTACGAGAGTGATGCTAATGTAGGGATGGTCGCGCGGTGGTGGGCAATGCAATGAAGGAGGCAGCACTAGTGTTGTGAAGGAGAATGGAGGAAATGAGATTAGGTGCGGCGGCGAAGTGAAAGTAGTGTTGGAGAGGAAGAACGAAATGAAGGGAGAAAAAAATGAAGGAAAAGAAAAGGGAAGAAGGACGAAGGAGATGACTGGGTGTGTTGTGCAGTGGTGCAGCCGTGCAGGCACAATGCAAAGATAGGAAGTGCAGCGTAGGTGGGTGCGGGAAAGGAGAAGAGACCTGAGTAAATACTATAGAATGGCTGATATTGACCAACCTACACAAAAAGTCAAAAGACCCCTCTCGTCTTAAACATCCGATTGGGTTCTCGTTGGTCCTATAGGGTTCTATAAGGATTTTTCTAGTAATTTTCCCATAAATATATGTATCATTTATTTTATTTTTTTGCCTTATACTCTTCAAAGAAGATTTTACTAAAAATTGATACCCAACGCATCCATATTAGACTCTGTAGTCTGAAGTATGTTCCCAGTTTCTATAACTGAATTTGGAATTCGTTTTAACTTTGTACCATATTTTTGTTGAATGAAAACAGGTCCAAGTGCAATTGGAATTAAATTTTGCGCAACACCAATAAATAGTGATTTTCAAATGGATGGCGATTTCTTTGTACATTTCGGGGGTGGTGTTGGGAAACGTGCATGAATATTAGCTATGAGTCGTAACCACGTCCTCCCAACACCATAATTTTTAAAATCACATGGTTTCATTGAACTCTTTTGAAAAAGAGAAAAACCAAACACCAAATAAAACATCTATTAAAAAAAAAAAACTTTCAATTTTGTCTTTTGAACCTACTTAGGTGTTAGGGGAGGGACATAAAATTTGGACTTGCTCTCCACTTCTTGTGTTTGACTTCGAAACTACCTAAGATATGCTCCATGTGCATTGTAGGATTAGTGAGTGCCACATGGAAGATTAATCCTGTTAACTCGGAAATACCCACAATCATAAAAATAAATAAATTTCTTAGAAAACATATGATTCAAAATATATCATAGGTCATTGGCACTACGATTTTTCTTTTTTGTTTTTCACGAAAGGTTTTCAAAACTCATTTGTTGCAAACTTGAGGACAAACACCAAATCCTTTTTAATCTTCCACCGAATTATTCAACCATTGCTTCATATAGAAGGAAACCAAGGACCCCACCAAATTCTGCACATGATGATGATCAGACCCTATTAAAGAGAGAGTTTCTTTTAGGATTGTATGACCCACTATTTCTAGGCATTGGTGGGGTGAGTTTTTATCCAGAAGAAAGGAAGGATTATGACAGACTCACAGAGTAGTCAGTTTTCCCTCTTTCTCCAACTCGCTTTCTGGCACCCGCGCTCCCTTTCTTCCACGTCATCTGTTTTTCATTTGTTGAATTAATACAGTTTTAATTACCCATTTGAAACCTTAAAATTACTTATAATGCCATTAGGACGTCCGTAGCGTCCTTAAACCTTTCCGTTCATTCGATTCCCGTTAAAAGCTGTCATTTTTCGATTCTTTCGCTCCGTTCCGGCTCCTTATTTTTTTTTTCTTTTTTTTAATATATATTTTTAAAAATAGGTGTTTCAGTGTTTTGGACTAGAATAATCCCTATAGGCTCAGGGGAGTCGGATAAATTTCTTGTGGCCCATATGTAGTAGTGCAGTTTTGAACACTCAATTTTTGGATGCAAATCGTGGTCCTCAATCAGCTGAGCTTGTTTGGTGTTTGTTTTATTCTTTTCGGATAATAGATTATGTTTCCTTTGATATAGAAGATTTTATTAAAATACGATACAAAAGTTGTTAACAATGTAATTCTAAGGCATGTTAGTCTAAAATCATTAAAGTTTATTAATTAAAATAATTAGTCTGGCGCCTCTTTCATTGCTTTGAAAAATAATTGAAGTATAGAGTTGAGATTTTGCAAACAAATAAGTCTAATCGAGGTTTTTTGATCCAATTGCTTCTCGTGCATCTAGGTGTGCCCATCAAGGGGAGCCTTTTATGACAAAAAATGCCTGAGCATTAATCACTCCCATAGATGTACATGTGCCTGTGTGTGTTTTAGAAAGCTATTGCATTTCAGTCAGGACCTTTTAACCTCATATCAAACTATTTTATGTTAGAGTGAAAGGTTTTGAGAAAAAAAACTGCAACCTTTCAATTTTGATTCTCATGGAAGTCAACATCAACCTTTTGTTATATATTATAACAGAATAATGGAAGGTTTTCATTCTAATGTTCACTCCCTCCTAACTTTGACTTTTAAACTATTCTTTCTTCATATTAAAAAAAAAAGATTAATTCACTATTCTTTAACAACTATTGCTCTTGTATGATTTTAGTTAAAAAAAAAAAAAAAAGTGTCATCATACCTTAATTATCATTTCAACAACAAAACCAATGGCGAATCTTTGCGTTTGACACATTAAGATCTAATCTTGGTCGAATTTAGATTTGGATTTGGATTTACTTCTACACTTAGATTTGGAAAATACTAATTAAAACCACCTAAGTTATTGTCACTCGTACACGAGGGATATCGATTATCCATTACTCATTAAAAAAGAAATAAAGAAGGAAACCAATTCTTTAGGAGATTATCCATAGCACACCTCTTTTTTGTTGTTTTGGCGCAACCCCAATAGTGGGGCCCACTTGGGCACCTAGCTGGATGTACCGCACTCATGGACCTCCTAAATTACATCAGTTATATTTCATTATACCCATTTAAATGGACTACATTGTTGGATGGATGATCTATTTTTCAAATGGAAGAACATTTTAAACCGTAGATGGAAGACTTAGAATGATTAGGCGGGCACCTAGGGAGGTAGTTTGGAATTGGGATCCCTTAGCCCCATGTTGAGTAGTTGATATTTTAGGACATGAGGATAGGTCTAGAAAACTTCTTCTCACAATAGTTTAGGATGGTATCCATGTAATTCAAACACTTTTAGGGTGGGCAATTAGGAAATTAGGTAAAAAAAAAAAAAGGCATTTGTGGAATACTTGTCTGCTTTCTTCGATTCCCTGCGGGAAGAAAAGTACAGGAAATTCCGTGTCCTTTCTAACACGTGTGACCGAAATGCAGTCAAGATGCCCCCCATCAAACTTTTTTAACATTGCGGACAGTATCGACGGCTGTGATTCCATCTCCACCACGCTTTCTGCTCCACGATGGCTACGTTTCGTCAAACTTCGCACAGAATGACAAAAATGCCCTTGCCCTTCGCGGGGAAATAGGAGAGGCCCGTTCGCTGGTGGTGCACACGTGTGAAACATCAGACATGTCCATCTGGTGGGCCATACATTTATGAAAACTGTCCCACCAGCCCAACATGCATTATGTGGCTCTCAAATGCTTCCCTCATCAGGTGTGGGGCCCACATCTTTTCCACGGCAACCATTTACCAGCTTATTTTTCAGATATGAAATGGGAGATTTTTAGAAATTCTTTGGAAATGTTTTAATATAAATTTATATATTTTTTAATTATTTTCTTATTTTAATTACTTAAAATGATTTTATTCTTCAAAAAAAAAAAAATTCTCCCAATGATTTCCAAAGAAAAACTCTAAATATTATAATATATGTTTATGAAATGGCTTTTCATTTAGGGCACATTGTTTTATGTATATGAATTCCTAAAAAAATTAAGATTTTTCGTTTTAGAAAGCAGTTAAAATTAAAGAAATAAAGGTAAAAGTCAAAAAATGACCAAGTGATTTGGCATGTCACCATCTACCAAACCGAGCATGAATAGTGGCACAATCAGAAAATTCTCCTTCAGAGGGCTACATAAACGAACAAAGAAAATTCTTAGGGGGGACCATAAGGAAAAGAAGCATAAAATCCCCATAACATATGGGGTTTTCGAAAATGTAGAGTGGGGCCATAGCCCCCGCCCTTGCCGCGCTAGTTCTGCCTAGTAGGCTTAAGAGAGAGAGAGAGAGAGAGAGAGAGAGAGAGCATATTAGGAGAAAAGAAAAATACGAATAAAAGAAGACCAACTAGCCACCAGTCTAATAATTCAATTCTTAAAAAAGTTACATTCTATTTGTATCTCCACCTTATATGACTCACATCTTATCTTATAAGGGGCCATTTAACCATGATTTCCTATGCGAGCCCAACAGAAAAAGGTGATCAATGTGAAATAGATAATTCTAGCACTAATTCTAAGCACAAAAACTTAAAACCATTAAGTGTATTTTTTTTTTACAACTAAATTCTCTAGTAGCTAATGCTGAGACCAATATCAAAGGTGATATAATTGGTTGTGTCAAATCTGTGATCCAGGTAGAGAATAAAGAGAGATTGAAAAGTGACTTAAACAGAAATAGGTTAATTAGATTCAATTGGAGAACATGGTACAACTTTTTGGAAAGGAAATTTAAGAAAAAGTATAAGATGGTATTCAAACCAATATCCTGGCAGACTGGTAATTTCCCTCTCGTCAAAAGGGTGACCAAGAAGGGTCCAGGTTAATGATTAGATTTCTCACAAAACCAAGAGGATGTGGTGTGTAATCATTGCTTATTCTAGGGAGATGGTGTTCAAAGAATGAGGAGGTGGGTGGAATGAAAACCTCTTTTTACTTGAATCTGCTCCACTGTTTTCTGTGTAAAATAGTCACAAAAGTTGGGCTGTTCTCTCGAGGCCTACCTGGGAGGGACCCATGAAAATTCTCCCTTCATTGATCAGATTCTTCTTTTATTATATACACTTGAAGAGTTAAAAAAAAATAATTGTAAAGCTAATAGCGGTACTCTTTCAATATGATCCAGTCAAATGAAGTTTAGCAAAGCAATCAAAACAACCATAGGGAGGTGGGACATGTGCCAGGCTACTCTACTCAGGCCTGAACTTGATTTGGGTTGAGTTATTAGGATTATAGGGTGGGCCAAGGCCTTGTTGTCTGGTGTAATTGGTAAGTGGGCTGGACTTGGGACATATGTGTTAGGGCCCCAATTGAAGTAGTGATATGAGTCACTAGACATACTAACACAAATTGGGATAATATCATAGTACTGTGTAAGTTGGCTCATGCAAGGCTAAAAGTTCCAATTGATGAGCAGGATCTGGGCCTGAATAGGGTGGAACTCATTTAACCTGATATGTTTTGGTATTAAGAGCATAGTCTAGATTAATGGTATAGTGAATTTTTCAATCTCTACTATCCACATAAGCAAAACCCTGCATTAAATGCTCCTAGTAAAATTTCCCATGACAGCCATGCAAAGTAGGTCAAAATGGCCAATGGGATAGGACCTCATATCTGTTCATCATCCTAGGGTCACACTATAAATAAATGAACTTTTAATTTAAGAGCCCCAACTTGCTGGAGCATACTATTGATAGAAAATTGAGCTGATACTAACATGAGTTGGGCCCCTGAAGCCATATAAGTCCAGTCAACTGATTAGCAATTGACAACCCCACGTGTCGTTGAAATGACAGTGTGACTTTTACACTACGTGTGATGTGTCACCTAATTAACACTGGGAATTGTGAGCTTTCGGTGCCAATGTTTTTTTTTTTTTATCCTTCTGTTTTCTTTATTAGGCTATTAGGTCAAATTCTAAAATCCATGAAACCCATTTTCTTAAGAAACACATTTCTTAGTTTTATCATTTTCAGGTAAGATGTGGTATGCCTGTAAGCTGGTAGAATGACCAAGGAGGGCCTCTGTAAAGTGTAAGCCAAGACAGATATCATAGTAACAAATTTTGGCTAGTGCTTTAAGCAAGGGCTCTGTCTAGTTTGGTGGTCTCACCTACATTAATGTTTCTATACAAGTGTATAAAACCTGCAATGTGTAGGTTCCACCCACCCCAATAAGTAGGCCATGGGATTAGAAATTTAGAACTAGTCTCACACCTACACTTAATTTTATCTTTTAGAAAAAAAAATTATTTAATATATGATGGAGAAAAAAAAATCTTCAGGCACTCTATGACCTGACTGGTCTGTGGTAGATGGTAGATATATAATAATAAAGATTGGAATGGATGAAGTTGCAGTGGTAATGAGTGTGGGAGGTACATGGACACCAAACAAAGGAGAAAGAAGAAATGAAAGTAATTGATTGCACAATCCAATGATGCAATGCAGGTGTGCACAGCATAATCACTAGAACCCACTTATCTTGCCATGATGAAACACTACTTGACCTACCCTTTTTTCCTACTTGTTATATATGTCTAACTAATGATGTGGACAAGCTATCAATGGTGGACTGGGCCCACAAGAGCCCTGGTGCATCAGGATATGTGTAGTTTGTGAAGTTGGGCCGGACGAGCTAAAGCTCATGGACAGGTGGTCCAGAATATTTGTTGATGATGTGGGTCTTATCTTGCATTGGACATTATCAATAAGATGGGAGTTTTCCTCCATGGCTAACAGAGACCTACCCCTGGCTGTCAATGAAAGTGGCATTCCTTGCCCCTGAACCATCCATGGGTTGGGCCATGAAGTATGTACTGAAAAGCTTGATGAGACAGTTTGGTCTAAACCACTGGCTCATACCGGTTCAGCCAGGATTTTCTGTCAATTTTGGGGGTCTAAGCTGTCTTTGACCAGGTCAGGGTTTACAACTATCCATTAATGCATAGGTTGAGATTAAACTGGGTCCACTTGAATGGCTCAGTAAGGTTTTTAATCTTGCTCAGGCCGAGGAGCAGAACGTGGCACTCAGGGTTGGCTGAGAAATAGTTTTCACATTTACAGATTGTTTGTGGAATGAGAGAATTCTGTGGTAAAGAAGGAATGCTTTCAATACAGAGTGTTTGGCCCTGGAATTTTACAGAGTGTTTGGCTAAGAATTCTGTGGTAAAGAAGGAAATTCTACTGATTTTCCATGTTTGGTTGTTTGATACGGGGCATTTTCTATGATGAATGCTTTCAAATTCGAACTGGATGCCGTATTGGCCCTAGAATTTTTTAGAATGGTTTCAACTTTCAGGGATGGAGGTTTCTCAGGAAAATATTAGATTAGATGTTGCAAAACTAAACCAGCATATACAGCATTTATTTTGAGTCTGCTGGCTAGAAAAACATTTCGACTTTATTAAAAAAGATCGTCACTTTGAGTGAGCCACATGGTTCCAATCAGTCTATGGAGTCACCGGGCTGATTATGGTCACAATTGAGTAGTAGTATAAATAAATTAGCTCGGCACCTTAACGGCTCAGATGAGTTGACGCACTCGTATAATGACAAGTATTCAAAATGAACATGGGGCCAATTTGTTTGATATGTTTGAGAACGGCCTCGCGGAATTCTCACCTGTACATGATTTCATGCTTTGGCATGCCTCCTTCCCAAACTAGAGGATTTTGTCACATCATCCGAGGTCTACTTCCCTTACCCAAGAGCTCCATTACCTCACCTGAGGTCTTTTTCATATATCCACATTGTGATCAATGGGGTTCCCAAGTGGCCCCCACTTGTATCCCATAACATCTGTTACCCATGCCATACACTGCACTATGGGCAAATTGACATTTATCAGGAGGAAGAGCCCAAATAAGTTCTTCCACAAAGTGAAAGCTAAATATGAATGAAGTATATAACCAGTACATATGCGATTCGGGTACCTGGCCCAAATCCCTCGAGCTCTAAGCAGAATGACCCCAGTACATATTACTCTCAAGTGGGCTGGCCATGTTCATTTGGGTGTGACCCCACCCAATTTGTTCCCTCCTAGCTCCCCCAACTTTAGGACTCAATATTTCATCATCAACATTATCATTATAACTATCTTCTTAGCCATGTCCTGTAGAACTGGAGTCAATTCATACTACCAAACTGTAAAAATAAGCCATAATTTAAAAAACTCAACCACTACATAAGCTGCACACAATGAGAAAACTTTCTGACAGTACCTCATTTTGTGATCATGCGGCCCACCTGACCTGAAGGAAACTCCAAAAATGAAAAACTAATCTTTCAAACATCAAAGCAAAAACACGCACACATTAATGTGCACCATCAAAGTCTTCAAGTTTAATCCAGAGACAAATTTCACCATCCTAACTGCAAATCCCAGTCTATCAAGACATGCCCGGGTTCATGGGTCATGGCCTGATAGAAAGCATAGAGAAAAAGACAGCGACCATCACAGAGTAGACGACACCAAAATGAGACTTGGGCATGGTCCCATGGGATGTGGAAGCCTTGGGTGAGGTGTCACTGCTGGAGTTCGTTGTCACTGTAACCAAGCATGTAGAAAATGGAGTTAAGAAAGAGAAATCCTTCAAGAGTCTATTAAAATAAACATGATTGAGAGGAAGAAGAGAGTTGAGTATTTAAGATTTACATGTTGATGATGAATTGGTGAAGATGGCATTGTCTGGGGAAGTGGGAGACAAGTTTAGAAGCTCTGTAGAAAACCAAATTCATGTTAGTACGAAGATAGGTCCAATAGAACTAAATCCCATGATGATGGACCAATTGAGACCCTAACAGTAATAAACAACATTCATGTCTTTCCTCATAACTTCATCTAATTCATCTCTTTATTCCTTCAATCTTTAACCATTCAATTCATCTTATAGGGTCGTTTCTTGCATATAATATGGACACATTAAACTATCCCAAACGATATTTCTTAATTTTTTTTTCTCCTATTGCAACTACTCAAATTTTTTTCCTAATATACACATTTTTATTTTTATACTTATTAACTGCACACATTATTCATATAGCATGATAATCAACTAACATTTAGAGCCCAGACCCTAAACATGGGTCAGTATTTTGAGCCCAATCCAATACAAAGTAGGATGGACCGGCTTGCAATGAGTGTACTCCATATCCCTAAACATCGAGGGGCTCCTTCCAAGTAAGCTCCTCAAGTGGGATGTGGTCATCCAAACAGATGAGCAAAGTTTCCATCTGTTGACCCATATTGGATGTCCAGTGGCCCAAAAACCATGTTTACCAGACCTCAAGCACCGTTTGCAGATTGACACAAACATGTTAAAGTTGACAGCTAAAGTTACGTATGGGCAAGTGCAGCCCAATCTTGCCCATTCCCAGCTTGTTCAGTTTAATTTGTGACCCACAATTTGGCCCTGATCCAGTCCATGGGCATAAGAGACAGGGCTGCAGTCCAATGACAAATTTCAGCCCTGCTCGTGTTGATATTTGTTAGTCCACCTGTATCCTCATTAGAAGGGAGGCAGGGTAAGTGTTAGACTTGACACCTGCCAGAATCTCAGGCCATGTCCAGCCATTGGAGTAAAAAGGTAAGCCCAAGTCCAGCACAAAGTAGGCTAGCTTTCTGGGCCGTATTGTTTGGGCCTATTCCATTTCTAACTATTGGAGTAGGCACCTTAGGCTCACATTTTTTGCCAAGGATTGAGGCCTAGTCCGCTAGTCATCACGTTGAAGTATCACTCCTTGGACCACCGCACCAATTTAACAAACAAAGAAAAAGGGTAAAAGAACCATCGGATGCTTTTGATGGGGTTATGGAACAAGTTTACAGCCAGCGGTAAGAATCATACTTTGTCGTTAAAAATGAATATTAAGGTAAAAATAGAAAAAAATGACATGAAATAACTTCTTTAGTAGAAAGTGAATTAAGGAAAGATGAAAAATGAATACACAACCATCACTCTAATAAAATAAATCCTTGGAAAGTCAAGGTCCTACCTCTTTATACCCTTCACCCCGTCACATCATATCATTCACGCTTCACCTCTTTAATATTTATTTATTGGAGTTCATTTGACTATAAATCCCTATGCAGTCTAATGCAATTAGTGGTTTTATAAGTACATTTTATAGAACAATCTAGGCATGGGTAAAGCTCAAACTAGGACCCCAATGCGAGTAATAAAAAAAATAGGGTGGATTAGTGCATGTATGAACAAATTCCACATAACAATTTGGACGCCGTCGGGGTGGACAAAAGCATTGGACTTGCAAAAGGGGATGACCCATTTGAGGCAGACAATGGACTGGGCCCAGGTCCAGAAAACACCCTAATTAATGATGCATCTGGAATTCTGATTCCTAATAGCTAGGTTCAACAGTAATTAATGATGCATCTGGAATTCTGATTCCTAATAGCTAGGTTCAACAGAAGGAAGCTATGTGCCGTTTTAAGGAGAAAAAATGGGACATCAAAGGCAATGTTGCAAGTATTGTTATATTTTGAATTTATTGTGATGATATTGTGACATTTTTTTAAAATAGCTTCCACAGCTTTTAACACATTAAGAAAAAAAACAAATGACATTTTATGAATATGAATTTCACAAAATATCTATATTGATTTTCTCATGTGTTAAAAGCCCCTAATGCTATAAAAACAATGACGAAAAAATGCCCTCTATTGTCTTCTATATACGTCAAAAGTCATTTAGATTAGTAAAGACAGTGAAGTAGAAATCAAGCATTGATTGTACTCATGCTATTGAGCCACTTACAGGAAGCATGAGGGGGAACCTTAAACAAACCACACTCCGCATATTTTCTCTTGTATGACTCCCACACAAGGGCGGTGCGGGATTTTCAATCCCCGCCGTTCATAAAATAGGATCTCATTAAATGAAAGGCAGAGATTGAAAATCCTGCACCACTATCATGCGGAACTCTCAAAGAGAAAATACTATTTAGAAAAAGTATCTAATAGCACAAGCCCGACTTGATTGTCTTTCATAGACAAAAATAAGAAGCATTTTTGAAAATAAAAATATCATTTTGCTCCCTTTTGAAACTTAAAACTCATTATATTTCTCTTTGCCCAAATTTTGAGGAGAATTTCATGTAGTCCAGCTATTCTCCATGCTCAACTGATGACATTGCACCTTCCAGTCTTCCCCTCCTATAACTGTCTGGTTCTCTTGGAAGTCAGGACTCTGGAGTGAAGAGAGTTTGGAGGCAGTGTCGTTGAAAGATTCCACTTATCTTTAAAGGGAAATGAATCAAAGGTTCTGCACAATGCCCCGTGCACTTTTCTAGATTTAAGTGTCCCTTACCAAAATTTTTTGGCCAAAGAAATTTCTAATTCAATCAAGCCTACGAAAGGATAAAATCTAAATGTGGGTGATATTTAATTACCTTTAATAAAACATGCAAACATAATGAGAAAGACCCATTATCATTTAGATTTTTTGGAGATGCATATATGGATGTAGTTCAGTGGTTGGCATCCAATACCATGCAACACATTCGTGCAATGGTCTGTTTTTCCTAATTTGATTAAGAATATTATAGGTGTGTTTTAATGACCTTTTTTTTTTTTTTTTTTTTTTGCTATAGGAGGGTTCCCAGCCGAGAGGAAAGCCGAGTAAACTCCCTTGTAGTTCCAGTGTGGTAGTGCAGTTTAGAACCTACAATCTTCGGGTGCAAACCGTAGTCCTAGGCCAGCTGATATTTTGCCAATATTATCCTAAAAGGTCATAAATTATATATATATATATATATATATATACATACACACACAAACACACACACAAAAATACCATCTCTTGTTGATTACAATATTTGCAACATTGTTTATGGGGTTCCACGGCTCTATCGTATCCAAGATAGCTTTCAGGACATAGCACTAGAAAAAAAAAAAAAAAAGAAATTCTGAAAAATCAAGTCCATTGAACAGGGGTGTGTTGAAGTTCAACCTATATATGACCCGTTTCTAAAATAGGTTAGAGAAACTTAACTGCACCGCAGGATTGGACCCGTCCCACGTTAACCCTATGTTTGGGAAGGGGAGAGGGGAGGGAAAATTTGAGGGGGAAGGAAAATGAAAGAAAGGGAAGGAAAGGAAAGGGGAGGAGAGGAGAAATTAATTTTACCTCCTCTTGTTTGAGAAGTCAAAAAAAAGGGGAAGAAAAGTGAAAAAGTATAATTTTGTTTGTTTGTGAGGTAAAGAGACAAAGACCAATTTACCCTTGCTTTTAGGAAAGTTTCAACTGAACAAAAAGGGCAGTTTGGTTATTTTCCACAAATACCCCTCTTTTGCCCTTATTTTCCCATCTTGGGGGAAAATTTGAGTGGGCCCCACACTCTTTTTCCCTCCATTTTCCCCTCCCCCACTTTCCCTCCCCCCTTGCCAAACACCCTCATTTTTCCACCTTTTCTCCCCTCCCCCTCATTTTTCATTTTCCCTCCATTTCCCCCCCTTTTTTTTCCCTCCCCCTCATTTTACCCCCTTCCCAAACGGACCATAAAAATAAATTGAAAGAAAGAGGAAAAAGAAGAACCACATTAAAAATAAATAGAAAGAAAGAGGCGGAAGAAGAAGAAAGAAAGAGGAGGAAGATCTAGTTGTACTTCTTATTGTCTAGTTTGTACTTGCACATATCATAATAGGGAGGAGAGGAAGATCCAGATCCCTATTATATGGTTCGATGGGGAAATGATCCAAAGCGAGGGGGAATTTTACTTGAAGAAAGAGTGGGGATTTGTTAGAGAAGCTACGGAGAAAATCTCTAGAGGTACAATTTTCTACTACTGATGTCTACACTGAAATTTATGCATGAAAATAAACCCCATCTACAAATTAGGCCCTTCAGCACCAAAGGCAGGGAATGATTTTCACACACAAAGTCTCGTGCGGACGTCCGCAGGAGAAAATCTCTTCATATGAAATTTTCTCCCGCGGATGTCCGCACTGAATACTATATATAAAAATCAATCCCATTTGTTAATGCAAAGTGGGCCCTTCAAAACTAAAGCGGGGAGTGATTCTCAAACACAAAATCTCATGCATGCATACTTGTAGAATAAAATTCTCAATGTGAAATTTTCTCCAATGGACATCTGCATTAAACACTATTTGTAAGAATCAATTACATCTGTTGATACAAAGTGGGCGCTCAGACACTAAAGACGGGGATGCACAAAGTCTGATGTGCACTTCCGAAGGAGAATATCTCTCGAGAGAAGAAATAAATAGGAAAGTAAGGGAAATATTCATACGCAGCTATCCCTCACCAGCATAGTGGAACCGATTTTATGATCCATCCGAACCATCCACAGACATAGGACCCCCTGAATTACATTGCATCCATTGGGTTTCATTGATCTGAATGGATTGAACGTTGGATCAAGGGTCAAACTTTTTTTTTTTTTTTTCCAGATGAAGGGATTAGAGATATAGGATTGGCCCCAAAATTGATACACGAGTCATCCAAGATGTCTCTTTTCATTCCCTTCAAGTCCCATAATTAGTGAGGCTCTAGATAGGTCTTACCTCACCATATTGTAACTTATAAGAGATGGATGCAAATAAATGTCTCTAGAGGAAAGTATAGTCTTATACACCAAAGATACAAGGTTCTATTACAACTTTTTCAGTTAAATGTTGTAGATTTTGTGTGAAGTTATATATAAGGTGGAAAGTTGTGCACCATGTAGGTCAGACGGATTTATGTAGGCAACTCTAACTTGATCCTAACTGGATCCATTTTACTGTAGGTCCTATTTACTGAGCCAAAATTAACCCGTATGAGATGCAGGCTGGGTTAGGTGGGTCAAATAAGAGTGAGCTAGGTTAACGGATAGGGTTACATTTTGCAACACAAATAACATAACCGAATGTTTCTATTTGTGGGAAATGAGGCTATGAGATGGACATTCAAAATAAAATATTTTTCTAACAAGTCCATCTCATGGCTTTAGCTTGTAATTTCTATTGATCTGATGGACCACATGCTTGTTTGCATAGTTATCGTTCAAGTCATCAGTGACTGAAAGATCAGAAACAGAAACACCCCTTGTTAACATCAGCCACCGTATATCCCAATCTAACAGTCATCTATCTTCTCATCCAAGATAGTTTTAAAGGGTCCCCATTCACATCAAGGTTCATCATATTCAACGGTTCGGATCACTGCTCAGAGTCCCTGATGAGGAGTTTTGCTTTCACAAGGCTCATGAATCATGATTTATGGCAATAAACGATGCATGAACCGAACTAGAGAGAGAGAGAGAGAGAGAGAGAGAGAGAGAGAGAGAGAGTTACTAGGACAGTCCGCAAGACTAGTGTTAGTGAGCTTGCAAGCACTTGGGAGCAGCAAGAGCTTATCAAACTTCACACCAAGCTGCTTGATTGCGGGAATACCCTTATAAGTCTGTTGAATGAATAAGCAGAGGCAAGCTGGCTGGTCCTTCCTCATCGCCTTCGTCGAAGTGCAGCACGCCTCCGTTGGCGCCGCAGCCTTCCCCGTTGAGTACTGCAAGCAATCCATCACCTTGGTAAGAGAACTGCTGCACTGTTGTTCAATAGTATCAGAGGAGGTAAGACCCAGAATGGAAGAGAAGAAGAGAAAGGAGAGGAAGAGAGATTTGGGTTTCATCCTTTTCATTCTCTTGTTTTGGTATTTGGGACTCTTTTTTTTTTCGGTTTGAGGAAGAAGAGGAAGGTCTGGTTTGATTTAATAGTGGCTGTGAGAGAGTGGGGAGGAAGACCATTGGGTTTATAGGAATTTAATGGGAATTTGGAGTGGGTTCCAATCGGTGAGTCCTGGGTGGGTGGGACAGTTGGGAATTTGATGTGCTCATGAATGCATTAAATGGCAGTTATGTAGGGATGGATTGCTGTCGATGGGCTGGATTGACTTTGAGTACCCGTCTACATCTTCTTTCCTCAGAACCTATCTAGGCCTTTAGTAGTTTGAAAAACGTATACTTCTTTTTGTCTTTTCTGTATAAAAAGGATTTATAAAAAAAAAAAAGATAGAAAGAAGAAATATATCAGGCACCCTGCAAAGAATCCAAGATATACATACCTTCTAACCTATGAATATGAGTAAATTTAACAAAAACAAAAGACTTAATATTGTGTACAATACCAGTCATGATTGAAAGGAAATACCAATCCTGCTTGTCGTTGATGGTATTCATGGCCTCCGGAGCATTAAAAGAAATTTGGATTTTGTTGTGATTTAGGATCTATGAGAAGAGATCAAACACGCACAAGAGAATATAAAGATTTACTTAGTTCGACTTTTGGCCTATGCTCACGGGGAATATGAGAGAATTCACTATGCAATCAGAAGAGTCTCTATTTATAATATCAGTCCCCAAAACCATGTTACACATAAACACTACTTTTAATTACTGACATACAATAATAGACCTATTTCTAATTACAGTAGAACATGGACAATGTTGGAGCTGATTTATCAGATTTATTACTTTTATTGAACTATACAACCTAACAGATATTTTTATAAAATTTCACTTAGTTAAATTTCTTAGAGCAAAGAGGATTGATTTCACTTAAACTTTTTTTTTGAGGAATTTGTCATTGAGCCTCTAACAAACTCCGCACAAACAAAGGATCCATCAAAGAAAGCTGAGAAATCGGAACTCACTATTCCTGAAGGAAGAAAAACAATATTCGTGGAGACTAAAGTTTTATTTTTCAAGTAGAGGGGATGAAGGATGGAATGTATTTCACGGATACTGTAAATTGTCTTGGAAATGATGCTATTTCTATCCTTGAAGATACAGGAGGGGTTTTGATGGACCCCTTCATGGATGGAATTGTTCCTAGCCTTCAATAGAACCCACCAAGTGATATTAACCCTAGCCATTACACATCCATCAATTCTTCCTAGCCATTAGCCTTTCCCACCATTCAAGGATGGTCAAAATTTTGTTTACTAGTGTCAGAGAGCCCAAGTGTAGATCCGAACCAAAACAACCTAGTATAATTACAATGAAACATATAATATGCATAGCCAATTCTTATTGTACAAAACATCAAATTTGAAAAATACCCATACCGATTCAACTCATGAAAACTTTCTTGTAGTATTTATGAGAGTGGCAGAGACAAGGGAGATAGGAGACAGGTGTGGCGTAGTGGGGCTTTTTTAATGCCGCACAGGCTTTGTTGGTGTCATATCATATAAACGAGGCATTGAAGAGAGTGAGTAAAAGCTCAACAAGGCAGCTTTTCTTGTATCATAATATCATGAAAAGAACAAAAGCTGAATCCATTTTCTTTGTTCTCCATGTAATCACAGATGCACCAAACAACAGAAAATCTTTTTTTTTTCCTTGGAAATCATGAATCTTTACTGTTTTGGACGATCCTTTCCATGAAAACATGGTTTCTCGAGAAGGCTTTTCTAAAGCTCAAAGAAGGGTAAGGACCCGGCCCGAACCATTTTTAGGCCCATGGGATGGACATGCAGGGCCCTAACCTTTTGGCTTGAAAGATTGAAGAGTCAGGCCTTCCTACATGGTTAAAGACCCATGTATGGCCTGATATATTTTGCACAAAGGACTATGTATATTGTGCAAATGGGATGGTCCAAGTCTTGATTTTAGGGCACTTGGGCTAAATTTGGGTCTGATCATTAATGGGACATGCTTTGACAAGCTTCGGCCCATGAGCACTAGTATGTGCATAAGCACTCGAAGCTTGCTCTATCTATAAGCTTGATCCAATCCAGTCTGACTTCGAAATGCACACCTATGTTTGAGTCAATAGTGAACAAACCAGCTCGAATTGCATTTTAATGCTGCCTTGGGCCTTGGCCCATCCAAAGTTGCAGCCAAAAAACTAATATTCATGATTGAATGAAGTTCATATGACAAGAAATTAGGGCTGGCCCAAGCTAGCTTGGAAGTTCTTGTGCTACTTTGTTCATGACATTGGATCATGGAAAATAAACAAGCCAGGAAAAGCCCATTAATCCATTGGGCTAGAACTAGGACTGGGCCTAATAACACCCTAAATATGAGAGAAATGTGATGAGAGATTAGGTTGGGCCCAGCCCATGAGTTACCCTAAGAGTGTCTACAACCATGAGAAAGAAAGCCAATGGTGGCTGAACCATATGGATCCGAATCCCTTATTTTGTTGAAATAGGGACATATTGTTTCATCGTATCAACACTTGTCAGCTAATGCATCTTCACAATTTTTATTTTTTTTTGAATGAGAAAGGAAAAAAATATATTTTATACAGCTGATGGAGGTTGATAGGATGAAATAGTATCTTATTATTTCATTGAAACAATAAGGGGACTACTCTGTACCATATATTTAATTTCCTGACAACCATATTTTTTTTTTATTTTTTATTACGTAGGGTTCCTAGCCCTTTGGGCCAGAATAATCCCTACGGGCCCAGGAGAGAAAGCCGGGTAAAATTCCCCTGTGGCCCCAGTGTAGTAGAGCAGTTTCGAACCCACAACCTCCGGGTGCAAACCGTAGTCCTAGGCCAACTGAGCTACCCCTTGGGGTCTAATATTTATTAGAATTTTTCTGTGCAAACCATATACTTAATTTCCTGACAACCGTACTTATTACAATGCATTTGGTACCATCTAATGGGTGTAAGTACATTTGCCCGTTATTTCTTTATTAGAATTTATAACAAAAATTTTGGATATTGGGGTTTTTTTTATATGATTTGACATCTTATTCTCTCACATTTGAAATGCTATATTTTTTACATTAAGATTTTAAATTTATAACTATCTAATAGGTCTCAAATTACCTAAAATTTCTGAAATTCTACACTTTATACATTTTGCAAGAGTTTCAAATCCTTGGAGGGATTTCAAATTTCCACCTAAGTGTTCACGCCTATAATGTCAGTGGGCCGACCTTTTTCAGCTGACTCTCTGACTATTCTTTTATTGGTACCTTTTTCAGCTGACAATCTGTGTCTATTCTTTTATTGGTACCAACTACCAACAGCCTTCTCACTCTTACCTGTTTTAGATCCGTTTATTGATGGCATTTTTTCTCTAGAATTTGACAGGTTGGAGTTTTTGAAACATGATGTTGCTTGGATCCTTCGTTTCTTGACACGAATTCATGAATTCCAGTATATGTTATTTTGGTGAAATTTCAAAATGTTCATACCCTCAAGAGGATTCAAGAATTCCATTTTATTTAAGAATTCAAAAATTCTCCACACAAAAATTCTTAGAATTCTAATAAATAAACAGACGATTGACCTAAAAGTTGGGCTTAACTCAATATTAGTGGGTCTATTTGTGATTGGTTGGCATTTCCAAAAAGAGGGTGGCCTAGGCAACTTACATCCAGTAATGGAGCATCTTTGCTTCATCAAAGTCAATTACATCACATGGGCCTCAAGTGAACATGTAAGGCCCAGATTTCACTACAACTGAATTTGATAGACACGTTTGGATATATCAATGTGTATAAAATGATATTTAACTTCATATCCAATTCATTTCTCATGAGTTTGACGAATTTAAGAGTGGCTACGTTACTCCAAATGGAGTGAAATTTGGGACGCAACCTATTTACCAATGGCCTATGCAAAGGATAGCTCAGTTCAATCAAAAGTGGGCCCCATGCAAGTCAATTTTGATGTTTTCAAAACTCCCATGCCACATCAAATAACAATGACATTCTTTAAATGCATATTTTTATAAAAATAGAACTTGAAAAACTTGTTTTTGGCTTTTTGAATAGGAAATCCCATTTCTGCAATGGGGTCCATCTATGATCGGTTTGAATCCCCATCGTCATCCTAGTTTGACATTAATCGCCCATCATTCAAAAGAATCGAGAAAAAAAGAAAATTCACTGGCCCAAAACAATCCCAATTAGTTATTGGGGCTAAAACTCAACCTCCGATTTAAGTACCAGGGACCAAATGAACCTTTAATTTTTAAACATTTATAATTTGTGGGGGCAGTTGGCGATAAAGCTTTGATTGCAGCTAGCTAGGGATCAATCCCTACATGAAATTAGACCGGACACTTTCTGACCGAGCCTACCAATCCAAGTCAAACTTAACCCGACTAGTAAGTTTTCTTTTTTCTTTTTTTGGTAAAGGAAATGACTTTCATTAAAAAAAAAATACAAGCAAATTTAGAATTTTAGAGGTCTCTATCGACCGTCGGGTCAAAAAGAAAACCCCATAAAACTTGAGCCCTTCCTACTTGTTGAAAGTTTTGCATAGTAAATTGAATAGGCAAGTTGATCAAAACTTAAAATTAATCCGACTTGTAATTGAATAGTCAAGTTGATCAAATTTTTTATTATTTTGGGACATGGTTTGGGTTGCATTTCCAACCCAATTTGTAAGTGGGTCAGGTCTGGGTTCGGTCCATACTTGAAAGCTGATTTACTCACCAAACCCAATTCAAATCCTTCTACCAAGGCCTGCAGCCAGACCAAAACCATGTGTTTTGATTAAGGGTTTCAGATGACCCTTCTTACTTGTGGAGTGGGTTTGGGTTGAGATTACCAACCCATTTACCAGGAGTACTCTGGTTCAGTTTGGGTATGCATGCTACCCAAGGCGGGACCTGACCCACCTACCTGACCTGGTAATTTAGAGTTCCAGTCTTACTACAACCTGAACTCAACCTGGTAATGTCGGGTTCAGTTGGCCCTTATAACTTCCATGTTGCGTTTGGATTGAGCCTATACATGCCGAACACAATGCTCAACCCAATGGTCCGGACAGACCGCTCACCACCGGTCCACCACTAATCAGTGGTCCTTCTCTGGATCTCTGTAGACCCAACCTGGCCCCATTGCTACCCCTAATTGGCTCATTTTGAAATCCAAGCCTACCCAGACTTGCATCTGCTTGAGCCAAATTCTAAATCCATGTCTAGGCACGGATGATATTATAAGTCTATAATATATGTAATTTGGGACCAAAAGGCTGGACCCAATTCCGTTCTGATTTTCAATAGTGACTCAAAGAAGTTTGGGCTGAGATGAGACCTGATCCCAAAAAGTCCAGCCTGAATTTCATTTTCAGGTGGGACAGGACATTAGGGCTTGGGCTTGGCAAGACCCAAGTTTCACTCATACATATATATGCAAGGGGGTTTCAGATGGTGGATAAAAGGATGGAGAAATTCTTGCGGGGCTAGCTTGTTAGACTTAGAAGTCTCTTTGGATTGTGCTTAGGAAGATTTTTCAGGCCCATAGGGTATGGCCCAGAATAAAGTTTAAGCTTGTTTAACAAAAACAGCCAGGGTCTGTCCAAGCCTGGCCCTTTTTAGTAGAAAAATGAACTTCTTTTTGTATGTGGCCCAAGCTCATTGGCCTGCAAACGTTTTTCCAAGTTCAAGCATGGTGTCACTGTTGCTAAAAAAAGCATGGGGTCAGACCTCACACCGGGGTGCTCATGGGCCGGGCCAGTCCAACCCCGATACGGGCCCATCCCTCTTTGGCCCAGACATGGATATGTAATTGGGGCCCGTTTAATAATCGGGCAGGGCTTAGACTAATTATTAGAAAGCCCAAATCCCGGACAGGCCCAGCCCGTGTAAGGAATCATGTAATTTAATTTAATAAATCCAAACAACTGCTCAAATGCCCATAGGAGTGATAACAAAAAAGCCCAGTTTGGCCCGTCCCGATTGATTAAATGGGCTAGTTCGGGTCTGATTTTTACGGGCCGTGTTGGGGTGGGCCTGGACCAGTGTTTGTAAAGTCTTGCCGTGCCTGGATATGCCTTAGCCTGGCAGCCTGGACCACGAACACCCCTGGCTAACACCCAAAGCTCCCTATTTTTTCTTCTTGTTGTTTTTTTTTATTGTGGATCTGAACCCTAACTCGGTTGTTAGTCAGGCCCATACTAACTCCTTACTATGTCTCTGTCTCATCAAGTATTCAAGTTAATGAGCCCAATGTTAATTCTGTCCAGTTATTTAAGGTTTTTATATGAGGCCCAAGCCCAGTAGTGGAAAGTTTTAAAATACATTCAGGTACTTGGACATGGACCCTATCCTAACTAGATAGTTTATTAGTCTATTAGTTTCTACCGAAGCCCACACCCTTTTTTTTTTTTTGGCAAACGAAACCCAGACTCTCTTATAAATCGAGCATGGCACTAGATTTAAGGACATACCCCAAAATTTCAGTTTGAATGAGAGAGGTCGGGTTATATTAGGTAACCTAAATGGTAGCTCAATTGGCCTAGGAGCACGGTTTGTATCTGGAGGTTGTAAGTTCGAAACTGCACTAATACACTAGAGAGATTATTCCAGCCCAAAAATGGGTTAAATTATGTTAAAAAAAAAGAGTCCAGAGCTGCATCCATTTACAATTGAGAAGTTCAAGTCCAGACCCGGGTCCAACACTAGCCATAATTCTGGGACCCAAGTCCACACGTTTGATAAAAGGGCAGACTTGAATCCAACCGCCCTCTAAAATTTATTTATTTTTACTTAATTTGTACCCAGATCCAAACTTCCAGGCAGAGCCCAAATTCAAAAGTAAAAAGAATCTGAGAATATAAAAAAATCATTTTTTATATCGCGTATATATTTATATGTTAATGCTATTTCATTATTATATATTTGTATGGTATAATTTGGTATGATATGAAATACAAACCGGTCTAGAAGAGTCTATTGAGCTTTAGTCAGACTTTAAACACATATCTGGGTCTGGCCTGTTGGATCCAGATTCATGCCCAGGTCCTAGATCTGGATCCACACCCATTAGATAATGTAAGTGTAGCTAGTCAATGAACTATTTGATTTGAAATGTTGAAAGGCCCAAACCATGCATAGTTCCCTTCACTCACTTTATGCAACATGGACACATCATCTGGTCTTCCATCAATAACTTTGGGAGTATGACTGAATGACTATGACTGCAAAAATATGAAAAAACTTTCTGATTGAAGATTACACCCTCTGATTGGTCCACCACCATCTAATATGGTTTCTATAATTCAAGTGGGGGTGGGGCTCCAATTGCTGCTTACCTTCAGTTCTCTCTTTTCTGAGATTAAAGGGGATTGGATGAGATTGTCTTTCATGTGGGATTTCTCTCAGCTCTCCTTCCTTCTCTATTGTAATGATGGTTGGATCTCTTATTCTCTTATAGGTGTAAAGGTAGGTAGGTGTATGAATATTGTCTTATTTGTGATAGGGGTACTGTTGCATGGTCCTTTTGTTTTGGTTAAAAAGGACTATTGTGTGGGTTGGTTAGTGATAATAATGATGTCTTGTCCAACATCTATTTTACAGGTTGTAGAGTAACACGGGAATCCCATGTTGGGATGTTGTATGTAATGTTTGTTACTCATTTTAATTGTAATTTGTGTGCATAAGATGAAGAACTCTTCTCAGTTTAGCAGGTCTAGGGTTGTAAATGGGTAGATTTCAGGTCATAAGCGGGCATTATGTAGAATATTTTCTTTTTTGAGAAAAAAATGAAACAAACTTTTTTATTTTTTAGCGGTCAGGAATGAAACAGGTAATTAGATCACAATGGGCTCCTTATTTTTTCTAGTGTCTAATCATAATTTAGAACACGTTGAGCCTAATCATGCATTAATGATAGTCTAAGATTTTCATCTTATTTTAATGATGACCCATCGAATTCGCAAAGTAGCAAAGAGGAAGTGTTTGAGGCAGCCTGCATAGCAAAAAGTAGAGACTTTTATAGGGTTTTTAATGCAAATATCTTTCCAGCAAATTCATATATGGTAACAAAATAAAAGCATGTGAAAACATACTCCCTGTATGAAAACCTAAAATATCCTATGTATCGAATTCCTAGGCGTTTTAGTGCAAACAAACAATTAATTGTGCAACGGGAGGATTATATAAAAAAGAGGAAAAGCGTTCTTAATTTTCAGCACATTCTTTTGTCGTTTGGTGAAAAACATTTTTCTCATTCGAAAGAGAAAAAATAAACTGATTTTCATTGATAAGTACGAATTTTCTTACTATATAAATTAATTAAAGGGCCAATTCCCGGCAATGAACGGTATGTTCGAAGGCTGAACCATTAAAATAGGGGAGGATCATATTTTTATTTAATTTATGACATTAGGACTGTAGAAACATTTCCCAAAAAGAAAATTATATTAAGGACATGAAGTGACAGTGATATATGTGGAAACCATAGAAAAATACATTACAAGGTACGGAGGATACATATGCTAAAGGTATTGTCTAATACATAGTATGGTCCACTTGCATTATTCAATAGTTACATTCCAAGTTCCAACGATGGTCTCTTAAAACAATTTGAATATCTCGATCCCCACTTTACAAGTGGAATTGTACCATGAATCATGTGGCCTGTCTACTTGGTGGGCCCATCTAGAGTTCCTCAAAATCTCATTTGCCACTATTTCTATTTCTATTGAACATGCATGGTTTTGGGGTACCAAAAAAATGAAAAAGAAAAGAGGAAGATGCATGGTTCTGACACTCATTATGGCTCCCTTGAGTAAGAGCAGGTTAACTCAATAAGGATGGATTCCGCACGATTGGAAAACACGGTGAGTTGGCTTGTGATTTGGCAAAATCACTTGATTTTGGATGAGGCTCGAGTGAAATTTAAAGGTGTCTCGGTGTGTGTGTCTATATATATATATATATTTTTTTTATGAACAACATAACACGTTATTAACTTCGTTTGCGGAGAAAAAAAAACCAATGGAAATTGACAAAAAACCCTTTTTTTTTCATCCATTTATTAATTGACAGAAGCACATATTATCAAGATCATTTCACATTTGAATCTGTTACAGATGGGACTTCTTTTTGACATCCAAACGCATTATCGCATTTCGAACGTCAAAGTTCTAGTAGTATGTATGAGCATTTGAATGCAGAGGCATAAGAAACTAACAAACCAGACAAGTTGTGGGTACCTTTAACTCCCATCCACTTTGTCTCCATTATGATATATATACATAGACCTAGACCATTTTAAAGTAGAAAAAGTACATTCTCTTTATAGGATCCTAGTTTCTTCCATATAATATATACATATAGAACATTTACTTTATACATATTTTAAATGTTTGAGGTTTTGATTCCCTGCAACCCATTCCTATCAAGTAGAACTAATCGTGATTTTAAAACACCCACTTAAGCCCAAAGAGAAAATTTTGTAACAATAGGAGGAGGCAATAATTCTGACCGAGCATTATTAACCATATGCCTATCTTTTCTTTGAGCAATATCCTTTTTGTGGGAGGAGTGTTAAAATAAAACGGTTGAAGATTTGTCTCTTCAGACTTTAGCAAGTAAAAGAAAAGAAGACTTCCTATATATATAATCCACTACAATCAGAGACGAGTTTTTATCTAGTTAGAGATTTGTGTGTTAATCATTTTGATGAATTGCACATAAATATTATAAAATTTAGAATGATCTTTCATGGGATACATGTGACTGTAAATCAAATAATTTTCCATAGAACTAATATATATAGTAAAAGGGATTACCTCTTGATTGGTTTGGAACACATCTACCTCTTGATTGGTTTGGAACACATCTGAGTCAACAAGATAAATATAGATTACTTTTCAAAGTTACAACTTGTAACATTAGAAATATTGATGCAAACAAAAAAATGGCATTTTACACCCGTAGTAAGAGGTATTAGTTCTTACATGGCTGTCAATGGTTCGAACGTGGACGATCAATCACCTTCTCTCACCATAGAGTTGTCTATCTCACCCAGGTCTACTTCTCGCACCCTAAGAAATTTCAACTCTCTAATAAGTGTGTAAATTAATTACACACATCAATATTAAGAAACTCCCCATTTTTTCTATCTAGGATTGATCAAGTTAGGTCTTCATTTAAAGATGCAAGGGCATTTGATAAACAAAAAATCTTAAAATCTGCATTTTGTACTTTGTGAGCAGTAAACATAATAATATTTTATTTATTTATCAAATACATCCATGCATGTATCTATATGTATTATGTAAAATAAATGGGCTTAAGACCCGAGACCTAGACTGAACATCTAAAGGGTTTTGCACTTTAAAATGTGGATTCGGACAAGGATTGTTGGACCCATATGCAAGTTGAGGCCTGCCTAACTAGATCCCGATTAAGGTTGAATGTGGGCCCATCTATAACCCTATATTTATTAGTAACATTGTTCTATTTAAAAAAATTAAATCCCAAAAAGAGAAAAATGATTTGGACACTCGAAAAGGGGTCAGCAACTTACCCACCCAAGTTCAACACTCAAATGGGTAAAATGTCTAGATCATGTACCAGAAGAGACGTGCTCCTCCTTAGCTACTCTATTTCTTACTCTACTCTTATTTCTCAATCGATTATATAAAGTTAGGTAACTCAGTTAATTTAAGACTACGGTTTGCACCCGAAGGTTGTAGGTTGGAAACTGTACTACTACACTGAGACTATAAAGGAGTTTATCTGGCTTTCCTCTGGGCCCAGAGGGATTACTCTAGCCCAAAGGGTTGGAAACCCTCCACAGCAAAATAAAAATAATAATAAAATAAAATTACATAAAGTTTTTTTTTAAAAAATTATACCTTTGGTAGAAGGAAACAAAAGTTACTATAAATCAGAGGTAACAAACCAACTCGACAGACGTGCATTAATAATTTATACAATCATTCAAATCAAACAGGAATGAGAGCCCAATTTAAGAAACCCCTCCACCTTGCACATTTATATCCTCACACCCTGTAATAAAGGGGGTAACCACTAACCAGTAACATGTGGAAAGGTGTTCCCACTGTGCTCCCAAAGGCCATTAATTACAAGGGAAATGATAGATGGCTAGTGCATCATACACCGCAGAATATGGGATAGTGTCAAAGCAATGACTTACACTTGATTAATGCGTTCGAGGCTAGAATTTGTAAAAAGACTATCTAAAGCATTTTGACCCCCTAGAAGTATCTCTCTCGCTCTCTCTCTCTCTCTGTGTGT
Organism: Cinnamomum chago; assembly: GCA_038049695.1. Taxonomy (NCBI): domain Eukaryota; kingdom Viridiplantae; phylum Streptophyta; class Magnoliopsida; order Laurales; family Lauraceae; genus Cinnamomum; species Cinnamomum chago. The sequence goes on from CP142456.1 coordinate 79,155,247, forward strand.
GACATGCACAATGTGACTTTCAATAGGAGGACTTTTTGCCAATGGAATCATGAAATTTTCTTGGTGGGACTCTACGACCCTCTAACAGAATTTTCTTGCACAGGACCTATGTGTGTGTATTCCATGATATGTTGTTATGTGTGTGTATTCCATGATATACAACAGCATAAAAGGATAGAACTTTGAGCAGTCGGGTGAGAATGAGACGTATTCACCCAACTATCTCTATATTCTCCTTTGCATGGGACCTACGTACTTTTGATTGATCCAAATTATGTATATTACATGCTTGATTTATCATTGCATAAGAAAATGATATTAAATGTTAATTTAATCTCTTTCAAATTAATGGAGTATTTCATAGTAATTGAAGCAAAATCTAGACTGGTACCTGTTCATGGTGGAGGGTGTGATAAGAAGCTAAAGTGGGTCCCACCTGGGTCAACACACCTACCAGCACTGAAAGTTTCTAGGCATCAAATTAAGATTATTTCTCTTGAAAAAGATGCAACTTTGGGATATAATCATTGTGCATTTTGGAAATAACAACCATGGATGGTAAAATGATGTTAAGGCATTTTGGTGTGGGGTTAGAAATAGAGAATCAGCAGAGAGTGGTGGGACTGGGAGCACAAGGGAAAATAAGGAATGAGGAGGCATTTGCACATGTGGAGTCAACAAATGAGTGATTACTTACACAGTTACACCACAAATATGGAAAGTGCTGCAGATTCTGTTGGAATAGGAAGTTTAGATAATGTTACGAGGAATTCAGATCCTTCAGAGGCCAATTCTCAGAGAATTATCAAAGCCAAGGCAACTCAATTAATTTCTAATTGCATCATACAGTGTCCCTCATGTAATGATATTTGAGCCAAATTCCATTCCAACTGAAGTTCTAAGTTTGATTCGCTGCTATATATACGCCTCATGTTACAAATGTTTTCTAATAAATAACAAAGTGGAGAAAAATCATATGGATCAATTTAAATTTATATGGACCCAACTCCAGTGAAAGAGAACTTAAAAATGAACCCAACTCCAATGAAAGTGAATTCAAATATATACTTGGTGAAGTTAGTTTTGAGCTGTTAGAATTTTAGAAGTGAGTCCTACAATTGATTCATAGGGTTGGGTTGCCCCAATGGAACTTTTGAGGCCCGGCCTAAGATGTCATGGATTCTGCAAAACGAGTTATATCTCAACTTAAGGGAAAATATTTTTGCATTTAACAGGAGAACATTAAGGGAAAATATTTTTGGAAACTTCCTTAATGGTCAAATGCCATTTTAATAATAAATAAATAGCTTTACTAGAAAAAGGGTTTTTCTCCCATCTTGATGAGAGAAAATATTCTCCTGAATATGGCAATCACTTCTCTCTTCTAAAAAAACCCCAACAAATAAAAGAAGATTCTCTAGGGGCAAGTTTTTTATCCTGTCAATTGCCTTGCTTATTCACTTATTCCTCCTCATGGATAAGTTGGTTTGGCCTACAAGGGTTGCAAACTTAATTTTTTGTGCATATATCATTCAACATGCACTTTTAAAAACGGCTAATCATGGACGCCCAGATTTATTTTTGGAACCCCAGCCAAGGGGGCTGGGACACAAGAAAGAGCTTGCAAACACACAGGAAGGTAGCGCACTCAAGTCGGAAGGAGGCCCGCACAAATGGGAAGAAAGCCCACACAAATGGGAAGAGATAACATACTCGAGGTTCGAACCCCAGACAGCCAGGTAAGAATTGACACTCATTATTACTCGGGTAAGAAGCCGTTCTTATGGACGGTCCAGATCAATGCACTTGGCAATCTGTTGTGTTGTGATGGGCTCAGTCCAAACCAGGCCCACATAGTATTGTATTTGAGCTTTTTAGGTACATGGCTCCATGAGGACTGATTTTCTGGATTGGTAATTGAAAAGGACTAACTAAGCTATAGGCCTCACCAAACTCTAAAAGGCCTTGGACCACGACCTAACTTTCAGGCCATGGACTTGACCCGAGCGTGTAACTAACAGACTGGAACATGGACATGTTTTGCTCACAGTGGTGTCTTTTAGAAGTGTGGCCGTCCTGCCAGGTCCACCTGATCTCATTACGATCAATGAGTTAAAATGGTTTTTATAAATAAAGTGTGAAGCCCAACTGATCAAACATCAATCATTGAGCATAGACCAAGAGCCGGTTTGTCTATTTCGCATTGAATTCTTAATAATTTCGGACAAACACTGACAGAGTTTGCTAGAGGTTGCCAATCCAACACTCCCCTGGCTTGAATTTGGACTGTGAACATTTCAGTTTTGAGTTGTTCATTCTGGTTTCAAACTGATGACGACTTTGATATTTTATTATTATTATTTTTTTATATTCAATCCTACAAAAACCTCGAGGGTATGGTAAGAAATATTTTTTAACATCCCCCCCCCCCTGGTGGAACCTTGTTGGTGCATATTTCGCAACATGAAACATTCCATCACCGAGTTATCTATGCTTGGATTTATACTCATAATTGACTGATTGAGATATCATATTAAATTTCTTCTACTGACCATTCCTACCAAAACTTCAAGGCATAAAAGCAAAGGATAGTAAAGATGATTTTCTAATAGATGATTTGATGGCACCGTTGCATATCCTTCAAGCACCCTTTCTAATGGGAATTCAGTACCAATCAAACAAACATGGCAAAATAAGCGAAGGTTTTGATGAGAATTAGCGTTAGGATTATCATATGATTTTCAGCCATGATAATATGGTCTTACAATTTATCATAGGGGTGCATAAAAAAAACCGCTTAACCGCTAGTAGTAGATCGGTTCGGATTTCCTTTAAACCGTTCGGTTTGGTTCAGTTTTCGGTTTAAAACTGCTATTAAACCTCTCAAACCAAACTGAACCACTTATATAAATATATATATTTTTATAAAATATATAAAAGAATATGAAAAATCACTTGAAGAAGACTTGAACCCTCACTCCGTTAATTGAAGTCCAACATCTCTCACTAAGTGAACTGTCTTTTTTTTTTTTTTAAAAAAAAAAAAACCGTAACCGAACCGAATCGATTAAAAAAAAAAGAAGATAGTAACCGAACCGAACGGATTCCTTTCGGTTCGGTTTAAGCACATGGGTGATTCGGTTCGGCTTGAGAAAATTATAAAAAACCAATGGGTTCGATTTTATTGATGGTTTCTCCTCCAAATCGATCTAAAGTGCCCATGTGCACCCCTAATTTATCCTACTTATTCAATCTCTAAGTATATACAAACAAACAGCCCTCAATGAGCTACAGCCTACAATAATCAAATGAGGAACTTCGTCCGTATTGTCCCATATATGTTTAAAATTTCCTAAATAGCATAAGGAATTCCGCCAAAGTTTCAGCATCAAACATGTCATTAAATGTAAGAGAGCTGCAGACATTTTGCTAATTTGCAAAACTGGGCTGGGTGTGGTCCATGCAACAGTCTACTTCTGGGCAGCAATGTTTTCTCAGGACAGTGCCATGCTGTAACTTTAGAGATGGGGGAGAGACAGCAGCAAATGCAATGCATGTGGGGAAGGCAGGCTTTTCATCGCTTTCTTTTCATTATTTCCCATTCAACTTTGCAGATATATTCCCTATTTTTGGCACATCCAAACTCATGTTAAATCACTTGCATTTTCTAATAAAGAAAGTGGTCACATGCCAAATTACCCTTTCTTTCACTAACTAATTCAGTGCCACATTACCCTTTATTAAGAGGGGTCACCATTATAATCTATTCCTCTTCTTGATTTAGCATTTGGGCAAAATTTCTATCTCACAAGCTCTAAAATACATTGCTTGTAAAACACAGAATTTTAACCTGTTAAAATTTCTCTCTCTCGCAAGCTCTGAACATGTAATTCATTTTGGTGGTCGGCCCAAATATGATTACAGTTGGAAGATGAAGTTATAATTTTGGGCCCCAAGTGTATATTGTTTTGGCGGCCGTTATATATCATTGAAGGATCTGGTTTTTGCATGGATTGGCCCTGATGGGCAAGATTCAGCCTGGCAAATCCAGGCCGCCTGTTCAAATCATACATCTCAAGCTCGAGTTAAGCTTAATAAGTGAGCCTTGATTACCCAGTTACATTAAGGACACACCGCAGAGAGAATTCTAGCTACTAAGCAAAATTTCGTGAAAATGTTCTCCTACGAGTGGATTGCATGTTCAGTCGGCCTCCATGGTCTCCACTAGCCAAGCTCATTTGATACTTTAGCCATTTTATAACGTAGCATTAGGCCCAATTTTACACACATTGATCATTCACTCAGCGTTGGACTGAATCTAAAAATAATCTATAGACAAGGTCATTTCAACTTTATGACTGGTAAATTCGTGGATAGTATAATCTGGTGGGGCTCCTCCCCTCATTTCCAACGCAATTGCTTGTTAGGGTCTCAACTGAGTCCAACCTCCTATAAATAAATAAAAAATACTGAGTCAACGAGCTCATCTAAAAAAATTCCTTTACCCATTAATATATAAAAATAATTAATATATCATATTTAACATTTATATTATAATTTATTACATAAAATATGCCACAATTTATGTAGATTTTTAAGTCTGCAAAGTTTTAGATTAAGACTTACTAGGGTTTGTGGTAGTGGCGTAGTAGTTGGATGCGAACCCATTTACCCAACAAATCATTTTTATTCTATGGATATATGGTAGCACTTTACATCACTGTACTTCTTAGTTCATATGTGTCCAGTGAGGCTCGAGGATAAAGACAGAGAGTCATAGACAATGAACAGAACTCGAATTCAGTAAAACTTGAACAGGAAGGTGAAATGATTTAGGATAGAACAAGATAGGAAACGTGAAAACCAAGAAGGGCTGTGGAGGTGCAGCCATGCAGTAAGGAATGTGGGGACGGTGGATCAGGACTGTTTCAAAGCTGTCATCTTTCACATTGATTGGCCTTAGCCATGCCCCACAAACCATCAGCTTTTTCTCATATGTTTGGAATTTTACAATACGAAGCAATGTATGAGCCCGTTGAACCATGGAGGCAAGGCAGGCCTCTGAAAAAGGCTATCTGTGAACATCAAAATGATAGCTTAACCCGGGTGGGTGGGTGGGTGGATGGATGGATATCTCGTACAAGTACCTCATTTTACTGTCCAAGGCTCCATCTTTGATTCACTATAAATCGGTTGTCGAGAAAATTACTTATAAAGAACGTACAATCTAAAAAATAAATAATTAATAAATAAGAGTGAATGTGAGAAATTAACTAAGAAAGCAATAAAAATGAGCAAAACATATCACTTAAGATGCTTTCTTATAAAGACAATGATTTTCTACATGCAAATAATTTTGATAAAATTCTGACCTCATGATACCATGCTCAACTTTGATTCGAAGTCAGCACATTAAAATCCAAAATATGAAATTGCACTTAAAATTTTGAAAATATTTGTAAAAGAGAAAACTCTATAGTCTTTGTATTTTTTGTATGCTATATTAATAACTTTGTGAATGACTTAAATTGATAGATTTGAAGGTAATTCTTGGAAATTGGTCGCATCCACTTGTGAATGACTCAAAAGACACAAATCATTCAAAGAGCACAAAAATATTTTAAAAACATAAAGTTTGGAATAATTTGAAATGCCACACTCAAGTGCCTCTTGAAATTTATTTTTTAAATTATTGGTTTTAAAAGAATAACCAACATAGGTTTGTGTCCAAGCACGCATTAACTGACCTTGTATCCTCCCCTCATGAGTAACTATTATCGCCCCATTACCGTCATGAGTCTCGCACGGGTTCCACTCCCTTGGCTGGGTTACCCAGAGAAGACCAAAATGAAATGATGCCTTAAACTATCTAATTTAAGATCTTGGAATTGTCCATGATTTCTTTCCTTATAATTATTGTTTAGCATCAAACAATTAGAAATTCTAGATGAAAATTAATGAATAATCAAGCTTAGAAGCACACATTCCAGGAGAAAATGAAAAAAAAAAAAAATCGAACAAGGGAAAAACAATACCACCTACAGAAAGAAAGATTTGCATGGTTTATCACTAACTACGCCAATGGGCAAAGAAGACACTCACTTCCACGTCTTAAAATGGAATGAGATGCAATTCATCAAAGAGAGAATGAGAGACTATCCTAAACTCTTATTGGGATATGAGATGCAATTCATCAAAAGAGAGAATGAGAGACTATCCTAAACTCTTATTGGGATAGCTCGATCTTTGGGTTCAATACTCTTGACCTTTTACCAAGAAAAAAAAAAAAAACTTTTGACCTTAAGTTTGAAAATTAGCTAGTAGATCCAAAAGTAGCATCTATACCTAAAAAACACTCTTGCAGGTCTCCCTTTATTTGTTTATTCATTTATTTAAGGCAACTAGAACATATTTAGAAAGGAGAGACAAAAAGCTACAAGAATAGAAGCCCCAGAGAAAGGAACGCCCCTGGGTGAGAGAAGAATTCCCAAGAGGCCAAAAACTCTATACAGCTTTCCCTTATCTTCTCCAGAGCCTGCTACCACAACAGGCTCTCTTCTCCTTTTCTCAGCGCACTTGGGTATCTCACTCTCATTCTCCAACATCATAGAGCATCTGCACATGCAATACTTAAATCAAGTAGTACTTTTTTCTAATGTTTAATGAGGGAAACAATTGTAAATATTGCCACTGTGTGATTTTTATGATTGGCGACCTCCAGTAGATTGACTAGTACATCTCTGTTTTGAGACTTTGGATCATGAGTGCAATTCCAAGCATCAACATGGCACTCAAAGCACACCTAAACAAAGAGGAGTCCCTCGTCCCCAGTATTTCTCTTTTATGGTTGACAGATCCAATGCAAGGGAACACAACATACTGATCTAAGTAACGTTTATTTTACTGTCAGTACGTGGAAAAACAAGCAGTACGCTTGCTTTTCTTATTCTTGTGGATGGTACCTATTGCAAATACAGCTAACAAGGAGTAAATTTCTTCCTTGGGGCATGCAGGGTAATGTGTCACTTTAAATAATAACGGTGACACACTCAGCACACCCCAAAAGAGGGGTCGTACCTCGCCAACCTTTCTTCTCTATGTAGTTTACAGATGCGTGGATGCATAGTTGTTCCAACAGTATACACAATGCTGATTTTAGTGTAGCTTGAGTTACTCCTTCGAATTTACTAGTATATGATCACTATTAATTTTGGGACGTGGAGGATCATATATCACACTTAAGCATCAACTTGACACATCATGCAAATACACCCAGCTAGAAGAGAGAGATCCCAACTAGGCGACTGTTTTACTTCTATGTGGTTTGCAGATGCATTTGCATATGATCAATGGTATATACATCGTACTAATTTAAATAAAATTAGAGTTACTACATACCTATAAATAAATAAATCAAAGTAGTACTTTTTTCTCATTTTTATTGATGGCATTAATTGTAATTGAAGCTAATAATATGGTTGGAAGATTGTTAACCTCTGTTATAATTAGCATATATATATATATATATATATATTTCTGTTTTGAGAGCTGGAGGATCATGTGTCACACCTCACGATCTGTTTTGAGATTGAAAGGATTATGCGTCACACACTCACACCTCACCTCTTAAGGATTATGCGTCACACGCTCACACCTCACCTCTTAGCATTAGCATGGCACTCTCTAAGTGAGGTTGTGATTTTCATGACAGAAAAGCTATGCAAGATCATGTGTGACACTCAAGCCATCAGTGTGCCACATCAAGAGCACTGCAAAAGAGAGGGTCCCACAATGGCAGCAGTTTCTCCTACGTGGATTTCTGAGCATTATAACATGCAATATGCTTCTGGGGCATGAGATGTGATGTAAAGGATATGAGGGAGACTGGGAGTAATATAAGATGCAACCCTTGCTTCTTTTTTATTTATTTTATTTTATTTTACTTTTACAACAAAGGTGGTTGTTGGGCATTCTTTTTTTCATCTTTTTGATTCATTTTCCATTAATTTAATGAGAAGATAATTTAAAAATCATTTCAAAAATATTTCACATTCATTAGGTTCGTTTTAACTAAATTAAGAAATAAAAGCCCTACAAATCCTATGTAATCAATTATACATAACCAACAGGCCCTAAGCATCAACATGAGACATTAACGCAACCGCAAGGAAGGGACCTCTTCATCCGATTGCATTCCCGCAATTTGGTTTAGAGGTGTTTTAATACATGATCAATCCAGCGATATTCAACGTACAATTTATAAATAGTGTGGTATAGTATTTAATATATCGCCTTTTTTAGACAAGGGAGGACCATTGTACAGTCTAAGCATTAGTGTAACACATCAAGAGGTCCTACCTCACCAACTAGTCTTCTCTTATATATGGTAGAAATATGTGAGCACTCATCAATCAAATGATATATCCGATGTCGCTATACTCATGTTTGAATGGTGTTAGTATCTCAGCATGTCTACAGGTAAGAATCTATTAGAGATCTCGGAGCCCAAAGATCGATCTCAAAGACTTCATATTTAAAGGTATCAATCACTTTTGGCGAGTCGGCTAACCTAAGAAAAGAAAACGATATATAAGACACTAATTGAAGTTAGAGAGTTACAATTAGCTATATATATCTCTATTTTCACATTTGGAAAAACGTGTAACAGCCTAACAATCAAGCGACCCATCAACCACCTGTTGAAAGAGAAGAGATCCATTCCTGGTAACCAGCCACAATTTTTCTCTTATTCAATGATACATAACAGTACACCATAACCTAATCAAACTTATATAGTGCTTTATTTTACAACACAACACAAGAAATACCAATGGCATGAGAAAAGCAAACCAGCCATGATACATACATAGTTCATGCAACGGTCAATTAAGGTTGTTACTTACTCCCTCTGTAATTGTGATTATCATTGATAATGTATGTGGTTATTTATAAATGACCTTTGCTGAAAATAGGAGTATATCTCGGGTATGAAATCCTGAAGTCAGAAGTAGCCTACCCAAAATGAACAAGCCATAATTTCTATAGGATGACGTGGTAAAACTGAAATAGGAAAAAAAATCTCATAGCTAATCTGTACAATGCTGCTACATTTATGGTATCACTATCCCGATTTGTCATCTTACCCGTTGGATGAACGGTGCAGATTGCATTGGGGCCCACAACCAGAGCGTAGAGGGAAGATATAACAGAATCAGCTTGTAGAAGATTCTATACGTATTATTTCTTTTGTAACTGATTTGAAAACCAGCGGCTGAGATAGCTTCCGGATCCCTATTCCATTTGTCTCGTCCGGACTCACACCACCCATGCTTTCGCACGTGCCTGTACATCAGATGGCACGTCACGCAGATCCAACGGCCGATGAAAAAGCTTAAATTGCAGATAGAAATCGAAGCCTCCAGATCTCTCTGCATTTCTATCTCTTCACAGCCTGTGTTCGTTCTCTCTCGAGCTATCTCTCTGTCTCTGCAACTGCAAATCCAAGAAGAAGGAAATGGGAGAGGTAACCAAATCAAAGGCCCTCCAAAAACCCTAATTTCTATATATGTTACGTTCTCTTTCGTTGATTCTTTTGTTTGTTTTTGCAGGAAGAGAAGAAACCGGAAGAGAAGAAGGAGGAAGAAGCGAAGAAGCCAGAGGAAGCGAAGAAAGAGGAGGAGAAGAAGGAGGAGAAGAAGGAAGAGAAAGCAGCAGGCGAGGAAGCCAAGGAGGAGAAGAAGGAGGAAAAGGAAGCTCCTCCTCCTCCGCCTCCTGAAGAGTTCGAGTACAGAGTCTTCATGCATTGTGAAGGTTGTGCGAAGAAGGTGAAGCGATCTCTGCGTGGATTCGCAGGTTAGGGTTTTGGAAGTCGGAATCTCTTTGATTCTCGTTCTCGATCTTGATCTCGATCTCAATCTTTCTGTTGTTGTTTTCTTTAGGAGTGGAAGATGTGATTACGGATTGCAAGGCGCACAAGGTCATTGTGAAGGGGAAAACTGCGGATCCGTTGAGGGTTCAGGAGCGGATCGAAAGGAAGAGTCATAGGAAGGTCGAGCTTCTCACTGAGCTTCCCAAACCGCCTCCAGAAGATCCGAAGAAAGCAGAGGAAGCGAAGGAAAAACCGAAACCGGAAGAGAAGAAAGAAGAGGTCTTTTTTTTTTCCCCTTCTTTCCTCTTTTGATATGTGGATTTCACGATTTCTTTTTCAAATCTCGATTTCTAGGATTCTATGATTTCATTTTCTGCTGCTTGTTTCTTATTTATAGCCTCAGGTAATCATTGTGACTCTGAAAGTTCATATGCATTGCGAAGCTTGCTCGATGGAAATCAGGAAGAGAATCCAGCGAATGAAAGGTAGAGTTAAACCTCATCAAAACCTCCTGAGATTTTCTTCCGATTCGTATTTTCCTTTCTGAACCGGATTCCAATTCTTCGAAAGCGAGCTAATGAAGGGTCCGGTAACTGGTGAGTGTATGTTTGTTTGGATAACTTCCCAAGGAAAGTGAAAATAATTGGAGACTGATTTTCCGGAGTTTCCGCTGTTTTCATTTTATGAAAGTGAAGGCTTTTCACCACAATTTTTTTTTTTTTTTTTTTTTTAATAAAAGCCGAAGCTGAACTGGAGAGTCGACCGTTATGATTTTCCGCAGAAAATTGCGTCACTGTCTCCTTTTCATACTGTGAGGATTCCACGATTGAGAGGAAAAACTCTTATTTTCAATTGTGAGATGCGAGTCGATTTTCTTTTGATTTTGATGCTACAACTTTCCAAGGTCATTTCTTAATAACTCAGTAAAAGCAAACTTTTCATCTGATTTTATGCGGTCGAGAAAACAAGCTCAGTATTTGTGATACGGAAACGCCCATACTTGCTTGGTAGCGATTTTTCCCATGAAATCCTATTTTCGGAGTGTCAATTTTTGCGTTTCTTACCTTCCACAGTTTCTGCTGTTTGGTGTGGTAAAACAAATTTTTTTTTTTTTTTTTTCAAATTTCTACGGTGAGATGTATTTTTGCTGAGACTGAGACCACTATTGAAGAAAAATGGTCAGGTTCTGAATCTGCTTTTTCTGCAAAGAACGGCAGAAAAATGATAAAACTTGAAAACATTTTTCATGAACTTTACCCCAACAGACCCTGAGATATCGCCAAAATCCCGAATTTCTCGTGAATTTTGAAAAGCCCATTGGATCCGTTTAATTCCAGGCGTGCAGTCCGCGGATCCGGATCTTAAAAGTTCTCAGGTCGCTGTGAAGGGAGTTTTCGACCCAAACAAGCTGGTGGAGTACGTGTACAAGAGAACTGGAAAGCATGCGGTGATTGTGAAACAGGAGCCTGAGAAGAAAGAGGGAGAAGAGAAAAAGGACGAGAAGAAAGAAGCGGAGAAAAAGGAGGGAGAGGAGAAGAAAGAAGATAAAAAAGAGGAGAAGAAGGAAGGTGGAGAAGAGGAAACCAAGTTAGAAATGAAGAAGAACGAGTATTTCTACTACTACAATAACCCCAACAGATACATGATGGAGCCAGTGTATGCACCCCAGATTTTCAGCGATGAGAATCCAAATGCGTGTTCGGTCATGTAAAGAAAAAATAAAATAAAATTGGGAAAATAAGGAAATGGGGGTGGAATTCTCGCCTTTCCCCCTACTCTCTCTTTTCTATGTATCTTGCATATCTCCATCTCATCGGGTAAATTGTAGAATTTCAGAGTGTAATCTTTTCCCTTTCTTTCATTTATAGATAAATAACTTATATTAGGGTGTGTGTAATTGGAAATGCTGTTTTTTTGAGTCCATAAAGAGATTTAAGTGCTTTTTTTTTTTTTTTAATGTCTTCACCAGGTATAAAGGTATTTATTTTTGGTAAAATCTACTATTTTCTTTTAATGTTGGAATTGTGAATGTCTTTTGAAAATCTGAAGTTAAACAATTCCTACTAAAATCTTGAGGCGTTAGTAGAGGTCATTTTAGGTGAAATCCATTCGAACTCATGATTGATCGGTTCCTTGCTAACCATTTCGATCAAAACCTCGAGGCGGAGGTGGTGGTAGTGGAAATATTTTTTGATATTTTCTTTTGAGTGGAGCCCACTCCTAACTAGTGTTTTTTTTTTTTTTTTTTTTCTTTTTGGGTGGATGATATCAATTGGTAGTATGAAATTCTCACAGGGGAAGTAGACACATAACAACTTGTTTTTTTGAAATTTGTATTTAATTAGCTGCCTCGTTCACTCTAGAAGTCTCCATCCGACCCTCTGGAGCTGCAACCATGAGTTCCATGGTCCTTTCACGCTAGTCCCTCAAATCAAGTTAAAAAGAGGTTAGATCCAGGTGAATCTGGGACAATGAAAATATAATGTCTTCATCAATGATCAACAAAGGTGGTTTGCTTAGATTTTGAGATTTAACAGAGCAGTTTCTTAGTAAAAGAGCGAGCGAGGAAGGTGTGTGTGTTTTAGTTGTGAAAGATACAAGTGGTTATGTATAAATTTCTAGCAATTAGCCTTTTATAGCTTTTTTTTTTTGTTATGAAAGATACAAGTGGTATTTAGAGAATTGGGTAGATTCTGTTTTTAGCCTTAGCTTTGTATAGTGTACTGTCGTCTTCTGTATTTGTCGCTTTCTCAATTTTCTGTTGGGATGCCACTATAGGTACGTGCCGTGTTTACACGTCATGAAGTCAGAACTATACTTCTTTTTAAAATTTTTGCATGCTATGTACCACCCTCCTTTCCCTACAAAATCAAGCTCCACTCTCTCTCCTTATTACATATTCTCAAAGGCCTTTTTTTTTTTTTTTTTTTTTTTTCAGACAAGGCTTTAACCGTGATTTTATCATTTTTTCTATTTTTTTTCCTTTTTTTTGCAATTTTTAAAAAAATAAAACTCTGCTACTAGATTGTTCTTTTACTGTTCAGTAAACTTTGGGTGGTGGGCTGTAACAGGCATCAAATAGTCCGTGCTGTACGCTGCAGCTAAAGGATGTAAAATTCCAAGTATTTATTATAGCCCACTTACGTATTTACATGACTTTTGGTAGATACGTTCCCTTTCTACTTTTAGAGTTTCAAAATGTGGGGAATTCTATGATCAAAAGACAGACTTTGTAGGAAAATAAGGACATTGGTTACCATTTCCTTGAAGACGCTACTTTTGGATCATGGCCTTTCTCATTATGAATTGGTTATGTACGCTTTTATGTGAAAAATTGAATTATTTACTTGAGCTGAAAAAATCTTCATCCATCCTCTTAAAAGGATGTGTCACGATTTTTATCAATAGTTTATTTGTTTGCATAAAATACATATGGTTTCCTTGCGTAAGGATTAATAATTTGGTGAGAGTGGAAGGACTTGAGGTGTCAAATGTGATCAAATGTGATTAGGATGTTTGCTCTTTTTGGTATCCAATTCATCAGGTGATAGCTAAGTATTCATTTATTATCTTTCCTAAAATCTTAATGACTTCGATGATATTTGATAGACATTTTTGAATAATGAGGTACATATGTAAATAGAACTTTGACTTTTCATATATATTGAATTAGTTGGGTGATGTGGCTGTGTATTCATTTCACATTTCCCTTATTTTCCATTTAAAGGGGGTTACTAGATAGTCATTTTTTAATAGTCACATGTGGTTCTTTATTATTAATCAGATATAAAATTATAGTTTTTAGATATTCGATTGCATGAAATAAACATGCCCTAAATGAATTTGAATTCAGTAGGCATGTTGCCTTTGACTTCATGGAAGGTGGCACATCAAAGAAAGTCTAGGCTCATGCCTCTTCGGAAAAGCAAAATAATAATAAAATTAATCAATTTATATATGTTGAAAACTAGAGCTTTTGACAAAAAAACAGAGAATCCAAAATAAAGTTCAAAGCTAAAGGACGTAGCTGAAGGAATCCTACACATTACAGAAATCAAATGTCAAGCACTAGCCCAGTTCAGTCCCAGGTACATACACCATTATTTACCTGTGAAGGCCTTTTCTTACAGGGTCACAGACATCATTTGTCACATTCTGTGTGCAGTAGTGATTGTACAAGTCTTGTGAGATGCGTGATATCTAAAAAGTATCATTGGCATTGAGAAAGCAGAGCAACTTGAAAACTGGCAATGAAGTGACTGGCTCCATGTCAACTTTGGGTCCAAAATATATATACATAGTGGTATGATTGAGGGGATAAAATGTGCAACGAAAGATTTGAAGAATTCAACAGATGGCCCATCTCAAGTTTAGATCACCTAGGCCCATCTCAAGCTCAACACTTTTGCTCATTAAGACAAGATCATCCTTTCACTTTTATACTACTTAGGACGCGTTATGTGGCCCTGAGTAAACCAAGATTTGCAGATAAGCTCTCCACATTCCTCGACTTATTGGGTCTGACAATTTTCTCCGGAAATTAAAAAAAAATCAGTTGCTTTTTCTACTTTTCTAATGGATAAATAGGCAAATCAAACATGGATTTTACTATAACACAAAAAACATTTTTAGCTTTCCAAACTTTTTTTTTTTCAAAAAAGTGTCCCACATAAGTGCCATCACGAGGTTTTTCAACTAACCCCAGGGTAACTCAGTTGGCATAAAACCACAGTTTACCTCAGGAGGTTGTAAGTTCAAAACTACATTACCACACTGAGGCTATAGGGGAGTTTACCCTGTTTCCCTCTGAGTCCGAAGAGATTAGTCCAACAAATGATTGAAAACCCTCCGATAGCAGGAAAAAAAAAAAGAAAAAGAGGTTGTTCAACTTGATTTTAGTTTACAATATTTTGTGGTTGTGATCAACATAGGTGGGTTTTGCAAATAAGTGAACTAGAGGGAGATTGTGCCCACCAGATGGTATGGTGGCATGGACATTGACTCCCATATGGAGCACAAGAGACTCACATAAGCACCACCAGACTTGGAGCTTACCAATTGGAAGACATCTTTGCTTGCACCCCCTAACTGAATGGACTGGTATAAAATGCATGAGAACTGTCCCATTTTGTAGCGTCAGCCAAAAACGAAGACTAATAAAGAGGGAGGTATATAGCGTGTCTGGTGTTTTCACTTCCAAGTACTTAAAACAAAGAGACCATAATTCTCCACTTTCAAGCTTTGCTTTTGGCCAGGATTGGTAGTCCCCACTCTGATGGGGGACTGAGACCATAATAATGGTCTCATTTAATGTTGAATCTGGGGACCACAAAATTACATTGAATTTATTAACCATCCACCTTGTACCACCCAAAACACTGGGGCCTAGCATCCTGGGGCCTAGTGTCCAAAAGCAGGTTAGAGCTTTTTTGCTTGTGCCATTCTGATACCTGAAATGGTCAAACCCAGTGAAACCTGTTGAATCGAGTGCAAACCCATGGTAAAGATGGGTTTTGAGTCTTGACTGATTTCAAACATTACATTTTCGTATTCAATGGTCTTTTGTACTGCACAAGTCAAGATGATGGTGGGATACTTAATGCTCTAATTTTTTTTGTTGCACTATGATATCAGGCTGAAGTGAATTGAAATGTCAGTCCAACTGACTTGAATAGAAACGGATAAAATGTTGACATGTTTTGACACAGGAATGTCTATGGAACCTTGATTAACTGGGCATTTTTTAAGTATAAGACCTCAACTAGTACCTAGTTACGTACCCTAAGTCCTAAAACCCTTGGCCCAACCCCAAAAATACAGGCGTGGACCCCTTCTTTCAAACCTGTTACATAACAGGATACAGGTTTAACACCAAGACGGAAAGAAGGAGAAGACGACCCGTGATCGCGCATGCCCGATAACTGGGTGTAGATTTTGATCCATTTACATCCAAAACCATATATGTTACGTTTAAAATATATTTTGTATGTTGCTATATATCATAAGAATGGGAGGACATCTATGTGCATGGTGAGGACCTATTTACATGGCTATCGCTCTTAACACATTAATATTCTTTCATGTATAAGATCATATAAAGTTTTTCCTATTTTGTACATGAAAATTTTCAATTATATAAGTGTTCCTCACTCTGTGGTAAGGGATAAATACATATGAATATTTTTTCTAATATATACTAATATGCTAAGAAAACACAAACATAGATTATAGAAGAATATGTAATAGGAAAATTTTAAGAAGTTATATAACTTTTGGCTCATTTTTAATAAAGTACTTTAAGATTTGAGTTTTTCAAAAAAATAAACAAAAAAAAAGTCTAATTTTTATTTTAAAATTATTTAAGTCAAGTCCTTTCCATAAAAAAGAATTCTAAGAAATGTCAAAAATGCCCATATGTCATTTTTCAAAATTTTCTTTAATAAACCATTTAAGAGAATTGATCAAGTCCAATCCAAATAATCTAGTGGAGCCTCCTTCAGCTACTATTATGTATATATGGATGGTTAAAAAAAGGGGACTCTAAATGACTAAAATTAAATGGTTATGATCATCAAAGCCAAAATGAACAATTCTGGATAGGGATGAAGTTAAGAAAAGAAAAAATATATATCATAAGAGAAGGACACTTTTATCATTCCTAAAAAAAGAAAATTATGGAGAGCAATTGATTGAAAGAGTTGTGGAAAACAAAATTATTTTTTTAAAAATTCAGATCTTTATGTAATTTTTTGAAAATGAGCCTAAGATTTTATACTTCTTTGAAGATTCCCCTTTAAAATAAAAATCCTATTTTTTTTTTTGTAAGTTAAAAAAAAAAAAGACAGAAAAACATAGTGTTTAAAAACAGTTGTAAGTTTTCCAGTCATTTTCCTTCGGTTTCTCCTTTCTTTTTCCACCCCCCTTCTTTCATCCTCACTGCTGCTATCTCACATGGCAGCCATGTTTATTGCTATGTTTTCTTTTCAATTTCTCTTCTTCCCACCATCTTCCCTCTTTTTCCCTTCTCTTTTTTCTCCACCGACCCTATCCTTCCCTGGCCACGCGTGACACTAATAATCTTTTGTTTTAAGCACATTTAAAGATTGGCCATTAAATGGTAACTGTGTTTTGTTGACAAAATGGATCTTGAAGTAGTGTTGATCATGTGAGATAGCAGCAGGTTCAGTGTATTTATTATGGGACAGGAATGGTCTGAAATTGACAATGCACAAACCCCCATTGTTTTGCATTTGGCATCATATATATGAATACAAATGCCTTTGATAGAAGTAACTTTTTGGTACAACTGTCAATGCAGAATATGCAATGTATTTATTTGGCATCTCCAACCCACCACACCAAGGTGAAGGTGGCCTCTAATAGGAGGATCATCTGACTTCACTATATAGTTATTTTGTAATAGTTGAATTCATCAGGGTAAGATCACCTGTCAAAAAAAAAAAAAAAAAAACATACCAATTTTCTACAATGGGGCTCACTCACGGTTAATCAAATGCTGTCAAAGGACGCAAACATCCTTGCAGAATTGGCACTAGAGATTGATCTCATTGCAATTCACTGTTGGATTGAACCACGAAAAATGATCCACCTTTTAAACTTTGAAACTCTAC
Source organism: Cinnamomum chago (assembly GCA_038049695.1). Taxonomy (NCBI): domain Eukaryota; kingdom Viridiplantae; phylum Streptophyta; class Magnoliopsida; order Laurales; family Lauraceae; genus Cinnamomum; species Cinnamomum chago. The sequence continues at coordinate 79,172,746 of CP142456.1, forward strand.
AATCAAGACTAAGTTGATCTTTTTAGAATAACATCTGGCCTACCTCTAAGAAATTATGGGTGCTTTTTAAAAGACTAAGGGCTTATTTGGCAAATCTTATCTTTACGAAACAGATCTGTATGATATAGATCTATTTCAAATGGAGCGGTTTGAAATTGATGTTTTACAAATAGATTGTTTGGTAAGACATAGATATTTTAAAAATAAATTGTTTGGTAAGGCACATGTAAAAATAGATCTAATGGTCTGGGCATTTTGCAAATATATCAAGATCTGTGATCATCCAACGGTTGAAATATTATCTCAAACACGTTCCACATTTTAATTACTATAGGCGGTTTGGATCTTCATTTTGGTTTGGATCTTGCATTTAGGGGCCATGATTTAAAAAAAATTATATATAAATGTCTATCGTTTTTTGTAAATATCTCAAAATCTATGATGATCCAATGGCTAAAATTTGGACCCTTAGTTGTGAATGATGTTTTGAATATATCCAATGGTTTGGATCATGATTTATGATGCCTGAATTTAAAAAAAAAAAAAAAAAACCACACTGCTGTGTACAACTTCAAGACTCAATCACTAAGGCATGGGACATCAATGGTCAAAAACGTTTTTGTAAATATCTCAAGATCCACTTTGAATTAGAGGCTCAATTTTGGGCCCATAGCTGTTTTTGGCCCTCCAAAGAGAACCAACGGATCGGATCTTGATTGTGGGGCCCACAATGTCCGGAATATTACATCAAATGGCTCACGGTTTTTTGCAAATATCTCGAGATTCGAGAAAGATCAACGGCTGAAATTTGGACACGTGGCCGTGTTGGGCCTTCTTCACATTTCTAACGGCTTGGATCATGATTGTGGGTCCCATAAATTAAAAAAAAAAATCAAAAAAGGGACTGTCCCATGAGGACGTCCAACTCACTGTAGATGCAACATCTTTCCGCTTCAGACATCAGTCACTGATTGAAATATGGGCATTTTGCTGGCTTCTTGAAATGGGGCCAAATCATCTAAAGTCCATTTCAAATGGGCTTTGCAACTTGACTTACCAAACAATCTTAAAACTGTTACACACAGTTTTAATACAAGTAGAGACAATAATAAGAGTTGTCAAACACCACCTAAGTTGATCTTTTTAGACTAAGATACACACTAACTATTGGACGCTTTTTTAAAGAAATTTTGGGTTTTCTTTAATCGCACGCATGGTTTGTCAGAGGACGCAACAGTGACCTAAAAGTTTGTCCCATTCCAAATCCACCACTGGGTTCGGACTGTCTAATGGTCCCAATGGGTTACTCGGCCCGGGCTTAAAAAGTTTAAGGTCCCTAAGTTGTCAGAGGACGCAACAGTGACCTAAAATTTTGTCCAATTCCAACTCCACCACTGGGTTCGGACTGTCTAATGGTTCCAATGGGCTACTCGGCCCGGGCTAAAAAAGTTTAAGGTCCCAAAGCATTGCACGATGAATGTTAGGTTTGATGACTTTAAATGGGTTTATTTCTTTGCTGGAATTCCTAATTGTCCTTTTAGGGTTGTGCATCTAGGAATTTCACCAAAATCAAAGGGAGTGAAATTTTTGAATTCCCAAAGATCACAAGACACCTTTCAAATGGTTGGAATCCAGAAATACAAGTGAAGAAATATGGAATTCAAAAATTTAAGAAGACTACATGTCACATCATATTTAGGAATTCCTAACAGAAATTCTACAAAAGAAACAAACTCTAAAATTCCAATATACATAGATGTACGCCATAGTTATTGGTTTCTAGTTTTTAAGGTTAGTATGAGCAACATAGGTTTCTAGTTTTAGTCTTCAATACTTATGTCTTTAATATTTATAATTGTTTTATTTGGAATGAGGCTTTTATAATTATAATATCATCCAATTTGAATTGGAATTTTTAATTATTCCAATACCCATGCAGATAATAATTAATATCCAACTGATAGCCGTACTATGTCATTTTCATTGGCTAAATTCAGGTAAATCAGATAAGATCATTTTCATTGACTTTTAAATTCAGGTAGATCAGATAAGAAAATGATGCCAGAGGATATATGTATCAATCTATGGACTTGTTGGAAGCATCTTTTATTCTTTCATCTTCTTACGTAAAAGAGTTGATTTCTAACAACTTTCTGGTCCAAGGTGTCCTGGCAACCCAAAGGAAAAAAAAAATGCCATTGCTATAATCATTTTCTGGAATTCAGATTTTGCACCACAGAAGATGAGTTCGGACTACCACATTTCCAACCTAAATCAATGCGAGTGTTAGTGAGTTGATAGTGAAATTAATGTATACCACCAAGTGCCTAAAATCTTCTAAAATTCTCTTAGTCCAGCGTATAATTTGCCATATCTAACAGAGATGTTGACCGAAACCAAAAAACCACATCTGGCCCCTTGATGCACGCAGGACGTCCCATGTATGGAAACAAATACAGCAAATTCAATATCATATAAGTATGGTATGATATTGTATTTGTTTGATACCTTAAAAATTCAGATTTTGTGAAGATACCGTGCAGACTTTTGTAGGGAAATATTTTTCCTTATTCAACTCACACCTGCCCTGTGTGATAACTACCTCTTAAATGAAAAGTATGATATAGATCAGATTAGATGGTGGTCATTATTTATTTACATTTTTCATTTTAACATAGCATACTCCATATAAGACTCAAAATTGCCAACCCATTGGAACTCTCCATGGGATCAAGTAGGAACAATCCTACCATCCTTGATTGCAACACTGCTGATGAGAGACTACTTGCGACTCAAAATTGCAAGCTCGCTGCTTTTACAAACGACCACTACCCAACTGCATTGAGAGGACTTTGATTCTTATAGAGTCCTACTAATAAGTATATAAATATCCGAGATAAAGCAAGCTTGGTAGGGGCCGTATAGCAGATTAAGTGACTTCAATCATCGACTGTCATTCCTAGTTTCTAGTTAGGGATATTTACCATACGAGTGTCCTTATATTTGACAATTGTTTGAAAACGGTTAAAATTTAGATAATTCCCATACAAAGATTCTTACAATGAAAGACACACTAAAGTTGACAATTTTATGTTTAACGGTGCGATATTCAGCAGGATATTGCACCTTGCAATATTATCCTAGGAGAGTGGGATATTATACAAAATTCAGATTTTTTTTTCACCATGTTCATTTCTACCAAATAGAGAAGAAACTTTTGTTTTCTTTCCACTAAAGAGAAAAAAAGAAAACCAGAGTCAAAAGCCTTTCATAGGGATTCGGGTGAAAATTGTAGGAGCTCGACTCAAGAAACAGCAACAAGTATAAACGATGAATAAAAGACGGAGTTCTTAATTCGGATCCTCCTGGACTACGAAAAGCAACAAGAGGACCCCCTTTTGGACTATGGCATCCTATGGGTTTTTTCTGTAGATTCTCTCAAATTATGTATATATATATATATAGATAATTAAATCTCCTCTTTTCATTAAAACCCAATTAGATGCATGATCATGATGGAAGTCACCACAAGCAAAAAGGTTAGTACAAGGACGTGAGATGTATTGGATAGCTTCAATGTGGATAGCCAGAATTAAAGAAATGGTAACAGTAACTCAGAAAAGACAGCTGAGAAAGTGAGCTATTTCGTAAATTTCATTTGAGATAAAAGAGTTAAGAGAGTTACTCCCCTTGTGAAAAAAGGCATAACGCCGTCCTCAGATTCTTCTCACTTTTCCTTGAAATGATGAATACAGTCTGTATACTCTCCCTCTCCCTCTTTTGTGGATTTCGATTAATCGAAATCAACAAAATGCCAACGACAAATTGTATCCATCGTACATTCCCACTCGCCACTTCCACTCCTAGACTTGAGAAAAGAAACAAACACTTTCTTCGGAATCCTTTGTGCCATGTCTAGTGTCTACTACAGGAGTAAGAGGACCCACAAAAGGCTCTCCCATCCACAAGTTGGCCACAACGTGGACATACAGTTTCTTGTCAAATGATCAATCAATCTGGACACGTTTCGGATTCTCCGGAGGAAAACCATCTCTCCCCACATATGAGTGTGGCAGCCACGTTTGCCAGAGGCTGATCACTCATTCTGGACTTTTTGAGCTCTATCTGTTAATCTACTTTTCCTCGGAGTAACATCCGCTTTCCGTATTTTCTTATCTGTCACGAGGTGTCTCTTTCTCCAGTATTCTTTCTTTTCTCTTGTTCCCAGGAATCTGCCTCCCACGATTTTATCTTCTTCACCCTGATCGAGGGCTAGATTCGTAATCTAAGTACTCTATATGTACATATATATTTCGTCACAAAGAAGTTCATATATGACCACTCCATTGTCTAATATTTACAAACAACCTCATTTGTGTTTCGAGGGCCAAACGCTTTTTTCTTTTTTAAGAAGTGACCAAGGGGCTAACCATATTTACCCTCCTTGCTTTATTTCCGCAGCTTAGGGAGGTGACGAAGTCCTCTGATGAGGAAATAAGACCTCAAGTGAAATAGCACAGCCCTCCCGTGCAGGAAAGTCTCTGTCCAAATTCGAACTTAAGATCCGCAGATAAAAACACACCACTTTTACCACCGGTAAGAGTCAGTTCTTACCTTGATTTGTCACTCTAGTATTTTTTAGAAGTTGAACTTTTTCAAAGGTGTGGCGGCATTATTGTGATTGGAGATATCTTTATCTCTTTTATTTTTGTCTTTTGTTTACCCTTTTTTTCTTTGGGATTCTATTTTACTGAAATGACAATATGGTTTTTTTTGCTCTTTCTTAGAGCGGAGAATATACGTGGTTGCATGTAAAATTTAAGCATTTAGAGAATTTCAAATGTCATCATCAAAAGAAAAAAATCCTAGAATACTGTGACAAAAGAGTATTATGGAATCCAAAATTAAGGCTTCGTTTGGGAAGGGAGGAGGGGAGGGGAAGGGAGGGAAAATTTGAGGGAGAAGGAAAATGAAGGAGATGAAAGGAAAAATTAATTTTCCCTCCTCTTGTTTGGAAAGTAAAAAAGTAGGGGGAAGGAAAGTGAAAAAGTATAATTTTAAAGACTATTTTACCCTTGCTTTTGAAAAAAGTTCAAATAAAGTAAAAGGGCAATATGGTCATTTCTTCCCTTTCTCCTCACTTTCCCCTCATTTTCCCCCCTGTTTTGGGGGAAAAATTTTTGAGGCAACTCCTCCCTATTTTCCCTCCATTTCCCCCTCCCCCATTTTCCCTCCCCCCTTCCCAAACACCCCTCCAAAAGCACTTTCCCTCCACTTTCCTCCCTTTTTTTCCTCCCCCCCCTCCCCCTCCCGCTCCCCCTCCCAAAGAGAATGCGTCTAAAGTAAACAAAATTAAGAGAATTCTAGGTACAAGTGACTTTTTACTTTGCCATCTGTACAAATTCAAACCATCCAAGTCCAATAAAATAAAAATTTATAATGATAAGAATAACCTCAAGAATTTTCAACTTGGGAAATTATTCTAACAAAAACTCTCAATCTACTAGGATCGAGGATGCTAACATATAAATGCCCAATGATTTATCCGTGAACAAAGTATAGAACTTTTTCCAAAGTTCACCATATTGCGTCATTTTTGCCAAAACGCAATACTTTACTATGACATCACAAAAACCTTATAATAGAATTCAATGAACACCATTTAATTTTCATTGTATTTCAATGCCCATTTCCAATAATTTAATAAGATTTCACAAAACCCTAAGGGATTGCTCAATTGGCATAGGATTACGATTTACTCCTCGAAGTTGGGGGTTTAAAACTGCGCTACCACACTGGCGATTATGGAAAATTTACCTACATTTTCTTAGGCCTGTAAGGATTGGTCCGACCCAAAGGGTTAGGACATCCTTCATTGTCCAAAAAATATAAAGAAATAAAATTTCACAACGTCGCAATAGAAATTTATGATATTGTAAAAAAAGCAGAGTATAAATTTAGGGATTTTATCAGAAAATATAGATTAGGTAACCACCATACCGAAAATACTGAAAATGTAATTTTAAGTGCCCTTGCACCATACCAGTCATAATATCCATTTTTCGTAAATAAATTTTAACTAGGGGTGTAACGGTTTTAGTTAACCGGTCAATTTGGGAAAACCGTTAACCGAACCGTAACTGCGGTTTTCTATCTTTAAAAATCGTAAACGTATCCACAAAAACCGTGGAAAACCGTAACCGCAGTTAACTGTATTAAATGGTTCGGTTACGGTTAAAAATCGTGGAATGCCTTCCTCACATAAGGGGATAAATGTGAATGATTGAAGGTAAAATGACACATAAGGAGCAATTGAATAAGGTAAGAAATATTTCATTCAACCTCCTTATTTTTTCTTTTATTTGTAAATGATACGGTTAATCGCATACGGTTAACTGAACTGTATTATGTGGTTCGGTTCGGTAAATAACCGTGAATTATTATGGAAAACCGTAACTGAACCGAACCGAACCGTGCGATTTGTTTATTTCATTAACCGTAACCGTAACCGAACTATGAAATACGGTTATTAACCGTAGTTCGGTTCGGTTAGACGGTTTTCCGATTTTTTTTTTACACCCTTAATTTTAGCATTCTCTACTAAAGTCCAAATCAAAATTTATTTGCAATGTTTAAGACCCTGCGGTCAATCCTAACATTCACAGAACTTCCATTTACTTTGTTTGTAACATCTCAATCGATCTTTATTTATAATGTTAAGCGGTTAAGGGTCTTTATCGACCCAACGGTGTAAGCTTATAACTAAATGCATGAAACTCATCAATCATTCCATGTTCTTGAAAAAAAAAAAAAAAAAAAGACCTTGCTCGACCTGTTATCCACCATACGGATTAATCAAAACCTTCATTGGCCGTGGATTTCATACCAATGACCGTGTACGATTAATATCAATATTTCATATCTTAAATAAATGAACAAGAACAAAATGGAAAAACTCAAGACAACTTCAAAAACAAAATGCAACAAATATTGAGTTCAGCCTATCCAAATTGATTCCTAAAGTCACGGTGGATGAAAGCAATGGCATTTTTGTTTGAGAACCATCTTAAAATCGCAAGCACAAAATCCCTCTCTTTTAGCTCTCTACCCATTGTCTTCCAGGAATGGTTTCATCCATTTTTAGTGCCTTTTCTTTCTTCCAAATTATGCTACACAATCGGGGGCAAATCACCATTATAGAATCTCATTCTTAAGTGAAGACTAGATGTGTTGCAAGAGGAAAAGTGATATCGCAAAAGGAATGGCAAGGATACATTCAAGACGACCAAAAATTAACAAATGAAACGAAAAAAATGATTATTTGATAAAACATACCTTTGACAAAGAGGATGTTGGAAGGGACTACAATGGTTCGATGGAGGAGAGCTGGAAACCACGGTGAGTGCGCTTGATAGCTGATGTGGAGTTACAGTCAACGCCGAGGAAAAAAAAAAGGAAACAAGTAAGAAAGAAATTCAGGCTTTTAAGTCTTAATACGTATGAACATGTTGAATGCATAATCTCAATCGACATTTAACATTGCAAATAATGGTCAATAAAAACCTAATAAGAGAATGTTAAAAAGAAAAAAAAAATGAAAAATGGGCAATATAGCTTATTTGGTGCAAGGTACTTAAAACTATATTTTCAGTACAGTGGCGGAGTAATCCGTATTTCCCGGTATAATCCCTTATAAAATATTGCAAGCAAACCTATTATAATAATAAAATCTATTTCTGTCCTCCTTTCAAGTGTCCCATCAGTACTGCATGATTTTCCGCAGCCCATGCCTCCAACTCATATTCTTTATCTTCAAACGCCGCCAGATTTGGGTCATTATGCAGTATCTATCTACACTTACACATGCATGTGATGGGTTGGCCCAAAAGGACCACTGCCCACGTGACTAGCAGTAGCTACTGTGTTTTGACTGTTACTTTCCCTTCTATCATTTTTCTTGCTACTTGCTACTTGCTACTTGCTACTGCTAGCATGGTCAAACTTGAAACATGAATGGGGAATTTAACGATCGTGACGTGGCCCACGCGTGACCCATGGCCCGCATGCAAATGGTTGAGATACTGCCTCGGACACGTGGAACATGTTCACTTGATTAAGCCACAACGAAAAAATGGATCCTTATCCTGGTGTTTGGTTTGAGTTGGGTTGGGGGCGTTAGTTATTACATTGCTGTTTAGGATTTGAATCTGGTACATTATTTTTTTCTCTTTTTAGATGGTTTTTTTTTTTCCACTTGAGTGAGTTTTTTTTTTTTTTTCTTGTGTATGGAAGCTCTTTTTTGAATTTCATCTTATATTTAGTTGAGAAAAAAAATTACGGCAACTCGCCATCGACACACTTGAAATGGTTTGGCAAATTTGAAATTTTGATCGTACTAGTGACCTCATTCTCCGATGTAAAACGACTGGATTTTGACAAAAAGAAAATTTTACCAACTTGATTAGCATCCAATAAAGACAAATGCAATTGGCAAATAATCTTTTTTTTTTTTTTTGTGCAATATCATTTATGCTCCGGGGGAAAGAAAAGACTTATTAAAACAACAGATGAGCAAAGAGATCATGGCATATGTGAGATACCGCATAAAATGGTACAAATCTGGGTTGTATGATAGTCCCAGTTTATGAAGTCCCATGACTGAATTAAGAAACAAACGCATCAAACAAGGGTTTAATGGTAAGAAAGTCTTAGATAAAAGGGCTCATTTGCTCGTCGTAGAGTGATGCTAAAAGTACTCTATTGTATTTTGACACAGACCTATCCACTTTCAAGTGCCCATATAGAACCACCTTTTACACAAAAAAAAAAAAGAAAAAAGAAAAAAAGAGAGGTTCCTAAAACAACCACGTGGTTAGATTAGTATTGACTATTGATCAGCTTGTAATGTAAATCATACCACCGCAGGCTTTGTTACAGGGATCTGGATGCATGTAGGTGGACACAAAACAAGCAGCTGGTCGCTCCATTCTAAAGAAAAGCGAACGTAAGTACGTAACTACGTGGGATTTGGAACTTTACACGCATTCAGCCATGGTTGGTTTGGGAACACTTGGCACTAAGCTGGTGGCTGTCACATGGTTCTTGTCCCACTTGTGGTGATACGTCCATGTTTTCCTAGTCAGATGGGCCCCACGAAATTGATTGGTATTCCTTGTATATCTCTGCTAAAAGGTTAAAAATGAAAACCAAGAACCTTACCACTTTCTTTTTCACCCACCCACAAATCTTTTTTTTTTACTGTCATTGAATTCCCACAACCAAGCAGTACATGCATGTGAAAAGCAAGCTAACTCTGCTTCACCTTTAACCTTTAATAGGGATTACGTTTTTGGAAGGAGATTTTGTAGGATGGATCTCATCCTTGTCAGGGCTTTGATATGGATTCAATTTTTTGCTCTGACTGCACAAATGTGCTCTTGTGAAAAAAAATCTGCATTTGACAATCAGATAATAATTTTTTCTTCAATGGCAGATCACCAGTGTTATCATTATCCTCACGATTTAAATTCTAACAAATTGATGGTTCCAACTACATCTCCAAATCAGTGGGCCCACCGATAATCCCATCTGCCTGTTTTTCAATTGAAAATGGACAAAAAGATGGTTAGCTATGCTCCACCACCAGTCTATATCTATAATAAAAGAGGAAGTTGGGCGAAAGAGGATTTCTTTCGAGTAATGATTGGAATCGAATTGTGGAGTTTGTTGGGGGGGTGTTTCTGTAGGAAAGCACCAAATCAGCCAAAACTCTTATTGATAGTTTTGAAAGCACCAAACTTGCAATTATGCCTGCAAAGTTTCAAATGAAAAATTACTTTGTTTTTCATATGTTATTAATATAACAACTTTCATGTGGCCCTTCTTATGATGAATTCAAACACTACCACCTTCATTGACATTCATTGCACACGTGGGATTCTTCTTCAGGGGATTCAAATCATTCAAGTTGTGGGCTCTCCATTACTGGTTTTATTAGCATTTTCTTCAGCAGCAGCGTTAGTGACCCTTGGACAAAAGAAAAACCATAATTTAAGTACTAACCAATGGGAAAACTTTCATCAGGGCACTGTGCTTATGGGCACTGCTCATCTGAATTGGCCCAGAGGCAGGACTAACCTCTGTGCTCATGGATCTCCTTGTGCAGTGTGTACCATGTGTTGGTGAATATTTTCACTAAAAGTGATGCTTATATCTTGCTGATCAAAACTGTCCATTAATTAATGTATGATTTTCTCTCCAATGGTTTTGAAAATTTCCAATCTAATTAGCACTATGTTAACCAATGTAATACATCTGACATTCATGACACTGTGGCTTGTACAGTAGAATGATTAATGGTGAGAGTACTTATATGGTTTTCTGGACATCTACTTTTTAGGCCTATCAGTTTTATAACAACATAAGCAGTAAACGGAACAAAACCTTCCCTGACCATTCTAAAATACTCCTACATGGAATCAATTGACCAGCAACATAACATACTTGAAAGGATAGGTGCTTTATGTTCGCTTGCATCATCTGATCTCCAGATGATGTAACAAAAAAGAATATATATATTTTGATACATCTGTTTCCTTCAATTTGTTGGTGGCTGGTGCCTTTAGCACAGTGGATCAAAATTCTAATCCATCATTCATCTGATGAATGAATACTTT